>OY755240.1:17509742-18217162 GCA_963576725.1 Azorinus chamasolen | reverse complement strand
GGGTTCAACATATACATGTATACACATTCAACGCTATACTGGTTAATTTAAAATTAGCTTTGCAAAACAGTTTGGATCCAGATGAGACTCCGAGTAACTCGGCGTCACGCCCGGGTCCAAACTGTTTGACACTTTGGTATAGAGTTTTGATGACCATGGAAGAACATGCACTTTTAGAATTGAAGCAGACGACAATATGTACAAGCGACAATTTTCTTAGAGTGCATGAGGGTTAACCCTCACTCCTTAAATACGCTTTTCTACGCCTTTGCAAGCAAAGTAGACCTAGACTAGACGGCTCCTATAGGAGCCGTCTGATCAGGATCTAATCTATTAGCCGTCTGATCAGGATCTGCTCTATTTGCTTATGAAATAATATACCTGTATATCTGTTTCTTAGATTTCTGTCTTTGCTTAATACTATTGTCTTCATATGTTAATATAAGAATAAAGGTAATTAATATTCATGGCATCATTAGTTCTTATATGAATATTCATTTAGTAAAGGATTAAAGGTCTTACCTTGAGCTGAATTTGTGTCTTCTTTTGGTTTCTCCGGTATCTTTTCAGAGGACTTTAGTGTTTCTCCATCCTTGGGTGGATCTGTACTTTTTATTTGTCTCGTTTTTTCTTCTTCCTTTAATCCCTTCTTATCTTCATTGTTAGCTCGCTGGACGTTTTGTTCTGTCTCTCGGCTTTGTGCGGTCCCATTCTTCTGAACAGGTTTTTGGACTTCAATTACCTGAGAATTGTTAGACTGACAACTCCCCATCTTGCATTATGTACACGCAACCGCCTTACAGTTCCACACAGACCATGTGTATTTTTAACAGGTTTTATTTGTGCATTCTTTCACGAAGTAAATACAGACTGTGTGTGTATTTACTTCGTGATTCTTTTTATTGTTTACTTCAGTTTACGGGTGGTTGCGAGGGGCAGAGAAGCGAGAATTACTCGATATTAAAATTAAACAAAATTACTGACCTTGAGTATTCACGTAGGGACTGTCTAACAAATACTGTTCCAATATTGATCTTTCTGACTTAATTCCTTGCAACACAACCGACCTGTATATACATGTAGAGAAGATCTGTTTACATTTACTTTTCAATAATCTATATTTGTTCGTGGACTACTAGTATAGTACACCCGATTTAAGTAGCCACTCCGTTTATTCTACCATTTAATTCGCTAGTAATGGATTCAACATGGTATTATAGATATGACGAGGATCCATTTCTTAATCTTGTACACCGTTAGTATATATATTTATACGCGTCTCTACGTGTTCGCAAACAGAGTAGACCATGATCAGACGGCTCCTGTAGGAGACGTCTCGCCAGGATCTGCTCTATTTGTTTATGCAATACACAGGCGTTAGGCTCATAGTTAAAATTGACGTTTTGTAACATTTGGAGCCGAAAAATAAAGCTTTGGCGTTTTGAGACAAAGCTGAAATTTCAGCTTTGTCTCAAAACTCCCAATACTTTATTTTTTCGGCTCCAAATGTTACAAAACGTCAATTTAGGGACATTTTAAATTATTTTAGACATATTTCATGAGCCTAATGCCTGTGATGCAATTATAGAGTTTACCCTACAGTTTCTGTCACTGTCAAAAATCGACATGTTCATGCGCCACTATAACAACTAATTCTAATTGTTATTCATGATATAATTTTTTACATGATTATTCATGTTCAAAGCAAAGGATTAACTCATTCCTTCATATTGACACCTTTTGACGCCTCTGCAAAAGTCAACTGTTAAAACCATTGAGATAAATAGAGCATTTGCTCCTATAGGAGCAAATGCTCTATTTATCACAATGGTTTCAAACTACAAAATACCAAACCTTTCCCCTTTTCTCTAGTTAATGTTCCTTTTCGGTAGATTTATTCAAAGAGGTTGGATCTAAAAATAGCCTATGAGGGAATGGGTAAAACATCTATTATCCATCGCAGTTTCATGAAGATGCAAACTGTTTGACAATCTGTTCATGCTTTGAAAAGAAACTGACAGTAGTGAATCTCTGATTAGCGATTACCTATAAAACAGTTTGGATCCAGTTGAGTCGCTGCGTAACTCGGCGTCTCATCAGGCTAAAAAAGGTTTGATGTTATGGTAAAGTTTTAAAATAAATAGGAAGCAAAATAAAAAAATAACCATTTACTTCATAAATACATTTTTCTACGCGTTTGCAAACAGAGTAGACCCAGATCAGACGGAGCCTTCTGATCAGGGTCTGCTCTGTTTGCTTTAGGAATAATATAGATATGATTCTTCAGTTTCTTCCATGACCATACCTTCTGTGTCATTATAAAATATAAACTAACTAATATTGAGGACGTCAGTATTTCTTACATGAATATTCATGGCGGAAGTGTTTAAAAGCAGAGGACAAACTTTGCAGACGACTTAACTTGCCAACGAAGAGTCAAGTTACGTTACATTTTATTTTCTATATTTGTCCAACTCAATGCGTTGCACGTACACACTGACTTCCTGGAGCAAATCAAATGACATTGTTTGGGATCTTACTCTACAGATTTAACCCTTTCGGCGCCAAATTACTAATGTCGTCTGCAGTCCAATTTTTGTTAAATTATTCGGTACAATAAGGAAATGAGATAAATGAATGCAAATTTCAAAGGAGTAAAACACATGCATAGAAATAGAGATTGAGACAAATAGTGAAGTCCCTGATCAGACGCCGCCTTGAAAAGGCGGCGTCTTATCTGGGACTGCACTATTTGTCGTGGTGCATTTATGCAACTTTGGCGGTGAATGGGTTAAAATATCATTAAAAGTAGTAAAGTAAATCAGTTTAGAAGTGAAGACTGCCCGACCTCAATAAGTTAACTCTTTCGCTGTCATTGTCACATCTGTGATTACCTATACAAACAGTTTGGATCCATATGTGTAACTCGGTGTCTCATCAGGATCCAAATTGTTTGTCACTGTGACTGAATTTTCAATTAGAAATAAAGAGAAATAAAAAAACAATGAAAATTGTAGCCGGCGACAAAGTTTGCAGACGACAAAAATTGGCAACGAAAGAGTTAACACGGTGTATTGAAGATACGCAGGAATGAAGGAAACGAACACCATGGTATATAAATTTGTAATATAATGCTAACGTGTCTGGTAAAATGAATTTGTAATATAATGCTAACGTGTCTGGTAAAATGAATTTGTAATATAATGCTAACGTGTCTGGTAAAATGAATTTGTAATATAATGCTAACGTGTCTGGTAAAATGAATTTGCAATAATGATGCGTCTGTGCAAACTTTGTTTAAAATTCAACATTCATGTCAGAAATAATAACATCATGAATATTCATGAAGTAAAGGAATAACCCATTCCCTCATATTGGCGCCTTTTGTCGGCTCTGCAAAAGGCACCTGTTAAAACCATTTAGTGTTAGTCTTATTACTGGAATTTGATTTATCGGAGGAGTTTTTCGTTTGATTTTCTTCTGATTTCACCGTTTTTATACAGGATAATGTGAATCGTTAGGACTATTGCAAAATAAATGGCATAGTCTTTTGAATATCAGTTTCAAACACCAATGTTATGTCAAAGCGTAATCCAAAACTAATTATAGACCAAGTTCAAAACAAATTTCTCTCTTTTGACTGATTATAAGGCAAATCGGATGCATTTTTCAAAACTGCATTGTTACGGCGTGTGCCAGAGGGTGTTACGGTTCATGCTCTACATCCAAACTTACAGTTACGGTTTCTAATCGAAAACAATAAGTGTTTTTGAGAGTATGGAATCGATGTTTTAGGCCTGATAGAAGACTCAAACTACACTAGTTTATGTCGTAGATATTGAGTGAGGTTAAAAAATAAACTGAAAGTTGTATTAAACGCAATTATGGAACACGTATCCGAATCTTAATACCAACACTTGATATGCCAGATTTTAACAGCTATTGTAGAAATTAAATCTGACTAAACCTTTGATGAACTCAGTGTATAGACAAATCAGAGTGGTCCTAGAGGCACCCTCTAATTAGGGTCTGCAATGTTTGTCATTCAAAATCTACTAGCAATGCAGACCCAGATGAGTAGGTTCCATTAGGAGTTCACTGACCAAGGTCTGTATTGTTTGTCATTCAGAATCCCCTATCACTGCGGACCCAGATGAGAAGGCTCCTCTAGGGGCTCTCTGAACAGGGTCTGTATTGTTTGTTCTTCAAAATCCCCTAGCAGTGCAGAACCAGATGAGAAGGTTCCTCTAGGAGCTCTCTGACCAGGATCTGCATTGTTTGTCATTTAAAATATCCTAGCAAACCTTTCAAACTGAATAGATTCTATTAATTAACCCGTTCCCTGTTTTATATTCAGTCTAATTTTCAATACCTACTGAATATTCATGGACAAAATAGTTATATTGAAATATAGAAGGCGTAACCTTGTAGCCATTTTAGAAACTAAAGAAATATTTTTATCAAATTCCAATAGCAAACAGAGCAGACCAGGAGCTGGGTCTACTCTGTTTGCAAATGCGTGAAAAGATGTTTATATGACGGAAAGGGTTAAACAATGATTGGCTATTCTATTCCAAAACATCAGCGTTGAACATGTTAGCCCTTTTTGATAATGACACATTTGGTGCTTCTGTATACATAGTGGATCCAGATCAGAGGATCGCCGTGGATGTATCAGAGTCTGTTCTGTTTGCTGAAATATTATAGATTCGTATTTGTTTACACTAGCAAATATTTGTACTTTTAATACAATAACTAAAATAAGTCATACATGAATATTCATCCGGTAAAATGTTATTAACAGTTACAACATGGTTCTATAATAAAATATAATGTTCTTAACACTAAGCACGACTGGCCAATTCTCCATTGCAAAATTGATATTTTCGTCAGCTAATCTTTTTCCTGATATAAAGAATATAAACGACAGACCCAGATCTGAAGACTTCTGTAGAAGACGTCCCGATCAGGGTCTGCTCTATTTGCTTATGGTATAATTGTCTTCCCTGTCTGCCTGTCGCAAGGTTTGTCTGCGCTTCTTCTAAAAACGGATGGGCAGATTTAAATAAAATGTCACGTTGTGCATTTCGCCAGGGTGATCTGGTTCGATTGTTTTTCATAGTTATGTCCCCTACAATTTGTTTTAGAAAAACACCGGCAGTAAAAACATCAGTTAGTAATTGTAATTACCATGTAATCGACGTCTTGCATAGTCGGAGGGGGGGGGGGGGGGCGGTAGCACGGTAGACCCCATTGTCTCCCTGAGTAATGACAAAATTTAAGAATCTATCTCTCGAGTATTATTTGTAGATGTACAGTAAACCCCCTCTAAACCGGAATTTTAGTAGAGAAGAATTTAGAAAGTTCCTAGAGGACCTTTCTGCATGACTTTCACCCTGCATTAAGCTGCCACCTGTCTCCAAGATCGACATTTATGTTACATTTAACGTGTAGTTTAGAGGTGTTTTTTTACTGCATACCAAACACGTCGTTTATGTTAAAATAAAGTCAAAATGTAATGCCGTAAGGCATTCTGGCAGAGTCTGTAACGCTGTAGATAAGAGACCGTAACATGCGTCATTTGATTGGAAAAAAAACCGTGCGTCATTTGATTGGAAAAAAAACCGTAACATGTACACGGATGTGATAGTATGGATAAACTCGTCAAAAGCAATTTAAAACCTGCAAATTAAGTGTACATGCGGGTGCTATATGCTAAATAAGGCATTTCCGGTACATATCGTTAAAAGATTTTTCACCTTTAGTGAAACGAAATGTAAAACAGAGCAAAATCGTCATGTTTTGAACAATTTATTACTTTTTTCCACGCACTAAATGCCTTTAACACGAATTCCTGTGCACGTATGATGTATAATTCGATACGATATACGATATTGCCTAAGTATTGAATAAAGAAACCAAAACTTAGGGAAATAAACAGTTTATCGAACGTTAATTGAAATTTCTCCCTCGCATATTTGTAAACAAAGTAACAGTATCGAACCGATACCGTAACATGTCTTCTCGCAGGCGCACCCCTCATTGTAACACAGTCGATAGGGAGTGATTACACACACCCTCTGTAGTTGGCTCAGAAAGTAGTCCGAAATGAAACTAACTCCCGTACTAAACAGAAAGTAAATTGCTTTGTGTGTTTCTTTGACAGTTCAACGGAAGAAAAGCAAAAGGCTGGGATTTCCCATAAGTTGTGTGCCCTTTGGGATTATAGCAGATTTTCAGTGCCCTTATAAGAAGTTCGGAATCTACAATTTGTAGAAACTGTTTTCGAAATAATGAGCAGACATCATTCGATTTGTTTGTTTACATTTCTGCAATACTCTAAGCGTAAATCAGCATGAAAATAGGTCATCAAATATTCACTGAAATTTAAATGTATTACCAGTTTTATGATAAGATAAAAGCTATTTATCCTTGATTCAAGCTATTTTGATATAAACTATCGACCCAGCTAACCATAAAACACAAACTATTGGTTTTGGCAATATTCTTGGCATGAGCCCATCGCAGAGGTGTATGTGAGAGTAACGAAGGAGATTGTGATTTTGCCACGGTGGCTGTCCGGTCTAAAAGTTTACGGATACAACCGCCGCAGATTACACTGGTCACATATGTATGGGCTGCCGAGTGGCGTATGTTCAATTTGTGGGGACAGAAACCCTACGAGTGCCGTTCGGTCTTTGAAGGGACGACCAACTGTCGCCGCAGTGCGCCTGTGCGGCTACCGTAGTTTTCTTTTTAAATTCCAAGACAGCCTCAAGGAAGCCACACGGCGCGTCCGCGCGGTCAGTCAAGCGCTTAGGAGGCAGGCAATGGTAGATCCTAATTTTCGCCGACAGATCAACACGTATCACAGTCTGTTGCTCCGCTTGGCTTTAAATCCAGATTCTGAAACAAGATTATGGCATAGATGAACAAATATGTCCATAAGCATTGTAAAACACTGTAAGATTTCTTCTACAAATCGCTTTCCCTCTGTGTCAAGAGTGAATTTTCCGTTTGTCCGAACCGCGAAAACACATGACAAAACCCATCAAAACAGTACTTTTCACCATAAGATTCGAAACTGTCATGACATTGCTATGCTCCAAAACACAGCATGCTGTGGATCCATATCATGGCAGCTTTAAAATAATCAATAGGGACAATGGGGTTAACCGGGTTTTTTCCCACTATTTATTTGATTTCTTACCTCATTCAACATTTCCGCTGTAAATCTGGTGGATTTAGCCGATACCATTAGTTTCGCATTCTACCCTCTAATCATGCTATACACTATGAGAGGTCATGACCTTAGGGCCCAGTCTATTGAAAACAAATCACAAAACTCACTTTTGGCACACAACTCCCTGTCTTTTTTGTTGTTATATCATTAAAACAGCTTTCAAACACTGACAATGACTAGAATTAGGGAAATTGAACGGGGCCAATTCGAATATTTCGCTCTTCTTCTGTTTACTGCTACATTACATTTCACACATTGGTTGCTTCGGCATATAAATAACTACGACGGTCGTAGAAAAAAATAACTCCTCGCTAAAATCCTACGGCGACCCTATGCACGGTGTATAAACCTGTACCGGTTATTTGAACTCTGTACCGGCTACTTTGAGCATCGAAGCAAGAAATGTCACAATGGCGGACATGTGCGAATGATAACGGGTGAGTAAATTACACGTTGCAGACCTTCAGACACTATTTTCAATGTAACACATATAGCATGCTCATTTAGGAATGTTCCGAGTGTTTAAATTGCAACGTAGTGTATAGGTTTGGTGGAATAATCGTGTTGAATATTCTCGGATATTGACGAAGGCTCACCTTATTTTCGATTGCATTGTCATAAAGATATTGTGCTTTTACCTTCTAAATGATAGTTTCTTCGTCTGAAACCGCACATATTGTTTCGAAAATATATTTTAATTGCAGGTAAGATTCTAAATATGAATGCCAGTTTTATATGCCCATGCAGATGCAAACAATTTACCGAAACGTGTACGGTCAGCTCAAGACAAAATGTACGGTCAGCTGTGCGAGCGAATGATATTGTCTGTACGGTCAACTCATAATTTCAAGAGCTTTTATTTCTTTCTTTTGCAGTGACACCACGTATATAGGTGCTATTACTGCGACAAGTATTTTACATATTCGTCGAAGTAGTCAGGCAAAGTGCCAAGAACCATAACACAGAAACTCTTAAGGTCATAATATTCAGCAACTGTTCAACATAACAAGAGCAAACAGTACACACAAAACTTCTGGCTATTCCCGTCTGATTCAGAGAAAAACAAAATAGTGATTGTAAACAACCAAACATTAACAGTAAAAGTTTCGAGAAGACCAACAATATCTCCAAGCTCATGAATTCCAACGAAAAGGTTAAAGCTCTACTCAGCTCTCAAAATACTAGAATTCAAATCTACAGAAGAAAATAACGACAACGATTGTGCTGAAGAAGAGGACGATTTGGATACATCGTTTGCAAACATTTCGTTGTATGTTTCACTGGCAAACTACTCGGACATGGAAAAATAATGTCAAGGAGAAGCAAAAAGGGACAGCGATACGATTGAAAAACTAATAATTTTGTTTTGAATCTGAAATAGCGCGGACATTTAGAAAGCTATATTCCATTAAACAAACTGGTTGCAGACGGCAAGATGCCTTTGACAGATATTGCATACAGTATTTACTTTTTCTTGACATTGTCGATTGGTACTCTCTGGAAGATACAAGAATGATGCGATATTCAGACAACATCAAGTGGTTCTGGAAAATCGGACTAAAACTGTTCAAAGGAAAATTTCTCCGGTTCATGTCAGGTATGAAAAATAAAGCACAGTGTGTTGAAAGCAGTTTGACACTGTATTGTCATCTATCAAATTTTCAGTACCTAACAGAACTTGTCTTAATTATATCCAGTTAAAATGAGTGACACAGATGAAGGAGGAAAACGCTGCCTCTAATTGTGAAGGTTGTTGCACATGTTATTTCATTCATCTTACACAACACAAAACAAACGTGTTGATTGAATCTGTGGCGTAAACAGACTGGGTGCTGCCGAGATGATTGGGATTGAAATGCGCGGATCTAAAGATTGATGTGGTGTCCGGTCTTCCTTTAGTGGATTGCCTCACCCCCTTTTAAAATTCTTTGAATTTGACCTACATACAGAAAAGTGCCTGTCCACAAACGAAGCGAAATAACACAAAACGTTTGAAACTGACGGACCACGGCTGTTAGACCAAACTCTTCGAACCCCTTGAGAAACACTATTGGATCCGTGCATACTACATGCGGAAACATTCTTGAATACATTTATGCTGAATACACTACAGACCGTATGATCTTAACCCTTAGCCTGCTATGAAAATGATGGCTACTTGAACTCCGATCTGTCACAGTTTTCACTAGCTATACTTGCGATACTATTGACAGAGTGTCAAACAGCTTGGATCCTGATGAGACACCGAGTTTCTCGGCGTCTCATCTGGGTCCAAGCTGTTTGCAAATGCCAGTTACGTCGCACTTAGTAGGCAAAGGGTTGTCTAGTTGTTCAAAATGACATGAAATGGAAATAGCTTATGAAACAGTTTCATTTTTATTCATATTAAAAGAACAACAATTAGGTTTCTTTACTTCATAATGACATCATTAGCTCATTATCTTCTAGACTATTTAACCAAAATCGGTCAACCCATTTAAACCAAAGAACGTTTATGTACACGGCTGTTGCTGTTTTTCATTTGTCGTTCCTTCTTATGCGTCCTGTAAGACAACATGCTTCTTGAACCTGATGACTTACTCGGGGTATCATATGATTCCAAACTGTTTGCAAATGAAAGCAACTATGCGCCTCTAGGAAATAATGAGTTAAGGGACATGTTTTCAACTGGGAACACACACATAGTAAGTTCTTATTTTGAGCTGACCGTACACACATGCTCGAAGCTGATGGTACAGTGTAAGCCGTGTACTGAAACAGCTGACTGTACAGAACACCATCTATTTTGCCGATTCAAAATGTAAAATTCTATAATACTTCCGATAATCACAATAATGTTATCACATTATACCAACTGATGATGCTCCGAAAAGCATATTTTAATCGATAAAGTAACAGAAAAGTGTATAGAAGGCGTATAACATGCGAAGTGTTTATGATAGCCGGATGAATTTCAAGTGAGCCACTAGTTCATTTGGGTCTCGATTTTGATGTGTAGAGGCGTAAATTGAACCGATTGCAGTCGTGTTTGGTTTACTAGTATCTGAAGTATTTGTTAAAATTGGCATACCGTCGCCACTTAGCATTTAAGAGAAGAAAATCAAAAGAAACCCATGACACATACCTTGTGCTTGTTTTGGTCGCACCGCATCGATGCTCAATAGCGACCAGTACAGTGCTCAAATAGCCGGTACAGAACTCAAATAGCCGGTACAGGTTTATATACCGTGCTATGGCCTGTAACGAATAAAGATACACTGTACGGACGCCGTAGATTTTCTACGGCCGCTGCAAAAATCTCTCGATATCAGGTGTCTACGGCCGCAGTACGGCTGTTTTCAACCCTAATGTAAATGTGTCTGGTGTATTAGATATACCTGTACCTAACAAATGTGTGTAGAGCGAGTTAAACCCTTCCTGTTTGGAATGATGGACAATTGGATATTGCATTAAACGTACGTTATAGACATTTTATTCGTTTCCATTGTATTATCGGCAGACAACATTACATCAGATCCAGGTTTGAGCAGACAGTATTTTTTTCACAGCAGGGTATGGTTTAACCATTTACTCCATGAATATTTATGTAGTTTATAATGACGTCATGAATATTAATTATATTAATTTGTTATAATAACACAGGGATACATGAAAGTTTAGAAATGACAGAAACTGTAGAATCATATCTGTATTATATAATAAGCAAACAGAGCAGAACCTGATCAGACGGCTCCTATAGGAGCCGTCTGATCTAGGTCTACTCTGTTTGTAAAGGCATAGACAGGCGTATTTATGGACGGAAGGGTTAAAGGACGTCTGGAATTCTTGGACTGATGTATAAACAGTGGGTGGGATCAAAACATAATTTGCACAAATGTACTGTAGCTTATATACCTATGAAATTTAAAATGGCCTCTGTATTTCTGTCAGAATAAAGTGACTGGATGCTGGCTAAACTCACATTATTTATTTATTTATTTGTTTATGTATTTGTTTATTTATCAGTGCTTTGTACTTAACTCTTTCCTACATACAAACGCTTTTTCACACATTTGCATACAGAGTAGGCCCCTATCAGACGGCTCCTGTAGGGCAAGTCTGATCAGGATCTGCTCTGTTTGCTTATGACATAAGAAGATATTCGACTCTACAGCTTCTACCAATACCAATAAAAATCACGTGTTCATATGCTGATATAAGTTTTCAGCTAATACATATTCATGATGTCATTTTCCTTGCATGAATATGCAACAGAGAAAGGATTAACATTTTACACAATTAATATTCACGCATTACTCCGCCATTTACGCGTACCAGTTGATTAAATGAATGTATAACATGTACATAATATTAGGAAACGTACATGTATTACAAGATATGTTACAAGTCATCTTTGGTAGATAGCTCCTATAAGAATTATCTTCTTTACTTCTGAACCAACTACGAGAACATGTGATACCTGGCGTTGTGTGTCGACCCTAAACCCAACTCTAACCCTAACCCTTTCGGTGTCAACTTTCTAAATGCCGTCTGCAAACCAATTTTGTTAGATAATTTGGTAAAATAAGGACATGAGATAAATAAAGCAAATTTGAAAGGAATAAAGCACATACACGTATATAGAAAAAGAGATTGAGACAAAAAGTGAAGTTACTGATCAGACGCGGCCTTAAAAAGGCGGCGTCTGATCTGGGACTATACTATTGGTCGTGGTACATTTATGCGACATTGGCGATGAAAGGGTTAAACTTATACAAAAGCTTAATGTAATCCTGAACATTGTTTAACATGCTGTCTTACAATGTCTTCATTTGGTAACATCATTCGGCAGTAAGCAAAACGTCGACTATAGTATAGTTTACGGATAAATGTAATTGAACACGAGTTCGTTTGGTATAGAATGCAAAAGGTTTGCTGGCAAAATATAGTTTTCTTATTGCCAATTTGAGTGTGCTTTTCAATACCATAGGCATGTGCGTGAAATTTGACATACGCACATGCGCGTGACTTGACAGGAATGTGACAAAATCGTATCTTTTGATAAATATATACATAGAGCATCACGTGATTCGAAGTATTTCAATTCGTTGACGCGGGAAAAAAACATTATGAAAGGTGCCATTTTGATTAATATCAAATCAAAACATAATCATTTTGATGACCTTTTCTAAATCAATTTTCATCAATTTTGATTAGGACAAATCTGCAAAATTTCAAGAAATTTGGAACAAAATGACGGTCTGTTTTGACATGCACTTGTACAACAAAGTCAGTTATAGCTTTTTGACAAAAATGGCCGTCGTATCATATTTTGTCGTCTGCTAATTAGTCTGCTTTCGACTGTGACGACACGTTACTTGACGTCTTATTTGGATCCAAAATGTTTGCAACTCAATAATGGTTTCGTCCCTGGCAGCAAACGAACCAACACATATCTGAACAATATTTATATAATCATTATATTGATAAATGCAATAACCTGTTGAAACTTGATTTTTAACCCTTTCGGTGCCAGCATTGTCGTCTGCTGGGCATAGTTTCGTTTAGTTTTAGTGTAAGTGTGTGCACTTCTTCCATTTTCTTTATAAAACAGTAAACATAGTGTAAAACAGTTGGATCCTGATGAGACGCAGAGTTACGCGGTGTCTCCACTGGATCCAAACTGTTTGCATGTGATATAATAGACCCGTCATTGTGGCACGAAGGGGTTAAAACTAAAACATGTTGTATAATTATATAGACAAATTTACAAAGAGATAGTTGTTTATGTGTAATCGTTGCCACAAAACAAACCATTTAATGCAAACACAGAATAATTCAGCCGTATATGCAGATATCTAGATAAGACGAATAAATTAAAACATGTTCAAAAACAACTGTCTTTTTTTCTCCACAAAGCCCTATGCTGTGAACATTATAAAAATGGCCACAGAAATGGCGATTTTTAGCACGGTACATGTTTTGAGTGCGCACCATTATACTTTTATACTTTTGCTTTGTATACCCATAGATCCTACAACGTCGGTTTCCCATATAATTAAGGCCAAGAAATGTGTTACGAATACAAAGGAACAGAAACCGACATGTGGATAAATAGATGTACAGATTTTGTTTATACCCCTATTCCACACCGACCACGAATCCCACGAATCGCCGCGAATTGATAAATTTTAGGATTCGTAGTGGAATCGTAATCAGTTCGTGCAGTTCTTAACTGATTCGTATATATTCGTAATCAGTTCTTGCAATTCTTGAGCAATCGGGAATTCGTGACAAAAATTTTGAGCTGTTCAAAACTTTGGCCACGAACTCCCGAATCCAAAAGATCGTAGTTAATTCGTAACAAGTTCGTAGTGCTTTCTTCGGAATCGCAGTTGAATCGCAATTGATTCGTAGGCATTCTTGGATGTTCTTAACTCATTCGGGGAATCGGGAATTCGCGGCTTGACCAAGAATCGGCTACGAATCAGTTACGAACCCCACGAATACACGCCGAAGCAGGTACGAAGCAAGTAGGAACTGTCTACGACTCCCACGATAGCGTACGAATCGGCTATACATTTCACGAACCAATCACAATTCAGCTCCGACTGCCGGATAATTTGGTATATAAGGAGTTTAACATTGACCATATGTCATTAGTTCTTGACGATTGTGCCATATAAGAGCACGGAATCCACGAATCGGCAAGATGCCAAGAAAAAATGCGGGCAAGGGCAAGGGAAGAGGGAAGGCAAGAAAGCTAACAATAGAAGAGAGAGAAGAAGGCAGCCCCCTTAGAGTAACTTCTCCTCCACCTGCAGATGAATCAGCTCCAGTTGTGGAGAAAGATGTTGCAGATTCAGCAGCAGAGTCAGTGGCTGCTGAGTCAGTGGCTGGTGATGTTGTTGATGATGAACTAGCAGGTTTTTCCCGGCCAAACAGTAAGAAGGCAAGGATCCTGTCCAACCTCACAGAGAACGAACAGGAGGATGTGGCTCTCTTCCTTGAGAGGAATGATTTTATCTACAACAAGAGGCAGACAGACCATACCTTTGTCTCTAAAAAAATAAGGCGTGGGAAGATCTGGCCAAGGAGATGGGGAAGGAAGTGAAGGCACTGACTACATTCTTTGAGAGTATCCGTACCCAGATTGGAAAACTCAGGAGAAAGAAGAGTGGACAGGCAGCTGTTTAGATGACAGACCGCCAACAGTGGATATGGACCAGATTCCAGTTCCTGATGCCCCACATCGGACAAGTTACAAACCGCACAGTGCAGAGCTTCCGGAGCGGTGCCACCACCAGTCAGGGTGAAGATGTCCTGGAAGAGGTGTCCCAGTCTGCAGTGACCACCACACCGTCCGCCACCGCTCCCGGGAGTTCGACTGCCATGGTGTCCAGCACCAGGGGAGGGAGATTAATGGGGGCCGAAACGCTAGACCAGGAGCTGTATACCTGCAAGGACCGTCAGGAGAAACTATTACAGATCTTGCAAGCCCCTTCTGTGCCCGAGGTCCTCCACCCAGAGAGGTTAAAGTTCGCGGAGTACCTTGGGCATGCTTTCCAGAACCTGCCCCAGTCCATCTACCGCGACCTGCAGAAGTCCATGTTTGATCTTCTGTACAACGCTGAGAAGCAGGCGGATTTGGAAGCAGGACGATCAGCACCAGTACCACCTCAACAGTACCAGAGGTGGCATCCGGGCCCTTTGCAGTGGCAGTTCAGACCGGTGGCTCCAGCTCGATCGGTGTGGCACTCACAGGAGGCAGCCTGGGTCGACAGGCAATTCCCAGGGTACACCCAGTCCCCCAGCTAAGAGGATCTGGCCCGCCAGACATCTACTTACACCGTCATGGCGCCTCCTGTCGAGAGCCAGCAGCCCATGAGGACCTCCAGTGCTCATGTGTCCCAGGAGGAAGCGCCATTCGGCCTGTCTGAGATGCTGATGGACGTGGGTCCTACAGCAGCTACCACTCCGGTCACAGACACCTTGACGGAAACCACCCAGATTGGCAGGTCCACATTCTCGACCCCTTAGACTTTGTGCTTAGCTGTTTGCTACTTATACTGTGTGCTATTAGCTGTATGTATTTAGTGATGTGTTTAAGTTTTTGTTCATATGATATGATTACGACAATCATGGCTATAATAAACATGTATTTTTTCTTTCAGTTTTATGATACAAATAAAACTTGAAAAAAAACACACCAAAAAGTCAAAAAAAAATAAAAAAAAAATAAAAAAATAAAATCCAAACCTGAAAATCCAAAGTCCAACCGAAGGCCAGCAGAAGCCCACCCGGTTAGCTCACCCAGCAAAGCGTTGGACTGCAAATCCGACAACCTGGGTTCGATTCCCGGGCGGAGCTGATCACTTCTGTTGTGATTTGTTCCGGTGTCCGTCGTCTGTCCGTCCGTCTGTCCGTTACCCTTTCACGTGTTCGACTTCTTCTCCAGAACCACTACTAGGTACAAGCTAAACTTTAACCGAATGATAGGGGCACCAGGAAGATTCAAAATTGTTAAAATGGAGATAATCCGAAATCGAAGACCATTATGTTGGTAAAAAAGAGCATTTATTAACACTAATAATAAATGTCGTAAAACAGTTTAACACCAAACGTCATTATTTAATTAATATCCACTCCTGCTAGTCTCTCTTGCCACGGAACTGAACCGGCTTCACTGTTAAAATAGGCCTTAAGATAGTCCCTCATCACTTTGCCCTCACAATTGTCTCTGTTTGGTGCCTGGGGCTGGGGTATTTCCTCCACCTGTAGGTCTGCCCTCCATGCACCAGGGATGTTGTTATGATCCTCACTATCTCGGTCCACGTCTGCATTTCCAATGGCAGGGAACCTGATCCTCAGTAAGCTGTGGAGGATAACTCCTGTCTCCACCAGTAACCGTGCCACATCAGGTCCTTGTTCCAAGGTGCCCAGGAAGCATCTCCATCTGTTTGCCAGTATTCCGAAACTATTCTCCACACGCCTGCCCCTGGAAAACCTGTAGTTGGCAACCAGCATGTCATTGTCCAGACCCCTTCTACCATAGGGTTTCATGAGGAAAGTCCTCAGGGGAAAGGCATCATCCCCCAGGATGTAGTAGGGTGTGCGTCTGTCATCATTGGGCAGGGGATCGCTGTCAGGGAAATTTATGGTGTTGTCATCAATACATTTTTTCAGTTCTGAAGCACCAAACAGCTGTGCGTCGGATTGATGACCTTCTCCACCAGTGTCTATCCAGATGAATTTATAATCCGCATCCACCAGCGCTAACAGCACCATGGAGAAGAAGCGTTTGTAGTTGTAGAACACACTTCCTGAGTTATGTGGTTTCCTGATGGCTATGTGCTTTCCATCCAGGGCCCACAGTGCATAAGGAACGTTCCATCGGTCTTGGAACTGCTGGGAAATGGCCTTCCAGTCCTCCTGGGTCCTTGGGAGTGGCATGACTTCATCCTTCAGTTCCTGTATGATGGCCTGACAGACTTCCTTCACACTCCATACCACAGTGCTGTAGCCACATCGAAACTATGTGCTACAAGAAACAGACAAAGATACTATTTTAATATGTAATTCAAATGTAGATAAGACGCATATTTATAAAATCTAGTTAAATATGTTTTATGTTTCTCTGCCAAACCATATCTCCCTTACTGAAACTCATAAGAATCGCCTTGGAGTGGCAGCAATATAAACTTTGACTGAGAAGTAAGATGTGCACATCACATCTTATCTACAGATTTTACACACCTCCTTTACTGTTATTTATATAATCAGTTGTTTTTCTCTCTTTGTTCTAGGGACAAGGAAAACGGTAATGTTTATTTTATAGACTCACATTTATGTATTGCAGTGTTACGTTTTATTATTATATTTTATATCAGGCTCAGAACCATGAATAGTTTAGCATAATAATGTTTTATGATATAAATACAAATTTCTAGGGCATGTGTATGAAATAAAGTTTTATAGAGTTGAAATTATTGCTGAAATAAAAACGAGTTTATTCTGATTTAAAAAATCGTAATAGTCTTTATTATAAGCGAAACAGTTTCCTTGAAATTAAGATTGATTTTCTGCTCAAAATTGGCCACATTGATATCATTCTTTATGAATAAATATGTACAGTAGAACCTCTCTTCAACAGCCATCAAAAGAGGTCTTTTTACCGGTCTGTAACGCAGATGGTAGCTTAATACAGGGTCTTAGGGTTAATAAATGAATGGCAGCTTATGCCAGGTTCTACTGCATTTCGAACACACCACAGTTTAAATGCCCCCTGTTGCAGAGAGTTGGACTATTGTGATCTGGCTGAGTCTGGGTTTCTGTGGACTGCTGGTTGCTCTGTTGGTGGTTGCTGTGTGCGTGAAGCGTTATAGAAAGAAACAACACCGAGCACAAAACACATCAACCTATTATGGTAACGTTTGACTCAGTTATACAATATATGGCATGTATGTTTATGATATCAGCACAGATAATGACTTGTTTTACTACTTTACTCCATAAATACACCTTTCTGTACCTTTGCAAACAGAGCAAACCCAGATCAAACGGCTCATGTAGGAGCTGTTTGATTAGGGTCTGCTCTGTTTGTGCTCTGTTTGCTTATGGAATTATTTGGATATGAGTCTACAGTTTATGACATGACCAAACATTGATGTGTCTATTTGATTATTGATTTAATTACTGTAAAACAGGTTTTATTAGCGAGAATTTATATTTCGCGTTAATTTGCGAATGCGTTGTCTCCCGAATTTAATATTCTCCTTAATAAACCTGTATGAAGTATAAAATTGAGTAATGTCCGATATAGGTATGTCCGCAATATGATCAGTTTTATCACAACGTCGTGCATGTTTTTCTGCATTGATGAAATTCTCTGTTAAACACAAATGTTGAATGAACGATATGAATAAAAAGTTTATTAAACAGAAAAGCGTGTAAATTAAAAATACAGACCAGAAAATGGAAGAATGTTCTCCTCTTCATTAATCTCCGTGAAAAGGGAAGTAACTCTAAAATACAAACATTTTTACATGTACAGTAAGTGATTAATTACCACAGGAAACGTTTGGTTGTTTTTTGTACAATTACGGACTTTTGAAACAGGTTTGACCCTTAGCGTTTGTGAAAAAACAATTCACTCGTTTTTACTATTGGATACTGGCTTGTTCCCAGCAGCGTTTAACAGATCTCCATCTCAGATAACTCGAGCTTGGCGATAACTCGAAGCACAAGTTCGGTCATTTCAAACTTAATACTACAGACTTGTTCTAAAATGTATCTATACCCATATCTAGGCACACACATGACAGCTTAGTAACATCTACAGGAGCTTTCAGCATTACTGGAAACTTGAGAAATTGAGATTAGAAATCGAATGACTCGAACCTCTGTTACCTCGAAGTAATTTGTATGTTTCCTTGTAGTTCGAGATATAAGTTCAATTTTATATACATTTTGTTTTGCAGAGCACGCTAGAGAGTATGCGTTTGCTCGAACTGAAATGGGGAACAAAGGACTGACATGGAGGAGCCGTTTCCTTGGGACTTACTCATCAGTTGAGGTAGCAATGTAATTGTTGATTAACCAGTAAACATAGAATAACGACTGATACGATAAACCTTTACTCCAGAAAAAATTATGTTAGAATGACATCATGAATATTAATTAGATTATTTGTTATAATAGCAGAGGATTTTTTGGCTATGACAGAAACTGTAGAATCATATCTACATTATATCATAAACAAATGAAGAAGAGCCTGATCAGACGGCTCCTGTAGTAGTTTACTGGGTTAACAAATGTTTTCAAATGCAAATGAAGGCGTATTTAACCTTAAGCCTGCTGAGCAAATTATTTTCACAGAATTTTTCACCGCTACATTTTCAAAATGCAAACTATAATATTTTTGTCTACCGAAATGCAATCCGGATGTCAGTTCGGATCCTGATGAGACGACAAGTTACTCGGCGTCTCATCTTGATCCAAACTGTTTACACAGGTATTCACTTATCCGCCCATAGCAGGCTAAAGGTAAAGTAAAGCATTAACTCATTCGCCAGAATGCGACTAATATATCAAGCTAAAATAGGCAAATCTACCATTACGTTTCCAAATAGTTTGGGCCCTGGGTCCATGCTTATAAAACGTTTAGTTGAGTCTGAGTTCGTTCTCAAGTTTTTGATTGGTCAGATTTGAGCCTTTGGCTCAAATCTGACCAATCAACAGCTTGAGAACTCAAATCTGACCAATCAAAAGCTTGAGAACGAAACTCAGACTCAACTAAAAGCTTTATAAGCATGGACCCAGATAACTCGTCGAGAAGCCCGACGTCTTATCAAGACGCACATTATTTGACATAACACTTACGTTTGTAAGAATAAAGTGGAGACAATCATCTGTGCAACTTACATCAGACGACACTGTTTGCAGATGAAAATTACTTTGTGCCAAACGAATTAACCCTTTTAATGTTGGGAAAGAATGTATTGACGTTTGCGAAAAATGTAGACCAGAACTGCGAGCTCCGATATGACATCTCTGATAAAGGCCTGAACTACTTGTCATTGAAAATCATCCATCAGTTTTAATCCAATTGAATTAACTTTACCGTGATGGACGATTCCACGTTCCAATGGTTAAACTTTTTCTTCATATTAACACATTTTCGTGCATTTGCAAACAGAGAAGACCCAGATCAGACGGCTCCTCTCTAAGGGTCTGCCCTGTTTGCTAAT
This sequence comes from Azorinus chamasolen, assembly GCA_963576725.1. Lineage (NCBI taxonomy): Eukaryota > Metazoa > Mollusca > Bivalvia > Cardiida > Solecurtidae > Azorinus > Azorinus chamasolen. Next base: position 18,197,191 of record OY755240.1, on the reverse strand, counting down.
AGAACCAGGTTTAAGTCCCCCAGTAGCTTATTTTGGTTGCTGGCCGTTCCAAGGCGGTACTCCTGCTTTCAGCCTACGGTCAATTTTGTTGTTTAATATGCTTAATGTTTAATGTTTTTCGTCTTGATATGCGTCCTGTTATGTTTTGTCTTGTGTCTTTACCGTTTCTTGTTTGATAGTGTTTGGTGCGGTGTCATTTCGTGTGTGGCTCTCCCTGTTTGACTATTTTTCCATATAGTGTTGAACCTCCAATATATTTAAATATAACAATTTTGTCTATGAATATTCAGTAGGTATTGCTATTTGGAATAAACATAAAACAGGAAAGTGTTAACGAACAAAGACTGTGATGTTACATAATACACTATTCAATTCATTTCAGATGCCATGCCATATTCCTCGTCCTAACTGTGATAGATCGGATAATAATTATGCTTAGAAACGACAAAACGCAAGGAGGGAACGATTACTATGGCGAAATAAGAACCTCCAAAGAACTGTTTGCTGCGGACATTAAATAGTGTTAGACGAAATGATGAACATTACCATTGTTAATGATGTTTTCCCTGTTTAGTATATTCCTGATAAAGTGAGCTTTTGATTTAGTAACATAGGAAACTGTAAAATCAGATGGTTGCTTAGTGATACAGCAAACTCCTACAAAATTGGAATCATCAGATCTTTGAATGGTCGTATTAGATATACTTTACTGTACATAGAGCTACAGTACTTTAATCCTTCTCTTGCTGAATTTTAAAACACATTCTCCTTCTTTACCCACGCCCTGTTGTATAATTATATATCTTCACTGTGTACAAGTATTTGGATATGCAATCACTGCTGTGGAGTGCACTGGTTGCACAATCAACTTGTAAATAGTGCAGACCCTGATGAGACAGCTCCTGCAGGAGCTGTCTCATCTGGGTCTTCACTATTTACAGGTAGGTATATTGACGTGAATAGCCAGCGAAGGGTTAATCGTCATTAATCCACCAAAGCCTACACCGTGACACCTCTTTAGAATTGTCTCTTCGAGACGCTTGTAAAATGTGATCACTGCTGTGGAGTGCACTGGTTGCACAATCAACTTGTAAATAGTGCAGACCCTGATGAGACAGCTCCTGCAGGAGCTGTCTCATCTGGGTCTTCACTATTTACAGGTAGGTATATTGATGTGAATAGCCAGCGAAGGGTTAATCGTCATTAATCCACCAAAGCCTACACCGTGACCCCTCTTTAGAATTGTCTCTTCGAGACGCTTGTAAAATGTGATCACTGCTGTGGAGTGCACTGGTTGCACAATCAACTTGTAAATAGTGCAGACCCTGATGAGACAGCTCCTGCAGGAGCTGTCTCATCTGGGTCTTCACTATTTACAGGTAGGTATATTGACGTGAATAGCCAGCGAAGGGTTAATCGTCATTACTCCACCAAAGCCTACACCGTGACCCCTCTTTAGAACTGTCTCTTCGAGACGCTTGTAAAATGTGATCACAGTAACTAGAGGATTGGATGGATAAAGATCGTTCTCAAGTTTTTGATTGGTCAGATTTGAGCCTGTGGCTCAAATCTGACCAATCAAAAGCTTGAGAACATTCTTGAAAATGTTGAAATATACGCGTCTTATCTGGGAATCTGTGTACCCAGAAGGCTTTGATAAATACTGAGACATTCTGGCAATGTTTGCTGATAATTATACATGTTTTGTATATAAGTTCCTTAATTTTTAGGAGTTCTTAATATAGTTTTGTTTCTGTATTGTTTTACATATACTTTTTTATTATGTATTTGGTGCATATTGTGTGTATGGGAAGTATTCCTTCCCAGCCATACTCACGTTGTGTTAGTATATAGATATATACTAACACAACGTGAGTATGGCTGGGAAGGAATACGGAAGTAGATATTAAGTAAGAGAGAAAAGCTTGCAAATGGACAGCTAAACGATTGAATTAAATCTTATCCGACAATGTAAAACAGTGCCTCCTTAAACTTGGCTCTTGTTACAATATGAGTACTTCCAATTCAATAGAGTCTTTGACAACCTAATGACTAAGTTAAAAATACTCTGACCCTTATGAGACGCGGAGTTATACTGCGTATCATCCGGATCCAAGCTGTTGCATATGCTAACAGAGGTCACGCTTAACCCTTTGCATCATAGGCTATATTTAGACCCAATCTCTTTGAATAAATCCGACGAAAAGGATCATCAACTACAAAAATGAAAACTTTTAGAATTTTCTAGTTTTGAAACCTATAGAGCAAATGCTCTATTTATCACAATATTTCAAAAAGTGATTTTACAGAGGCGTCAAAAGACTTCAATATAAGGAAGTGGGTTAACCCTCGTAAACGGTTTTTAGACACAATCTCTTTCCACACATTTACTGAATAATAACATTTACTAGAAAAACGGAAACTTTTACAGTTGTGTAATTTTTGAAATCATTGTGGTAAAAAGAGCACGTGTACCTATGGAACAATTGCTTTATTTGTCATAATGGTTTAAAAAAGGCCTTTTACAGAGGAGGTGTCAAAATGCATCAATAAGAGGGAGTTGGTTAACATATTAATGGATAACAAAACGCAAGTTTTATGTAGAAAGAACAAAGAAGAAGGTACAGAGACTGGAAGAGATATACAGTGAGGAGAGAGTGGATGTAGGGATTTGATAGACAAATCACGATGCGTGTTAATTAAAGTTCCATTATATTTTTTATATGAATCAATTGTCATCTCCAATTTAGATGCTAAATGGCTAACCATGAGATTCCTTATAAATATACATAGTATCAGTTTACGTTCTACCATTATTCGGACTTGACAATCAGCAATATTTTGCGAGCATGACGACTTGTTTGCAAAAAACATATTGAGACTAAAAGTCGAATATTTCAATTATTCCAGGGAAAAGTGATGCTAAAATATAACGGGACTTCTTTAACATGATATAACATTAACCCTATACCCCCTAGATTCACATTTATTAACGAAGTAGACCCAAATCCGACGACTCTTGTAGGAGTAATCTGATCAGAGCCTGCTCTTGTTGCTTTCCAAAGCGGTACTTCCATCTTCCACCTATTGTTTGTTTGTTATGTCCGTGCGTCTCTTTGTGTCTTTTATATTCGTGTACATTTGCTGTTTGTCGTTGTGGTGATGTTGGGCGGCTGTGTGCTTTGTATGCGGTGTTTCCTTTGTGACTCATGTGATGTTTACCGCCATTACAATCCTAACCGGAACCCGCCTCAATTATCTCCCTTGATCATACATGTAAATATCAATATCAAAGTACTAGGAGTACTAATTACGAACATAACTTATATGGATCTAGATACATGACATCCCCTTTTCTTTCTTTTTTTAAAAAAAACAACAACAACAAACAAAACAACATGGTAACTAAATTAAACTAAACTAATTATTACAAATTGATCAGTGCATCAGTAATAAAAATAAATTTGCTTATAGTTTCTTGCCTGACATAAATTATTATCATTCTTTTGAAATGATTAATTTGACCCAGAAAGCTACAGAAGAGAGAAAAAATACTTGGCACTATCAACGTGTAATTAACACAACTATGTGATTATACAGAATACATAACTAGAACTATTACACAAGTTAATCTCTGATAATTAACATTTTACCCTTTAATACTGTTAATGAATTTTGAACATGTAAAAAAAATAAAGTACCAACTATTACCATTTGCTGGACATTGTGAGTGTATTCATATATGCAAAGCAAGAAAAACAGCATATAATGTATACATGCACAAGGTTAGGTCTGCATTGTTTAACCTAAATGACTAGAACTAACATTTTTATATGTGATGACTAGATTCACACTGTTTATGCTAAGTTAACGATAGCATGTAAACACTCTAGCCATTTTTGATGAATTAGACCTATGTAAGCACTTGGGGATATTTATGCCCCTTTTTAACACTCGCGTAAAATGCACTTGATGACCTTTAGAATTTTACACGTAATTGGCTAGGTGTTTCGGTTTCTTAATCAGTCTTCCTGATCTTGTGCGAGTCGGTTGCTCTCTTGTTCCTTCTGTGATGTTGCTGTTTGTTGACCGCAAATGTTTTTCTGGCGTCATGTGACGGTCACACGTCTTTGCATTTTCACTTTTGCGATTTGTTGTTTCTATCGGCACACTTTCGCGATCAGTAATAGCACTCGCGTTCTTTCGCGTCGCGTATGACTCTGGTGGAATATATGGAACTTCTGATGGCTGCGCGACAATCACATGAGGTTTCTCGTGAGTTTTCATAAGCATTTCAGTATTCCGGCGATATTCGCGACCACTATCACCTGCTCTAACAATATGAGAACGCGGATGATCTGTGTTACGGATGTATTCTGCTGGTTTCCATCCTTCTGGAGTCTGAATTCTGACTGCATCCCCTGGTTTTATGTCATCCTTGGCCCTTGTATGTCGATCGTAGTAAAACTTCTGTGTGTGTCTATAATCGAGAAGCTTTGATGCGACTTTCTCTGTTTTGTCATGCGCTGAATCTGGCTTTCGCAAGACCTTTGACATAGGGATCAGTGTTTTTGCTCTACGACCCATAAGCCTTTGCATGGGCGATCCTATCTGGTCTCGCGGTGTATTTCGGAGTTCTAATAACGCTAGATAGATATCGTCACCAGTTTCAGAACATTTCTTTATCAAGTTCTTTACAGATTGAACACCCCTTTCAGCAAGACCGTTTGCTTGCTGATGCAACGGTGAGGAAGTCACGTGGTTAATACCATATGCTGTTACAAATTTCTTGAACTCGCTACTCACAAATTGTGGACCATTGTCTGAGATCAAAGTGTCCATGATGCCATAACGTGCAATATTTTCCTTCATGTGCTTCAAAACAGAACTTGTTCTAGTGTCATGTTGTAAAGGTGCTATTTCAATGAAATTTGAAAAGTAATCAACCATGATTAGGTAATGATTTCCATTGATTTCGAATAGATCTGTCCCTACTTTGCTCCAAGGCAGAGATGGAATGGGCTGAATCACCATTGGCTCTTTTACTTGCTTGTTTCTGTATGTTAAGCATGAAGTGCATTTGCTTATCAATTCTCCAATATGACTGTTCATACCTGGCCAATATACAAGTTCCCTCGCACGCTTCTTACAGTTGACAATTCCAAGATGCGATTTATGAATAGCATTAAGAGTTTCTGATCTGAGCTCTGCTGGTATACACACCCTTTCACCTCGGTACAACACACCATTATATACGGCTAACTCGTCACGAACGTCCCAAAATGGCAAAGCCTGTAACGGCACGACACTTTTTGTACTAGGCCAACCAGAACTAACCACTTGTTTTACTGTCTGGAATTGCTCATCTTTCAATGTGGCACTAGCAATTTTGTCATGGTTGCTGCACGATAATGTTTCAACGGTCAAAACCATTAACTCTTCATCTATGGCTTTCTCACCTATTTCACTCAGTGGCAATCTACTTAAACAGTCCGCTAAACCCATGTCTTTGCCACTGCGGTGTATGAGTGTGAACTCGTAAGGCTGTAACTTAAGTATCATTCTCTGTATTCTAAGCGGTGCTGCGTGTAATGGCTTCTTCATAATGTTTTCCAGTGGTTTATGATCAGACTCAATTGTCACATCTTGTTTCCCATACAACAGTTTATGGAATCTTTCGCAACCAAAGACGACCGCTAACATCTCCTTTTCTATCTGAGCATACCTTTGTTCGGAAGGTGACAATGCGCGAGATGCATACGCGATTACACCGTCTTCTTGAATGATTGCTGCTCCAAGACCTCGCATTGATGCATCTACAGTTAGGGTTGTTGGTTTCTTTACATCATAGTATTTCAACACTTTTGTTGACGTTAACACATTCTTTATTTTTGCGAACGCTTCCTTCGCTTGTTCTGTCCAATGCCACTCAGTTTGCTTCTTTAAGTCCCGCAAGGGAGCATTGAGTTCACTCAAGTCTGGAATAAATTTGGACACGTAAGACAGCATATCTAAAATTGTTTGGAGTTCACTTTGATTTTCTGGATCTCTCATTTTCACTATTGCCTCTATTCTCTGATCAGTCGGTTTAAGACCTTCGCCTGTCAGTTTGTGACCAACATAGTCAATTTCTGTCTGTGCAAACACACATTTGGATTTGTTTAATTTCAGGTTGATTGACCTGGCCTTTTTAAGCACTTCCTTTAAACGCTCATTGTGCTCTTTTAAAGTTTTTCCATGAACCAGGATGTCATCCACAATCACTTCTGCTCCAACTATCACACCAAAATGTGTTTCCATTTCACGCTGGAAAACTTCACTGGAGCATTTTGCACCCATTGGCATACGCAAGAACTTATAGCGCCCAAATGGAGTATTGAAAGTCATGAGATTGGAGCTCTCGTTTGATAACCTGATTTGATAATACCCCATGTTTGCGTCAAGTGTTGTGAAGTATTTGCTTCCATGTAGTCTTGTTACTACGTCATCGATGTTGTTCATCGGATAGTGTTCACGCATTATTGCTTTATTTAAATCTGTCGGATCAATGCATATCCGCACTCTACCATTTTTCTTTCTTATGCATACCATACTGTTAACCCATTCGGTAGGTTCTTTAACTGACGCGATGATGTCACACTTTTCTAAAGCTCTTCCTTTACTTGTTCACGAATTGCCACAGGAACAGGTCTTGGCGCATGCACTACTGGAGACACAGATTTGTCTATTTTTACTGTATATTGTCCTGGTAAGCATCCTATTTCCTCACCTAACACACCACTGAACTCTGTGACAATGCTTTCTGTTTCACTTTTTAGATTGTTCACTCTCATAATTAGGCCCAATTTCACTGAATCTTCTCTACCTAACAAGTTAATGTTTCTCTCAGTGTCAAGCACTTGAAATACAAGATTTCTTTTTGTTCCTTTGTAAGTGCATAGAAGCTTTATTTGACCAAACGCTTTAATCTGTTTTCCACTTACACCATTGATAACTGCGTCACTTCGCAGAATTTTGGATTTTATCGATTGAAATCTCTCTGCAGTTGCTCTTGAGAGCACATTACATGCAGCTCCACTGTCAATATCTAACTGAAGAATTGATTTGCCTACCTCAAAATTCACTGTCCAATCACTAGCATTCTTTCCATCGATGTTGGCACTGAACACGTCATTCATCGATGCATAACTGTCAAACATCTCGGTCATATCACTGACACCTGATTCTGCTTCTTCTTCAGCGTAGTGCACATTGCGAAAATTTCCCCTTCGAGGCCTGCGTCCACGACCTCGACCTCTATAGTTCCCACGATTATCACCACCACGTGCTGTATGAGCGCCTTTGCACAACTTTGATGCCTTAAAATGTCCCCTTAGGCCACATGTGTCACGTATCTTATTGTATGCCGGACAGTTCCGCGGCTGATGTTGTCTACAACATCTGTTACAAAATAGGAAATTTCCATAACTGGCCCTTCCTAAGCCTCTATTTGTGTGAGATCTACCTCTGTTTCGCTGAGTGTAGGCTACATTTACATTGGCATTCTCAAGCCCTAATGTTTTCAAGTGAGCTGATGTAAGTTCTACTTGCCTGCATGTTTCAATAACTTTGTCCAACGTGAGCTGATCTGCGGTTATTTCCATAAGCTTTTCTGAGCACCGTTTGTCTCCTATTCCATTGATAATCATGTCACATATGAATCCTTCTTTCTGTTCGCCATACTGGCAGTGTTCTGCTTTCCGTTTTAACTCGGCGATATAATCCATGATCGACTGATTTCCCCTTTTAGTGTTTAAAAATTCTTGTCTTTTAATGTTTCTGTAATTGTGAACACCAACATGCCGGTCAAATTTCTCGAACACAGTGTCTAGATCGTATTTATCCTCGGCATCACGAGCCTCAATACCATGATCTGGATTCGCTACAATCGCTGCAGCCCACGCAAACGAATCATAGATTTTTACACACTCGCGACCCATGTTGGCTAATGGCTAACAATACTCCAACTTTGCGTCTTCCTGGCTTGTCGTCGAGTCCTAAGGCGTCAAGATGAATTAAAAAGTCCCTTTTGTAAAGTTCCCACTCAGGAGCATTACACTCCGCTGGATTAAACTCCGGTAGTGGACGTATTCCTTTCGATGCCATTGTGACAACACACCGATAAGATATATGAATGTTCCTACTATCACCCACCGGCAATAGTTTATCTTGATGCCTTATTTCCAACGTAGATTGGGTTCGTTTATTTTGATCCCCGCTGACACCATGTGATGTTTACCGCCATTACAATCCTAACCGGAACCCGCCTCAATTATCACCCTTGATCATACATGTAAATATCAATATCAAAGTACTAGGAGTACTAATTACGAACATAACTTATATGGATCTAGATACATGACAACTCATGCATGTACTTTTTATAGAATTATGTAATTAGCGTTATAACCCAGAATTGGGTCCCCTGCAGACCAGTCTGCCATTTAGACCATTTCCAGTGCAGGGTTAAATAGGGTTTTGGGGGCACTAAAGGGGATTGGGGATCTAACTAGGGGCAATGAATGGTTCATTTCTTAATAGAAAAGCGTTCTTGGGTTAGAAAGCAATTTAGAAAATTTAACCCAATGAAGTTATCTTTGGTAGATACGGAACCAATAGGTCTTCATTCGTTGTTAGATATGCATATCTCTAGACGTTTTTTCTCTTTTAGGCTAGCTAGGTTCCCTAGAAATAGTTAAAATCCTAGGTCAAAAGATCCGGTATATGTCATACATGTCACCTGTACTATGTGCTTCTGAAAATTATCTAGGGTAAGGGTTAACTTCGTTACTTTTGAGGGGTTAACGAAAACCTTTTGTGGGTTTGAAATTGAGCCAAAACAATGCCTAACCCTGTATTAAAACCTGTTTTAGCCCTATTAGAAAGGGGTGAAAGTAGGTGATTTAGTGGGCCGGTCTGCGGGGGGACCTTCGGGGGACCCTTGGGTTTAGGAAAAAGGGACTTGGGTTAGCCCTTTAATGCAAGGGTTACCATTGAAACTATGGTCAGCTTAAAGAGCGTGAAAAGTTGAGAGATACGTGTTTTTTACTTTCATCCCTGTCCCTAAAATGAAAGCACTGGGTTAAAAAAGAATGTGTTTTCAGTGGACCCCGCCGACCAGTACCCTCTTCCTTACTTCCTCACTCATATCTACATAAGTTGAGCGAATTTCCGCAATCTGAGTTCAAAATGTTGTTAAGGGATCTCCAAACTCAATATAGAGATCTTACCCCATCTCCACTCGAAGATTTAAGCACCTAATTTCACCTCGGAAAATGACCCCAAAACTAACATTTTTCACCTTTTGACCCCTACCTACTTTGATTTTTTTTACTCTGCCTTGAGCGGGATAGAGCTCAAGTTTGGAAGAACTGAACATAAGATATAAATCTACCGATAGAATTTTAGAAACTCAAAATCTAAGAAAGTACTTAGTACTTATGGACTTGAACTTGAAAACGTGTTTTAAAAAAAAAGGCTAACACTAGAGTTACTGCTTCCATTTCTTCATTAGTTTTAATATCTCGATATAAGTGAACTTTGCTGGGGATAAAATGAGCATTTGTAAGGAGCCCGACGTTAAATGCAGAGCTCAAGGTGGCCTAGAGGGCTTTAAATAATTTTTCAAACAAGGTCACTCCTGTTTTGTGGGTCCCCCGCCGACCGTTTTGCTAACTAACCCTAACTCTAACCCTAATGTTATGTTGTAATGATCTAGATCTTCACTGTTTGCATAATCCTACTAATATTATACATTTTCTTGTAGCCTGGAACCTCTTCTATAGGATATGTTAATATAAGTACAACAGATCTTCAATTAGCTGACCTACAAGTCGCCAAAGTAACACACTGCACCAGAAATCAATAAAATATTACATAACTGGAATGTGTAATTGATCTGGGGCCACACTGTTGGCTGATACCTACTAAAACTATACATTTTCTTGTAGCCTCAATTATTCTCTATATGATATATTAATATAAGTACAACAGATCTTACATTAGCTGAGTTACAAGTCGCCCACATAACAAAATGCATCAGTGGACACTCAACAATTTTGCCTAAATAGATGCGGTACTTGATCTGGAGCTTCACTGTTTGCTTATACCTACTAAAACTATACATTTACTAGTAGCTTGGATCTTCCCCTATACTATATGTTAATATAAAAACAACAGGGTCCATGCTTATAAAGCTTTTAGTTGAGTCTGAGTTTCGTTCTCAAGCTTTTGATTGGTCAGATTTGAGTTCTCAAGCTTTTGATTGGTCAGATTTGAGCCAGAGGCTCAAATCTGACCAATCAAAAGCTTGAGAACGTACTCAGACTCAACTAAAAGCTTTATAAGCATGGACCCAGATCTTCAATAAGCTGAGTTACACATGGTCCGGGTAACACAATGCATCAATATGCACTCAAATATTGCCTAAATAGAGGCGGTAATTGATAACTATTTGCTTTTACCTCCTAGAAGTACACATTTTCTGTTAGTTGGGACTCTTATCTATACGACAGGTGAAGATAAGTACAACAGATCTTCAATTAGCAGAGCTACAAGAAGCACACGTAACACCTAACACGTAACACACCTTTTCCAACGGAACGTAACTCGGCCAAAAATGGTCCGATTTCAAAAAGAATTTCGGTTCTGAACTCGTTTAGACGAGTCCTTTTCAACGATGTATAGAAATATTAGCAAAATTTTGAAAAATATTTTTCTTCTCTGGATCTCGCTGAAACTTGGCAGGATTGTAGAGCTATCTTTCCTGGGTAACTTTCATTCTTATCGTCCTGTTCAATTAGCTCTATTTAGGGAGCTGGAGCTCTCCCAAGGGAGGTACCCCCTTGATTTTAGACATTCAAGGACACGTAACCCCGTGCAAAATGGTCCGATTTCAATTCTGACTTCGGTTCTGAGCTCCTCTCGTCAATATCTTTCGAAACATATATAGTTTTTCTACCTGTGAGTAAAACAAAAACATCGAATTATTGGCACCTCTCATAGGTACCAAAAATGTCAAAGGTTTTTTTGGCTTTTTCGATTTTGTTGAAACTTCACACATATGTTTCGATCCCTATTCTGAGCATTTCGGCTTCATATATTTATATTAGAATCCTTCTCCTTATGCTCGAAACAGAGGGGTAGGGGCTACTTGAAATCTTATCTTTAAGTATTTACCCCATATTAAGGCTTATTTCTTAAAGGGTGATTCTGGGTCAGTCAGTAGTTACATTTTGGACTCTCAGATACTGTAAAAAGAAGGGTTTATTACATATTTGTAATAGGGTTGTTATCTCCCCTTACAATGGGTCCCCGTATGAGACCAGTAGGGTCCCCGGCAGACCAGTGTGGGCCCCCCGCAGACCAGTGTGGGTCCCCCGCAGACCAGTATTACCTCCCCTGCAGGGTCCCCCGCAGACCAGTCCTTGGTCCCCGGCAGACCAGTGGGGGACCCTACAGACCAGGTCCCCCTATGAGACCAGTAACCTAGGGTCCCCCTCAGAGACCAGTGGGTCCCCCGCAGACCGGTCCCTGGGTCCCCCGCAGACCAGTGGGCTGGGTTATAACGCTAACCCTAACCCTAACCCTTTGTCTATACAGTAAAGATGACGTCAACTATATCCCAGATCTCGTCAACTATATCCCAGATCTGCTGAAATTCTATTTATTCCATTACCTCATAGGCTATTTTTAGATACTACCAATTTGAATAAATCTGCCGAAAAGGAGCATTAACTAGAGAATAGAAAACTTTAGAATTTTGTAGTTTGAATCCATAGTTATAAATAGAGCATTTGCTCCAATAGGAGCAAATGCTCTATTTATCACAATGGTTTCACAAAGTGACTTTTATAGACTCGTCAAAAGGCGTCAATATGAGGGAAAGGGTTAATCAAACCTGTTAGAAACTATTGACCGAGTTGCAAACATCTTGGCTTCTGTTGAGTCCCCGAATTACTCGGCATCTCATCTAGATCCAAGCTGTTTGCAAAATCGTTCAATGTCGCGCCTAGCATGTAAAGGGTTACGGTGTTCAAAGAAAACGCGTTTCATCAGGATCCAAACTGTTTGTCACTTTGACAATATTTTTTCACAGAAATTAGAGACAATTTATTCCTAGAATTGAAGCAGACGACAATTATTGTTGCGGACGAAAAATTACTTAGCGTGCAAAGTGTTAATCTCTTACTTGAATATTTTATCTACAGAATAATTGTTTGAATATTCATTGCCTAATATTTGTGATGACTCTGCGAGAAAAAGAAATATTCAACAGATGAAGAAACTGTAGATCCAGATCTATATTATTTCTTACTCAAACAGGATCTAAAGCGATCACTAAAAAGCATTCTAATTGCCCATCGCTCTGCTAAGGGAATACGCCGATGATTTCTACATAAACCACCTGATCAATGTCCACTATGTTTACATATGAAATAATATAACTCTTGATTCTCCAGTTTGTGTCGGGATATTCCGTGTGCATAAAGACTATTAAAATTTATATAATTAGTGTACACTTATTTTGGCTTACACATTCAATAAGGGAAATGACAAAGCAGGACGACAGTAATACAAGAAGGTACCAAATGGAACAATTTCCTGACTGTAGGTTCTTTTGAATATATAATTAGAATCATGTGTATTGCATACAGTGCACATATAACACAGCTGTCACATTATTCATCTAAAGTTGTGTTTTCTGCAAAGCAGTTTGCCCCAATTTGCCTCAGTTCACACTATTCATTTTGGTGTAAGTGATCAAACAGCAGTTACAAACTCGTGCTGAGATATGTGCTGAAATATGATTTAGAGAGAGAGAGATAGATAGATAGATAGATAGATAGATAGATAGATAGATAGATAGATAGATAGATAGATGAATAGATAGAGATAGAGAGAGAGAGAGAGAGAGAGGGATAGACAGAGACAGACATAGAGACACAGACAGTCAGACAGACAGACAGAAACAGAGACAGAGACAGACAGAGACAAACAGAGAGACAGACATACACATACATACATACATACATACATACATACATACATACATACATACATACATATATACAGACAGACAGACAGACAGACAGACAGAGACAGACAGACAGACAGCCAGAGAGACAGAGACAGACAGACAGAGACAGACAGAGACAGTGGCAGAGATACAGAGACAGACATGGAGTCAGAGAGACAGAGACAGACAGACAGAGAGACAGAGACAGAGAGAGGTGGGAGAGAGTCGGACACATAGGGAAACAGACATACATACAGAGAGACAGAGAGAGATACAAACATAGAGAAATATATAGAGAGAAACTGAGACAGACAGACAGGCAGACAGACAGCGATAAACAGAGAGAATCATACACAGAGAGACGGAGAGAGAACGAGAGAGGGCGAGACACAGAAATAAAGAGAGGCATAGAAAAACAGAGAGACGAGTGAAAGAGACAGGCAGACATAGTGACAGAAAGACAGAACGATATACATACAAACTTGCAGACAGACAGATAGACAAAAATACATACACTCGTATAGACAGACACACAGACAGACAGGGACAAACATACATATACATAGAAAGAGAGAGAGAGAGAGTTAGACAGACAGACTGACAGAAAGGCAGACATATAGACAGCCAGATATATAGACAAATAGACAGACAAGATAGACATACATACATACAGACATACATACAGACAGGGACAAACAGGCAGATATATGGAAAGACAGACAGAGACACAGAGAGACAGAAAGAAATAGGAAGGAGGAGAAGGAGAAAGAGAGAGACCATGGAGACAGAGAAATGAAAATATAAAAGAATGGAAAACGATACACGGAGAAAGAGGCAGATATACTGACAGGGACAAAAACATGAACATGTATACAAAGGGGGACAGTGTGAGACACAGAGAAAGACGGTTACAGACAGGAATAGAACGAAAGAAAGAGTGTGAAAGAGAGAAGGAGTGAGAATGAAATGACGAAAAATAACATAGAGTGATAAAGAAAGATACAGATATAGAGACATATACTAACACGATAAAGAAACTGTACATTTGTTATACCTACATGTATAAGTACTAACCATAGATAAATTTGGCATCAAAATGCGCAAAAATATATTGGCCACACAATGGTGTATTTTTTAATTGTGATTTAAAAATTTGCATATCATCATTTTGTGTGTGAATGACGATGGTGTGAAAAGTAAAAGTTGCAGACTTGTATTGTTTGTAATTGTCCTTTTGCCATCGAATTTCTTCATCAATGATGATAATAATTATAACCTTAGTAACAAAAATGTTATTCCAAATATAAGAATGTACAGGGTTTTATCGTGTTGATCCGTGGACGAGGAGGCCACACCAGATACTGATATTTTGTCACGGAACATTACACATATTCGACACCATCGTAAACAATGCATTTTTGCGCATTTTGATACCAAATTTGTCTATGGTTTGTACTTTTAAATATAACAAAAGTCCCACAAAGCAAATGTACAGTTTCATCATCGTGTACGTATATATAAGGAGATATCATGAGATTTATCGAGGGAGAGAGAACCAGGGAGAGATAAAGAGAGAGAGAGAGACTGAGAGAATGAGTGAGAGGGAAAAAGAGACAGAGATAGAGAGACATACAGACAATCAGACATGCAGAGAGAAAGAGAGAAAGAAAGGAGGGTGGGTGTGAGGGTGGCGGCATTACACTTGAGTAGCCAGGCGGGTTTTCAATGGCTTCACAATATCTGATATGAACCCATACTAAATACGTATAGTTGTACAAAAGTTACAACAACACAATACACTAACCTTGTAAACCAAACCTAAAACAGTGCACATATATCATCAACAACTAAACCACATGCCTATCAACTTTTATCGAAGTTCCTCTTATTACACTACACACAACAAATCAGTGTCACTCAAAAATAGTTTAATTGATCGCCGCATGAGCGGCGATCACTAATGGAATGTTCAAAAGTATTTACCCATGTAGGAGGGGTAGCGACAAGTTTTGCAAAGTCTATTCAGCATAGATCGGTGAGGAGAACCAAATGAATTGGCTCATGAGAGCGTGGCAGAGAATAGTTTCTATCTGCATTATTGATGTAGTGAAATATGTGATGTAAAAACCTTCATACGATGTTTAAAAAGAAATTTATCAAACAAATGTACAATAATAACAATAATTATGACACTTTTTTCGTCGAAGTATCGACATTAAATGCCAAAAACAGTTTTGTAAACATAAATGAAGCCGGGTCAAAGTCGCAGAATTGAAGCCGGGTCAAAACTGTAGTCGTGCACCTGTTTGCGGTGCTCTCGTTCTAAATTATGCCCTTCAGAGATTTTGACATATTACAGACTCAGTTTTGTTTAATGACCATTGTTTATTGTCCAAAAATGTCGACAAAAGTAATACATGCATCAGTATATTTATACACGTGATATACACATGTTAAGTCATGAATAGATTCAAACTCTTTGCTAGTGCCTTTATATGTGAAAGCGATATATCCTATGTAGATGGGACTTACATTACAAGACGGGAAAACGTGCTCGAATTTGAAAAATAAGATCATTTGAATCGACAGTCGATATGTTAATTCAAACAGACATGGTTAATTCTACCGGAGGCTCTACATGGTCAAAATCGAATTCCGTCGTCTCGGTTTCAACCACCTGCTGTTAAGGACAATGGTATTCATTGATAGTGTGGTCGTTTTAGGGGGGAACAAACTGTATCAAAATATTATGTAAGTGTTATTCGTGTCGTATCTGGTTTGGTTTGGTTTGAATCGGATTTTACATTGTTTTAACAGTAGTTTAGTCAAATGACGACATCCAGATAATTACAGGTTGAGGAAGATACCAGAGGTTATTCGATGCACGGAAAAAATTGCATTGTTTCCTGCACAGAAGAACATCCGGTTAGAACCACCGACCAACCGCAAGTCAGCTGGAATGCATCCTCACATGAAAAATCCAAACGCCCAGACCGGGATTCGGACTCACAATGGTGAGGGGCTAAGCGATTGTCAGTCGAAGACCGTAACCTCTCTGTCACGTAGGTCCAACGGTGGTCTCATCTGGACCCAAGCTGTTTGCGAATGCCACTAAGGTGGCGATTAGCACGACCAGGATTAACCCAATAGCCGGGTATGAAACATGTTATCGAAATAGAGGTAGGTCTCAATTTTGGGTTTGAGGCGAATATCAGGTTGAGCAGGGACTTCTATTCTCTTCGTTCCCTTTCACTATACCTACCGGACGCGCTGAATGCGATCATTGTGGACCGTTCCTCTGGAGGAGCCCATACGCTCAGCATGGCAATACCAACTGGAATCACGGCCCCCTAAACAGCAAAATAGTAGAACAGGCGCGCATCAACAAGCTGTGAAGCATCAAACGTTGCATGTTTGGGACAATGTCACAGATAAAGTGGTGTACAGTAAAAAACCCTCTAAACCGGAATTCTAGTAGATAAGGTTTTAGATACCTATTGTATGTAGGTAGCTGCTTCATGCAGGGTAAAAGTCATGCAGAAAGCTCCTAGATGAGCTTTCTGCATGACTGTCACCCTGCATGAAGCTGCCACCGGTCTCCAAAGACCGATATTGTCATAAAAAGCATTTTCCACGATGATACATTTTGACACACATTTTTTGTTCAATCAATATTCAGAGAGGAAGTGTGTGTTATTGTTATGTGTGTCTTCGTGTTTTATAAGCCATTTTTCTCACTTATTTGGAAGTATGCAGTATGCTCTCAGACTCTAGGTTAATGCACCACATCCCGCAAAATGTCAATATTAAAAAATCTGCATAACCGCAAATTGTTGAGCTTTCTGTATCACTTTTGACCTGCATTAAGCTACCACCTACCTTACAGACCAATAATTCGTCATTTTTAGATAGCCACTTATGAGAGGTTCTACTGCATAACTAGGTAATAAACAAATTTAAATGACGGCATGTATATGGAGTGGGGATTGGACAGGTAATGACCCTCCTTGGCCCCACTGGAGAATAAGCAAGCATCAGTTTGTATCTCAAATGTAAAAAAAATATGAAAAGTCAGTTTTTAATATTCAGAAGATTTAGGGTTAATGATAATAAGGTTGCCTCTTACCCCTGCTACTCCGACTAGTATCCGTATAACAAACATTAGCCAGATGCTGGTCCTCGCACAGATCGGGGTCAGCAGCGAGCACGTAGCCGTAAGGACCATCGTGCATGCCAGTTATGATGTGTTTACCGCCGAATCGGTCGGCGAAACGGCCGCCCGGAACTTGTGAGAAAAACGAACCATAGAAATAGGAGGAGAGTAAGAAAGACACATGTGTTTTCTCCCAGGTAAGTTCCGGTTCGATTTTAATGACACACTGTAGGACTTACTGTAATGCTATCAAATTATTGTATTCCAATGTAACAATTAGAGGGAACGGGTCGAGGTTCAATTGATGACATATTTGATTCATAACGAAACAACAAACAACAGTTAACCCCATGACACACAGTAAGCCATAGCGAAAGAGAGGTAGTTTCAGGCCAGGCGGATTCGACAACGATACCAGACTATACCGTAAGGTGGTCAGCCTACGGGTCTGAAGGTTACAAGATCGATTCCAGACTACACAGTGTGAGAATCAACACACAGGCCCGAGTGTTCTAAGATTGAATCCAGACTAGACAGTGCGAGAATCAGCCTACAGGTCAGAGGGTCCAGACTAGACTGTGTGAGAATCACTCTGTTGGTCAGAGGGTTGGTTCTAAGATCGATTCCAGACAAGACAGTGCGAGAATCAGCCTACACTTCAGATGGTTCTAAAGTCGATTCAAGACTAGATTGTGCGAGAATCAGCCTACACGTCAGAGGGTTCTAAGATTGATTCTAGACTAGACTATGCGAGAATCAGCCTACAGTATCTTATGAATACCAGCAACATGGTTTAGCTGAGAATGTTGCGAGGGAGCAAGCCCCAATTAAGGATGATACTGATAGCATAAGCCATCAAGAACATTTGTTTAACCAGTATTTGAATATCACTCAGATCATGAGACATTATACAATTTGTTACGCAGTAATACATCTAAATTATAGCAATTGAAAAATATAAATAGCTATTCGCGTTTTTGTCGGAAATACTTGGCGGGAGATCGCGATGGCCAAAAAATGAGTCCGTACAGTACTAAGCTGTGACCATTGAACGATGGACGACGAACGACAAACGGTTATTAAGCTATTTCCAACGCTCTCTACTTGCACCTTGGAGTCTGTTAGAAAGAACAGAGTACGCATTTATTCTTACACATAGGACTGTACCAAAAAACGTTGACAACATGGATAAATAATAATATATAAATATTAACTCTTTCGGCGCCAAATTTCTAATTGTCGTCTGCAATCCAAGTTTGTTAAATAATTCAGTAAAATAAGGAACTGAGATAAATAAATGCAAATTTCAAAGGAATAAAGCACATATATAGAAATAGAGATTGAGACAAATAGTGAAGTCCCTGATCAGACGCCGCCTTGAAAAGGCGGCGTCTGATCTGGGACTGTACTATTTGTCGTGGTGCATTTATGCGACTGCGGCGGTGAAAGGGTTCAGAAGATAATAATATATAATGAAATATAGATACCGTCGTTTTGCTAATGCAACCATACGGTTTTTATGTGTCTGTAAAAGAAAGTGTTTGCTTAATGCAGAGAAAACCTTATGAAGAAACCTTCTGCATCACTTTTGTTCTGCGTTAACTCATTTGCTCCCACGATCCCATATATGGAACGTAGGCAAACAATGTAGACTCTGATTAGACACCGCATAATGCGGCGTATGATCAGAGTCTACACTGTTTGCTAATAGGAAATTCAATATAGAACAAAACAAAAATGAAAATTTAGACCAGACATCCCTTAGATAAAAGATAGACTGATCCAATATTTAAGCATGGAAGAATCCACTGGGAGCAAATGGGTTAAAAACTTTTGAGTGGTAGTATTAGCGTGACTTTACTTCAAGTCAATAAAGCCTTAATATATCAACAGATATCACTACTTGACTTTTAACCCTTAGCCTGCTAAGCGAGACCTAAGTGACATTTGCAAACAGTTTGGATCCAGATGAGACGCCGAAAATAAAACCCTTCTAAACCAGGCGTTAAATTTGAAAGTTGCAGGTTGAAAGTTATGCAGAAAGCTCCTCTATGAGCTTTCTGCATGACTTTCACCCAGCATTAAGCAGCCACCTGCCTAAGAGTATCTAAATTCTTCCCTTCTAGAATTCCGATTTAGTGAAGTTTTACTGTACAATCTATCTAGCACAAATAATTTTTGCATTATAATAATTATTCGTGGCCATATTCTAGATTAAATATGGTCAATTTTGTTTAACTGAGTACTCGGTGTTACTCATCAGGACACACGCTATTTGACACTCCATATTACTTTCTAAATAAATTAATCGAATCGGAAGTCGTCCAAATTGCACTATATATCCGAATTTGAGCAGACATTAATTTTGTCAAACGCCGGGTAAGGTTAACAGAAAAAAACATAAACAGTGTCATGCACTCGTTTAACCCTTTCCCTGTTCTATATTTATTTAAAGTTCAATAACTACTACATGCATATATTCATGGAAAACATAGTTATAATGAAATATGGAAGGTGGAACATTATAGCCATTATAGAAATAAAAGAAACAGATCTTTCAAATTCCACTAGCAAACAGAGTAGACCCTGATCAGACGGCTCATCTAGGGGCCGTCTGATCTGGGTCTACTCTGTTTGCAAATGCGTGAAAACACGTTTATATGAGGGAAAGGGTTAACTGAGTTCATATACAGAGCAGTTTTATCTACAAATAGACATGCATAAACCTGAGATACGCCCCATGGACATGTGTATTTACGCGTGTGTATTCAGCGTGGATCAAATTACAAAATACACCAGAGAAGGTCAGCCCTGTTTGAAAATAACTTTTACAGTTTTATAATTCGATGAGAAAACACTGTTGATCCTGATCAAACACTTCCGCTATATCATGGTGGGTGATCTGTGTATAAACTGTGTGTATTATCCATGATACATCTAATCTTATGGGATCGTTTTAAGCAGGTGGCTGCTTAATGCAGGGTGAAAGTCATGCAGAAAACTCCTAGAGGAGCTTTCTGCATGACTTTCACCCTGCATTAAGCTGCCACCTGTCTGAAAGACCGTTAGTACTACCAATTGTAACGTCTAGTTTTAAGGGATTTGACTGTATCTAAAAGTTGTTAAAAATGAAGTAAGTCGGGTTCCCACAACAGGACTAGTTTCAAGGTCTTAGCACCAATCTATTTTAACACAATTCTTTAACCTCTATAAGCATTTGAAAAATTGCGCATTGCTTTTTTTCTGAAAACAGTGTTTCTTCCACATCTTTCCAAATTCACGAGAAAAGTGTCAACAAGTTTAGACCGTTAAAGACAAAGAGCCATAATTGTTTTGTCTTAAACCTTTACTCAATAAATACGCTTTTTCTACGCTTTTGCAAACAAAGGAGACCCAGATCAGACGGCTCCTGTAGGAGCCGTCTGATCAGGGTCTGCTCTGTTTGCTTATGAAATAATATAGATATAATTCTACAGTTTCTGCCATGGCTAAACATTTCTCTGTTAATGTGTAGTAATAAAAACTAGTTAATATTCATATCATTATTTATGGAGCATAGTAGATGTTCACCCAGTCCTCAACATGTAAATAGTGTCCATACTTTTGTATTCATTTTTCGCTTGCCTGTCGCCTATACGGCCAGTTGGTTCCATTCCAGAAATAGGCTGCTAGACTCATACAGTTTCTATATGATAAAAGACAATAATTAAAATATACATCATCTATACGACTTTCACAATACATACACCATCATGCATATTGTGCTTGCATGGCAAAAGGTACAGCTAGTATGCACACGGAACATATCATGCAATGCAATAGTGCAATTTGAAACCCGCATGAATGCATATTTGTAATGACAATGTTTAAACCTTTCCCTGTTCTATATGTACTCCAAATTTCAATGACATTTGGAATGTGAAACATTGTAGCCATTATAGAAACAAAATAAACAGATCTATCAAATTTCATTAGCAAACAGAGCAGATCCTGATCAGATGGCTCCTATGGTTCTACTCTGTTTGCAGATGCGTGAAAAGGTGTTTATATGAAGGAAAGAGTACAAGCAGATATTTAAGTACACTTCGGTACTGATCCTTTTGACTGCAGGAAACAAATGTACTGGCATTTCACTAAACAAAGCAGGTCCATATCATAAGACCCCAAGAGGCGCCCTCTGATCAGGGTCTGCATTATTTCTCATTCAAAGTATTTTCGCAAATTAAACCGTTTCACACTTAATGGATTCTATCGTTAACATTGATGGACTGTTCCTATTTTAAACTTCGACATTCAAAGGTTTACATTATCCATAAATTGTGTAAACAATAAATAACTGTAAAACCTCTCTAAACCAGACAACTCGAACTAAAATTTCGGTCCTTCCAATATTTACAATACAGAAGTGCTCTAAATGTATCACTACACATATCTAGAAACACATGTTACAGCTTAATGCAGGTCTAAAGTAATGCTGAAAGCTCCTGTTGGAGCTTTCAGCGTTACTTTAGACCTACAGTAAGCTGTGAACTTGAGATATTGGTCAGATTATAAATCGGATGACTCGAACCTCTGTTATCTCGAAATAATCTGTATGGTCCCTTGAAGTTCGAGATATCGAAGTTCAACTGTACTTACTAAACTGATCTGTAACAATTTTCACTTACATTTGATTCGTTTTAACCCTTTACTCCATAAATACGATTTTCTACGTTTTTGCAAACAGAGTAGACCCATATCAGATAGATCCTATTGGATCTGCAAAAAATGCTGAATATTCAAAATGGAATAGCTCATCAGTATTCAACGATAGACCCCACCCAATTCAGTATAAAAACGTATAACTTGTGAGACAATTTTGAATGACTGAGTAGATCATGATCAAAGGGCTCCTCTAAGATTTTTTTTTTGTATTGGTAGAAACGATATAGATTCAGATGTATTACAGATCTATGTACATGTATTATAATTTCATAAGCAAACAGAGCAGACCCTGATCAGACGGCTCTTATAGGGCCTGCACTGTTTGCAAATGCGCGAATATGTGTTTATATGAAGGAAAGGGCTAAGCGGCTTAGGAATAATTCATATGTGACAGGATATTTTATTAACTCTGTTATTTGCAATGTTAATGTAATAGCCAAATTTGTGGTGATCTCCATATCAAAACATAATACAGTAAAACCTCTCTTAACCGGACATTAAAGTTAGTATAAATATAGGTCTTGGAAACAGGTGACAGCTTACTTTCACTCTGCATTAAGCAATCACCTGCCTAAAATATCTAAATTCTTCTCTACTGGAATTCCGGTTAAGAGAGGTTTTACTGTATGACGTACGGATAAGCGTCAGAAACATGTCAGCCGGTAAAGAAGTCATAGATGCGGAGACTTCATATTTCACTGTAATGTATATTTCGTCTCACGCCCCATTCTGTTTATCCGGTTGAAAACAAGAATTTCACATACAGCAGAACCCCTCAAATGCGACAACTTAAAGAATAACCATAGCTGTCTTTATAAGCAGGTGGTTGCTTAATGCAGTACGAAAGCAATGCAAAAAACTTCCAAAATAACTTTCGTCCTGCATTAAGCTACCACCTGCATCTAGCACCCAGAATTACAGTATATCCGTTTTAGGTGGTTGAATTAGAGGCATTTTACTGCACTGTCATTAACCATTTCAGTGCGTGACACGATTCACTAAAGTCCTTTGCAATCAGTGTAGACCCAGATGACAGAGCTCCTAAAGGAGCCCTCTCATTAGTGTATGCACTGTTTGTCATGTTACACCCAAGTGTTCCCTATATAATAGTTCTTCTGTATAGTTTTATTATACTTGAAACTGGCGAAATAAACCCCCTTTTTTCTTAAGTCTTAAGAGTTAATTATCAAGCATCTGATTAACACATTCCCTCATATTGACGCATTTTAGCGCCTCTGCAAACGTCACTTGTTGAAACCATTGTGATAAATAGAGCATTTGCTCCTATAGGAGTAAATGCTAGATATTTATCACACTGGTTTCAAACTAAATAGAGCATTTGCTCCCATATGATAAAAAGGGCATATGCTCTATTTATCACAATGGTTTCAAACAACAAAATTCTAAATTTTCCTTTTCTCTAGTTAATGCTCCTTTTCGGTAGATTTATTCAAAGTGGTTGGATCTAAAGATGGCCTGATTGAAAGGGTTTCGTAAAATATCAGATACACTAAACCTGCCTAATATGACCATGTGATGAATAAATACGGAGGCCGATAAGAGAAGGTGGTTGCTAAATGCATTATGAAAGTTGAGGAGCGTTTTGCATAACTTTCATCCTGCATTGAGCTAAAACACGTATCAACCTCCATCCAAAATACAAACCTAGTTTTAATGGTCTTCGTAGTCCGGTTTCACAGCCTACTTCAGAGCTAAATAATTTCATAAGGTAACAGGAGAGACCCTGATCTGACGGCTCTCGCAAAAACCGTCTGAGCCGGGTCTACACTGTTGCAAAATGCGTGAAAAGGTGTTTATTTGAGGGAAAGGGTGAAGCAGCTACCTCCTTTTAACCCATTCCCTCATTATGCTATTTTTAGATCCAGCCTCGTTGAATAAATCTAACGAAAAGGAACATTTACCAGAGAAAAGGAAAATCTTAGAATTTTGTAGTTTTAAAACCATTGTGATAAATACAGCATTTGCTCCTATGGAGCAAATGCTTTATTTATCACAATGGTTTTAAAAAGGTAACTTTTACAGAGGCGTCACTATGCGGGTATGGGTTAAAGACACTCGGGTTTATTTATGTAGTAGTCGTACATGTTCTACGTATTTGAATACATAACATATGCAATAAAACAGTCAAACAAACGGGAAGATAAATAAGACCCTGAGCTATGCGGCGTTTCACTCAAGCTATTTGCAAAGGTTACATATACGGTAAAACTCCGCTACTGCGACGCTTAAAAGATGTATACTTCTGAGTGGTAGAGGCAGGTGGTAGCTTAATGCAGGACAAAAGTAATACAGAAAGCACCGAGAGGAGCTTTCTGTATTATTTTTGTCCTACATTAAGCAACCACCTGTTTGTAAAGCCACCATGTTTATTCACTAAGGTTCGCATTATAGGGGTTCTACTGTGCGTCCATAGCGTGCTAAAGGTTAACCCTTTTAGTGCAGGGAGACCCAGCTCAGTTGCAAACAGTTCGGATCCAGATCAGAGTACTCCAAGTGGATATGCAGTTTGTTTTTCAAATCCTCCCTCTGATTATAATTATCATTTCACACCTGAATTGACTCTTCCGTTAACCCTCTCAGGGCGGCACACGTGTCACTACAACCCTCTGCAAACATTGAAGACCTAGATGGGAGGGGCCCTAGTGTAGCTCTCTGACCAGGGTCTACACTGTTTATCATGTTACACTTTTTATTTAGAAAAAAAAATCCCTAAAAATTCACCATAAGCTTAACCTGGTGAGTTTTGGAATAGTCCATTTGAAAATTCAGCGTTGTAAGGGTTAAACAATGATGGACATTATGACTAATCAGCATGTTAAAGGTTGTGAACCTAATGACGTTTATAAATGTATGAATCAATCACTTCATGAATATTCAGTAACTTATTTCAATAAGTTAAACATATAAAAAGGGATTTTCTATTTAGACAAAAAGTGTAGGCTAAGATTTACATTATTCCATAAGCAAACAGAGAAGACCCTGATCAGACGGCTCCTACAGGAATTATGTAAAACTGATCTGGGTCTACTCTGTTTGCAAAGGTATGAAAAAGGCGAATTTATGGAGTAAAGGGAGAATAAATAGGTGTTCAAGGCAGAATCACCGGTGCTGTATCAGCTATTTAGTGGCACATTGACGATAAAACTAATCGTTATATATGAATCAAGCAATCATGACAAATCGTTCAATGAATAGCATCTTGGTGTGTAGGCCTATCTTCTATACATGCACGTAGGCTACACGCGGACTTGTCTCACACGTATTCAATTGAACAACTATTAAGTAAATATAGGACTGAGCAAAAGCCAAATTTATGTCACGAACTCATAATGACCTTTGTAAACAGTTTGGATCCAGATGGAGAGAGAGAGAGACATACATACAGACAGAGAGAGACAGAGAGAGAACAGACAGAGACAGACAGACATACAGAAGAGACAGAGACAGAGGTAGATAGATAGATAGATAGATAGAGATAGATAGATAGATAGATAGAGGGAGGGAGGGAGGGAGAGAGAGATAGAGAGAGAGAGAGAGAGAGAACAGAGACATGTCCAGAGAGAAAGAGAGAGAGAGAGAGAACAGAGACATGTCCAGAGAGAACGAGAGAGACAGAGACAGACAGACAGACAGAGGGAAGAGACAGATGTAGAGAGACAGAGATAGACAGAGACAGTGAGAGACAGTGACAGAAAGACAGAGACAGACATGCAGACAGAGACAGAAAGACAGATACAGAGAGACATAGACAGAAACAGAAACGGATAGACAAAATGACAGACAGAGCCAAGGAGAGACGTAGGCTATAGAGAGAGATACACGATACATATAGAGACATACGGAGAAGTAATAGCATATCTCGCTGTGTCCTCATACTCTGTGGTCCACTTACTACATGTACTTCGATCTTATGACCTTAACTTGGCCAGTTTGGAAAACCAATAGAGGGTTAATACACGTTGTTTCGGGCAATAACATCTGCAGTGTCCCGAGGAACTGTTGTTGGCCCGAGCCCGTAGGGCGAGGGCAACAACATTTCCAAGGGACACTGCAGATGTAATTGCCCGAAAACAAACGTGTATTAACGCTATTCTTGCATAAACCCATTTTCTGCTTTCCTGCATCAATTTATTTCTTCCAAATACAAGCAAAACTATACACTTCTTTGACACTTCCGTTCGTTCGATTTATGCAGTTTCCGGGCCACTCTTTTCTTTCTGACGTCACTCCACGATTGTATCAAATACCGTTTACACGGGATTTCATTCAATATGTCTATCATTATGTCTATAATGAAGCAGTTCATTGTCGGTGCCCCTGAAATACTCGCACCGTTCATCTAGATTAGGCCAAAACGCTATAGCGTTGGCGTCCGTTGTTTACATTAGGCCCCGAATAGGTATAATTAAAACCGGTCAACAACAGCGCGTGAGCACGAGAATCGCCTTGTTAATACATGGTCTAGCGGGACTACAACAGCACGTTTTGTGCAAGAATACTCTTTTTATACCGTACTGTATTGCATTTCATGAAGCATAGCATAGAGTGTTGTGTATTGGTTAAGATCAACACATGGATGAGGAATGAAGGCCAACACAAGGTCTTAATTCTCGCGTGAATGAACACAGCATGCTGAAAATTTCGTACATAGTATAAAGTCACTCTGTAAAATAAGCTCTGAAGTATAACAAAGAAGCATGATTTCATTCCCGGATATCTATTTGAATACATGTAACATATGTCGATATTTGTGAGTATTGTGATTGCAGCAGACGAACACGCAGTCGCTATATATACATGTAAACATTGAGCGCGCACAGCTGCAGGCACTGAGCCAATCGGAACCTCTCAGCGATGTCGGCTAGACGATATACCTTCTTCTTCTTCGTTATTCAATAACGACTTGAGATATATTAATTAAATGAATTAATTTTCAAAGTGACACATGGACAAGGGGGCGTTTGGACCAGTAAACAATGAAGAATCAGATATATAATATTCCAAGAACAACTGGCTACGCACACCTTTCTACGCCTTTGCAAACAGAATAGACCCAGATAAGACGGCTCCTTTGAGACGCCCCATCAGGGTATGCTCTGTTTATGGTTTAATAAAGATATTAATGTAAATTCTTGCACAAAACGTGCTGTTGTAGTCCCGCTAGACCATGTATTAACAAGGCGATTCTCGTGCTCACGCGCTGTTGTTGACCGGTTTTAATTATACCTATTCGGTGCCTAATGTAAACAACGGACGCCAACGCTATAGCGTTTTGGCCTAATCTAGATGAACGGTGCGAGTATTTCAGGGGCACCGACAATGAACTGCTTTTAGTGATAGACATATTGAATGAAATCCCGTGTAAACGGTATTTGATACAATCGTGGAATGACGTCAGAAAGAAAACAAAAGAGTGGCCCGGAAACTGCAAAAATCGAACGAACGGAAGTGTCAAAGAAGTGTATAGTTTTGCTTGTATTTGGAAGAAATAAATTGATGCAGGAAAGCAGAAAATGGGTTTATGCAAGAATAGCGTTAATACACGTTTGTTTTCGGGCAATAACATCTGCAGTGTCCCTTGGAAATGTTGTTGCCCTCGCCCTACGGGCTCGGGCCAACAACAGTTCCTCGGGACACTGCAGATGTTATTGCCCGAAACAACGTGTATTAACCCTCTAGTGTTTCTCACGGTAAAAAATAATCTGGTTTTTATTATATATTTTAATAGTTAATCTAATTAATATTCATGACGTCAATATTTATTACATGAATATTCACAGAGTAAAGGGTTAAACCGGTGAGTAAATAGTATTTGTCCTGGCGCATTTAGTCGACATTGGCGGTGAACGAATTTATTAATCTTTAGCCTGCTATGGGCGAATGAGTGAATACATATGCAAACAGTTTGGATCCAGATGAGACGCCGAGTAACTCGGCGTCTCATCAGGATCCAAACTGTTTGACACCCTGATGGCATGTTGATAGACAAATTGATTATAGCTTGAATTTTGAAAATGTAGTTGGTGAAAATTTCTGTAAAATTAATTTGCTCAGCAGGCTAAAGGTTAACGCCTTGTAAGAACTATACATTACCAAACATACAGCAAGTAAGACATATTTAAACTTGTGACAGATCTGTATAATTACAGCAAAACCTCACTTATGCGACCACTCGAACACGATGTACAGTTCTATGTTAATCCATTACCTCATAGGCTATTTTTAGATACAACCTCTTTGAATAAATCTACCGAAAAGGAGCATTAACTGGAGAAAAGGATTTGTTTTAGGATTGTGTAGTTTGAAACCATTGTGATAATGGAGCATTTGCTCCTATAGGAGCAAATGCTCTATTAATCACAATGGATTCACAAAGTGACTTTTACAGACTCGTCAAAATTCGTCAATATAAGGGAATGGGTTAAACCAGTCGGTAGTTTAATACAGGAATAGTTGCTTTACTTTGGTCCAGTATTAAGCAACCACCTGCTTTTAAGACTCATGTGGATATCAATTGGGTGGTCGCATTAGCGAGACTGTACTGTATATTATTTTTATTAATAGGCTCCATGTATGGATAGTAGTACAGCTCTGAAGTGGCCACCTAATGAATAAATACATTCATGTATATATGTATTTTAACCCTTTCGTCCATGAATATTCATGTAAGAAATAATTACGTGATGAATATAAATTAGATAAATTTGTTCTAATAGCACACGGATAGAGGAATCAGATCTATATAATTTCGTAAGCAAACAGAGCAGACCCTGATCAGACGGCTCCTACAGGAACCTTCTAATCTGGATCTACTATGCTTGCTTGCAAATTTGTAAGACGGAAAGGGTTCAGACCAAAAGTCAGACTGCTGTTTTGGTGGTCGTGCATAAAGGTTTTATTCAATATATTCTATATTGATACCCGTGTTTCTCCTTTCTGAGATATTTTTACAGTCAAAGTCATCTTAAGCGGCCATCAAAAATGTCTAATTCTGGGTCATGGGGGCAGGTGGTAGCTTAATTCAGGACGAAAGGTATACAGTTAAACCTTTATGAACCGGAATTTTAATAATGAGAAATTTAGGTGTATTTAAGCAGGTAACTTCTCAAGGCTGAGTGAAAGTGATGAATAACGTTCTTTTTGGAGCTTTGTACATGGCTTTCGGCCTTTCACCATCGCATTAAGATGTTGTCTCAACCCTTTCCCTATTCTGTGTTTATTTCAAATTTCAATACCTACTGACTATTCCTGGACAAAATAGTTACAATGAAATATGGAAGATGGAACATTGTAGCCATTTTAGAAAGTAAGGGAACATATCTATCAAAGTTCCACTAGCAAAGGAGCCATCTGATCTGGGTATACAGTGAAACCCCGCTAATGCGACCACTTAATAAATAACCACTGGCGTCGTTTGAAGCAGGTGGTTGCTTAATGCAGGACAAAAGTTATACAGAAAGCTCCTATAGGAGCTTTCTGAATAACTTTCGTCCTGCATTAAGCTACCACCTGCCTCTGCCACCCAGAATTATGCCCCTTTTTGGTGGTCGCATTAGCGGGGTTTTACTTCATTAATTAGTCAATTTAGAGAGGGATCTACTGTCGGCGAGACGCCCCTTCAGAAAATGGTCATATTTCATTGCAAACAGTGTGGAACTTGATCACACATGAAATCTTTAAAGAGGTACTGTTCAAAGCTTTCGCTGGCATCTGTGCCATATGTGATTACATGTGCAAACAGTTTGGATCCAGATCCAGACCCATCTCACCAGGATCCGAGCCGTCTGGCACTCTAATACATAAATCTAATAAAGAAATGGAAGCACTGTCCACCCTAAAACTTGAAGCAGACGTCATTGTATCAAGCAGACGACAGTGCATGGCGGCGAAGGAGTTCAGTTTTCCTTTCCTTCATGTAAACGGGTTTTCACGCTTTGAAAACAGAATATACCCTTATCAGACGGCTCCTGCAGAAGCCGTCTGATCATGGTCTGCTCTGTTTGCTTATGAACTTATGATAAATCTAACTCTGCAGTACAGTATAACCTCTCTTAACCGGAATTCTAGCAGATAATAATTTAGATACTTTTAGGCAGGTGGCTGCTTAATGCAGAGTGAAAGTCATGCAGAAAGCTCCTCTAGGAGCTTTCTGCATGACTTTCACCCTGCATTAAGCTGCCACCTGTCTCCAAGACCGATATTCATACTAAATTTAACTGCCGGTTAAGAGAGGTTTTACTGTATTTACCAGTACCAAAACGTTATGTGTACACGTGCCATTATAAGACATCAGCTAATAGATATTCATGATGTCATTATTTCTTACATGCATATTTCACAGGGAAAAGGTCAATTTTGCAAACAACATGATTGTTCATCCGAAAACAAAAATTACAGATTTGTATATGGTTTTCATATTTATTAGTAATACCCCTGTAACATTATACTTCGGCTCAGCACAGCTCCTATATTAACACCCATTACCTCATAGGCTATTTTTAGATCCAACCTCTTCAATTAAATCAACCGAAAAGGAGCATTTGCTACAGAAAAGGAAAATGATAGAAGTGTGTAGTTTTGAAACCACTGTGGTGGATAGGAGGAAATGCTCTATTTATCACAATGGTTTTCGAAAAGTGAATTTTACAGAGGTCTCAAAAGGCGCCAATATGAGAGAATGGGTCAAAAGGCGTCAATATGAGGGAATAGGTTAAAACCTCTTCGACATGCAGGTCTTCTGTGGTTCTTCTTTAGTACATGTACACTGTGCAAACGGTTGGCTGCAATATCAACTGATAGATACTTTTTTCCTTTGGTTTCCATCTAAGTGTCAAACAGATTGATCATGATGATCTGTCGCGTTTCTCCGCGTCTTATCTGCATGGATCCAAACTGGTTGCAATCGTACTCAAGAATTTGCCACATAGTGCAACTCGTTTCAAGCACTCTGTTTGCTCGGTGCGGTTGTCAGATTTTCCATTTCATCAATGTCGTTACTGGCTATGACGATCCTTTCTATTCTCGGTTCCGCCCAAGACTCAAGAGTGGCGCTGGATAAGAAGCAGAACACAATGGCGCCGAACACACAGATCCCAGCGGACAGATAAAACACGGTCTGCCACTCCCATTGTGATCCCTGCAGAATAATATGAGTGGTTGGTATGGGTGAGTGATCGATGTGAGTGGGTGAGAGTGAAGCAAGTGGGGTGAGGTGAGGTTAGTGAGTGAGTGATTGTTTGAGTTAGCGAATCAGCGAGTCGTAGTGAATAAGAATGAGTGAGGTGAGTGAATGCGTGATTCGAATTAGTGAGTTAGCGGGATGAGCAAATGCGTGAATGAGTAATTCAGTGATTGTATGAATGAGCGGGTTAGTAAAGTAGTTGATTGAGTGACTTAGTGAGTAAGTCGAGTGAGTGAGTGAGTGAGTGAATATGGCAGTGGGTCATGAAGTAATCAATTCTTAAGTCAAATATTAACAGGAGATATCAAGCACTCGAAATTGGACTTTTTCATCATTTATTCGATCGGTTATCTTGGGATATACAGTGCTCCCTCCCTACAACGACACCCTCTGGGATACGAATATTGTATGTGTTGTTCAGAGGGAGTTGTTATAGGGAGGGAAAATCAAACATAATTAGCTTGTTTGCAGATCCCCAGATAAGTTGTATTTCGAGAACTAAAACCGTTATGCCTCAATCAAACCCTATGTTGTGACCACTCTTTAGAATCGTCACAAAGTGACGATTCTAAAGAGTAGTCAGAACATAGGGTTTGATTGAGGCATAAAGAAATACGATGGAAAAAGGTTGTTTCTGGAGCCTTGTTGTTTCGGAAACATTGACATGCGTTGTTGTAAGGAGGGAATCGTTATTGAGAGGGTCGTTGTAGGGAGGGAGCACTGTACTACTTTTTTAGCATATAAACACACTATTAATGCAATTCTTAGGCACTCTTAACCCATTCTCTCCCAGACTATTTTTAGACCCAGCCTCTTTGAATAAAGCTACATTTGTACCAAATAAGAACAAGAGCATAATGATTTACTAGAAAAAAGGAAATGATTAGAATTGTGTAGTTTTGAAACCATTGTGATAAATAGAGCATTTGCTCCTATGGAGCAAATGCTTTATTTAACACAATGGTTTTTAAAAATTACTTCTACAGAGGCGTAAAAATGTGTCAGTAGGAGGGAAATGGGTCCATAGGGGTTAAATGCGCTGCAAGTAAAGAAAACAACTCTCCCGTCCCCTCGCTTAGTCTTTGCCATAACAAAATAAAATTCCAATTATCACGTTTACTTCCTCGGTCCCGTACATTGGAGACAGACAAACAGTGTAGACCCATATTAAAGGTATCCTGTATGAGTCCTGTAGGAGGATCTGCACTATTTGCCGAAGCTGTCGGTTTCTATTTTCTCATATTCAGCAAATAGTTCGTTTGCTGACTCCATCAATATGAAAACTGGTTGGGTTTCAAAATAAAATCTGGACGATGTTTCTTCGAATAATATTGGAATAAATGAGTTAAACAATTAAAATACAGGAGCTGTCAGATTTGATTCTACTTTGTTTGCAAAGGTGCCTAATTCGTCTATATGTCGGAAAGGATTTAAATAATGATAATTACGGGAAGTTAACCCTTTCCCTCATATAAACGTGTTTTCATGAATTTGCAAACAGAGTAAACCCAGATCAGACGGATCCTATAGGAGCCGTCAGATCAGGGTCTGCTCTGTTTGCCTATGGATTTTGGTAGACCCGTTTCTTTACTTTCTAAAATGGCTACAATATTCCATCTTGCACATATCATTATAACTATTGTGTTAATGAGTATTCAGTAGGTACTGAAATTTGGACTCAAGCATAGAACAGGGAAAGGGTTACGATAGGTGGCAGCTTAACCCTTACTCCATGAATATGCATGAAATAATGGCGTCATGAGTATTAATGAGATATTGTTTTTTCATAATGGTGCATGAATATATTGAATGTTGGGCATGGCAGAAACCGCGGACTCATATGGAAAATCATAATTCCAAAAGCTAACAGAGCAGACCCTGGCCGGACGGCTCATAGAGAAGCCGTCCAATCTTCGATATACGTTAGCCAATATTCATTTGTTTTTGTTCAAGACAACTCACATTTTGGGTCATAACTCCGGCCATTATGGCGGCTAAAATAGCTGATATGACAGACACACAGTTGCTTATACCATAGGCCGTGCCAGAATGCCTGCAATAACAATTGGAGAAACTCCATTAAACTTTACACCGCTGTTAAAATATATTATCTGACTCAAGTTGGATCTGATACCATTTTGACTACTTCCGGTCTGAACAAGTGTCTTATCAGGATACAAACTGTTTGATAGTCGTCCAATGGTGTCTCAAACAATACTGAACGAATCGAAAGTCAGTGACATTATTTTTTCGGCATACGAAGGTTTGATGATTGACATTAATCTTATTTTTTACCAAAATAAAGTATTTTAATTAAAGTTAAGGTTTTATAATATACGTGTGAATGTTTTTCGGGGTCATCAATACAAGCGTTGGAAGATCTGGAGAAGAGAAACAATAGAATTGTGTAGTTTTGAAATCATTGTGATAAAAAGAGCATTTGCTCTATAAGAGAAAAACTCTATTTATCACAATGGTTTACAAAAATGACTTTTATAGAGGCGCCAAAGGGCACAAAGAGGAGGGACGGGTTAAGAAGCATTCTACATTATCTTACATTCCAGCATATTCTGCATGGTTCGCCAAAAATCCAGAAAAGCACATGGCTGTTAGGGCACACGTGAAGCACAAGAGCACCACGGCGTAGTGACGTAACTCAATAGTCACGTGACCCACAATAACCAGACACAGGCTTGATCCACATAAACCTGTAAATATAGAAAACTCGTGATTCAGGGTTTACCGGACATGAAGCGGACACGACCGCAATGGCCCAGTCTTACTATACTGTTCCGGTTAGAGATGGCGTACAACCGTAACGTTTATCATAACCCATGTACACCTCCATTAGGAGCCGCCTGGTCAGGGTCTGTACTGGTTGTTTATGATATAACATAAATGTGATTGTATTGGTTTTGCAATGGCCACACATTCTTTTATCAATGTACATTTGTACTATTAGAACAATATTATTAATAATAACAATATTCAATTCAATCAATTCAATCAATTTTATTGCATTAAACAATACAATGTTTATAGCAACTAATGTCAATTACAAATGAATATTCACAGAAATGTGGTGACACGTGAACAATTTCTATATCTTTTCAGAGCCTTAAATGAAGTTCAAATATTTTCTATCAAAAAGTTTGAAAAGTAGATTCTTTACATTTATAATATATCCTGTCCAGCCTACGTCGATTTTCCGTCGTCAGGTCCAGCTTAAAGACATTACCCAGGTCCATTCAATGATTCCCCCCCCCCATTGTTCTCAATAGGCGTGAAAGTAACAGTAAAAGCATGATACAAGTGTGCAAAATATGGCAAGCCGTCTCATTCTGTCTAGAGAGGCCCTGACATACAATTAGTCAAGGGGAACACACTCAAAATACCATTGTTGACTGCATTAGTGACAATCTAATCATTTCCAAATCATCAAATGTAAGAGACGGGCCTCACATGGAACGCTCCAGTGGTTCTTGACAGGCAAACTGCTATAGCTCTTACCATGTGCCGCATGCTTTTTCACAGGTTAGCTGTTAAGACCCAAGCCGGCCAAGGGAATGTCTTTAATTTCATGAATGGGTTGTTTCTCCTGTCAATATTGCTGATCGTCCTTGGTCACGTGGTCAAAAAGGTCGGTCGTCACGTGCATTGTGTCGATTCCTGAATAAATGAGTAGTTCGTGCGTGTGTAAAAGTTGCGTAAGTTGGCCTTATCTGTGATTCATGACGTATTCAGTATTTAGTTGTGGAATTATTGAAATCCTTTTTGGGTGAGTATTATTTGAGTTTATAGTTATTTGCCTGGTTTGCATTATCAGGAAGTCGGAATGTGTACTCGTGATACATGTGCATGCAAATTCTACATAGTGTGTTGCAAAAATGTCGTCTGCTACATATTGGAGTGTACCCTTATGTGTACGCTCGTGCAAGCGAGTGGTTTGCAGCTGATATTGAGGCGATTTTTCTATTGTACCTTTAAAGAAGTAACATTGTTTATTGTTCTGTTCTAATTTCTTGATGTTTCTGAAAATAAATTAGTTAAGAAGAGAAGAATTCAGATACTTTTAGGCAGATGGATGCTTAATGCAGGATGAAAGTCATGCAGAAATCTCATAGAGGAGCTTTCTGTATTACTTTCATCCTGCAGTAAGCTGCCATCTGTCTCCAAGACCGATACTAAATTTAACGTCCGGTTTAGAGGGAGTTTCTGTATTCTCATGAGCGATACGAAAGTTGTATCTCAAAAGGAAGGCTTGGTTCGTATCTCGAGAGGAAAGGATAGTTGTTTGTTTTTTCTCGAAACGAAAATAACAACAAAAACCCACAACCAACGGAAAAAAATTAACAAACAAAAACAACAAATAACAAAACAAAAATAGAAGATATGGTAGCTTGCTTACTATGTTTAACATTAATCATTCTACCTCACGTACGTCATTTAAAGGCATTGCTAACGCAGTAGACCAGACATGAGTCGTCTGACCAGAGTCCGCTCTGTTTACTAAGCTGTGGGTCTATGCTTATAAAGCTTTTTAGTTGAGTCAAAGGCTCAAATCTGACCAATCGAAAACTTGAGAACGAACCCAGACTCAACTAAAAAGTTTTATAAGCATGGATTATGGTTGTACAGTTTGTGTCATAGCAAAAAACTTCATATTCTGAAACGACATCATCAAAAATGCATTTATTTCTTGAATATTCATCAGGGTTAAACAGGCTCAAACATAACTTACTAATAGACGTAAACAATCTCCTCACGGTCAACACATAACTTACTAATAGACGTAAACAATCTCCTCACGGTCAACACATAACTTACTAATAGACGTAAACAATCTCCTCACGGTCAACACATAACTTACTAATAGACGTAAACAATCTCCTCACGGTCAACACATAACTTACTAATAGACGTAAACAATCTCCTCACGGTCAACACATAACTTACTAATAGACGTAAACAATCTCCTCACGGTCAACACATAACTTACTAATAGACGTAAACAATCTCCTCACGGTCAACACATAACTTACTAATAGACGTAAACAATCTCCTCACGGTCAACACATAACTTACTAATAGACGTAAACAATCTCCTCACGGTCAACACATAACTTACTAATAGACGTAAACAATCTCCTCACGGTCAACACATAACTTACTAATAGACGTAAACAATCTCCTCACGGTCAACACATAACTTACTAATAGACGTAAACAATCTCCTCACGGTCAACACATAAC
The DNA here is from genome assembly GCA_963576725.1 of Azorinus chamasolen. Taxonomy (NCBI): domain Eukaryota; kingdom Metazoa; phylum Mollusca; class Bivalvia; order Cardiida; family Solecurtidae; genus Azorinus; species Azorinus chamasolen. The sequence goes on along the minus strand of OY755240.1, from coordinate 18,160,822 downwards.
TTACTAATAGACGTGAACAATCTCCTCACGGTCAACACATAACTTACTAATAGACGTAAACAATCTCCTCACGGTCAACACATAACTTACTAATAGACGTGAACAATCTCCTCACGGTCAACACATAACTTACTAATAGACGTGAACAATCTCCTCACGGTCAACACATAACTTACTAATAGACGTAAACAATCTCCTCACGGTCAACACATAACTTACTAATAGACGTAAACAATCTCCTCACGGTCAACACATAACTTACTAATAGACGTAAACAATCTCCTCACGGTCAACACATAACTTACTAATAGACGTGAACAATCTCCTCACGGTCAACACATAACTTACTAATAGACGTGAACAATCTCCTCACGGTCAACACATAACTTACTAATAGACGTGAACAATCTCCTCACGGTCAACACATAACTTACTAATAGACGTAAACAATCTCCTCACGGTCAACACATAACTTACTAATAGACGTGAACAATCTCCTCACGGTCAACACATAACTTACTAATAGACGTAAACAATCTCCTCACGGTCAACACATAACTTACTAATAGACGTGAACAATCTCCTCACGGTCAACACATAACTTACTAATAGACGTAAACAATCTCCTCACGGTCAACACATAACTTACTAATAGACGTAAACAATCTCCTCACGGTCAACACATAACTTACTAATAGACGTAAACAATCTCCTCACGGTCAACACATAACTTACTAATAGACGTGAACAATCTCCTCACGGTCAACACATAACTTACTAATAGACGTAAACAATCTCCTCACGGTCAACACATAACTTACTAATAGACGTGAACAATCTCCTCACGGTCAACACATAACTTACTAATAGACGTAAACAATCTCCTCACGGTCAACACATAACTTACTAATAGACGTGAACAATCTCCTCACGGTCAACACATAACTTACTAATAGACGTAAACAATCTCCTCACGGTCAACACATAACTTACTAATAGACGTGAACAATCTCCTCACGGTCAACACATAACTTACTAATAGACGTAAACAATCTCCTCACGGTCAACACATAACTTACTAATAGACGTGAACAATCTCCTCACGGTCAACACATAACTTACTAATAGACGTGAACAATCTCCTCACGGTCAACACATAACTTACTAATAGACGTGAACAATCTCCTCACGGTCAACACATAACTTACTAATAGACGTAAACAACCTCCTCACGGTCAACACATAACTTACTAATAGACGTAAACAATCTCCTCACGGTCAACACATAACTTACTAATAGACGTAAACAATCTCCTCACGGTCAACACATAACTTACTAATAGACGTGAACAATCTCCTCACGGTCAACACATAACTTACTAATAGACGTGAACAATCTCCTCACGGTCAACACATAACTTACTAATAGACGTGAACAATCTCCTCACGGTCAACACATAACTTACTAATAGACGTAAACAATCTCCTCACGGTCAACACATAACTTACTAATAGACGTGAACAATCTCCTCACGGTCAACACATAACTTACTAATAGACGTAAACAATCTCCTCACGGTCAACACATAACTTACTAATAGACGTAAACAATCTCCTCACGGTCAACACATAACTTACTAATAGACGTAAACAATCTCCTCACGGTCAACACATAACTTACTAATAGACGTGAACAATCTCCTCACGGTCAACACATAACTTACTAATAGACGTGAACAATCTCCTCACGGTCAACACATAACTTACTAATAGACGTAAACAATCTCCTCACGGTCAACACATAACTTACTAATAGACGTGAACAATCTCCTCACGGTCAACACATAACTTACTAATAGACGTGAACAATCTCCTCACGGTCAACACATAACTTACTAATAGACGTGAACAATCTCCTCACGGTCAACACATAACTTACTAATAGACGTAAACAATCTCCTCACGGTCAACACATAACTTACTAATAGACGTAAACAATCTCCTCACGGTCAACACATAACTTACTAATAGACGTAAACAATCTCCTCACGGTCAACACATAACTTACTAATAGACGTAAACAATCTCCTCACGGTCAACACATAACTTACTAATAGACGTGAACAATCTCCTCACGGTCAACACATAACTTACTAATAGACGTAAACAATCTCCTCACGGTCAACACATAACTTACTAATAGACGTGAACAATCTCCTCACGGTCAACACATAACTTACTAATAGACGTAAACAATCTCCTCACGGTCAACACATAACTTACTAATAGACGTGAACAATCTCCTCACGGTCAACACATAACTTACTAATAGACGTGAACAATCTCCTCACGGTCAACACATAACTTACTAATAGACGTAAACAATCTCCTCACGGTCAACACATAACTTACTAATAGACGTGAACAATCTCCTCACGGTCAACACAGACAGCCATCTTCTCTTCAATATTATAAAGGCAGCTTTTGCCCATAGGATGTTCGACACGCCAAAGAAAATGTATGGAAGCGCCGAATAGAAAGCATTCTATGGAATAGAAAACAACAAAATAAAACTTAAAAATAGACAAACTTATTATTGCAAATGGCGACGAGCGGAACAATTAATAAATCAAAACGGATATGTGCGACTTTGTACTTTTTTCACTACAGTACTAATTAGTGCAATTTAGTGGCCGTTATAGTGAGGTTTTACTGTATAGTTGACTCGAGTGTTCTCCACTATAAATACAGTAAAACCTCTCTATAACGGCCACTAAATTACATCAATTATTGTGTGTTAAAGACAGGTGGCTGTTTAAAGCAAGGTGCGAGTAAAACAGAACGCTCCTATAGGAGCGTTCTGTTTTTCTTTTCACCTTGCTTTAAGCAGTCAGCTGTCCTAAATACCAACTAATCAACACAATCTAGTGGCCGTAATAGAGAGGTTTTACTGTATACGTTACATACCAGTTTTCTTGACAGAATCTATTTAAAGCGAACCTGACATGAACTATCATTTAACTAATTCCCTCCTACACTACTGACGCCTTTTGACGCCACTGTAAAAGTATTTTTTATGAATCCAATATGATAATTAGAGCATTTATCTCAATGGTTTCAAAACTCTCCCTTTTCTATACTTAGTGCTCCTTTTCGGTAGATTAATTCAAAGAGGTTGGGTCTAAAAATAGGCTGGAAGGGAAAGGGTTAACTCTTTCACCGCCGAAAAAATTCACATGGCTTGCTTCAATGGACGAATCTGTGATTACCTTTGACAAAGACCGGATCCAAATACCGAGCTTACACCCGGGTCCAAACTGTTTGCAAAGGTTATCACTTAAAATACAATGAACAAAACACTGAAAAAATACAATTTTAATTTACTACAAATCATTTCAAAACACGTACCTGGGTGATGTTGAATAAAAGTAATTCTTCCATAAACAGCGGTACGTTGATTATCACCGTGTAAAATCCCCAGTTGAAGCAGAAATGACTCACAGTGGATGCCCACATCGGTTTCGACAAAAGCATGCTTCGCCATGGGGTCTTCACATTCCTAATCTTGAGCAAAATTATTTCGATTAACCCAATTACCCTTAGTATACGGACACCCAGTCTCGTACCCATGGATTTGTACGGTTGAATACAGTTGAACTTCGATAATCTGAACTCGGATAACTCGAACTTCGGGATAACTCGAACAAAACATTTCGATCAACCAACATTTACAATAGAGAATTGCATTAAATGTATCACAGCGTATATCTATAAACCTATGTGACAGCTTAATGCAGATAGAAAGTAATGCTGAAAGCTCCTATAGGAGCTTTCAGTATTACTTTCGACCTGCATTAAGCTGTTGAACTTGAGAAATTGTTAAGATTGGAAATTGGATAAATCGAACCTCTGTTATCTCGAGGAAATTTGTATGTTCCCTTGAAGTTCGAGATATCGAAGTTCAACTGTACGTTATGCAGTCAAATTCGGCTCCATTTTAACAGCATTAAATACGATTTATATAGTATCTAACAATATAGACTCTGATAAAACTACTACTTCGGATACAGTTTGAACTCTTTCTTCACTCTTTTACAACTTTTGTCTGTCTGCATACTTAGGGGTAGTAAGGGTAGATAAGTGCTTAAATCGCAGTTTTGTGCTGCTCATATGTCGAGGCGTGGACCATACTATGCATGAATCTATTAAATATTAATATATATCTAACCAAGAACATCATATATTGAATTATACTGTCTAATTTTAACTTCAGTCTGATACAAGCGGATGCGTGTTTACCAATGCAAACAGTTTGAATCCATATGAGACCGAGTAATCGACATCTCATCAGGATCCATACTATATGAGACTGGTAGAGACAACGGCTATAGCTTAACCCTTTCAGCGCCAGGTTTCTAATTGCGGTCTGCAAGCCAATGTTTTTAACCCTTTACCCAATAGCCTGTTTCTAGTTTTGAAGACATATGACCACTTAAAGCAGGTTGAAAGTAAAACAGAATGCGCCTTAAGGCGCATTCTGCTTTACTTTCAGCCTGCTTTAAGCTACCACCAACTAGGATATAGAAATTTTTTATTATACAATATGTTCATGACTGTATGAATTTGAACTATTTTCTTCAGCGGAGGAATAAATCAAACACGCTAAAAGCCGCTTCTATCAGGTAAAGGGTAAATCATTCGGTACAGTAAGGAAATGAGACCAATAAATGCAAATTTCAAAGGAATAAAGCACAGTTTAAAAAACAAAAGTTAGAGACAAAAAGTGAAGTCCCTGATCAGACGCCGTCTGATCTGGGACTGCACTATTTGTTGTGGTGCATTTTTGCGATATTGGCAGTGAAAGGGTTAAATTTTGGAAATACTGCAGGTACAAAACTACGTAAATATAATTCGCTTAAGATTAATACACCATATATGTATACAATATACTGTCTATTACTGTCTATACTATTTAAACACACACTACATGTATGTAGATATAATGTTACAACAGTCTAATTCAGAACATCATGTAATAAATTTAATTTTTTAAATTTTAAACGCCATGCATTAATATATTGTATTATGATCATATACTTGCACAATGTACATTTGTCTGATTTACTTAAATTATTTGTTGTACTAGCACATGGACACTAGAAGTGTAATAATAGTAGAGCATAAGCAAACAGGACAGACCCTAATCAAATGACTCCCACAATATCCGTCTGATCTGGGGCTACTCTGTTTGAATATACAGTAAAACCTATCTATAACGGCCGCTAAATTGTGTTAATTAGTTGGTATTTAGGGCATGTGGCTGCTTAAAGCAAGGTGAAAGTAAAACAGAACTTTCACCTGACTTTAAGCAGCCAGCTGCCTTTAGCGAAAAATACTTTATGTAATTCAGTGGCCGTTATAGAGAGGTTTCACTGTACTCTGTTTGATTTCGGAATCAAATACGTTTATAGGATCTACTTTTGTTTAATTGAGAAACAATATACTTTTACACTTCTGTTTTTATTTAGAAACCAAATACATTTATGCTGTTGTTTAATTTAGAAACCTTTTTATGCGACTGCTTTATTTAACTACATACGCTTATGCCCCTGTTTAACGTAGACAATATATATACATGTACCGTTATGCTACTTTCACCCTTTCCCCGTTCTATATTTATTCCAAATTTCAATACCTACTGAATATTCATGGAGATTTTAGTTACAATAAAATATGGAAAGTCGAACATTGTAGCCATTTAAGAAAGTAAAGAAACAAATTTATCAAATTCCATTATCAAACAGAGCAGACCCTGATCAGACGGCTCCTACAGGAGTTAAATTTAGAAGTTGTATATTATTATTATTATACCACATTTATATAGCGCTCTTTTCATACAGGATATGTGCGTTCAAAAGCGCTTCACAAAGATACATTTTATATACAATAATGCGTAAATTATAGAACATTTAAAATAAAATATATTTAATACTTATATATAGATAAGAATAATAATAAAAAAGAATTTATTTAGGACATAGGTAAATCAACTTCATCTTTTCCGTAAGTTTATCTTTCTGTGTCATATTATGCTCTATTATATTGTGTCAACGCACTCAAATTATAAAAAAAACCCCAACTGTTATATACGCGCAATATGCAACCCCCCAGTCAAACACTATTCGACCCGCTATGGCAATGAGGGAGTACACAACGGATACTATTTTAATAGAGTTGTAATAGGGTATATCCAAAATTTAATTACAGAATAAAATGTCCTATTATGGGAACCCAAAAAGCCCAGCCAAAGTAGAGCTAAAGAAGGTATCCCGTATACTGTTCCTACAACATATCCCACCGGCTGCAATGACAAAGGAATCACATCGGACAAATCGAGACTGAATGAGACACGCGATGCTGCATTAGACCGTACAGGCTTAGCCTGCCCGTATACAGATATCTAAGTTTCAACATCATTTATTTCTAATTTGTAGTGCGGTTGTCTAGTGGTAACGCGCTTGACTATCAGCCCGGAGGTCCGGGGTACAAATCCAGGCCCCTCCCGGAAATTTCAGAGACGCTTTTCCGTGTCTCCCACCCGCACCTCCTCTCCACCCAGGGGGTTAAAATGGGTACCCGTGAGGGTCACTCGCCGGTACTGCGGCTGCTTGATTGCGCCATATGTTAGCAGTGCTCAACATTGTGGGCCACTAACTCAATGACCAGGGGAGTAAATGTACAGTCGGCTGAGCGGCCATTCGGACTGAAAGTAGACTATAACTAGGTACTTTTTTATTTACCGTATGCATGTCTTGTCTCGCAGCTAGAATGTAGCTTAGTTCCTTTCTTGATATAGATGGGTGTTCAGAGGGCGAATTAAAGGCTTGAAACCACCAGAGAGTCGCAAATAGGCCGGCGACTATTCCTGGAAATAGTAAGAACATAATAGTAGGTTTATGGCCTAATTTAGAATGAAATACAAACCAGTTCATATTTCATTTTAATAGTGTTAAAAATCTTGGTATTCTCTACGTACAGAATAGACACAGTTAAACATTATATTTGAAAGAAGATATTAGAAAAAGCCATTCTAAACTTTAAATAATACGACATTGTTTGAAGGCCTATTAGGCCCCGAAATAGTTAAATGGCCATGCTATGGTACAAATTGTGACGACAGCGGAATGACGTGTACGACACATTGCATCTAACTCTTTTGGCGCCAAATTTAAAAGTGTCGTCTGCAATAATAATTTTATATCAAATATAATTCTAAACTAAATAATAAAGGTAAAAGGTTAAGCTGTATATGTATAATGCTATTAATGAAAATGAGCAGAGAAACATATAATAAAACCGCTCTATAGCGACCACTAAATTACATCAAGTATTTTGTGTTAAAGGCAGGTGGCTGCTTAAAGCAAGGTGAATATAAAACAGAACTCTCCTATAGGAGCGTTCTGTCTTACGTTCACCTTGCTTTAAGCTGCCACTTGCCCTAAATACCAACTAATTAACACAATTAAGTAGCCGTTATAGAGAGGTTTTACTGTATATAAAACGTTACCATGTATATAGAAGATAGAGGGCCAACCTCCATCGAATCCATAAGCACAAAGATAGCCAGATGAGAAGTACGAAATAGCTGGTCCAAGTGATACCCCTGCGATTGAAAAAACAATCAGAATCAAAGATAGCAAAACAAGTACATTGCTGTTATGTCAATAATAGGCAGTGGAGAGATGGTAAATATGAGGCAAAAATGCGTACGCGCATCCGTAAATGTTTGTGTTAGTGTGTGTTGTTGTTGTGTTGTGATGTGTCGGTGTGTAAGATGCGGTATACGTGTGCGTGCGTACATGCGTTCGTGCGTTTGGCTGTAACTTCATGCACTTCATTTGTGCTTCTGGGGTTGTTGTGGGCTTTAATAATAATCACAATGTCTTTCATTCTTAGACTTGTCAACACTTTCTCCATGAATGAATACTCATGTAAAAAATTAATGACGTCATGAATATTAATTAGTTGAATTATTATAATGATATACATGTATGATCAAAAAGCAGTTTACAGTAGAATGAGATCCTGATACGTCTGCTCTTCTGATAGCAAATGCGTTAAAAGACGATGTATGTATGAAATGAAAGGATAAACCATCAAGACATGACGTTCTACAACAGAATTTGTTTTTTTAATTTGATTTCGAGTGATATGACATTTATGCCGTATATTGTCATCTGCAAATATTGTCGTTTACTGCAATTTTCATTTTTTTTATTTCCTACTTTTTCCAAAACTCATTATCAAAAATAACAGCTTGGATCCTGATGCCTATAAGCGATTCTATCAACATTTTGAGAGCTATTGCCTAAGTATCAACTGCGAGTCTGCACCCGAATAGCAGGTTAAGGGTTAATACCATAACATATGTTAGACACAGTCTATAAGAAATACGTAATATGGCAAGTATGCTTATATAACTACGGTATTGCAAATAGTGTGAATTAAAACTCGGAATTTCCGAACTGTTTGACATGCGTTTTGTTTAAAATATATGAAGGAAACTGTTTTGAGAGATGTACCGGTATTACTTTCAACTGAAAGCAACTATACTTTTTTAGACAAAAGTTAAACAGAGATGGCCAGTTAATGAAAACTGGTTTCTGTATAACATTAGGCTACGATCTGCGTTGGAACCAACGCCACCTTTACCTGGTACAGACGTATTTTTTCACGCATTTGCAGACAGTAAACCCATATCAGACGGCTTATGTTGGAACCGTCTGATCAGGGTCTGTTTAGTTTTGCTAATTGAATTATATAGATCTGTTTCTATAGTCTCTGTATAGTTTTCTGTGTTCATGTGCCATTATAAATATTCAGCTAAATATTTATTCTTGCATTAATATTCATAATGTAATTAGTTCTTGTATTAATGTTCATGATTTCATTATTTCTTGTATTAATGTTCATGATTTCATTATTTCGTGTATTATGTTCATGATTTCATTATTTCGTGTATTAATTTTCATGATTTCGTTATTTCTGGTATTAATATTCATAAGGTAAATTGTTAAGTGACCCTTGTGGAGATATTTTACTACATTAGAACCTTCAGTTCTTAAACAGCATGTGGTTGCGTAATGCATGGCAACAATAATGCAAAAAGCTCCGTTAGAAGCTTTTTGCATTACTTTTGTCCTGCATTAAGCTACCATCTGCATTATAGACTCATTATTAGATTTCTTTTTGATGACCGCTTTAGACAGGCTCAACTATATAGACAAAAGTAGACACCCACCACATCCACTGATGGCGATCATTGACGCCCGTTCTCTTGGTGGCGCCCAAGCCCCAATCATGGCAACCCCGACCGGAAAGACTGCTCCCTGAAATCATTTCAAAATTAAGCCTTATCCTGCTGTGGAAAAACAACTCCGTTCAAATTTACTGCCTATGTTTATTTATATATATTTATGTTTTAATGTTTGTGGCAGACAGACATATAGACAGACAGACAGACACACAACAGGATCAGGCACAGGCACAGGCACAGGCACAGGCACAGGCACAGACACACAGACACACGGCTCTTCCGTGGCGTGGACCCTTTCTTACACATGTTGAAATAACATATATATAAAAGCATATTATAATTTCAAAAATGTACAAAACCACTCACAGATGAGAGACTGTTAAAATGTATATACAATGAAAGCCATATCAGATACTATCCATAAGAGCAGATGCACGTGTACCCGTTAAGACTTGGTGTTATTTCACAGTAGCAGAAATTGGTTTTGAAGAAGCCAAAAACCTGTATTTAGATTTCAATTTTATTAAAACATTAGTTATTTACATATTTTTGAATATTATGACAAGAACTCTAAGGACCGGCAAACCGAACGTCTATCACAATAATACACGCGATGTGATTACATTTTTTTCATGACGTTCACTCTGCATTAACCTGTCTTTAAGCTAAAAAGCCGATAATGATTTGAGTGTTTGATCTGCGAGTTATAATACTCAGGGAGTCAGTGGGGTCTACCGAACACCCTAGACTTTTTTCATGGGTACCTAAATGTTCAGAAAAGTCTACTGAAGCGAAATCGCGAATGTACTTAAGTTTAAATTCTTTTAGGCCATGTGTATTTTAACCGTATCCGTGGCAATCCCCTGTTTTCGTAATGATGACCCATACCTGCAAAATCACCCAAAGCACAGCACAAAAAGCACAGGTTTTCCTCAACCTATAAAAGTGGTACCAAATGGAGGATAAGACATTTTACTTTTATTTCCAGCTATTACTTTTAAATTACCTTATTTGCATACTCATGAATATTAATGAGAATATTAGAAATAGTAACAAAAGTATAGAAATAACGTAAACCTTTCACTCTTTTATCCTACAGATATCAGAAAACAACTTCAAATACAGTTTAACATGATGATAAAATCCTCTGAAAACAAAATATCCAATTTAAAGACCAAACCATTAACTTTAAGTAATGTTTTAACCGTTTCCATGGCAACCCCCTAGTTTGCGTAATGATGGACCATACCTAAAAATCGTCCATATCACAACCAGTTTTTGACCTAAACCTATAAAACTGGTACCAAATTGAAGATAAGACATTGTGCCTATATTTCTAGCTATTCCTTGAAATTGCCTTATTTTCATACTCATGAATATTAATGAGAACATTAAAAATAGTAAAAGCTAATGTATACATAACGTATTAATGTAAACTATTCTCTTTTTTATCCTACAAATATCAGAAAACAACTTCAAATGCTGTTTAACATAATGACAAAATCCTCAGAAAACAAAATATCTAATTTGAGGATCAAAAAATTAACTCTATGTAACGTTTTATCTGTTTCCATAGTAACCATTCACTGTTGACACATATTTTGTTAGTTGACACCTACCTGCAAAAATCTTCCATGTCACTGAAAATTGTGTGCTAACTGTATAAAATTGGTACCGAATTAAAGCTAAGACCTTGTTCTTTCTTTAAAGGTTGTACGTAGGAATTACCTCATTTGCATACACATGAATATTAATGAGAACAGTAAAAAACAGTAAAAACAATACAGAAAATTTTATCCTACCAATATCAGAAAACAACTTCAAATGTAATTTAAATGAATGACAAAATACTTAGAAAGAAAGCATTACGTATCTAAATTGATAACCAAACAATGAACTGTAAGTAACATTGTAACTGTTTCCATGGTAACCGATCCTTTCACTCATTTTGGAAAATTGACATCTACCTGTAATACTCCGCTAGATCTCAGTTATGTTTAATGAATCATGAAATCAGTTGTTACAAACATCGAGACCAGGCATTGCTTTAATAGTAAATATTACTTATAGTAAACAAGTCGCGATACTCAAAAAATGTTTCATTTCGAAGGAATTAAGTGAATTTACCTTTCGGAATCCTTAGTGTACCAGAACGTGTCGTCCGCACTCAAAACAAAATAAATGGGGACTAACAGCGGACTCCGCATTCAAAGCTGATATCAGAGGAGAACAGAATTATCTTTAGAAACAAAGGCCCCAGTTGAGACACATCTTACGGTTAAACCAAGAAACCGTAGGTTCTCTTCTTGAAATGATTTCATTCGAAAACAAATAAAAACTAACATCAAAACATAGAACAACATACTTACCGCGGAAAGGCCCATTATGATACGATAGAGGAACGCCAAAGCCACATGGGTCCTGATACAAACAGGCGCTAGCAGGGAACATACTGCCGTAATCACAAAAGCTCCGAACATAATGTTTTTCCCGCCAACTGCGTCCGCCATTTTCCCACCCGGAACTTGTGTGATAATTGAACCGTAGAAATATGACGAGAGAAGTACAGATATAAGCGACTTGTCCCAATCCACTGTGAACGTATCTGACTGAAAAGGTGTAGTGATACAAGAATAATAAATAATCCTTCTGTATTCTAAGCGTGACCTGACCAGCATTCGTGTAAACAACTGGATCCAGATGAGACGCCGAGTAACTCGGCGTCTCATCAGTATCCAAGCTGTTCGACGCTCGAGCAAGTTTCTTAAAAGGTTAAACGAATTAGCGTTAGATAACAATTGTAATAGGTCATACATTTGGTAGTCGTTCCTTTCAGCACAAGAAGGGTTAAGAATAGAATATAGTAAAACGCGTCTAAAGCGGACGTCCAATTTAGTATAAATCTCGGTCTTGGGGACAGGTGACAGCATACTGCAGGATGAAAGCCATGCATTAAGCAGCCGCCTTCTTCTCTACTAGAATTACTGACGAAAATAATGAAAATACTTCTTAAAGAACTTTTACGAAAGATATACAGATGTGCAAGCATGACGTGTCCTAGTCCACTGGGAAAGTATCGTAATGAAAAATATAAGGTTACATAAGATGAAAACATATTGTTGGTAGGAGAAGGTCTTATGCAAGTCGGTTAAAATCGGTAAAAATCCCAAAGGAGCTGTCTGTATTGTCCTACATAAAGCAGCCATATGGGTTTTAAACCCCAATTTTTGTACTGTAAGTGATCTATAAAATATTCAACATTATTCATATGCAGCTCTCAAAACCTTCTTCAGTGTAGATTATATGTGTTTGATGACGTCGTATAGCCTTCTTAACCAATTACCTCACAGGCTATTTTTAGATACAACCTCTTTGAATAAATCTACCGAAAAGGAGCATTAACTAGAGAAAAGAAATTTTAGAATTTTGTAGTTTGAAGCCATTGTGATAAATAGAGCATTTGCTCCGATAGGACCAAATGCTCTATTTATCACAATGGTTTCACAAAGTGACTTTTACAGAGTCGTCAAAAGTCGTCAATATGAGGGAATAGGTTAAACGTTTCCTTATTCAATGTATGCCGGGAACTAATGTAAATCGATATGAGTAACCTGGATTTCTCTAATACAAAATATACACGTCGGGTGTTGGGATCGAACTCGAGACCTCGACATTCCTGTTTCCTAGTCAAACACCTTACCACATCGCCAAAATAGCAGGTTTGTCCAGTAAGGATACAAATTAACCCTATTCCTCATATTGGCGACTTTTGACGACTCTGTAGAAATCACTTTGTGAAACTATTGAGATAAATAGAGCATTTGCTCCTATAGCAGCAAATACTCTATTTATCACAATGGTTTCAAACTACAAATCCGGGGTTTACCGGGATGACCCGGGTACGACCGTTAATGTCCAGTCTTACTGTGTTCAAGTTAACAGTTAAATGTAGGTCTAAATAATTGTTCGAGCTATCCGAGGTCAATACATGTACAGTAAAACCCCGCTAATGCGACCACTTAATGAATAAACATGGGCGTCTTTATAAGCAGGTGGTTGCTTAATGCAGGACAAAAGTAATGCAGAAAGCTCCTCTAGGAGCTTTCTGCATTACTTTTGTCCTGTATTAAGCTACCACCTGCATCTAGCACCCAGAATTATGCCTTCATTAGGTGGTCGCATTAGCGGGGTTTTACTGTATATCGAAATACAACTGTATTTGCAACCAGAGTAGGTCCATATCAGACAACTCCAATACGAATATTTCATGTTTTCTTATGTAACAGTTTAGATTTGATCCTGCAGTTTTTGCCATGGTCAAAGATCCTCTTGTTAAACCTTTCGCTGCCAACTCTGTCGTCTGCTAACTTTGTCGTCAGCTACAAATTTTCATTTTTTTTATTTTCTTTATTTTTATTTCAAAAACATAGTAACAGTAACAAACAGTTTGGATCCTGATGAGACGTTGAGTTTCTCGGCGTCTCATCTGGATCCAAACTGTTTGCATAGGTAATCACAGATCCGGCATTGGTAGCGAAAGGGTTAACATTAGAATAATCAGCTTATTGATACTAACTAGTAAACTCATAATTTTCTACATAACTGAAAGAATGGATTGGCCAGAGGCATGTGTGTTATCTTATAGATATAAATGAACAATGTATTTACCATTCCCTATAGAAAATCGGAATAATTATTTGCACCAATTTATTTACAGTAGAGAGCAGAGATAGGAGTACCTTGACAACGTCCGTTTTATTGTAAAATCCATTGGAATCAATGCTTTCATTTACCACGACACCTTGTATACTTTCTTGGCCGCCTCCGTAGAAGCACTGTGTTGATCCAGATGTTCCAGTCTGTAACGTTTCGTTGGTATTACATGATTTGTTCAATACTTTATCATGGCCTCTTAAATCGTCAGGAGGGCGCGAGAAGCAAACAACAGCCATGCTGAGATTCACTCGATGTAACAGCAAAACGGCGTACGCCATGCATAAGAGGAAACACAACCTCCATCGTTTAGAGCTGAGGACAGACCCACCGCCTGCCAATGTTAAAACAATATACGGTATTTTTTTGCAAACAGGGCATGATCGTTATTTTCGCAATATTGACACGTAAACAATATCAGGAAGGTCATATGTATCATTTCTAACGCTTTGTGCATAACCAGATACAGTTGAACTTCGATGTCTCGAACTCGGATAACTCGAACTTCTGGATAACTCGAACTAAAAGTCCGGTCCTTCCAAAATCTTACAATACAGAATTGCTCTAAAATGTATCACTACGCGTATCCAGAAACACATTTCACAGCTTAATGCAGGTCTACAGTAATGCTGAAAGCTCATGTAGTCCTGCAGACCTGAATTAAGCTGTGAACTTGATAAATTGTCCAGATTGCAAATCGGATAACTCGAACTTCTGTTATCTCGAGCTAATTTATATAGTCCCTTGAAGTTCGAGATATCGAAGTTCAACTGTACCTTCTTAACCCTTTACCCAATAGCCTGTTTCTAGTTTTGAAGACATATGACCACTTAAAGCAGGTTGAAAGTAAAGCAGAATGCGCCTTAAGGCGCATTCTGCTTTACTTTCAGCCTGCTTTAAGCTACCACCTACTAGGATATAGAAAATATTTATTATGCAATATGTTCATGACTGTATGAATTTGAACTATTTTCTTCAGCGGAGGAATATATCAAACACGCTAAAAGCCGCTTCTATCAGGTAAAGGGTTAATATTCGTGTCAGAAATAATAACATCATGGATATTTATTAGCTGGATATTTTATGATGGCTTATCTATACGGGAATTTTAGAAACTGTGGAGTCATATCAGTTATAATCTCATAAGCAGACAGCAGACCCTAATCAGACGGCTCCAATCTGGCAGACGACAAAGAGTACAGACGACAAACATTTGGCAGCGAAATAGTTAACAGAGTGTCAAATAGCTTGAATGTCAATGAGACACCGAGTTACTCGGCGTCTCATCTTGATCCAAGCTGTTTGCAAGAGTCTGTCAGGACGCGCTTAACCGATACAGGGTTAACCTTTTACTCCATAACTATGTCTTTGCACACAGAGTGGACCCAGATCAGACGATCCCTGAAGTTCAATGGACAGTACAAATTACTTCGGGATAACAGAAGTTCGAGTCATCATTTCTAATCTGGACAATTTCTCAAGTTCACAGCTTAATGCATGTCTAAAGTTATGCTGAAAGCTCCTACAGAAGCTCTCAGCATTATATTCGATCTGCATAAGCTGTCACATATTTCTAGATAATGTGTAGTGATACATTTTAGAACAATTCTCTATTGTAAAGTTGTGGGAGCACCGAACGTTTGCTTCGAGTTATCTCGTTGTTCAAGTTATCCGAGATCGAGATATCAAAGTTCAACTGGTATATACATGAGTGAGTGAATGGCCACTTCATTGAGGTTTTTCTTTAAACATTTCAGACAATTGCCAAACAGTGTAAACCCTGTTCATAGTATGACGAAGGGACACTATATTGTGTCCCGTTTTAAGCTTTCGCCTGAATAACCATTTCCTAATGAATATTTATGCGTGAAATGACCACATCATGGATATTCACTTAATATTTACAATGTAACATTTCCAAAGGAATGTTTGCTATATAGACAAACACTACAGGATTACATTCACAATAAAGTCATAAGAAAACAGAGCAGACCCTGATCAGACAGCTCCTGTAGGAGCTGTCTGATCTGGGTCCACTCTGTTTGCAAAGGTTTGTATAACATAAAGTGGTAAGTTTTACTCACCTGTGTTCTGCTCTTCCGTCGACCCTTTCTTACACATGTTGAGATAAGACCGGTCTTGATGTCTCTATGTAGTACAGGCCGAACACTGAGTGTTCTTGTATCATCTTTATCTCTTCCCCGGTATATCAAACTTTTATACAAACTCGTCAATTTTGAAACCAAAACTAAAGATCACATGACAAACTTGTCGTAGGTCCTATTTTGCTACAACCGCTACTTCTCGGACAACCGAAACTATCACTCGTTCTAGCAGTTTCTATATTTCGTACGTTAGAACTTACGATAAATTTCTTTCGAGCGATCTTTTTCCAGAGGGGCCGACCCTGTGTTTTTAAACCCCATCAGAAATACAGCAAAAACTCAATTCTTCGAAATTTTAGTAATGAAGAATCCATGCATTTTAGGCAGGTGGCTGTTTTATGCAGTGTGAAAGTCAAGCAGCAAGCTTCAAGAAGAGCTTTCTGCATGACGTTCACTCTGTATTAAGCTACCACGTATCTTAACCCATTACCCCATAGGCTATTTTTAGACCCAACCTTTTTGAAAAATCTACCGAAAAGGAGAATTTACTAAAAAAGGGAATATTTTAGAATTTTGTAGTTTGAAACCAATATTGTTGACAGCCAGGCATTCTAATCACATGATTAGTCTAAGCCAGATAAGGAACATTTACCTATCTGTGAAAAAAATGTCTGCTCTTGATCTGATGCAATCAAGCTTTTGCGAAACAATGGACCGGGTATCAAAGAGTTACTCGGCATCTCCTTTAGATCAAAGCTCGGCATCTCATCTAGATCTAAGCTGTTTGCAAATGTGAGTCAGGCCGTGAAGACAGGTTAATGGTTAATTACCCTAGAGTTGTTTGCAAATATGAGGTCCTGAATAGTGTATTAACTCTTTCGCTGCCAATGTCGCATCTGGCATTACCTATGCAAACAGTTTGGATCCAGATGAGACGCCGAGTAACTCGGCGTCTCATCAGGAAGCAAACTGTTTGTTACCTTGACTGCGTTTTTAAACAAAGATGAAGAAATGTAAAAAAAAATTGCAGCAGACGAAAGGTTGCAGACGACATAATTTGACAGTGAAAGAGTTAATACCAAATTACAATTCCACAAATGGTTGGTTATCTGCTGTAACTAATTTGTATATCAGAGTATATTATCGCTTAAATTATTTTGAAAGCTGAATATATCTGATATCAGACATACAGTCAAAGACTTAGGCCTTGCTTGTCCTCTGCATCAGATACGGTTCGCGTGTGCAGGATCCACATTTCTCATTTATCCAAATTAGGTTTTGGACTGGTAAACTGAGGCAAATAGTACAGACGTAGACTAAAGATACCGTTTGATCAAGGTCTTCATTATTTGTTATTACGTCAGTCTTAAAATTGTAAAACATGGTCCCAAACTGATTGATTTATCTGAACATTCTGACAGAAAGGTAAAAAATGAAAAAAGGATCCTGATCTGGATCTAATCTGGGTCTACCTTACACATGTGTTAAAAGGCGTTTTTATTAGGAAAAGGTTCAGCAAATTGGCGGCGTATAGTGGTAGAAACAACAACAACAGCGTTGATACGTTACTTCATAGCTAGCGACACGTGAGATCTGGCGAAATTTCTCTAACCACCGTCTATCAATGACACCGGAAATAGCTACCGGTCGAAGCGAATAAAATGGTTAAACTACACAATACAAGTATGAAAATCCATTGTTTTCGTTACATGTAATTCGCATATACTTAGCAATCACAGAAAAAACGCCCCATGTATCCATTAACATTTATTTATTTCACTCATAGTTTAAACTGCAGCATAAGTTACCAAATCGGAATATTTAACTTTTTAAAAGTTTCGCTGTCAACGTTGCTTGATATTCGGATCTTAATTTAGGAAATTTACATTTGTTTTTTCAACCTGTATGACAGTCAAAGGGGCAGTCAACATGTATTCAGTCAACACGTATTCAGTCAACATATATGGTAGTTAACATGGAAGTCAGATAATATGTCTGGAAGTCAATTTGGCAGTCAACATTATGCCATTCAACATGCATGTAATCAACATGGAAGTCAACATGTATGACAGTCAATTTGGCAGTCAACATGTATGTCAGTCGACATGTATAGTTGTCAGAATCGTATAAACATTCTATAAGACTCGGACAGCTTTAGACAGTTATAGTTCAAGGTAGACAACAACCCGTCATTTTCGGCAGTTGATATTAGAGTAAAACGTTAATCTCCCTTTGCAAACGTTATTTTGCTAGTACATTTTAACACGTTTAAGCCCTTTGCGACGACCTTTTACACGCAGTTAGGTTTCAATGCAAATGTCAAGCTGTCAGACATAATATCAGTCGCTGGGTCAAAAAGGTAATATCAGCATTAGCCGTACAGCCAACCCTCTCAACCTGACATTAGCATTACAGTAAAACCTCTCTATAACGGCCACTAAATTACATCAAGTATTTTGTGTTACAGGCAGGTGGTTGCTTTAAACAAGGTGAAAGTAAAACAGAACGCTCCTATAGGAGCGGCTGTTTCACTTTCACATTGCTTTAAGCAGCCACCTGCCCTAAATACCAACTAATTAACACAATTCAGTGACAGTTATAGAGAGGTTTCACTGTAGTTTCATCACATGTCTTTCAGACCAATCAGAGAAAATTTCTGCATGTCTTTCAACCTTCATTAAAGAGTCAAGTTTTTTTTTCAAATTTATTGGTAATCAAGATCTATACTTATAAGCATCTGACATAAAACATAAACAAGCATATAAGACATGGAACACACAATGCTCATCAAGAGAATCATAATACAGAACTCACGAGTAATATTCTTAACCATTCACCTCATGAATATCTTCAAAAGACTCATCAATTTCTAACAAAATCATATTAATAACCCACTGAACCCGCCACACGATACTCCTACAGGCAAATGTACAAGCCCTAATCAGACATTGTCCAATACACACCTACACAATCTGTCTATGTGTAAAAAGCTGTGTACACATAGTGCGAGGTGGAGGGCTATTATTGTTGCTATATTTAAATAAAAAGACTCATCAAATTCTAACAAAACCATATCAATGACCTACTGAACCCGCTACACGGTACTCCTATAGGCAACTGTACATGCCCTTATCAGACATTGACCAATAAAAACCTACACGGTATTCCTACAGGCAACTGTAATGCCCTTATCAGACATTGACCAATACAAACCTACACAGTTCACATACAGGCAACTGTAATGCCCTTATCAGACATTGACCAATACAAACCTACACGGTACTCCTATAGGCAACTGTAATGCCCTTATCAGACATTGACCAATACAAACCTACACGGTACTCCTACAGGCAACTTACATGTCCCTATCAGACATTGACCAATACAAACCTACACGGTACTCCTACAGGCAACTTACATGTCCCTATCAGAAATTGACCAATACAAACCTACACGGTACTCCTACAGGCAACTTACATGTCCCTATCAGACATTGACCAATACAAACCTACACGGTACTCCTATAGGCAACTGTACATGCCCTTATCAGACATTGACCAATACAAACCTACACGGTACTCCTACAGGCAACTTACATGTCCCTATCAGACATTGACCAATACAAACCTACACGGTACTCCTACAGGCAACTTACGTGTCCCTATCAGACATTGACCAATACAAATCTACACAGTTCACATACAGGCAACTATACAGGCCCTAATCCAATACTGTCCAATACAAGCCTACACCGTACTCATACAGGCAACTGTACATGTCCTTACCTAAGCTGTCTATATGTAACAAGCTGTAAAACACATGGTCTCAGTTGAATGATCATTATTGTTGCTATTTCAAAATACAACTACAACAAAAACGTACCGCTGTAAAATAAAATGTTATCACACAATTGTTGAAAGTAAAAAGACGTGGAGGATGAAAAACTAAATACAATAAATGACAAAGTTCATACAGCAAACCTGATTAGATAAACTTAAACCTTTATCTAATACAGCTCAGTTCATTGTTTAATATAGTCTTATCATATGTACATACAAATATAAACTATTATTAAAAACACAACACACTTGTACACCAGCTTGTCTTACAGAGAGATAATAGGAGAATTTGTAAGGATAAAAGAAGGCATGTTGAAGCCGTCTGGACGATATATTTATCATATGTAAGTACTGTTTATTATGCATATCATATCATTCTGTACTGACAAACATTTTGATTCATACTGCTGATCGATCATATCAGATGTATTCACATTAATACATTACAGGAGTTAATCCATTTTTGTTTCAACTTATACAGTCAGATTGCGAATGTTTAAAAGAGTTATCTCTCTTGTTAGTTCAACGGGCATTATATAACTGACAGAATATGGCCAAAGAGGCATATTAAAGTTCCGTTGATATTTTTTTAAACTTTTTAGGGGTCTTGCTGTATTTAATCATCAAAATTGATAAATATATTTAGTATGTAGGGGAACCTCGATATATCGAACTCGGATAACTCGAACTTTCAGATAACTCGATCTAAAAGTTCGGTCCTGCGAAAGCTTGAAATACGTACGTTCCCTAAAATATATCACTACGCGTATTTAGAAACACACGTGACAGCTTAATTCAGGTCTAAAGTACTGCTGAGAGCTCATACAGGATCTTTTAGCATTAATCTAGACCTCCATTAAGTGTGAACTTTAGAAATTGTCAAGATTAGTAACTGGATGACTCGACTTTCTATTATCTCGAATTTATTTTATGGTATCTTGCTCTTATTTCCATTGTGGTCCTTATTACAGGTGGCATGACATAGAGAGGCTTTAAGATATAATATGAATACTATCACAAGTGGATACATGAGTGAGTGAGTGAGTTGGGTGTTACGTCCGACCAACAGTATTTCAGTTATTTGCAGACGGCACCCGCTTGAGACAAATTATAGTGCTGCCTCACTGGAATGCCCCTGCCGCGGGCACATGGCAAGAGCACCCAATCCAGTCATTTTGTCCTTACACTGGGCCGACCAGTCCTAGAACTACCCTTTTAATGTCGAACGTAGACAAGGGAGCTAATAGTGCCAACTTTTAAAGACTTTTGGATTGTCGCGGCCGGGGAACGAACCCACGACCTTCCGCGGACGCTCTACCACTGAGCCACGTGGCCGGTTATATCACATGTAAGTCATATTATTAAAAGAATATTAAAAGGTGGAATCAAAAGGAGTTACATTTAAAAATACTATCACAATCACAGACAAAAATGAGTACACCATTGTTGTATCACAGTTCCTTAATTTAAAACGTAAATAATACAAGTTATGCATCAATAAAGTAATTGATAATAAGGCATGCATGTCAGAACACATTGTTTGCCGAAATTTATAAAAAAAACCCACATAAGCTTATTAAAATGCTGTGTAAATATAAACAATACTATGAAGTAATACTGCTCATTAAGTGACTCTTGTTTGCTGACTTGAATGAATATGTTTTTTTTATCTCAGTAAATTCCAGTAAAATCCAGTATAAAAGAAAGAGTAAAGAAAGAAACCACCTTTTTCTTTTAGTCTGGTATTATAAGAGTGTACAGAGTTTTGCAATATTAAAAAATCCTGCATATAATCAGGTGATAGGTTATGTTTAATTTTGTACACATGACATAGTATAATTTGATCAACTCTCTTGTCAACAGGCAACAATTTTCCATTTTTTATTTTTCTTCATTTTTGTTTCAAGAAACATTCACAGTAACAAACGGGTTGGGTCATGATGTGACGCCGAGTTACTCGACGTTTCATCTGGATCCAAACTGTTTGCATATCTAATCACAGATCCGGCATTGGCAGTGAATAAGTTAAATAGGATATTATCAAACTTGCCGCATTTGGCCAGATATGATTTATGGCCGCATGGAGAGTCCGAGCATAAACATAACCCTTTACATCATGAAATCTATGTAAGAAATGCTGTCATCATGAATATGTATTATCTTTCTTTTATAATGATACATAAAACACATGTTATTTTGACTTTTGCAGAAACTGTAGAATCAATTCTTTATGCATAAAATTTCTCTATATCGGCCACTAAATTGTGTTAATTTAGTTGGTATTTAGGGCAGGTGACTGCTTAAATCAAGGTGAAAGTAAAACAGAACGCTCCTATAGGAGCGTTCTGTTTTACTTTTACCTTGCTTTAAGCAGTCACATGCCTTTAACACATCCTACTTTATGTAATTTAGTGGTCGTTATGGAGAAGTTTTACTATACTGCCTGTAGGAGTCGTCTGATCTGCGTCTCATTATTTTTCAAACTCTTACTTAGTCAAACAGTATAGATCCAGATCACATGGCTCATGAAGGATCCTCTTATCAGGATCTGCACTGTTTGCCGAACCGCTCGATGTTAATGACTTGTATCAGTGAATATCTTGTTTGAGATGTTGGGGTTCTTTAACCCTTTACTCTATCAATGCGCCTTTGTACGCATTTGTAAACAGGATAGATCCAGATCTACTCTGTTTGCTTATGAAATAAAATAGATACGATTCTACAGTTTATTCTATAGTCAAACATTCCTTTAGCTATCCCCCATGATAAAAACATACTTTAATTAACCCTTCGCTTGCTATTCGCGTCAATATACCTACCTGTAAATAGTGCAGACCAAGATGAGACAGCTCCTGCAGGAGCTGTCTCATCAGGGTCTGCACTATTTACAAGTTAATTGTACAACCAGTGCACTCCACAGCAGTGATTGCACAGCGAAGTACTTGTACACAGTGAAGATATATGTAATTATACAACAGGGCATGGGTAAAGAAGGAGAAATGTATTTTAAAATTCAGCAAGCGAAGGGTTAATATTTATAATGTCATTATTTCTTGCATGAAAACTCAAGGAGTAAATGTTTAAATAATATGGAAATAAATGGATTAAGCCACCGTTTGTCTTATATACCGATAATTAGATAAATATTTCTGGCTGGTCACTGTAGGCAGGTTTTACTGTATAATTCGTTCACATTTTGTATAGATCTGATACACTGAACACTGAACAACCTGTTATTCGCGGATGTTCAAGTACAAGCACAGTAAAACGTCTCTAATGCGACCATAAAAAAGAGGGAAGCTCTGGAGTTTAAATCCAGATGGTAGCTTTATGCAGGATGAAATTTATGTCAGAAATTTCGGATGGGTTATTGCTTGGTACCTCAAAGTATCTGGAGCCCAAATATATGTATCATGAGAAGAGATTAAGAGATTTAGTCTCATAATTTACAATAACTTATATAAGTTGTTTTGTAACTTGATACTACAGATAAATACATGTATAGCTCTTTAATTCTTTGCACTGATAAGACGCCCGACACCCGACCCCCCAATACCCCCCCCCCCCCCCCAAAAAAAAAAGAAAAGAAAAAAACCCAAACAACCCCAAACAACCCCCCCCAACAAAAACAACAACAAAAACAACAACAACAACAAAACACCCCCCCCCCCCAAAAAAAAAAAAAAAAAAAAAAAAAAAACCAACAAAAAAACCAAAAAAACAACAAAAAAAACAAACAGCAGCCGCAGCATAAGCAGCATTTTTACAAAAATAACAACAACACCCCAACTCCCCCAAACAAAAAACAACAACAACAACACAATACACACAAGGAGTTTTATTGGCATTGAAAGTAACCGAGAATTAGATCTGTATAATAAGCAAGTACAGCAGACCCTGATCAGAGATCTGTCTGATCTGAGTCTTCTCCGTTTTTGATGACATATCAGGGAATAAGCGAGTGAAGTGTTAATTAATATGATATAACATACATTGTATTTGGCATTTATGTTGTATATAGCACACACCTATACATGTATAGCCAATAAAACTTGAAAAGAATTTCGTGTTCAATTAAATCAAAATACATTTACAGTAGAGCTTGTCATAAGCGGTGATTCCTTTATTGAGCATAGATGTTTAAAAAAGCAGGCGGTTGCCTAATGCGGGGCAAAAGTAATGCAGAAAGCTCCTGCAGGAGCTTTCTGTATAGCCTTTGACCCGCATTTAGCTACCACCTGCATTACAGACCCATAATTATACATATTTTTTGAGGGTCACCTAAGACAGGTTCTACTGTAAGTAAACTTTACAGGTTAACAGAGTAGATTGTCTGCTCAATTGTCGTCTTCAACATTTTCAACAATCTGCATTTTCTCTCCTTGTTTTGCATAAGACGAGTCTAACAGAATAACAGTTTGGATCAGATTAGGCCCCATGTTTTTTTTTTACCTGAACTGGATCAAATCTGTTTGCATATGTCAAATAATTAATGCAGATGTCATCTTCGTTGTAGACACAGGAAGTACAGCTAAATCTAAATCTATTTTTGAACAATCATTCACAAATCACATTCATTTGATTTACATGTATTATGTACTGAAAATTATTCCTCTCCCCTGTATATCCATTCCTGTATATAAACGCATTTTCATACAAACGCATTTCGTGTAGCATCTGCTCTGTTTGCTAATGTACTTTGCTAGATCTTTTTCTTTACTTTCTCAAATGGTTACCATGTTCTACCTTCCACATTTCATTAGAACTATTGTTTCCTTGAATGTTCAGTAGGTATTGGCATTTGGAATAAACATAGAACAAGGAAGGGGGTTTTACGACAAAAAACCTCGACACCCCCATTTACTATCTCCCTGCCACATTTTGTCGTCTGCAAACGCTTTCTTCTGCTACAATTTTTGTTTGTTTTTCTTTCTCGTAGTTGCAAAAACAGCCACAGTAACAACTAGTTTGGATCCTGATGAGAGGCCGAGTTAACCGGTGTCTCATCGAGATAAACTCTTTACATAGTTAATCACATTGGCGACATTGGCAGTGAAAGAGTTAAATACGTTTTATTAGATAAGTATTATAATGGCCAAGTAATATAATATGACATTCGAGTTTGGAAGCCTTTGGTGAATTCCCTGTTTTGCCAAACATGTTGAAATAAACTTTTTTTTTAATTTTCCATAAAGGCAGCAATCGGGTTTGATACTGCAAATTAACTCAATACACAGCATTGACGAAACACATAGGCCATAGGAGCAAATGCACTATTTATCAAAATGGTTTCAAAACTACACATTTCTAAAATTTTCCTTTCTGTAGTATATGCTCCTTTTTAGTAGTTTATTTCTTCAAAGAGGTTATGTCTAAAAATAACCTATGAGGTAATGGATTAAGACAGGTTCTACTGCAGGCCCAACAGTCAAAGGCGGTGGCATCAGGCGGGAAACTGGAAAATGACCTATATTGTCAGCTGTAAGTCTTCTGTCAGATTTTCCCGCTTTTGAATACATGTATTTCGCATAAAAAATAAAGAGCTTAATATTGATATGCATATTTTATAGTTTTACATTATATAATAGAATTTCTAAAGGCAACAGTGATGCTTGGCGGTTACGAAAATAGTAATTCGTTCAGAATATTGGTATTACTGACTCTTGCCCTCATATTAACATGTTTTCACACATTTGCAAACAGAATAAACCCTGGGACACGAGCAAACAGTGTAAGAGCCGTCTGATCAGGGTCTGCTCTGTTCGCTAATGGAATTTATTAGACCAGTTTTTTAGTTTCTAAAATGGTTATAATGTTCCACCATCCACATTTCATTATTACTAGTTTGTCAATGAAATATGTGGTCGGTATTGAAATTTGGAATAAACATAGTTCTAACAGGGAAAGGGTTAAACTCCGATGACTGCATTTAAGCCGTAAACCATTTTAGGGTATCAAGTTGCGAAACAGAATGATTATAGGCAATCACATTGGGTTCAGAAACATTTTACACATTTTTGTTATTTACACTATAATCGTAATGATTTCAAAAGAACCCCGACTTATAAGGATTGCAGTAATGTGCAAATATGTGATTATCTTTGCATACAGTGTGGATCTAGATGCGACACCGGGTAAATTGGCGTCTCATCTGAATCCAAACTGTTCGAAAGTCCAATTACGTTTTTGACAAAATCGATTTGGATACCTAACTCTTTCGCAGCTGATTTACTGTTTGGATACAAATCAGACCCGGAGTTATTCGGTGTCCCATCAGGATCCTAACTGTGTGTTACTGTGATTATGTTGTTTAGACTGTTCCCTGTTCTATGTTTATTTCAAGTTTCAATATCCATTGAATATTCATGGACAAAATAGTAATAACGGAATATGGAAGGTGGATCATTGTAGTCAGTTTAGAAAGTAATGAAACAGATCAGGCAAATTCCATTAGCAAACAGAGAAGACCCTGATCAGATAGCTCCTATAGAAGCCTTCTTATCTGGAATCTGCTCTGTTTGCAAATGTGACAAATTCAGCGTGAAAAAGTGTTTATGTAGGAAAGGGTTAAAAAAGTGTAGCAGAGACAAAATTTGACAGCCAAATTGTTAAAGCAGACGACTATTTACAGACGAATTTTTTCCCCAAATGTTTTTAATCAAATGTTGACCTTGCGTGCGTCGAAACTTTATATCGCTAAAATTGTCCCCAATCTTGTATATGCGCAGCTGCTTATTTGAACAATAATGTAATCCCCTCTAAAACGGTCGTTCAAAATACGCCCTTCTGTGCCTTTGCAAACAGAGTAGACCCGGATCAGACGGCTCCAACCAGGGCCTGCTCTGTGTGCTTATAATGTAATATAGATAAATTTCTACAGTTTCTGTCATTGTCAAATTTCTATGCTGCAGACCTCAAATAGCATTACAGTAAAACCTCTCTACATGTATAACGGCCACTAAATTGTGTTAATTAGTTTGTATTGAGGGCAGGTGGCTCCTATAGGAGCGTTCTGTTTTACTTTCACCTTGCTTTTGCAGCCACCTGCCTTTAACATAAAATACTTGATGTAATTTAGTGGCCGTTATAGAGAGGTTTTACTGTAGTCTAATTTTAGAACACTAGATCAATACTCTTACTCCCAAGAACTACAATTCCGGTGGATGTCCAGTCTCGAAAGGATGCTATTAGGCACTTCCCAATTTTATGAGAGTCAATAAGGATATAAAGCACTTAAATGATCCCCTCCAGACCCTTGTTGTACAATGTTTGTATCCCAGACAACACAACTGGGACAGTTTTGTTTGTTTATGCTGATTTACGCCCGTTTCTGTTCACTATGGACTAATCGGATACCCCAGAGAGAGGGAAACCCGGGCGCGATGCCCTATACTAATTATCGACAGAGTTTATCTGGTTCTTTTAGATACCCAGTGTAAAGTATTGATACATCGATTTCCAATTTCCAATTTTATTTTAAATAATACAAAGTCTCGCTTTTATGCAAGAAGCATTTACATCTAATATACAGTATACAGTAAATAGTCACATGGTCACAATGAGGGAAAACGGCTATTTTCATGTCTCATGTATGGAAGTAGCATATCCAGAGACATATTCGTGCATATCTCTGGCATATCCTACCCAAGAATGAGAAAATAAAATAATATTATCTATTTAAACCCACTTGTTTTCATCTCCTCCGAAACAAAACGAGGGGATAAAAAGAGGGTACCAACTCTCAAGGGCTGGCATTACAAACTGAAGAGATGCCTATTATTTATACATTACCAAAAAGGGGAAATCACCCCTGTCGATCCTTTCCTGGTACCCAGCTTATATCAACACCACGATCCTGTGCATAATAAAAGTAGGGTACCAGAACAGTCCAAAGCCATGCTTTCCGGTATAAACATACTGGGTACAGAATTTGTCCGACATATGTCGAAATAACCAGTTAACAATGTGTTATTTGCCATCTAAAATACTTATCAGCGTAGCGGGAGTTCACCATAGTATGTGCCATCCGCTGATACCATACAATATCCAAGGATAAGACGTGTTTACCACGGCTGCACCCGAGATTCGGATGATCACAACTTGCAACATACTTTCAGATAAGTAACTTGTACCAGCATACTATCTAACCATGTCCCTGTCAATTTCCACCTCAAGTTTCAGTAGCTCCCGATTATCAAATTACAAAACAGTGCCATATTAACGAAGTCGAAGGTGGAACATTGTAGCTATGAAGTTGACAGAAATCAAGAAACGGATCCACCAAATTCATAAGCAAATAGAGCTGACCCTGATCATATGGCTCCTCTTGGACCTCTATGATCTGGGTCTACTCTGTTTTCAATGCCTGAACATCCGTCTATACAAGGGAATAGATTACCCCAGCGTCTCTTTCCGGATAAGTGTAATTGATGTAGACTTTAATTACTACCAAAAGCATCTCAGCATGTTATTGATAGAATGCTAAGTACTTTCAGATTACATTAAACTGTGATTTGTAATCAATACAGTAGACACGTGTTAAAATATGTACATATGATAATGACCATGGTTCTTTGTGGGGATATTATTTCTTTCAGGCAGCGATGGCTCTAGCAAAGAAGACTAGATGCTTCCAAAACTGCACTGCAGGTAGGGATTTACCATCCGCCTGATTCAAGATTATAAATGGTTAGCTAACATGTATGTACATATCTATTAACAACCGATATATCCTATACGTTATATATTTACACATTCTTTACAATATATTATGTACATAATATTACTACAACAGCTTTTCCCACGGTATCGTTGCAGACATATATATATATATATACATATATTTACCGTTACAGACATATATATTTACACCACTTTGTGTGTATTTACCCATTACCTCATAGGCTATGTTTAGATACAACCTCTTTGAATAAACCTACCTAAAAGGAGCATTAACTATAGAAAAGGAACATTTAAGAACTTGGTAATTTGAAACTATTATGATCAATAGAGCATTTGCTCCTATAGGAGCAAATGCTCTATTTATCAAGATGGTTTCACAAAGTGACTTTTACAGAGTCGTCAAAAGTCGTCAATATCAGGGAGTGGGTTAAAAGTGTCATGTCTATCTGAAGTTGGTGTAATTTAAGCTACACTTACAGTTTTGCCATATAACCAGACATTTTTCATCTCATGTTCTATTAAGGATATTCCTAAAATGTGCCATTATGATTTTGCAAAATATACTCAGTTTCTTAAGTTCTGTACTGTTTTTACTGGAGAACATGTCTATAAATTTCAACATGTTTGGACTTCTGTAGTATTTCTTTTTGATATATTTTCTGCGGTATTCATGGAAAAAGGGACATGTCAGGATATAATGGAATTCATCACCTATATCTATGCAGTATGGACATTTCCGTTGGTTTGCCGGTATGTTTTGCCATCGACCAGTTTCCACAGGTAAATGGTGATTTCTCGTTATGAATGCAATCAGATTTTTGCAATGGTAAGTTGAGAGATGTTTTATACAATGTGCTTGTTTGAAAGATGTTTTTATGTGTTTGTACATATTTGTATTTGATGTCCTGTCTATGTCAGAGTGCCAAGACTGAATGAAAATATCCTTGAGTTTCTGTAGCGTTGCCTTTTTCAACCACATTGAATTTATAAAACTCTGACTGTACCAGATTCCTGAAAATCCTAAGTGGCAAAGCTTGTTTTTAACATTATCGATCCATTGTGATTTCAGTAATCTCTGACTGTGTAACCCGTATATAATGTAGTAAATGTGAGATGCCAGTTTAGTATTATCACCATTTAAGTTGTCGATCAGTCTAGACCAGTATGTGATTACTTTATTATTGATATCTACCGAGAGGGGAGTGATCCCAAGTTCACCATAGATCATATTTGATGGTGTCGATTTTTTCAATTGGAAGATATACTTATAAAATTTGAGCTGTACTTTCTCCAATGTATCATACTTGCCATAGCCCCATAATTCACTCCCGTAAAGCAGTATCGGTTTAACAGTTTTTTCAAATACATGTAGTTCTATTTGTAAGTCATATGGCAGAGAGAGTCTTTTTATTTTCTTAAGTAGCGAAAACATTGCTTTGTTTGCCTGTTCAGCGATATGTGTCTTAGCCCTGCAAAAGGACCCACTTTTAGACAGATACAATCCCAAATATTTATATTCATCTGTCTGTTCTATATACTCATCCCCAATTTTGAATTTATGCGTATTTTTAAAGCGACCTCTAGATATAACCATTATTTTTGTCTTAGATACGTTTACTTTCAGTTTCCAATTTGTGCAGTATTGACTAAATATATCTAGAGCATTTTGTAAATCATCAGGGTCATCACTAAAGATCACCGTGTCATCTGCATAGAGAAGAATGCACAATTTCACGAATATTCGGGCACCTTCGACCATCGTCTCTCTAGAGACTCCGGCTACACCACTGCTTTCCAGGAAGTTCTCCAAATCGTTTAGTTAGATTGAAAACAGGAAAGGTGAGAGGTTTTCTCCCTGCCGCACTCCAACTAAGCTGAAACATGGGGAAGAGGTACCCTCTGCTGTTACTACTCTTGACTTTATATTGTTATAAATATTGTATATTACATTAAAACATTTACCATCTATACTTTCTTTATGAAGTTTATACCATAATCCTTGTCGCCACACTGAGTCAAATGCCTGTTTGAAGTCTATAAAGCAGCAGTACATTTTTTTCTTATCTGTTTGCAAAATATCAATTAGACTCTTCAATATAAATATGTTATCTACTGTCGAATGATGCTTTCTGAAACCTGCTTGTGTATTTTTGATGGTATGATTTTCTTCAGCATATTTATTCAGTCTGTTATTTAAAATGCTTGTAAATAGCTTACCAGTACAGCTAAGCAATGATATAGGCCGGTAGTTTTCCGGCTTTTCGGGGTCACCTTTCTGTTTATATATGGGCTTTATCAATCCATCTGTCCATGTTTCTGGCACAAGTCCAGTATCGAAAACTATATTGAAAAGCTTAACGTATATTGGCATCATCAGGTTTATTGTACTTTTGATATGTTCATTAAGTATGTTATCTATGCCCGGTGATTTACCGTTTTTTAAAGATTTAACAGCTTCTAGTATGTCTTTCTCTTCTATGGGACTATTTATGCATTCGTTTAGATGTGTTTCGTGTGTGTCAGCATTCAGTGCCTCGGTATGGTCATGCAAATTATTACTGTCTAATGTTTTCTGATTTTGTTCCTTGAAATAGTTGTAAAATTGTTCAAGGCTTGCCTGTGCTACTTTTTCTGTATTATCTGTGTTAATGATTTTCCAGTATTGTTTTGGATCTGTGTTCTTAAGTTTTCTGAGTGTATTTACCTTTTTTGCATTGTATCTTTGGTGTGCCTGTCTAAGAGTTGTTTTATACTGTTTGCTTACTGTTTTTAATGTGGTTTTCAGGTCTGCTGTTTTATATTTATTGTACGCTTTCCTGATGTAATGATACCGGTTTCTCAAGTGCTGGCATGTCGAGTTGAACCATGGTGTACGTTTTTGAACTCTATTATTCTGTTTATGTGATCCTACAGTTCCAAAGGCTTCTTTTGCACTGTCACTGAATAAGGATGTTATTTCATCAACAATACTATTAACATCAGATTTCGTAATATTTCCCCCCATTGAAAGTGAATCTAACTTGTTTTCAATATGCTGCAACTGTGCATTATCAATGTTTTCATAAAATAACTCGGGATTCCGCCTATCCCACAGTTTCGTTCTATTCTGCGGGGATTCATGCCTAATGTTACAGCTGTTACCATTGAATTTCGTCTGGAGTTCAATAGTTAATGGGCAGTGAATATCAGAGTACAGTTCACAGTATTCTTCTATACAAAATGTAGCAATATTTTCAAAGACATATGATGTTGAAATACAGTAATCTATTACACTTTTATCTTTACATGTGCGTTTAGGTTCTGTCGCCTCGTCTCCTATTCTGCCATTCCAGATAAAAAGATTATTTGCCTTACAAAACTCTATAAATTGTCTACCGTAGTTATTTACAACATTATCAGTATGTGTCCTATCCACTGGGATATCATAAAGTTCGAATTTTCTAAATATTTCAGCATCTTCATTTTCAATACTGTCAAGATCAAACATGTCTAACAAAATATCATCAGTGTGAACATATTCAGACATACTTCCACATCTTGAATTGAAATCGCCCAGCAAAAGTATATGCTTATAATCTAGACAATATCTTAGAACCTCGTTTTGCAGTTCAAAGAAAGGATCCGTGTGTGCATACTTAGAACCACAAGGTGGGATATACACCATCCCGCATACCAAATCTTCATTGCTATTCGAAGTATACACATTTTTAGATATCTTGAAGAATTTTACCAAAGAACTTTTAGAACTGTTGTCAAGTATAACATGTTGGGCAATCTCAGTCTTCACTAATAGTGCTAACCCACCAGACCGGTACCTTGATAGTTTTTGTCTGCTAAACATATGTACTTTATACCCTGGTACCTGTATTACATCTGAGTCGTCAGTCTTTGTTTCTTGCAGACACACTATATCATATTTCCCCAGCCATTCAAGAAAGTCTGGACACCTTAGTCTAGAAATTATACCACATACATTTAAACAACCGATTCTAACAGACCTTCCGGTACCTTCCAGTCTTACTAACGGGTCACCACTGTCCGGATCGGACCTCGGTGTATATATAGTCTTGTCCAAAGGACGCGTTCCGCATTGGGATCGAACCCGGGCGCCTGGTATTGTAGTCGAGCCTGCGACTGATATTAACCCCATCACTGACATTGGGCAAGGTCTCAGATTATCAAAAGCAAAAATGTTTGACCCAGATGAGACGCAGAGCAATCCGGCGTCTAATCAGGATGTTTATGTTTTTTTTGAAAATAAATATAAATAAATCAAAGAAACTTTTCACTCTAAAACTTGGTTTGTTTGTTTGTATCGTGGTGTCCGTCGCTATTCCTATTTCCTCACAGGCTTAAATCAAACCTACATTAATCCAAGTATACATGCGTATATCTAGATCCAGGGTCCATGCTTATAAAGCTTTTTAGTAGAGTCTGAGTTCGTTCTCAAGCTTTTGATTGGTCAGATTTGAGTTCTCAAACTTTTGATTGGTCAGATTTGAGCCAAAGGCTCAAATCTGACCAATCAAAAACTTGAGAACGAACTCAGACTCAACTAAAAGTTTTATAACCATGGACCCTGATGTTGTTATGGTCTTACACAGTAGAGCGTGTCTTAAGCGGCCATCAAAAAGAGATCTAATTATCGGTCTGTAAGGCTTAACCCATTACTCCATAAAATGGCTTTTTACAATTTTGCAAACAGAACAGACCCAGATCACACGGTTCCTAGAACCGTCTGATCAGGATCTACTTTGTTTACTTACGAAATAAATTAAATATTATTTTATATGCACTTCCTGTCTGAGTTAAACATGTTATCCTAAGAGATATACAGCTAATTAATATAGATCTATCTGATGCCATTACTCCTTACATGATTATTCATGGAGTAAAGGCTGAACCCATTCCCGCATATAGGCGCCTTTTAACGCCTCTGTAAAAGTCACCTTGTAAAACCATTGTAATTAAATAGAGCATTTGCTCCTATAGGAGCAAATGCTCTATTTATCACAATGGTTTCAAACTACAAAATTCTAAAATGTTCCTTTTCTCTAATTAATGCTCCTTTTCGGTAGATTAATTCAAAGAGGTTGTATCTAAAAATAGCCTATACGGGAATGAGTTAATGCAAGTGAAAAGTAGCCTAATGCAGAAATCCTCTTATAGGAGATTTCTGCACTACTTTTGCAATAAGAAACCATCTATTTTTAATACTCCTATGTTCCATAAATAAATGGCCGCTTTAGACATGTTCTAAGTACATGTACATACATGTACCCGTATTAGCAATGCCATGAGGAGTGGCACTAGCATTTCATTCGCAAACAGCTTGAAATCAGATAAAATCCATAAGATACGTCGATTAAATGGCCGTTTTACACTCTGTCAGCCGTTTCTCTAAAGCTTATAGATCTACGCATAAAAAGTAATATTAAACTGCAAAACAGATATGAAATTTTGATTCCCTCTAAAGCTATGTGCCTCTTTGGTGGCATTTCCAAACAGCTTGGATAAATATGAGACGCCGAGTAACTCGGCATTTCATAAGGATCCAAACTGTTTTATACTTGATTAACCCTTTCACAGCCATCGACGCAAAAACGCACCACGACAAATAGTGCAGTCCCAGATCGGACACCGCCTTTTCAAGGCGACGTCTGATCAGATACTTCACTTTTTGTCTCAAACTCTAGTTCTATATCTGTTCTTTATTCTTTTGAAATTTGCATTTATTTATCTTATTTCCTTATTTTACCGAATGATTTAACAAAATTAGATTGCAAACGGCAATTAGAAATTTGGCGCCGAAAGGGTCAATAGTTAATGATTTCAAACGAATCGGAAGTCAGTGATACTTTCAGCAGATTAGAGATTGGGCAGACACTTTTTTTCAGCATGAGTACGATTAAACTAAATGGAAAAATTGCGCCAGTTTGACGTCATTATGACGGTTTTTCATTTTTCGAAAAATGGGCGTTGGAACGAGCAAATATTTTCATCTCAGAAACGAAAAGACGCTTCCGGATTCTAAGGATTATTTCCAGTCAAACCCATCAGAAATTAAAAACGAAGTACTTAAACAATTAAGCTCTGACAGCTGTATCGATGCAAATACTGGGAAAGGAGGCGTTTCATTTTATTCGCCACTCTGAGATGACATAGGGGATTCAGTTACTCGACCTGGGTCCATGCTTATAAAACTTTTAGTTGAGTCTGAGTACGTTCTCAAGCTTTTGATTGGTCAGATTTGAGCCTCTGGCTCAAATCTGACCAATCAAAAACTTGAGAACTCAAATCTGAGCCAGAGGCTCAAATCTGACCAATCAAAAGCTTGAGAAAGAAACTCAGACTCAACTAAAAGCTTTATAAGCATGGACCCAGGTGTGTCGTCCGACTACAAACCCGATCTCACCAAGCGCCATTCAGATATCTTGACCGATTCCTTTACTGCCAAAGAAAGGTAAATGAATATCTAGATCTAAGTTAAAATCTACTGTGTTTGTCACTTGATTTATCAACATTTTTTTGCGATTTGATCATAAATTCTAGATCTAGAGTAGATTTAGATCTTAGAAGTAGAAAGAAATGTGCCCGAGTTTCACTTAAATCCCCACCAAATGGAATAATTTACCTTTTAACCCATTCCCTCATATTGACGACTTTTGACAACTAGTTAATGCTTCTTTTCGGTAGATTTATTCAAAGAGATTGTATCTAAAACTAGCCTATGAGGGAATGGGTTATCAGTTGTATACCTTTCGACGGTGTGGGAATCGTTTCAAACAGTGTAGACACAGATGAGAGGGCTCCTTGAGGATTCCTCATCACAGTGATCACTGTTCATCATAGATCTAGATCTAGACCTGCTTCACTTTTGTTCAAATTTTAACATTATGGGCAATTCTGCATTAAGCGGATCGTTGCAGATACTTCAGCATTTTGAAGGTGAATCACGTTGTTTAAAATTGTTGATCAGTAGGCTACTAGCCTACAAATCCTTCCTATCTGGAAAATGGTACGCTCCTCGGTTTTATTTACATACAAATTTTAAATATACATGAAATAACTAGTTATAATGAAATATAGAAGGTGGAACATTTTAGCCATTTTAAAACGTAAATAGATATTTCAAATTCCATTAGCAAACACAATGAACTGTTTTTAGTGATAGACATATTGAATGAAATTCCGTGTAAACGGTATTTGATACAATCATGAATTGACGTAGAAAAGAAAACAGTTGGTATAATTCTGTAAGAAGTCCTTCCCTTGTATTGATTTTACCCAATCGCGCGTATGAATACACTAGTCACGGGGTGTTCCAGATAAGGATTTCTAGTACGGCTATTTTTAGTAACTCAGCTTATCTAGCACGACTGAGAAGCGAGAAATATATATCCGCATCGTAACGTCTTTGCAAACAGAGTAGACTCAAATGAGACGGCCCCTATAAGAGCCGTTCATGTAGTCCTGAGGCGTCTGACCTGGTTTGTTTATAGGTTTCTATATTATGTTTCATAGTAATATATTCAATTGTACTCGTTTGCTTCAAATTTATACATATGTGTAATCTGGGTGTTCTTATAAAGAAACATACCCGCTCAGGTTGGTTCGCAGTTATGCAGTCTACCAGCGTGCTTGTACAGCAAGGCCTTGCAAGTGATGATAAACCTACACACTGTTACATACTCCGCCAGCAAGTTGAAATTCGTCCCGAATGTCAATGGGTATGAGAACGACTGGGAATCGAACTCGGAGCACATACATTCACAGTCCTACGTTGAGCGCCAACTGTGACCGGGCTTTTTTTTATGAAGAAACATATCCGCTCAGACCCGGGTTCGAACTCGGGTCGCCAGGTTCGCAGTCAAGCACAAGTGATGATAAACCTACGCCCCGTGACATAGGCCCTATATATGCGAAATTGATGTCGTGTAAAGCGCTTAGCGATATATTTATGTGACCGTGACTTGTGCGGGATTCGAATGTATAAGATCTTTGCAAGCAGTGTACACCAGATATGATGTCCTCAGAGGCAGCCCTTTATCTAGGGTCTGCACTTTTGTCATGCAAATCATTTGCTTCAGTGATAAATCTTAATACAACTTTGTTTAAAGGTTTGTCCCCACTGCCGATCAGATCAATTCGATCATCCCGATCAACCAAATCCCCCGACTAAGCTCGACAGAAGGCGTACCTCTACTCAATCATACACGATCCCCTCGCGATCATTCACGACTCCTCCACGACGTTAACTCAACTCCATCATCTCGACCCAGGTAAGCCACTATGTTTAATATAAAGATCTAACTATACCCCTTACTTGAAAACGGCGCTTTCTGCGACTTTGCAAACATGATAGACCCATATCAGACTGTTCCGTTATCAGGATCTGCTCTGTTTGCTTACATGTTACAAATTTGATTGTCTACTGATTGCAATGGCAATTATCCTTATTTTATACTTATATTTCAATAATATATATATACAAAGAATAGCTACTAGTGTAGCCAATATTGTCACACATTCTATAATGTGTTTCATTTGACAGAAGCTATCGTTAGTTAGATATCATACGACGTTCACAACTTCAATTTTAGATCATCGTTTATCAAAACTTACAACAGTTTCAGTTGTACGAATGTCCTTAACCACTTCCCTTATATAAGCGTGTTTCAAGCATTTACAAACAATGAAGACCTAGATCAGGGTCAACTCTGTCTGCTAATGGTATTGTAACAGACCTGAATCTACGGTTTCTAGCAAAACCATAATATCTTATTTATATAATAAAATTATGCTGTTATAAAAATCAGCCCAAACATATATTCATGGATTATGTTGTCATTATTTCTTAGATGAACATTGGAAATTGGACAGGCAAAGTGTTAAGACGGTCTGGATACGGGTAAAGAACTAACTGTCTCTATGAACATAACTTTTAAACTCCGAGAAATCTCAAGTCGACTTTGCCTAGGAATAATTCGTTGCTTTCCATTTAGGTCAGAAATTAAGCATTGCATGAAACCCCCATCATCACCATCATCATCATAATCATAATCATCAATCTCACCATCGCCATTATTATCAATACCACTAGCATCCTCGTTATTGTCACAGAACCGTGGCTCTTTGTAGACGTCGTCATTATATCTTAATGCTTGAAATGCACGAGAAAAAGACAATGCTGTTCCAAATGCTGAATTGTATTGCAATTCAGTAAAAGTCCGCTAGTGCGACCATAAAAAAGAGCTTTATTCGTTGAGCCAGGTGGTAGCTTCATGCAGGACGGGCTTTAGGAACAAATATATCTATATATAGGTTACTGTAGGAACTTTCTGTATTAATTTCGTACTGCATTAAATAGCCAACTGCTTTATAAGACTCTCGTATTTATTAAGTGGTCCAGTTATAGATGCTCTACTTTACATTCCGATTAAGGTGTGTTGTTTATTAAAAGTTGGCTATTTACTTGAATGACAGGGCATCTGAAAGCATGCATTACCCATGTACTCCATACATATGCCTTTTAATGCCTTTGCAAACATAGAAGACCCAGATCGGACGGTTCATGTTAGAGCAGTCTGCATAGATTCTGCTCTTTTTATGAAATAATATAGATCTATATGACTGTACAATTTCTGTCATGTCCAGTATTCATGAGTTAAAATGTCATTATGAAACATGAGCTATTTAATATTCATGGTGTCATTATCGTTATGTGAATATTCATGTGATAAAAGGTTATACTAATCATTGGTCTTAGAATATTGTCATTATGCTTATACTGAAAACGGCGGTGTCGTATCTATGGTAACCGGTGAAAACACTGGACACACTCTCGTCATTGTACAAATTGCAAGAGAATCTGACTTTGACATTAAGGGTAAATACTCAGATGATTAACCCTTACAGCATTCAAATGGACTACTCCAAATTCAAACAGTCCAAACTTAAGGTGAATATTCGGGGATTTTCTAAAATAGTGTAACATGACAAACAATGCAGGCCCTGATGAGAGGGCTTCCCTCTCACCTAGGTCAACACTGTTTGCAAATGACAACAGTGTATTGTGCATCGCACTAAAAGGGTTAAAGAAGGTATCTTATTGGTGTTTCAAATTTATATTGTAGTCTTTTGTATCAGTTTTATCAGTCTAATTTTACTTCATACTTTGTCAATTTGTTATTTACTCATTCAGTGACAGAATTGACGTCTCCTGGGTTTATTTACGTCTGTTTCAGGTATAAGAGTGGTTTGTTTGTTCAACTTCATTTTTGTTTTGTTTTAAAAAGATAACAATGTCAGTTTTGATCCCAATGAGTCGCCGAGTTACTCGGAGTCTCATCTGGATCCAATCTATTTTAGTATGGTCTCACGGAGAATTGGTTGACTGTAGCGACAATCTACAAGGTAATGGTAAAATATCTTTGGAATAAAAGTATAACAATTCCTATCATTTCCATATACAGTATCACCTATTTTAAGCAATCATTACTTTATTGAACATTACAGTCTTTAAAAAGCAGGCGGTTGCTTAATGCAGAGTAAAATAAATGCAGAAAATTCCTATAGGAGCTTTTTTCATTACATGTGGCCGTCAAAAAGCTACTACCGACCCATACAGACCCATAGTTAGACAGTATTTTAGGACAGATAAAACAGGTTTTACTGTATTCGAAATGTATGCAAATGTACCAAATGAACCAATAATTGGCTCCAGATGGGATGATTTTGCTACACATTTCGTGAAAAGATACGCTTGATTTTCTCCCTCAACCGCTTAACTAAATGCGACAATTCCAATAAGTAGTCACAGCTGAAGGTCGGTGTAGACATTTCTGACTCCACCTTTTTATATACCTTTAGTTTTGGACTTTTGTTTTTGACAGGGAGACAATGGCGGATGTAATAAAGGCGGACAACCTCCGTGAGAAGGGCCGCTGGGCGAAACTATCCGAGGAGAGGAGACTGCTGGCCTTGAGACGGAGGAAGCGGCACGAACAAGAAACAAAACAGAAATACACACAGAGGAGTAGGGAGGCGGAGGAACGTCTACAACTGGTAAAAGAGCGGTTGAGGCCGAAACAGTCAAAGGTCCATGATGTGTACAATCGTTGAGAATCCGAGGAGATTCACTGGCTAATTTTCAGTTTATATACTCGAGAATATTCTAAATCATGTTTATTTGATCTTCTGCTTCTACCAGAATGTTTAAATGGAAAAGTAATAACGTGTGTTTCAGAAATTCCTGTCTGTCTGTACGTTTAAAATCATATTCTCATGATTTTAAACGTACAAACAGATACAGCGGGATTAGAACACTGATGTAATGGTGAGAACAACTAAATAGACGAATAATACTGACAAATATTTTGTTGTTATATTTGAATATTTATGAATAAAAACATTGAAACATGAATTCATATATTCGTTTAGATATACTATCACCTATAGACGTATCACTGGTAGATGTTTCGCTGATAGATATATCACTGGTAAATGTATTCAATTGTAGGTGTATCACTGGCAGATTTACAGCTGGTAAATGCTGGTAGATGTATCAATTCTAGATGTTCTAGTGGTAAAAGTATCACTGGTAGATGTATCACTGGTCGAGGTATAACTGGTATATGTATCACTGGTAAATGTATCACTAGTAGACATGAAACGTGTTAGATATACCACTGGTAGATGTATGACTGGTAGATGTATCACAGGTAGATGTATGACATGGTAGATGTATCACTTAATGTATGTATCACTGGTAGATAGATCACTGGTAGATGTATCTCCGGTATATATCACTTGTAGATAAATCACTAGTTGGTGTAACACAGGTAGGTGTATCACAGGTAAGTGTGTAATTTGGTAGATGTATCACTTGAAAAATGTAGTTTTAGTAAGTGCATCACTTAATAGAAATATAACTTGTCAGATGTATCACTGGTAGTGTGCCATAGGTAGATGTATCATACCAATGACAGATGTGTCACTAGTAGATTATCAGTGGTTGATGTACCACACGTAGATGTATCAAAGGTAGATGCACCACTTTGTATATGAATCACTGGTATATGTATCACTGGTAGATGTGACACTTGGTTGATATATCAATGGTGGCTGTATCACTGGCAGATGTATCACTGGCAGATGTATCACTTGGTAGATGTATCACTTGGTAGATGTATCACTTGGTAGATGTATCACTGGCGGATATATCACTGGTAGATATGTCACTGGTAGATGTATCACTGGTAGATGTATCACTTGGTAGATGTATCACTTGGTAGATGTATCACTTGGTAGATGTATCACTTGGTAGATGTATCACTTGGTAGATGTATCACTGGTAGATGTATCACTGGC
Organism: Azorinus chamasolen; assembly: GCA_963576725.1. Classification (NCBI taxonomy): domain Eukaryota; kingdom Metazoa; phylum Mollusca; class Bivalvia; order Cardiida; family Solecurtidae; genus Azorinus; species Azorinus chamasolen. The sequence continues at coordinate 18,119,795 of OY755240.1, read as the reverse complement.
GGATATATCACTGGTAGATATGTCACTGGTAGATGTATCACTGGTAGATGTATCACTGGCGGATATATCACTGGTAGATATGTCACTAGTTGATGTATCACAGGTAGATGTATCACCGGTAGATATATCACTTGGTAATTGTATCTTAGGTAGATATATCACTGGTAGATATGTCATTGGTATATGCATATCTGGTCGATTTGTAACTGGCAGATGTGATTCTTGGTAGATATATCGCTCGCAGATGTATCATTGGGAGATATATCGCAGTTAGATTTTAATCTGATAGTTTTGTGACTGGTATATAAATTATTTAGTAGATTCATCGCAGGTAGATGTGTGACACGTAGATGTAGTCACTGGAAGGTGTATTACTTAGAAGATGAAACGCATATATGTATCACAGTAGATGTATCACTGCTAGATGTATAACTAGTAAATATATCACATGTAAGTTTATAACTGGTTGATGGAACACTTTGCAGATGTAACACTCGTAGTTGTATTGCAAGTAAATGTATCGCAGGTAGATGCATCACAGGAAGTTATTTCACTGGTTGATGTGACTCTTGGAAGATTCATCGCTGTTAGATGTTTTACACGTATATATATAACAGGTACATGTAGATGTATCATTCGGTTAATATATCACTGATAGACTTATTTCTTGGTGGATGCACCACTGGTATATCTATTACTTGGTTGATGCATCATACGTAGCTTTATCACAAGTAGACAAGTAGACGTATCACATACAGATATACCACTTGGTAGATGTAACACATGTTTATGTACCAAAGGTAGATATACCGGTATCATTTGGTAAATATATCACTGGTAGATGTATCGCTGGTAGGTGTGACTATTTGTAGATATATATGTCTGGTAGCTGTATCACTGATATCCTAGGTAGACATATCACTGGCTAAAACCTGGTTTTCGGGTACCCAACATCACATTTACCCACCTTCACCCAAGTCAAGATGTAAAATAAAATCCACCCTACAGACAACATGAGTAACAATGAGCCATAGTTTAAACCCCCAGTGGTAAATTTTACCACTGACCGATTCATAGAGGATCTTACATTCGTGTTCATTACAAATTATTTTTATGAAACGAGTTTACTATACGAGCTTTAGCGAGTGTCATATTCATTATAGTAAACGAGTTTCATGAACAAAATTTGTAATGAACACGAATGTAAGATACTTTTTATCATATAAGCCTTAAAAATATCATAGAAAATCAAACAGGCTATAGATGACGGCTGTTTCGGTCATTGCTTACAAACAGCGTAGTAATACAACGGACGGCGCACATGAAGCGTTACGATTGGCTAACGCTTAAATGAGCGCTACGGTTGGCTAACGATTGCTCACTAGTGCATTTCCGCGAAATACGGTACTCTGTTTCGGCACCCAAACAAGGCAGATTAATAGAATCAAGCATGGGGTTTGTTAAAGACGGGGGTTTCTATACCCGAGGTTGGTCTGTTCCAGTCGGAAACGAGCTTTAGCGAGTTTTCGACAGGAACAGACCAACCGACCAATTACGTTGAAATACACCCTAAAACCAATTAAATTAACGAATTTTGTGAAGTACTATTTTACATTGCATAATAAGACTTCGGTGTTTTGGTGGTGGTTGCGTCTTGCATGTGGCTTTGCCTGCTTGACTTTACTACTTTTTCATATCTAATAGCAACATACCGCAGCATAACTTTAGGCGTGACACCAAAATGACGTCATTTGTTATGACAACCACAAACGTTACGTTTTGGCGTAAATATAATTGACTGAGTGACTACAAAACAACGTCTTCGGTTAATTAAATAGGCTTATAAAGTGTTTATATGATAAATAGAATTTCATTTCCATGCTTAATTCTTATATTAATTTCAATTCATAAGGTTGTTGCCTATAGAAATGTTGGTATAATTCTGTAAGAATTCCTTCCATTGTATTGATTTTACCAAATCGCGCGTATGAATACACTAGTCACGGGGTGTTCCAGATAAGGATTTCTAGTACGGCTATTTTTAATAACTCAGCTTATCTAGCACGGCTGAGAAGCGAGAATGTTTGATCAAAAATGGTACACATGTCTCCATTCTTATGTTGTTTGTTTCGGGCATTTTTCATACGTTTGCGCTCTTCAATTGCCATGACCACTGCATGTTTGGTTATCGACCCTTTTACAGTCGGTAGCTACGCTCCCCTCTTTGCTTGCGCGATGACAGGCCGAGGGTAGTACTCTATGATGGTATACTCTTAAACTTGGATACAGGATGAGCTTACCAGACTCATGTATTACTTTTTCCCTGTCGTGCCCTTAACGGCTTACCTGCAGGTGCTCTGACTTCAGCAAAGTCATTGAGTACATATTTGACGGATTGTCACAGTTATTATGCTATGTTTTACATGTTGTCCTGTGTTCGCCGTCGTCTATGTTGTGGGTAAGTCCAGCGGGGATACCTTTATTTACAATATTTGTAAAGCTAGGGTGACTTTGAGAGAAGTGTGAGGTTAGGACGTCCGTAAACCGGTTTAAACCCCCAGTGATGTTTTTGCTACTGACCGTGCCAAGGCGGTACTCTCTTTGTCACCCTTCCTTTTGTTTGCCTTGCGTCTTTGTGCTTGTGATTTTGTTCATGTGTTGGGCGTTTGTCTCTGGTTCTTGTGTGTCTTTTGGTGTTTTCTGTGTTCATTTCGTGTGTGTGTGTGTGGGTGTGTGGTTGTGTGCGTGTGTGTGTGTCATGCTGTCTATCGACGTTTTGGTGGTGGTTGCGTCTTGTATGTGGCTTTGCCTGCTTGACTTTACTACTTTTCCATTGCTGTTTGTAGAGTTTTTATGCTCAATATTATTGGCAATGTATGGTCGTTTAAAGGCGCAGTGTGTACCCGTAAACTCCAAACTACTCTTTATTTTGTGTTGAAGGGCCCTAAACTCAGTCAAACCGATATATGCTATCCAGTTTAGTCTTTGGTAGTTTCATGTCAATTTCATATTCTTGTGTACGCAACACGTAGCTGTTTGTTTTGAGGGATTTAGTTTTGGTTTAAGTGCGCAGCTATGTTATCGGTGTTGGAATACATGGAACAGTTTATATGTATGTACACTGTATATGGTAAATGTGTGTTATGCGTAGTACTGATCGCTTTTCATTTGTTGTGAATCTGTGTTTGTAGAGCCTCTTCATGTTCTTCGTCCGTTTGCGCTGCGTGACATTTGTAGTGTCGCAGAGTCTCTTAAATTGTATTGGTGTGAAACAGACATGGAAAGTCGTGTGTTAGCGCTTATTATGTTTGCCAGCTGTGCACCGTCGTGTGTCATTTACAAATCCTCTGCCTCACTTTTTTTCATTCGTAAAGTTTAGGTTATTTTTGTTAAATATGTTATCCTGCCAGCCGTCCGGTATTAATTTAGACGGTATTTCATTTAAGGCTTTGACCCCTTTTTCTGTTTGACTTGATTATCCAACCTATTTACCCTTTTGAAAACATATTTTTATCTACATTACAGGTCTGAAGTATTCACAATGAGCCCAGTAAGGCATGAATATTCGTCAGCTATATAATTAAGCCTCTGACAATGACATCATACGCAGAGAAATCTTCTAAATTTAGCCCTCAATGAAATATATTCGATGTTCATTAACCTCTCATCTTAACAAAAAATATCTGACAAACTTTATACAAAAAGTATTGTATGGGCGTAAAGGCTCTCTCTAGCCCAGAATTACAGCCCACTTGTTCTGAAAAAAATGTATGCAGAAGTTTCTTTCGTAAGTAAATTCTGATATATCTAGTTATTCATTTGAAATGTGGAAATCAGTTCTTACCAGACTTATAGTTAAATCAGTGATCGACCCACGTACAAATCAATTAGGAATTATGCTATCAGGTGACATGGTCATCTAATAGTAGTCAACATAATTATGTAGAGTTCAACATCATTTTTGGCGAGTCCATAATGGTGTACGACCTTGATGTAAGTCTTAATCCACCACAGCAAAGTCGCATTTTCAGACCCGTTGACACTGACAGTGACGAGTAGGTGAACTGTATGTGGACCTTTGTTCAAACTTTTAGCAAAGTGAACACTTCACACAGACCAATGTGTTATGAACAGTGACGTCATGTAATGCGATGTGTGGGTGTGGTAAATCTAAAAAGTGTTTTATGTGTTTAGTTTTTAATCATAAGCTGGTACAGTTAAATCTAATACCAATTAGATCTGCAGTTTTCCGAGGAGTTGTTGTTGTCCCGAGCCCGAAGGACGAGGGCAACAACAGTCGCAAGGCAGACTGCAGATGTTATTGCCCGAAAAAACCCGTATGTAACGTGTACGAGCTATTGACCAGAATGAACCTTATAAATGATAGTGAACTATGTAAGATGAGGAAGTTGTATGATGAATGGCTTAAAATGAGAACTCGATATGATGACAGGTCTAGTGAAATGCAAAATTCTGATAATTAGTTTTGATGAAATTGGTTTGATGAACTAAATAATGGGATCCAATGCTTTGATGACACAGGGCTTAAAACGATGTTACAGGGATATGTCATGATGAAGACTTGTCTGATGATAGTGACAGGGAGAAATGTTCTCGTGATAATGTTTAATGGTGGATGATAAGATATGAACTTTACATACAGAACAATGTTTCCTCAAGCGACTTGCTTAATGATTAGAATAAACATAAAATATAAACATATATGCATGTGACTATACTCACGAAGCTATAAACACGTTTCCAGGGGCTATCTGCCTACTGATTAGATTACTAGAATGAAACAAGCAAACAATCACGGCGATTATATTTACAAACAGGTCTGGGCAGTTAGCATAAAACAATAGATGGAGCTTAGTGCATGTTCAAAACTTATGAACTATGTTCTGAACTACCATATAGGACAAATTACCAACGACCTGGGCTGCGGTCTCAACTATTGAACGCTCCGTTCACTATAACTGAGCACTACTGAAAACACAGGAATCCGATTATGAGTTTTGTATTTTTATATATTACCACCAAGTGTACCATTCTAGAGTCAGTGCCAGACTAAACGAATCAACCGAGTGACGTAGTATTTATACATGTTAGACTAATCCCCAAATTCCGTCTAAATTTACTAAACTCATCTTATTGAATGGTTAATTGGTAATAATAATAATAATAATCGTGCAAGTCCATAGATTAAGAGATAAAGTGTGCTTGGCAGATATAAATGATTTAAAATGCAAAATAAGATTATTTCCTTTTGTTCAAGTTTGAGTGTATCAATATGTAGCGTTGATTAACTAATTAATCCATTTGCGCCCATTTGATTCTTCCATGTTTATATATTGGATTAGATTTGTTTTATCTAAGGGGTGCCTGACCTAATTTTTCAATTTCGTTATGTTTTATATTGAAATTCCTATCAGCAAACAGTATAGACTATGTTCAGACGCCGCATTATGCGGCGTCTGATGAGAGTCTACAATGTTTGCCTACGTCCCATATATGGGATCGTGGGAGCATATGGATTAATTCCAAATGGCAACTAAAGGGAAGTAACTCACTACACCTGAGTGATACTTTATTTAATTTCGCTACACGTGTATTATGGTGTCTTTATCTGACAGCGATCATTTAGTTATTCAAAATACAACCAAAAACTATACGTTATTTCATTCGATGTATGCTGTTAACGGGGCAAAGTAAAACGTTGTAATACTCGCGCCTACTGTTGACGTTAGGCCCAGACAAGGTATAATTAAAACCGGTCAGTAACAGCACGTTAGCACGAGATTCGCCTTGTTAATGCATGGGTAATATGGACTACAACAAAACAGCACGTTTTATGCAATGATATTCATCAAGTAAAGCATTAAACCCGCGACAGTGAGATCATTCACGGTGAACTTCTTCTAAAGCTTGTATTCAAGGAGGTCTAATTGTTGATCTTAAAACCCACACATGCAATAACTAAAACCTATTATCCACTTTGCTGCAATTCTAAGAAACTGACGAGTGGAAAACAACCGGGACCCTGGTTGCAAATGCCAAACAAAATGCAAAAAGCAGGAGCAGGATTAAGACTGGTGGTTTATTAATACAAAGTACTGTATACCAACAATAAGCCTTCAACGAGTGAGTGAGTTGGGTTTTACAGTAGTATTGACCTGTTTTATTAACATGTCAAATAATACGCTTGCTGAACACGCCATATAATTATAGAGTCGGTTGATATCGATCGATTCCGTTTATAAAAGCTTTCTTACTTGGCTCATTCGAGTACTTGTACATTTACTGTGAATTTCGTGAAAGGCGTTTGAAACATATGTTTACCCAAGCTAAATATATCCTTTCAGTGACGTACCAACTTTTGGTCTGTCGCGGCCGGGGATCGAACCCACGACGGACGCTCTACCACTAAGCCACGCGGCCGGTCGCCTTCAACGAGTCCTTTTTAATGACATATGACTCGCCATGAACAAATTCGCACCATCTTGGCATATACTAGATGTTATGGTTATCACAGTACGTAAACTCCGGTGTTTCCCTTTCGGAAGCTGAGATCAGCGAAGTGACAAAATGTCACTTAGTAAGCAACACTCCTGCGAAGCGGGTAAGATTTACCTTCATACAAACAATTGTAAGCTATGACCCAGTACACTAGCAAGATAATTTACTTTCACTTCACAAATATCTTCCGAATCTGAAGCAAGATCTCTCTGAAAAAAGCTTCTGATCGCTGCCATCGACTATTGACATGTCGTTGAAGCGTGATTTAAAACTGTACCAGCGACACCTGTAGTTATTTTCTGCTGACACACTTCTAATTGTCATGCGCACCGAGAATATATTAATGTACCCGACGTGTCTGTTAATGAAACATAAACAGAAAAACACAACATAATGCGATTTCTACAAACTGGAATGGTGCAAGACTAGCTGCTTATTTATAAAATGTCACTGTATGCATACTCAGATATGCAATTTTCAGAACGAGGCTATATGCGCAAACACTGACCACAGATCTTTTATGTTCTTCTATACTGACATAAAAAAGAAACGGTGCATTTGGGTTTAACCACATTTTTATGGTACTTGTAAGATTTATATATCCAAATTTGGTACCAAAATTTAGGTAATTCATCGACCGCTATGATACTTTTGTCTTTTGTTAAATCATCTGTACCAAAACGACATTGTTGATGCGTCAAAAGTAGTAGGGGTCAAAATTCGACGTTTGATGTTATCTGCAGGAATATGTTGTAAATTTGTATCTAGTTCAACACCGACTATTTCCACCTCTCCTTCAAATAATTTTAGTAATTCTAGAGCGCATTGTCGAACAACGTCATTTGTAATGGCGTTTAAATCTTGGAAATAGCTGCACCTCTAAGATCACCAACATTCACCTAGCCAGCGTAAAACGCGTCTTCAGCCACCGTCAAAGCTCATAAAAGAAATGGCATTTCGTCTGCAGGCCTGCAGCAAATAACATATTTTGTAAACAAAATTAACGACCGATAGAATGTTAAAGATTAATCTTTAGCATGCTAAGTAATTTTCATCTGCAAAATGTGTCGTCTGCAACAATTGTTTCCTTCAAAATAAATATCTTCTGAGAGTTCAACTGTTTGGATTAATATGAGGAAACAAGCGGTTGGCGTCTAATCTGGATCCAACCAGTAAGCTAAAGTTATTTTATATTCACCCATAGTGTATAGAAACTTAATGAAAGGGTGAGATAAAACAAACACATCAATTAAGTTATTATCCAATCAGTAGCATGTATCTGTTTTTATCACTTAATCATTGTAATATCAAACAAACCAATAAAGCAATTTATGTTAATAACAGTATCTTAAAAATTACAAGCATCACTATTGTAAAATTGCATGTATATTAAATTTACTACAAATAAAGTTTCATAAATATTAATAAAAATGTGCAATGTTTTTAAGTAATAGTTAATAAATATTAAACAAAAATATACATATATAATAATGTGAAAGAAAAATTGATGTTGAATTAATTAAATTAAAGTCATTTCAAACATTGCCTGAATCCCGTTAGTGATCTCTAGTCAATCTGCGTAATAATGACCTCTCAATTTCAGTCATTTCACGAAATGACTGAAAATTTAAGGCATTTCATGAAATGACTAAGTGAAATCTTTAGCCATTTCACGAAATGACTGATTACACAGATTGACTGTAGAAAATGGGACTGCGAGCTATGCAAAAAGGTGCCAAAACACCGTGTCTGACCACGTTTCAAAAGGTTTGACACTCGTCATAATAATCTGTTATGCAAATGGCATAATGTTTCATTATAACTATTTTGTCTATGACTATTCAGTAGGTATGGAATTCGGAAAAGGGTTAAATGAGTCCTTTCGAACGATACATGATCAATATTATCCATTATAACCATAACGCAAAGTATGGATCTAGATTAGACGCCACGTAATTATCCCCAGGACCTAATGTGTTAGATATTGATAAGATTATTTATAACACTTTGAAACTTGAAGGAGATAACGACCTTAGCAGATGGAATTTATTTGACGTCGAAAGGGTTAATACTTATCCTGTTAGACAAGTGATCTCATTGTAGATATATTTTGTATTTCACATTTTCTGATTTGCATTTACAAATAGTTTAGGTACACACGACATATCGTTCTAATTAGGATTTAAGCTTGCAGTTGGGTCGGCGGTTCTACTCGGGTTAAATTATCGTTAAGATTAACTGAAATTTAAATTTCGATTTAAAATTGAATTATGACGCGGTAAGACCGCAATGCGTAACCCTATACAAAGACACAATATTTGACACTCGTTCATATGTTCTTATCTTTTTCGCTGCAAAATTTTGTCGTCTGCAAACTTTGTCATCTGCTGCAAGTTTCCTCTTTTAGTTTTCTACATTTCAGTTTTATAAAATAGTCACAGTAACAAACAGTTTGGATTCTGATGGTGCGATCTGTTACTCAGCGTCTAATCTGGATCAAAACTATTCTCATAGGTAATCACAGATGTGTCATTGACAGCGAAGGTGATAATTACGTTGTATGAAAAGAACTCCAGGTAAATCCCGGTGAATCACCTCTTTTGTACAACATATTAACCTTTAGCCTGCTATGGGCGAATGAATGAATACCTTTGTAACCATTTTGGATCCAGATGAGACGTCGAGTAACTCGTAAATCGGCGTTTCATCAGGATCCGAATTGTTTGTCACCCTGGTTGCATTTTGGTAGACGCATTGAATATAACTTGAATTTTGAAAATGTAAGTGAAACATTATGTGAAAATAATATGCTCAGCAGGCTTAAGGTTAATATAAAGTTGTTGAATGTTTAAAGGCATTTACAAAATACATAATCATGCTAAAATATTACTACTGCACTTGTTAAGTTGAGTATTAAATATCAGGCTTTATAATTAGTATCTATAAATTCTGAAAAGAGGAGATCCTTCGAAAGCATATGCAGCAATGCAAAGAGAAAATTGTAAGCAGGGTTTTATCGAGTCTGTTCCTGACTAATAATTAAAAGTGCAACACTAATCATGCTCCCAAGCACAGGCTTAAACAGTATTCAATTTTCAAACAAATTACATCGAAACTTCTGACTCACCGAAAAATAGAACACTGAAAATGAAGAACGGGGCGACTTTTACAGGTGCCTTACAAGCATTCAACACATGTTGTATTCAAGTACTTAACGTATGAGATTTCAAGGTATTTGAAAATGAATAGGGTACAAAACATTTTACACATCCATTTTATTTACGCTTTAATTAAACGATTGCAAACAAGCGACTTACGTGGGTGAAATAACGTGCAAACTTATAAATACATTTGCAAACAGTGTGGAAACAGATGTGATGATGGGTAAATCGGCGTCTCTTCCGAATTTAATATATGTTTTGTTGAAACATACTTTTAAGAAACAACATTTTGAAATTGACCTCTTTCGCTGTCACCTATGCAAACCGCAAGTAACTCGGCATATTACTGTTAGTTACTTGATAAAGTTTGTTTTAAACACAATTAAGTAAAATGCAAACAATGAAAATTGTAGCAGATGACAATTTATTTGTCCACAGTTTGCGTGCGTCTAATGTTTTATCTGGCCGTTGAAAATTCTCCCCATTCTCTTCTATGCTGTGCATTCAGACAAAACAGTAACTCCTCTATACACCGGATAACCAAAGTAGCACCAATACCGACGACAGCGTAAAGCAGAGCGAAATTCATGCAGAAAGTTCTGAAAGGGGTTTTCTGCATGACCTTTAACCTGTATCAAGTTACCACCTACCTAAAAAAGAATGAGACAAAAACTTATCTCGCTGTTACAAATATGATCTGCTCAATATTTTGGATGCTGCATATTTTAGCAATACAGTCTTATAATTTTGCATCGGACATCCAAATTAGTATAAATGCCTGTCTGTAAAACGAATGACAGCTCAATGCAGATTATTATTCATGCAGAAAGATCCTAAACTAGTTTTCTGTATGATTGTTATTCTGCATTAAGCAGAGACCTGTCTAAACAGGTAATGGTTCTTTTTTAAATTTAAGATTTAGAGGGATTATACTGCAAACAGTTCAAGTTTTATTTCGAAATTACTTATAAAATGACAATCAGTTCAGATCCTGATAAGATGTCAAGTTATCAATTTTGATATAAGCAGTTAGGGTGTGATCAACTTTTGTCCCGTCGAAAGAATGTAAATATGGTGCAAGTGTGACTCATTTCGAATCGATCAAGCTTTTCACGGACTATAGTTCAGATAAACTTACCAGGAACAACTTCACTTGGGTCTACCGTTGGAACAATAGTTACCACATTTTGATATGAACGGCGATAGTCGCGACTAAAGCTATGTCATGTGACTTTTCACCCGAGCCATAGTCGAACCGCACCATATTACATGGTCGCTGTAGTTGAAAGATGGCTGCAAACGATAAACTGGAATTTTTAAGGTTTATATTAAAATTATAAGTATATTCAACATTACATTGATCTCGACAGTATTAAGGTCGGTCACATGTACTATTCTGTAATGTATAAATACTTGAATTGCTCTGATCTAATAGTTCGTCAACTAAGGGAATTTTCAAGCATTATCGTGTCAAAATACACGTCACGTTTTGTGACGTGTATTTTCACATGGTAATCTTTGAAAAATACCCTTAGTGGTCAAAATATTAGATCAGAGCAATTCAAGTATTTATGTATTATATCAATTCCCTATTTTGGAATATTTTCTTCATTGTGTATTCTGTAATGTACGGTATTGTGTTACATCTGTTGGTGTTGTTATTAAAAAGATCAAGAATAGCTCACTGTATACCAATATCAACCATTTTGTTTTATTTGTTTACACTTTGGACTATAGTTTCGCTACACATGTTCACTTGCCGCAATCATTATGCATGTCTGTAACTTCTGTTTTTCGCATTAAGCGTCAACTAGGGTTGAAACTATAGACCCCGATGAAGTCGCTACAGGAGTGAGGTCAGGTGAAAGAAAAATGTTTTTAATGTTTTAAAATGATTTGAAATTATAAATAGCAACAACATTTCCAATAATTCTCTGTAATTGTCTAAAACCACCATCACCACTAAGACTGCTACTTTTACTACTACAACTACATGTACAAGTACAACAGTAGCTACTACTAAAACCACTACCACAACCACTACTGTTACTATTTCTACTACTGCTTCTACTACTACTGCTTTTGTTGCTGCTGCTACTAGTACTGCAACTACCACTACTGCAACTACATCTACTACTACTACTTCTACTACTGCAACTTCCACTACTGCAACTACATGTACATACTATTACTACTACTGCTATTACTACTACTACTACTATTACTTCTACTACTATAACTCCTAACTAGAACTACCACGGCTTCAAACACTAATACTATTTGACTAGGCGACGAGCTCTCATAGATATAATGGCCGACTAACCAACAAATTTTAAAGGCGACAACTCGCTTAACTCGATGTCTATATCTGCAACCTTAAAGCGCTTTCGACCCACAACTGATCTGTAGCATACACAATACGACCATTATCTTTATGTATAAAATCCAAGATAGGTCTTTTTTCAGACTTTTATTGATACTCGACTCTGCTATAACTACCGGGAGTTCTACTTCTACTACTATTGTTACTTATGTTTCTACAACTACCGTTACTACTACTACTACTACTACTACTACTACTACTACTACTACTACTACTACCTCTAGTATTACCCCACACTACCACTACCTACCACCATTGTAACAACATCGATACTCTCGGTCGAGACACCGATGTCCGATATATCAGTACTTTATACTGGAGATCTGAAAAATCAGACAAACTATGTCGATAGTTAGAATAGGACACCGCACCTGACCGTTCCAAGGCGGTACTTCCATCTTCCCCCTATTGTATGTTTGTTTTGTCTTTTTGTGTCTCTTGATATTTTTATAGTTATGTACTTTTGCTGTTTCCTTGTGCTGCTGTTCGGGCGACTGTTTGTTCTGTATGTGGTATTTCCTGCATGACTCATTTTTGTACTTTTACTCTGTATCCTCTCTCCTGTCTCCGAGGCGTCCGATAAACCCATAGTTAGCAGAAAAGGACATTAATCAACACAAACAGCTGCACGAACTGTTCTTAATGCCATTTCTACGATTTCTCTCTTCTACCACTATTATTACCACCGCCTCTACTACTACGTCTATTACTACTAACACTACTAATACAGCAATTACTTCCACTTCTATTACTACTGTTGCTGTTTCTAATATTGCTACTACTGGTGCATCAACATCATCTACTACTATAACAGCAACAACAACAGCAACAACAACAACTACCACTACTACAACTACTTTTTTACTATTACACAGGTCGTTGGTTTTGATCCCATGCACTGCTTTGCAGCGAATGAGATTAGCCGAAATCATCTTACTGATATCATCCCTCATCATCATGTCATCTCATAATTCATCGGCGCGCTATATAACCTATTCAGTGTCGCAGTGCCGTACAACCCAACACTCACTCACTCACTTTCTAACTCTAGTGCTGCTTCTACTACCATTAGTATTATTACTACTAGTAGTACTATTACTACTGCCTATACCGCTATTAACAGCTACTTCTACTACAGCTACTACTAATGCTGCTGCTACTATTGCCTCTATTGTTACTACCGCTGCTATGTAAATCAAGGAGTACCAAGCCAACATTATTACCACTATCCATTTGGAATCTGATAAAGTCAAACAGATGAATAAGACAAGTATCGGTAGAAAAATCTCGTATAAAACTGGACTAACAATTGTACAGAAGCTTATTAGCAGTCAATAAGTTTCAAGTTGATAAAAAATACATTTCAAATACCTTAGATAATATGTTATTAGTTTTGAAAATTGAATATTTCTTAAGCCGGTGCTAGGGGTGTGAGTAGTGTTGCACATTTAATTACTATTCACGGACTCAATAAAACTGAATTTGCATATTTCCTTTATTGGCAATGCTACTTTTACTTTCGAAGGAACACCCACTTTCAGAATATATGTATTTCACAACAGCAAGTGTTTAGCGGTCGTAAATGGTTTTCCGTACTTCACTCTCATTGTCGTCATATTTTCGGTTTCTTCGTGATCATTAATTTGCTGTTATTAGTTTTGAAAATTGAATACTGCTTAAGCCGGTGCTAGGAGGTGTGAGTAATGTTGCACATGTAATTACTACTAATGAACAGATTCAGTAAAACGAGTCTGCAATTTTATCTTTTGGTATTGCTACATTTGCTTTCGAATGATCACTAACTTTAAGAGTATAATTATGTACTTCACTACAGAAGGCGTTAAGTACTTGTGTGGCGGCCGGAATAAGTCGTCCGAACTTTTTTTTACTGTTCTTATGTATTCTAGTCATTCGGGATCATTTGTGTCTGCTTTTATTAGTTTTGAAAATTGAATACTGCTTAAGCCGGTGCTAGGGGGCTTGAGTAGTGTTGCAGATTTAATTACTACCGATGATCAGACACAATTAAACCGAGTCTATAATTTTCTATTTTTGGCTTTGCTACTTTTGCTTTCGAATGACCACCCACTTTCTGAATATATGTCCATCAACACAGCATGTGTTAAATCTTTGCGTGGCAGCCGTAAAAAGTCGCACCGTATTTCATTCAATAGTGTTGTTATATTTTCTGGTCATTCGCCATAATTAGTTTTGGTGTTATTATTTTGAAAATTTAATACTACTTAAGCCAGTGCCAGGGGCATGAGTAGTGGTGCTACTCATTAACAGAATAAAACAACCGAGTCTGCAATTTTCTTACTTTTGCGTTGCTACTTTTGCTTTCGAAGGATCGCTCACTTTTAGAATGTCTTCTATATCGGCTACCGTAATTTACCTTTGTCGTATTAAACATTTTGCTGAACTCTAGTTATTTATAGCTTAGCTCAATACATAGTGACACTCATTGTTTACATGTACTGTTAGCTATTATGTTTGAGATAATTCGCGTGCATGCTGAATGCGACATCCTATGCCGTTGAACATGTTTATGCAAATGATGGAATGCATTCAGTATTGTAAACTACTTTTGACCACATTGTCTCTGCAGAGCACACCCTGTAGAGCGCTTGCCTCATTTCGCAAAACATGATCTATATCCTATATTGCACCAGCAACCGTACTTTATTTTGCCCCATAAAACCTTTAAGCGAACTCTAGGTATTAATAGCATTGCCCATAACAACACTGATCGGCCTTGAGATCATGTAATATTACCTGTTGGTTTTGAGATCATTCGCGTGATCAGTGATATGTCAATGAAAATTAAACATATTGGAGGCGGAATGCGATAATTCTATACCGCAAAACATGTTTTTGCGAAAATCAAACCATTTTTGTAAAATAATTTTGACTTTATTTTTCTCTGCATAGCACACCCTGTGTGGTGGGTTGACTTACTTCGTCAAACATGTTTTAACAAACTGCTTATGATCTATATCCCATATCGCACAAGCTTAACTGATGCATGCTGAAATCATTTACTGTTACACGGTTTACTTACTTCAAATTAATTCAGCTATTGAGAGATTGAATTATGATAAGACACCGAGTGACTCGGGTGTCTATCCTGATCTCATTCCGATAGATACTTTGCAAATGATAGTCATGTTTATCAAGATATACATAAAAAACGACTAGTAAAGCATTTTCTCTAAACGGGGTATTTTCAGAAAACATATTGATATAGTTTCCTTTACTACTTCTACGAAAAATACACCTAAACAATATCTAATACCAAATATGGGAAACACGAAGTTTGATTACTGCGCATTGCGACTGCGCAGACATCGTCCTGACGACAATATCAACTGTAAGTAAAGGCAGACCAGTAGTTTGCTGTATAATAGATGTTGTGTATTTACAGGAATGAGATATATTTATTTCGATTTGGTAAAAACAGATTTAATACAATGAAAAGTGCAGATCAGTATTTATGAGAAAGGCTAAGGTAAGCAATATATTCAATTATTTCTTTTCAAGTTCAACACTATTAAAATGAACACCAACCCGTTTCGTTCCATAAGAATATTTAATCTAACATTGATATAGATATTTATTCATTTACTGTTCAGAAAATCCCCTCTAAATCGGATATATAGACCGATCTTTATCCCGAATTTAACGTCCGATTTAGAGGAGTTTTACTTTATAAGCAATGTGATCGTATATTAAGATCTAAACATTTAACTGCGGCTTCTAAATGGATCAAGTTCCATGAAAAATCATGCATGTACGACAGTGGCTACTCAGCTCATTTGCTATCGTTAGCTCAGTGTTATTGTATAATCAGGAGCGAATGGTTGACGTTTAAGTATTAGTAACCATCTTTTAAAGTTAGTTATTATAATAGCAAACAGTCTGACATTCTACTGAAATTACAAGGAATAAATTGTTTACTACATACGCAAATAGTCCACATCGTCCATCAATAGCACCGATAATAGCTACCAGGCGAAGCGAAAGAAAGGTGATGACAAATACACCGGTATGTTGGTAATCAACAATCTGTATGGTGAATAGTTCATATGTAGCATTGTAATGTTTTTCATTTACCAGTAGAAGGATTAACCAAATAGATAATTGTTTTAGATCATTCCTAGTTCACGCCCGGAAATCATTTTGCGCTCATAATGCTCGGGTTGATACAACCAAAACAAAAGCAAGGAACACAAACAAGTATTCACAATCACTTTTGTAATAGTCTAACATACGGTTTTACATATTTGTATCGAATAATATGTGTACAACGCTTATGCCAGCGTTTATTGTTGAATACAAGCAACTTTAGCTTTAAATTTGATAAAAGGAAAACGTCGTGTGTACGACGAATGACTTTTTGTTGCATTACATATACTGTAAGGGAAATAGCTTGCGAAGTGTATGACGTTAAACACTATATTGGTATGTCCTAAATGAAACGCAGTGAGTAGAGAAGAGTGCATACAAAAACTATAAAGCTACAAAGCTATTTGTAATACATTAATAATACATGTTTAATGAACTTTTCTTAAATGGAGCAGTAACGTTTATTAATGTTTCCTACACCATTTCTTACGTCAAAGGAGCTAAACAAACATTTTAACATCCCCTCCTAAAATGCTGAATGGATTTAAACAAAATTTCACAGAAGTAATTTCCAGGCGACCCTTATTAAAACACATAAATATGTCGGTCAGTTGCATAAGTAGGTTACACGAGTTAAAATAGATTTTGTCGTATTAAACGTTGTTAAACAGTTTATCTTGATTCAATCTGCAAAAAGATGACCCCCATTGCAGCAAGCCCTGTGAGTCGCTTTCCGGCAAGTGTTTTGTTGGAAACGTTTACACAAATTGATAAAATTTCAAATATGCAACTTGAAGCAACAATTTACCCTTTAACTTGCTGGGAAAACGCTCATCCTGTTTCGGAAGTTTGTAGAGTAGATTTTAGCTTCACCTACAGAATGCATGACACAGGCTAAACCCAGGAGTGTTTCATATGGAACACAGCGTTTGGGCTGGAAGTTTCCCCTAACCATGCTAGAACGTAATATATTAACTCCCACGATACCATTGCTTGGACATAGACACATAGTATTGACCCTTATCAGAGTCAACACTGTTTGCTGACCCTATTGATTTTCATGGTTTATATCAGAATATTCTATGTTTGTGATACACTCTACCGTTCAGAATCAAGTTTTGATTGGGTTGGTTGTATTGTAGATGATATGGAGCTTAAAAAGTGAAACTCTAAAGTAACTAGATGCTTGTTTTTGTCACATAACATGTCCCCCAGACACCCTCTTTCCAATACACACTTGTAATGTCCTTAATGTCTGTATCTCCAAAGTGATCAGGGGAGAATGTTCAAAAACTCGAGGTACACAGCAACTCATGCTGGTCAAATTTCTGCGAAATTTGTTGACTTTAGCATTAGCAGTTTAGAGAACACAAAGTTTGTCCAAAGTTATCAGGGAGAGACAAGTAAAAATGTCAGATGTATAAAAACTCATACTGTTCAACATTAATGTGAAGTTTGGCGACTCATGTGTGATCTTAATCAGCATGTGCACCGTTTTGAATTTCTCCTGAGAATAACTTTGTGAAGCTCAATCACTATAACATTTTATTCCGACAAATACTACAACTCTCATATTTACAGGATGCATACAATTCGCATTGGAATATCTTTGATATATTTCTCTGTTATCGATGAAAGAAACCGTTCGTTATCATATCCCAACAATACTGATCGTGGAAGCGATCGCTTTTAATATTCGCTTTATAGATCACCACACAAAAGTGACATATGTAGAGATAAAGGCATGACTAGTAAGAATAGTTAAAACCAGATAATATCATATGTATATTTAGGGAAATTCCATAAAGTATTTCAAAATGTCATTTGGAACTGTTGTGAAAAAAGGGCTAAGAAGTATACAGTAAAAAATAAAAGGTCAGACAAAATACAGAAAATAGTGTCAAAATAATGAATTGTAAGGAATCCTTACGGCCGTTAATGTGACAATAGAAATACAAGAGGGAATTACATGAAACTATTATGACATTTAAGACAGCGTTATCTCCGTTTTAAAAACAATTTTTATCGACAAGACTTTTGTCTGTTGAACAGTTTTATATAATGGTAAACACTCCTCACGCACTTGGACAATCAACATGAACATTGAATTTGTTTAAATCCTGAAGGGAGGTGAACCCCGAGAGCAAAAATTGCAACACAAAAAGAAAATTACAGACTCGGTTTTATTGAGTCTGTTCATGAACAGTAATTGAAAGTGCAACACTGCTCACGCCCCCTAGCACCGGCTTAAGCGGTATTCAATTTTCAGAACAAGAAGTACTGAAATTCATGATCTCGAAGGATCAGAAGGTAAGTCAGACTAAATGAGTATGCCAACGCAAATGCTCGTATGCTAGTTTGTTAGATGTCATATTGCTTATGGGCCCGTCCCACCATGACGTTCTGGTCAGCGTTCTCTGGCGTTTGAGTAAACGTTGGTAGTCGCCCCTGGTCGTAGGGATAGCGCCAGGAGAGCGGTGTGCGAACGCATGTGAAAGCTAGTGAACGTCGATGATCGCCGGGAATCGGCGGAGAACGCTGGTTCGGAATAAAAGTTTTGAACATGCACAAAAGTTCTCACTGAGACAAGCGTTCCTCAACGTTTAATCTTAAACGCTGAAGAACGTTTGATAACGTTAATGGAACATTTTGCTAACGTTCGATGAGCGTTGCACGCGTTCGGATATCGTTAGTCATTCGTTACTCTAGCGTTGCTTGGTTGTTACTAATCGTTTGCCTGGCAGTGAACGACCCACTGGCCACCTGTCAACTACCGCTGAATGGTCCCCTAGCACACGCAGCGTGTGACTAAAGTCAAACGAACGTCAAAACGCTATTCTGTCGTTATTCACACGTTAGTCACATGCTCAACACGCTCGTCTAACGTTCACAAATCGTTCGTTGTGCGCCAGTGGTACGTTAGCATACGCTAATGATTTTCGGGGGTATATTACTTGGTCGCTGTTACACGCTTCTCATGTCTAGGCATGCGTCAGGTACACGTTTATCACACGCCAGATGTGTCATCCTCACTCTAGAACGCTCAAAAATTGAACGATTGAAATGTTCAGAGAACGTTGACAGAACGTTACTGTGTGACGGCCCCTTTAGTGACAAGCCAGATATCAGGGTAATGGATGTCATAGTAGTATAACATGTCAAACATTTTTGTTTTGAGCTAACAGTCTTCTATGGTTTTGGGAAGTCCGGTGGGGATACCTCTATTTGCACTGTTAAAATAGGGCGACCTTGAGAATAATAGTGAGGTTATGGCGTCGTGAACTGGTTTATCCCCTAGTGGTTATTTAGGCACTGGTCATTTCAAGGCGCTTCTCTCTTGTTACTCTTACTGTTATATTTGCCTGGTGTACTTGAGTCTTTGTACATGTACATTTGTAGTTGTTTTAAATAGGAATAATGTGTGGATGTTTGCGCGTGTTTGTCGTTTGTATCGGCGTTTTGGGGTTAGTTGGGTTTTGTGTGTGACTGTTCCTGCTTGAATTGACTCGTTTTATTTATTCTGACATATATGAAAGTTCCTATTCATACCGGTTAAACTATACAGTATGGTTGATTGGTTATATCCTACATTACTAGGGGCGTGAGTAGTATTGCAAATGCAATAGATACACATGAACAGACTCAATAAAACCGAGTCTGCAATTGTCTCTTTTAGCATTGCTACTTTTGCTTTCGAAGGATCTCCCAATTTCAGGATATATGATATCAGCTCATTTTCAGATTTACTTTGTCATCAAATACATGACCTACTAGGCGAAATATCATCTGAGTTTGGTCTATATGTCATCTTTGGAAACATTTAGAAACATATACACACTGTTTTTCATATTCGACACTCCCACGAGTGTCACAAACGAAGTTTGTGGTGCAGAAATTATTGTGCTTAATTCTTTTTTACATCATACTAACAACAAGTATACCGTCATATATCTATACATACACGACAAATAAAGATATACTTCACTATCGTCAATACAAGACATAACACTCAAACCCTCTGTTGTAGTGTTCATCACTTAGCTATTGTCCATATTTCGCCTGCAATACAGCTCCACCTGGGAAAGTTCTGTTCTTAGCCTTGTTCAGCCTTGTACAGCCGCCGATACGTGGCACACTTACACCATACGTATCCACAAAATCAATATCTAACACAGAAAAGTATCTTTAAAATAACTTCTCTAGGTGAACATTACACATTCTCTATGCGTGCTTTACACAATGTACACGATATTTATATCTCGCCCTAGAGGTTTCATCGGAGATACGCACAACACAAAGTTTCTCTATTTTAAGACAACAGGGACAATAACTCGAACGTTATCAGGAGAGACAATAAAAACACAGGGGCAAAACATTGATATAACAAATGCTTGTCAACATTCATGTGAAGTTTGGTGGCTCTAGTCCAACTCGTTTAGAGATACGTGCGACACAACGTTTCTCTAATTTTATTCATCATATCAGGGGCAACTAGAGGTTTGTTTTTGTCACAATCATCCTCTAGTGGTGACTCTAGCCCTAGCGGTGTCAGAGATACGCGCAACACAAATTTTGTCAAAAGTTATCAGGGGTGGGGGGATTACAAATGCCAGGTGTTACCAACAATTATCATGCTTGTCAACAACTTCGGGTGACTCTAGCCTTAACGGTTTCAGAGATACCCCCGACACAAAAACTGTCCAAATTTAAATCATCAGGAGAAAAAGTATCTGGGAGAGACAATTCAACAATCCCAGATGCACACCATCACATGCTGGTGATAATTTTTGTGAAGTGTTGTTACGCTAGCGCTACTTGTTTCAGAGATACGCGCGAAAAAGTTTGACAGTTACAGAGATAAACGCGACACAAAAAAGCTTGTCTAACTTTTAGTTAGGGGCAATAACTCAGAAGAGGAGACAATTCAAGAACATACGGTGCACATGCTGATTAAGATCCAAGTAAAGTTTGGTGACTCTAGCCCTACTAGATTCAGAGATACGCGTGACACAAAGTTCCTCTAATTTTATCTTATCATTGGCAATAACTCAATGATTATTAGGGGAGACAATTCACATAGAACAGGTTTACAACAACTTATACTAATCAACATTCCTGTGGAAATTGGAGGCTCTAGCCCTGGCGATTTCAGAGATTTTAAGTCATCAGGGGCAATAAACTCCAAAGGTGCACGACAACTCCTTGAAGTTTTGTGACTCTAGCGACACATAGTTTCTTAATTTTAAATTTTCATATCCGGGGCAATAACTCAATAATTATAAGCGGAGGGAGACAATTAAAAAACTACAAGTAAACAACAACTGATAAACATTCCTGTGATTTTTTGTGAGTCTAGTCCTAGCGGTTTCAGCGATACTTGCAACACGAGATGTCATCTGACCACCACTCCAACTTCATCAGAGGGAGACAATTAAAGATCCCCAGGTGCACACCAACTCATGCTGGTGAACACTCCTATGAAGTTTGGTGACTCTAGCTCTTTTGGTTTCAGAGATACGCGGGACACAATATTTTGACAGATAGACAATAAACAATATCCAATTTCTAATCAGGGGCAATAACTCCAAGACTTTAAGGAGAATACGCGTGAAACAAGTTTGTGAGAGACAGGTAGACGGACGGACAGACGCCGGATGGAAAGACAGAAACTCTTGCAAAAACAATGCCATTGAATAAACGGGAGAGATATAACAAATGCCAATGGTTTTGCACCTTGTGAATTTAATGATTGCTGTTCCATGTAAAAACTAAATAATAAGGTCATATATAATTAAAGTATCCTTTAGACGCATGCAACGTAGTATTTCACAAATATGGTAACCTATTGAATAAACCCAGTGTGTCCGATCAAAAACCACGCTGTTGACACTCAGATAAGCCAAAATTTTAGACACTAAGCACGTAATAGTTGTGCAAATAAAAAAATGAATAAAGTGTGAGCAGACGACGTCAATTCGCAGACGAAAGTCTTGCAGAAGAAAATTGTTAATCGTCCAATTATCCCTGCACACAAAGATACCGCACAAACCGAATTGTAAAGGTACATATTGATTTTTTGACAATCTAAATTACATCAAAAAATGCCTTTGTATTCTGATAACATAATTACAAAAGCATATTGACTGTTTTTCTTTTATATATTGAAACAGCTATCGACATTACATCCCGTGAGCCCGTACATTATAACACATGCAACTAGTGTAGACCCAGACCAGAGAGGTCTGTCTAAGAGGAGCATTTCAATTACTTTTTTTGCTTTTCCCAGAGGAGCCCCCGATCAGAATCTGCACTACTTGCTTTAACAATATCATTTAAGCCACAAACGTCAAACGATTCCATATAAACAGTGTATACCAATATCAGTGGGTTCCAAGAGGAGCGCTCCAATCTCATTGATACAGCTCACATAAGCTATAAAATCTCGCGATGTATGATATACATGGCAAACATTACCAAGAACAAAGGGTTCCTGGAGGAGTCCACTGGTCAGGGTCAGCACTTTATAGAGCGATAAACGTATTCATAAAAATATACAAGTAATACAGTTTAGAAAATAATTTTACACCACAAGTGTCCACAAAATCAATACACTCGAGCTTGTCTTAACGACCAGCTGTATATACCAACTTGCTGTGTTAAACGATTGTACTTTTTGCTACCGAACGAACTTACTATATATTTGGGTTCTATATAACGACTAGCTGTCTTACCTGTTACCCGACCGTGTTTAGTGCTCCGTAACGTTTATATTGGGGGGAAATTCGGTTGTGTTAAACGATCATGAGACGACCCTTTGTGAAAAAGTCAAAACATGTGTGTACACACCCTAATTACTCCAAAACAAAAGGATGGCAAAGACACATGTACACTGTTTTGATTGTTGCCATCCCGGTGCCGCGTGTTTTTCACACTTCGTAAGGGCACCATATACGCTAGTACACATCAATAGAATTAATTGCTTAATACAATTGTTTGCGTTAACACAAGCGTGCATATTATTTAGCACAATTATTTCTAAAACAATGAGCTGATAAAACCTTAATGATCTTTTAAAGAAATACTTATGAGTTTAACGCGTAGTGACTTGATTGTTTTAAAAAAGCGAACTTGTTTGGTAAACCGAAGAAGACATTTTGTTTACGTGCTCATCACATTTGTTTGTGTTAATCTGACTTATCGAGTATTTTGCCAGGTTGTGGTCTCCACTTGTAAGCCCCTCCCATTCCTAATCCAATTTTGGAAAAGTAAGTCAGATTTGCTCAGTCAGAAAATATATAAATATCTCTAGTGACCTGGCATTTGTGGAGTAACACTTTCTGTTGCCTATCGTAACAAATATAAATTTGAAGAAGAGAGTATATACATGTACATCGTTTTTAATCTTTTATTTAAGATAATAAATAAAGACCATAATGAGGCTGCGTTATATGACCGGCTGTCTTATATGACCTTATTAGCCGCCTCCTATCGAAGGTCGTATAAGACAAGCTCGACTGTATATAGCACAGATAAGTATCTTTAAAATATCTTCTTTAGGTGTACATTACACATTCTCTAGGCGTGCTTTACACAATGTACACGATATTTATATTTATAAAGGATGTACGCTTAAGGGCTCCACCAAGGATAACGCACATGAACTCCGCTAAGGATAATGCCAATGTCTTTCCACCAAGTATAATGTATGGCTTCCATCAAAGATATGCAATAATTACGGGCTCCACCAAGTATATATACCCATGGTTCCACAAATGATATATTAAGGCCAAACAGTCATGGGTCCATAAAGGACACTATCGCCAAGCCAGGCCTGGACTAAATAAAGTACAACGTACTTTTTACTAACAGTTCGTGCAAACCAAATATTAATTAAAAGTGCGTCCGCCCGATGGCCCGCCCGCCCGTTTTTCGCCAAACTAAAAGCCGAGATTGTTCTCGAAATATCCGGCTAAAATACGAGTTGTCATTGAATGCTATGTTTACGTTTCTAACATTGTATTGATAGATTAAAACGTTTTATGCCATTCTGATTTTACTATATAAATAATTGACTTCGGTATCAACAGTACATGTATACGTCATGCTGGAAACGTCGCATACAAAACACTCAACAGTCCGAACGGTACCACGACGAAAAACGGCAATTGTACATGCATATAAAATATACGAACAAAGACATAACAAATAAACAATAGGAGGGAGATGAAAGTATCGACTTGGAACGATCAGTGACACATGTCTCTGGAGATTTAAAACTGGTTATTGGTGTCAGACCTCACACTTATTTAAGCCCCACCCTAAACGACAAACAGTGTAAATAAACGTATCCCCTATCGGACTAACCTACAACAACCGCGATGGCAAAAACATTGGTCAATTGCACGTTAAACGAAAATATATTTAAGTGTAACACAGTTTTTAATTCGAAGAAATGTTGACGGTTTTGCCGGAAAATATATCATTTTGTACTCAGAATGCACATATTCCAACACGAGGCATATACACTGCCTGATGTACCTCACACTATTCTTACTATGTTGTAATTGTTACCGCCTGATTAGCAGACCTAATTCTCAAGACGCCTGTTTTCAATAAATGAATCGCTGCTAAGGGCATGTAATTGTAATGTCTGAATAAAGTTAAACATATTTTGTTTTTCATTTTAAGATGTTATCTAGATCTATATACACATTACAAAATGTATTTACTGATAATTGTCTCAATAATAAATGTCTTATAATACTATAATAAAACCCGGCACACCTCACCAGGTTATTTTTTATGTAAGCATGGAGAAGTCAAAGCATATATTTAACCATTTACCTCCTGATTTTTAATACAAGCAATTTTGACATCATTACTATGCATTTTAAAATGATATATTAAAAAATGATACCTAAACCTTGCCAGAAACTGTAGAACCAGTTCCTTATACTACATAGTGAGTCGTCTGATCTGGGTCTCGACTCTTTCTGTGTCTATTAGGCAAAAGTGTACAGACACTACAGACGACACTTTAAAAACAGTGAAGAGCATAGAACGAACACAAACAAATACAGGACAAGAAAACAACAAACAACAACAACACCACCAACAACAACAGCAGCAGAAACGACAATAACAACAATCACAGTAATTCGCATATAATATCCATCTGAAAATATAGATATTGTACATATTTTCTTCCCTCCCAGTGAATATACGAAAACATCGTTAATCCCATTTAGTACGCTGTATAAACTGTAGGTAATTCTTGGTGAAACGCCGTTTTTGTTCAATATATTACAATAAGTGTGTTGAATGTTTAAAGGCATACACCGGGGACTATATTGCAAAAATCAAAACAAAACAATAAACACATTGACATACAGGTTTACAGGGAGATAGTGTATACAATTTGTCAATATTTATTTGGAAACTGCGTATCAATGTCAATCAGTTCGGATCCTGATGAGACGCCGGGTAGCTCTTTTTTATCTAAGTAGTTAGGGAGTGATCAATTCTTGTCCCGTCGAAAATATAATGAATGCATCTCTTTAAATCTGGTGCCACTATGACGGATTCAGGTTCGATAAAGCTTTCTAGGGACTATTGCTTGATTATTCAAAAGCTTGAATCTTAATGTGATTCCAAATTACTAGGTTTTCATCTAGATCTTAACTGTTTGCAAATGCGTGTACCATACTATTTCCTTTCTACTACTGGTACCTCTACTACTCATCCTACTTCACACTACTACTTCCTAATGCTACTACAACTGCACTGGTTTTACCTCCCCTTTTACAACTTCTACCACTACACTTCTTCTTCTTCTTCTACTACTACTTCTTTTAAAACTGAATTTACTGTTCTTACCTTCACTTCTACATATTCCTCTGTCACTACCACTATTACTACTACTTCTACTAAAATTACTACTAGTACTACTATTACTACTACTACTATTGGTACTTCTATTACCAATACTACTACTACCACTACTACCACAACTACCATTATCACCACCACCACTACTACTAACACTAAGTATTCTACTAATACTACTTAAGCCGCTACATTTACTACTCCTAATCTTTCTACAACCTACTACTACCACTACTACTTATATCGCTTTATCTGACTGTTACTACTACTGATACTTCTACTACTACTGATATCTGTACTACTTTAACTACTAGTACTACTTTTACTACTGTTACCACTACTGCTGCTACTTCTACTACGTTACTGCTTCTACTTCTACTATTACTATTACAGCTACTACATGTATAAGTAATACTTGTACCGGTACTACTACTATCTCCATTACTACTGCTACTGCTGTTGTTACTACTCCTTCTCCTGCTACTGCTATCACTACTACTTTTACTACTTCTTCAACTCATACTACTACTTCTAATGCTAATAGTACAACTCAAACTACCACTACTGTTATTGATGTATTTACTTCGACGTTGTATCTTTAACACATGTGCCAGCTTATTATGATGGAAGTCATACAGAAATCTATCAACGGAGTTTAGGAAACAATTAACGTACAATGTGTCTAATTTCTTCTTTATTGGCATTCTGTTTAGCGCTTTAACTTCTAGGCAAAGAGAGTAGAACTAGACAAGTAAGCTCCTAACGAGGGTGAATTTATATATATTTAGCT
Source organism: Azorinus chamasolen (assembly GCA_963576725.1). Classification (NCBI taxonomy): domain Eukaryota; kingdom Metazoa; phylum Mollusca; class Bivalvia; order Cardiida; family Solecurtidae; genus Azorinus; species Azorinus chamasolen. Next base: position 18,092,932 of record OY755240.1, on the reverse strand, counting down.
AATACAAAAAACTGTCTAGTGTTTGAATGCCAGAATTAATAATAATGAATCATCATGTATTACTTATAAATATTGTTACGCTCCGGTATCTTGCGGAGCGGGAGCATAAGGGTCCACAATTTGCTCGTCTCTTAACCAGTTTAATTTTCTAAGGGAATAACAATGCACCCGAACCAATTCTCAGTCTTAAGTCTTTTAAAACGATAAGACACGAGCTTAAGCGAGTTTTTTTTCAATCGTTTTAAAAAGACGAATTTAATAAATCCAATGATCATGAACACGAATGCAAGATTCTATTTATAGCATAACATACACATTTTTTTGCAGCCAATATTTCAGCAGTAACGTGGTTTGTTATAAATTCTCCTTACATATAGAAACGATGAATGAAAGGTGTTATTAGATTTGCTTAGTAACTGGGACGAAGTACAAAAATGAGTCATGCAGGAAATACCACATACAGAACAAACACTCGCCCGAACAGCAACACAAGGAAACAGCAAATGTACATGGGTAGAAAAAACAACAAGAGACGCACAAAGACAAAACAAACATTCAATAGGAGGAAGATGGAAGTACCGCCTTGGAACGGTCAGTGACAAAAGTCACCGGGGGTTTAAACCGGTTTATGGGCGCCCAACCTCACCCTTATTCCATCCCCATCCTAAAAGACAAACAGTGTAAATAAACGTATCCCCTCTCCGACTAATCTACAACAACCGCGACAGCAAATACAGTTGTAAAGTGCATGTATAACAAAAAAACATTTAATTGAACATACTGTATCCACCTATCGCTAGTGTACTCAATGATTGAGCTGCAAACAGAGTAACTGTAGAAAAGTAATAAAGGGTACGACAAAAATGAAATAGTACAGATATCCGACGTTCTCCTTCCATTTCTGGATTTAAGAGGTCGCCTTCATAGAGTACTAAACCTTTCTTGTCGGCGTACATGCAAAGAGGCCAGCGTGATTGCCAACTGTAAAAGGGTTCACAACCAAACATGCAGTATGTTGTAATAATACAGGATCATATCCCTTTTTAATGAATTGTTTTATATATTTGATGAACAAAGTGAGAAAATGGGTATGTCCAATAATCCTACGAAGTTTGTAAATCACATCACCATAAAATTCAGGATGTGAAATACCGTGTCGCAAAAGTACCTTGAGATTACATTTGTACTTGCCAATAAGCGAGAGATTTCGATAGTAAAATTTAGAGAAAGTTTTTCTTAGTTTATGGTATCTATATCCTTGTTTAAGCAGTTTTTCAGTTAAAATGAGATTTCGACTGTTAAAATCGTCAATAGATGAACAAGCTCTAGCAAAACGAATAAGTTGAGATATATAAACCCCGTAAGATGGAGCACGGGGAACATCCCCGTCAAGATGAGGAAAATTTACAATATTAAAATCAAAATCATCTCTTTTGTCATATATTTTAGAAGAAATCATTCCATTATTAATTTTAAGGTCTAGGTCAAGAAACGCTGCATAATTGTCGGACGGGTTAGCTTTATTCAATTTGAGTTCTTTAGGATAAATTGTAGGAATCAGAGCATTAAAGAAAGGGTTATCTAAGTTAAAAATATCATCCAAATATCGACAAGTATCATTGAAGGCTTTTATAACATCTTCTTGTGATTGAGGATTCAAACTCAACATGAAATCTCTCTCATAGCAGTACAAAAACAAATCTGCGACAAGTGGTGCACAATTCGTACCCATGGGAATACCAATTACCTGACGGTATATAGCATTCCCATAACGTACAAATATGTTGTCCAAAAGAAAGGTTAGTGCTTCGCAAACTTCTGAGCAAGTCCAATTGGTGTAATACTTCATTTGCTCGTCAGTAAAGAAAGCTTTTTCAGCATTACATGCCAAGAATGATGTTTTTTCTCGGGCAAATACTTTCTGGATCAAGTTAGTAAGCTTATCCTTAATTAAAACATGAGGAAGAGTTGTGTACAGAGTAGAAAAATCGTACGTGCTTACAGTGGATGCAAGATACCTTTTGTTCTTAAGTTTGTTTAAGACTTCTGAAGAGTTCTTAATAGACCAGAAGAGATTTATTCCAGAATTTTCATAAGTCTTATCACAGTAAAATCTTAAATGTTCCTTTACCTTCGTTAAGCAAGAAGTCAAAAGTATAGACAATTTAGTAGTTGTACATGAACTAGAATTTGCAATGAAACGCGCTTTATATGGTTTTTTATGTAGTTTTGGTAACCAATACATAGTAGGAAGTTTATGTTGTGTAATTTTAATATCGGTTCCAAATTGTTCACACTTTTTGACATGGTCTGAAATGATGGTCTTTTCGTCAGTGGTAACTGAAATGTATGACTTGGTATTAGTAATTTCCTGCTTCAAGACATCGATATAATGTAATCGTCAAATAATAATCATATTATTTGATGCCTTATCAGCAGGAACAAAAACGTATTTTGAATGGAAATCCTGTAAACCCTTTTTAAGATGTCTAAATGAAGTTCTAGGTTTAGGTGGAAGAAGGTGTTTATTAGAGCTGTAAAAGGAAATGCGTTTATCAATTATATCAAAAATTAGTTTTTTCCAACAAGAAAGGGCAGTAGACTCAACATGTTCTCTTCGACACCATTTAATACTAAAATTTTGTAAAGCCTCCGCAATCTGAACTCGACAAGAGTTAAAATCTATCAAGGATGGTATTCTATATTTGGGACCTTTATTCAAAAGAGATCGTAGACGTTTATCTTTAATTATCTCAAAATTACCAGTAATCACATGACCAGCCGGAGAATAGCAAAATTTTGAGGTGGCGCAATCTCAATTATCAGGAATATTATCATTAATATTAAGGTCGGCCACAATTTTATTGTAGTTGAAAATTGTATTTCTGATGGGTTTGTTATATTTGTAGCAGATGATAGGTGGTTCTGTATTTTTAAAGTATTTAGGAATAGTGTCAATTACATTTTTGTCTCTAAAAATACTTTGTAGGTCAATAAAATCAATACCTTTATTAATAAAAGGAATTTTCAAGAAGAATCTTTGGTGTTCAGATAATTTGTCGATGTGCGGTCTGAGAACATGTAGAGTAAAGCTTTGTATCAAACTAGCAGTTCCTATGAGAGGATCTGATCGAAAAATAATTTTATCGGCTTGCTCGTCAATTTCTTTTAATGAACATATAGATAAGGAGGAAAGTCTAGAAAGCATGGCATGTTTACCCGAAATTAGGCGTAAAGTATGTAGATCAAGAAGAGTCAATTTCAAACGAGATTTTCGTTTAATATTACCATTCTTGCGAATGCCATGCGATCGAGATTTGCGTTTTCTAATAGAAAAAATTGAAAAAATATCTATATCTGGTTCTTTTGAAATATTTCCAGTCTGGTAAATATTATCATTCAGTCCTAAAGGAAAAGGTGTTTGCAATTTTTTGATCCAATTTAATTCAGATATAAATCTAGCTTTCGATTTAAAGCTACTAGTCGCCTCCTTATCGTATGTTATATGCTCAACAATTTGTACTAAAACATCTTTAAAAGAATGGCCAGATTTCCGAAAGTGTTGGTATAAAAAATTGTTTAGTTTACGATTTCGACACTGATATGCATGCTCACGAAATCGAGTTTTCAAAGCACGTCCTGTTTGTCCTACGTACTGTATACCGCAACTAGGCGCGTTTCAAATTAAAACATAAATAACGTTAGTAGTAGTACAATCAACGTCTGAGTTTATCTTGACATTAAATGTTCTACCATTAACTGTAGATTTTATAGTGGAATTACAAGAAATGTTACTACAACATATGCACCTCTTAGCAAAGCACTTTTGGATAATTGGATACACTCTGTGTCGTCTGCATAAGGACCGTTTACGAATAGAAGAAACATTTTGGATAACAGATTTTAAAGGTGAAAGTACAACTCTTGGTCCATTGAAAAAACATTTATTAATAGAAAGAGATGGTATGTGAAAAGATGAAGCCGACTGAAGATTAAGTTGTTTTAAACGAACAAAAGGTTGAAGGGAAGAGAAATTAGAAATATTTCTGGGTACTTGTACAGACGACACAGATTGCATATTTAAAGCTTTTAGTTCTATTCGAGGTATTTTAACTTTATTCATATTGGAAAGTGATAGAGGGGCACCTGTATTGTGTTCAACAACACGTCAATTACATAAGTGTAGCTACCAAGTGCATCAAATTGTTGGTGAACACAAGTTGGTCCAAACTTTCCAACTGGTTTTTGATTTACTGTCATATCAACCAGGATCTAATTAAGACATCTCTGGTATTCAATTTAACTGTGATAGTTTATGATTACAAAAACCTACATAAACACGTCACAATTAATTTTGACTTACATTTTCGACATACAAACACGTCACATTATGACGTCACTGTACACAACATATGTATGTGTAAAGTGCGCGAGTTGCTCTTAGTTTAAATGAAGACACACTTACAGTTCGTAGGCAAGTCTGACACTCACTGTCAATGGGATTCAAAATGCGCCGTCGTGTTGGTATATTAAGCCCTTCATGGACATGGACATTTCCACCAAGAAAGAAAACGCGATTGATATTCAGTGAAAAGGTTTATTGAAATGGACAAAAGATTCAATAAGAACTGGTGCATAAAACTGTGTTGGGATAGGAGGAAGATTTTCACGATCAGCTGTTTTGGAATATAACATATATGAAATATGTTTGTGCTGTGCTGGATTCAGATGACTATAGTTGTTGGTTGACGATATATTTTTAATGAGTAGAAATCTGCATTAACAAAAAGACATGTGGTAAAGAAAATGTAAAGTTGTGGAGGCAATTTATTTTATGTAGAATGGGTGCTGTGGGTCAGAGTAGCTGGTAGGTCTCTTTTGGCATACATTTTGTAGATATTTACTGACAACGATTATGATATTTCAACGAAATTAATGCGAAAGTGCCAACATTCCTTTGCCATCTATCGTGACTTAATCGTTGACAGGTATTGTCATGTTTTGTTAACCTGTCAAAATTTAAATAATTATACGCTTGCTGAACACGCCATAAATAGCTTCGGTTGATATCGATTGTTTACGCTAATAAAATCTTTCCTACTTGGCTTATTCGAGTACTTGTATATTCATTATGAATCTCGTGAAACACAGGTTTACCCAAGCTAAATAAATACTTTCAGTGACGTAGGAATATTCACATTTTGTCATGTTAATAAAACAGGACAATAGATCACCGTCCGCAGTTTGTTTGTTTTGACAGCGCGTATGAATAAAGTTAGGTCGTTCGAATGTTATTCACTAGTGAATATATGCCCGTGAATATCAATGTATATAATTATGATAGTGTTACGTCACGCGGAAGCCACGAGTTATGTTATAATTAGAAATAACGGCGTCCGTACCCAAAAAGGAGTTAGCTCCCGAATGAAAACGTCGGGTCTTTATATGCTAGTTGAGAGACATGTGTGTTAAGTAGGATTGGTTTAATCAAATTTTGTTAGATGTATCCCCTGTAGGCATTTGATACACGTTCGGTGAAAAACCTTCTAACAATAATTGAGCACACGATTATAGGCTTGACAGGATCATGTCTTTAGACTCGAACATCGAATGCTATGATATGAGCGCAATTCATTATTCATTGTCACACCACAATTAAAGCATAACCTTTTCCACGCATTTGTTGTCAAATAGTTTGTTTGCAAATGTATAACAACACATTTCGTAAGGTTGATGTTCTGCCATTTTCCAAAACATTACCACAGTTTCAAATAGTTTGAATGCTGATGAAGCACATATTTATTCAGCGCCTCGTCTTGATCTATATTGTTTTAAGAGTTATTACAGCGGACGGTAAAAATAGTATTGAAACCGGTCGGGTCTTTAAATCAGGTGGCAGAGTAATGTAGTAAAAAGAATGCAGACCCTATCACCAATAGTTGGTCCCGTTGAAACCGTTTATTTCCTGTATTACTGTCATCCTGCATTCAGAAATCGCCTGCCTTAATTGGGCTAAATTATTTCTGTTTTGTAGTGGTATACTATATATTGACAACCGTTCTTTATCTTTCACCATTAAACTTTGTGCCGAAATCTAGGCATGTTTGACATAGCCCATAACATAGTAAACACTGATTATCCTTGAGAATACCTATTGCTACCTGTCGTATTATAGATCATTCGTGTGATCAGTTACATGTCAATGAAACGCAATGCAAGCGGAATGCGATATTCTATGCCGTTGAGCATGTTTATGCAATCAAAGCATTCCATTTTGTAAGTTAATTTTGACGATATTGTCTCCGCATACCACACCCTGTATGAAGTGTTTGCCTAACTTCGCAAAACGTGTTTTAACAAACCGATTATGATCCAAATCCCATATCGCACCAACAAAAGTGATGCATGCTAAAACCATATAATGTTACACTCTTAACTTACTTCCACTTAGTTTAAATATTTGAACAACTATTGACAGAGCAAATTATGATGAGAAACCGACTGACTTGATGTCTTATCCTGATCTCATTTCGATCTAAAATAGTCATTTCGTGTTTAGCAAGATAAATGATATAAACGATTGGTAGATCATTTTCTGTAAACGAGTTAATTTTGAAACTATATTGTCCTTTACTGCTTCTACGAAAATTACACCTAATCGATATCTAATACCAAATATGGTAAACACGAAGTTTGATTACTGTGCATTGCGACTGCGCAAATATAGCCCTAACGACAAGATCGATATGTAAAGGCAGACTAAGTAGTTTGCTGTATAATGCACATGGTGTTTTTACAGGAATGGGATATATCTTTTTCGATTTGATAAAAACAGATTTAACACAATGTGCTGATCTGTCTTTATGGTAAAGGTAAAGGTAAGCATTATATACAATTATTTCTTTTATAGTTCGTAATTGTTAAAATGACAACCAACCCGTTTCCTTCAGTATGAATATTTAGACTTACATTTATATAGATATAGAATACGAAAAAAGGCACTTTTCATTAACTGTACAGGAAAATCCCCATCTAAATCAGAATTATATTAGAGAAGAACTTTTATATATTTAGACAAATAAATAAATTGAAATGAATAAAATATGAGCAGACGACGACAAACTGCAAGTCTTGCAGATGAAAGATGTTAATCGCCCAATTATCCCTGCACACACAGATACCGTACAAATTGAATTGTAATATAAGGATATTGATTTTTTGATGATCCAAATTACATCAGAATTGCCATTGTATTGTGACAACATAATTACAAAAACTTAATGACTGTTTTTCTTTCATATGGTATTGAAATAACGAACGACAATTTAAATCATTACAACCGGTGAGCCAATACAAAGGCAAATGGTGTAGACCCAGATCAGAGGGTTATTCGGGGAGCATTCTAATTACAGCTCTGCTGTTTCCAGAAGGGCCTTCCGATCAGAGTCTGCACTGCTTGCTTAACAATGATATGACAGTTCATTTAAGTCATAAAACTCAAACGATTACATATACATGTATACAGTGTATACCCATATCAGTGGGTTCAAAGAGGAGCACTCCAACCTGTAATTATTTGATATAATTGATACAGCTCATATAAGCTATAAAATCTCGCGATCTATGATATACGTATCAAACAGTGGCGACCAAGATCAAAGGGTTCATAGAGGAGTCCACTGACCATGGTTAATAAATTATAGATCGGGACTTGTATTCATAAAAAAAATACAAGTAATACAATTTACAAAATAATTTTGATTTTAATGAGCAAGTAGATCTAATCTAAACCAATGTTTTAAATTATTTTGTTACCTATAAAAAACTATATTGCAACGTTGGTTATTGACCCTTTTACAGTCGGTTGCTACGCTTCCCTCTTTGCTTGCGCGATGATAGACTGATGACAGTATACTCTTAAACTCAGAAACGGGATGACCTTACCAGACTCATGAATTATTTTCCCCCTGTCGTGCCCTTAACGGCTTCCCTGCAGGTGCCTTGACTTCAGCAAAGTCATTGACTACATATTTGACGGATTTGCACAGTTTTTGTGCTATGTTTTTCATATTGTCATGTGTTTTCCGTCTTCTATGTTGTGGGTAAGTCATGCGGGAATACGTTTATTTACACTATTCGTAAAGCTAGGATGACTTTGAGTTAAGTGTGGGGTTGGGACGTCCGTAAACCGCTTAAAACCCCCAGTGGTGAGTTTGCTACTGACCGTGCTGAGGCGGTATTCTATCACCCTTACTTTTGTTTTTTCTTATGTTTTTGTACTTGTGCTTTTGTTTATGTATGTAATGTTTATCGCTAGTACCTGTGTGTTTGCTAATGTTTTCTGTGTTCATCTCGTGTATCTGCGTGTGTTTAGGTGAGTAGTTGTGGGTATGTGTGACGTGGAATCTATCAGTGTTTTGGTGGTGGTTGCGGCATGTATGTGGCTTTGCCTGCTTGAGTTTACTACTGTTTCATTAATGTACGGGTCCTTTTTCTACACTTTTAAAACAATGCCTTTTTCGAGTACTGATTACAACCATAGAAACTATTCGCCGTATATTACATTTCACCAGAAACTCTACATCATAATAACTATTCGCCGCAAACACCCCCAATTGTGAATCGTTTAATATATTCTCACATAATGTATAGTGAGACACAATGAATGGTACATGGAACCGATCAACAATATGATTCGATTTGTCAATTATTTCGTGAATCTATAAATGCAAGTTTCCTACAGTAAGACAAGTAACGTTTTCTCGGTACCAGCCACATATCTCAGAAGTTAAATATTCCGATCGTGTCACTCATGCAACAGTTTAAACTATAAATGAAATAAATAAATGTTCATGGATACATGGACGCTTTTTCTGTGATGGCTAAGTATATATGAGTTAAACCCAGAAATGGGATGAGCTTACCAGAATGATGTATTGCCTTTTCACTGGTGTGCCCTTAACGGTTTCCCTGCAGTTGCTCAAAAGGTATACCTTTACTTACAATGTTTGTTTAGCTAGGGTGATTTTGAGATAAGTGTGGGGTTAGGTCGTCCGTAAACCGCTTAAACCCCCGTGCCAAGGCGGTATTGTCTTTGTCACCATTACGTTTGTTTGTCTTGTGTCTTTGTGCTTTGCTCATGTTTGTCTCTGGTGCATGTGTGTTTGTTGGTGTTTTCTGTGTTCTTCTCGTGTATGTGCGTGTATTTAGTCGTGTGTGTAAGTGTGTGTGTGTGATATGTTGTCTATTGAGGCGTCTTGTAGGTGGCTTTCTCCTGTATGTGTGTATGTATGTGTATAAATTGCTATATTGAATTGCTTTCCGTCGGTGTTTGATGATGGTGGCGTTATGTGTATGGCTTTTCCTGCTTGCCTGTACTAATTTTTGATTAAAGGCATTTCGAAAGGAAAGTTTACCCATAAACCCCATGCTGTGTATAAAGGGTGATTTATGGTGCCATACTAGGAATCTCACAGCTGGGTGTTATCATAGATCTTTGCATAATGTTATGTTTGTTTCTGCAGGTAATTTATGTGATTGAAAAAAAGTATTTACATGTAGTATCATTATGATAATTTATTTTGATGAATGTTGTTATGCGGGTCATGCAATTTGTCTTTATTATTTGCATTTAGTTGAAATGTTGGTGTTTAATTAGATGTTTGATAAAGACTTTTCCTCTTGTTATTAATTGTATTTATTTGAATTTGATTTTGAAAACAAAAATTGACTTGCATTAATCATAATTATTGTCAATCAATAATTAATGTTACTCAAAAAATGAGTAACTTTTCTCAATTTCATTTGTTAGAAAAACCAATGACCCGTTTAATTGACTGATTATCAGATATTCACACCTAGAGCTAGAACTATTTCTAAAAACCTATTAACCATTTCCCTGTTTGCTTTGACAAAAAATGGTCTACTTTGTTTGCTAATTCCATAAAGAGAAGTTTTAGCTTTAATAAAAACTGTAAAATCAAATCTATATCGTGTCAAAAGCAAACAGAGCAGAACCTGATCAGACAGCTTCTATAGGATCCGTCTATTCTGGGTTTCCTCTTATTTTGAATGCGTAAAAACACATTATTTCTATAAGGAGTATTTTCTTTGACAAAACTGTAGAATCAGATCCATATCGTGTCAAAAGCAAACTGAGCAGACCCTGATCAGACGGCTTCTATAGGAGCCGTCTGATCTGGGTCTACTCTGTTTGCTAATGCGTAAAACAGGTTTATATGAGGCAAAGGATTAAACGATTTTAAAGATATTTTTATTGGTCATTTAACACAAAAACTGGCATTATGTAGTTCCTAGCACTTTATTTGCTAGCTGCATTAAGGTATTATTGTATAACTTTATTTAATATGGCCATTGGCCCTGGCTGGACACTGCAGGAGCACTCCAGGGAACCAATCAGCACAGCTGGATACTGCGTATATAGGTGGGGTCACTTATATAAGGAGCCTTGGAATGCCTTTAAAGAAAACAAAGGAGTTTCATACTTGTGTGGTGCAGTTTAACTATTTAATTATTATCGCATTGTAGCTGTGTCCGGTGTCATTGATAAACGAACGTAATAATCAGGATACATGTATTTCATTTCGATTGTGTAAACTCCAGCATCATGTGATAACAACAGTTTGGACTGTGGTATGTGTTACTTTCAGACATGAATCATACGGTTTTTACGGTAAGGTTTTTTCGTTTCGTTAAAGTCTGCATGCTGAGGATGAAGTTGCAATTACGTAAAAATTGTGAAGCCCAATCACTATAACGTTTTATTCCGACAAATACTACAGCTCTAATATTATAGGATGCATACCAATTACATTTGAATAGTTTTGATATTTATCTCGGTTATCAATGAACCCTTTAAAATTGGTCTCGAACGCAAACGTGCATCCTGACATACGTCGTATGCTCATTCCCAGTAGCTGATGGTACTTTCTGTAACCAACACTGTACCATAACGTCAATATCGCTGATGCTTAATTCCCGTCCCGACAGAAACCGTTTGTTGTCATATCTCAATAATACTGTTCGTGGCAGAAATCGCTTTTAATATTCGGTTTTTGCTTTCAAGATCATTATACAAAAAGTGGCATGTGTAGAGATAAAAGCTTGACTTGTAAAAACAGTTACGACCAGATAAGCTCATTCAGTTGGAACCTTTGTGGAAACATGGATTAAAACTAGTTAAAAGTAAACAGTAAAGAATAAAAGGCCAGACAAAATATTGAAAACGGTGTCAAATATAATATGTACAGAATACGTACGGCCGTTAATATGTCAATGGAACTACAAAGGGAAAATACAGTAAAACAAAATGACCTTTACGACAGTGTTTTCTCATTTTCAAAACCAACTTGGATCGACAAGACATTTGTCTGATGAACAGTTAATGGTAAATAGTCCTGACGCATAAAGGACATGAACATTAAATTCGTTTAAGTCAGACTGAATGATAATGTCAACGCAGATGACATATTGCTTAGATGAGTACATTTTCATTAAGGCATGGCTGGGCTTATTGAAAACTTTAGGGACTAAGAAAGTGTTCTTATAAAGGATAGACTTATTAAATTAATAGAAAAAAACCTTTGCCAGAGAAAACAAAATGTTCATTGCTTGTAATGTTCAACGTTCATTCTTTTCGAATTCAGAAGTTGAACATTACACAATGTGGACTTGCCTTGATGTTTGTAGATCTCTTACCTTTCTTTTAGATAATATATTTGTGCGTTATGGAGATACCATATATCGTCAAGTTGTTGGTATACCCATGGGTACAAATTGTGCCCCTCGTGTTGCAGATTTGTTTTTGTATTGCTACGAGAGGGATTTTATGCTTAGCTTAAAACCTGATACACAGACCGATATTGTTAATGCTTATAATAAAACTTCAAGGTATTTAGACGATATTTTGAATTTAGATAATCCTTATTTTGATACTATGGTTTCTTCAATCTACCCAAAAGAACTGTCTTTAAACAAAGCTAATCAATCTGACATTAATGCTTCATTTCTAGATTTGAATCTTTCAATTACAAATGATAAAGTTTCGTCCAAAGTATACGATAAAAGAGAAGATTTTAATTTTAAAATTGTTAATTATCCTTTTCTAGATGGGGATGTGCCACGTTCTACATCTTATGGTGTTTATATTTCTCAACTTATTAGGTTTGCCCGAGCCTGTTCTTTGCTTGAAGATTTTAACAGACGTAATTTAGTTATAACTGATAAACTTCTTAAGCAAGGTTACAGATATCACAAACTTCGGAAAACCTTTTCTAAATTTTATTATCGAAATTTACCTCTCATTAGTAAATATAATTGCAATCTACGGACGTTACTGCGACAAGGCATTTCTCAAACAGAATTTTATGGGGATGTTATCTACAAACTTAGGAAAATTCGGGGTCATATCCATTTTCATGATTTGTTTATAAAACGCATTAAAAAATTTAAAAAGAAAGGTTATGATCCTATTATATTGCAACACACTGCATGTTTGGTTATCGACCCTTTTACAGTCGGTAGCTACGCTTCCCTCTTTGCTTGCGCGATGACAGGCCGAGGGTAGTACTCTATGATGGTATACTCTTAAACTTGGATACAGGAGGAGCTTACCAGACTCATGTATTATTTTTCCCTGTCGTGCCCTTAACGGCTTACCTGCAGGTGCACTGACTTCAGCAAAGTCATTGAGTACATATTTGACGGATTGTCACAGTTATTATGCTATGTTTTACATGTTGTCCTGTGTTCACCGTCGTCTATGTTGTGGGTAAGTCCAGCGGGGATACCTTTATTTACAATATTTGTAAAGCTAGGGTGACTTTGAGAGAAGTGTGAGGTTAGGACGTCCGTAAACCGGTTTAAACCCCCAGTGGTGTTTTTGCTGCTGACCGTGCCAAGGCGGTACACTCTTAGTCACCCTTCCTTTTGTTTGCATTGCGTCTTTGTGCTTGTGGTTTGTTCATGTTGTGGAACGTTTGTCCCTGGTTCTTGTGTGTCTTTTGGTGTTTTCTGTGTTCATTTCGTGTGTGTGCGTGTGCGTTTGGGTGTGTGGTTGTGTGTGTGTGTGTCATGCTGTCTATCGGTGTTTTGGTGGTGGTTGCGTCTTGCATGTGGCTTTGCCTGCTTGACTTTACTACTTTTCCATTTATATAATTTGTAAAGATATCAAATATAATTTGGTTCACCATAAATTAGAGATCTGTCTTTAGAAGAAATGCAGTCACCAAGGACTGTAAATTCTGCGACATAAAGTCAACCTACTGTATATTTACTAATTTAAGTAAACACTGCTTACTCTATCAACAGCATTTTGTTGAAAAGCAAAGCTCGCGAGGTCGAAATAAGAAATTTGGTTATTAACACATATATCTCACGCAAGAATACCGCAACGTATAGGCTTGAAATCAATTAATTGTATGTTCACCGATGTTTTATGTGTTTCTATCATATAACCATGTAAAAATTATATGAGAAATACATATTTGAAAAAATTGTACTTTTCACGTCATTTAAGACATGACGTCACTTGTTTACTGTTTCAATTTATTTGAAAATTGTTTAGTCCTGGCATCGTTACTTATGTTGTGGAGGCTGAATTTATTTTACATTTTAACCTGGATGATGGTAACAAGTATGAGATAGAGTACCAGGGGACAAGTTTAAGCCCAAGGAGCCATTTGTTGCTACTGGCCGTTCAAAGGCGATACTCATACTTTCACCCTAAGGTCTACTTTGTTATTTTATATGGTTAATGTTTTATGTCTTGATATACACACTGTTCAGTATTACCTTGTAGCTGTGCCGTTTCCTATTTGACTTTGTTTGTCGCAATGCTCTCCCTGTTTGACTTTTTTTATTCCAATTGTATAGTTTGATGGTGTTAACATCACAGTGTATATCTGCTTTGTTATTGATTTATGTCCATTATATTTTCGAACGATTCAAGTTCACTTGAAACCAAAACACAAAGTGATTAAACACTAGCGGCAAATACCAGCATGTTTGGTAACGTTTTAGACAGAAACTTTTAAAATTAAACGAAATCAACATAAAAGTTCATGCCATTAGGCGAAAAGCAAACTGTATAGATTATAAGGAAAAGTCCACAAAACTATGTTGTGGTTTCGAAAAACATATTTATATAGACAAATCTATTAACAAAATAGACAATTAAAATACTCTCATATTAAACTTATTTATTCTATAAAATCCGTTACTCAAATCAAGATCAGAATGAACACACTTTGACACTAAGTCCGATCAGTTAATGTACATAAGCTGAATAAGGAGCAGACATATATATGTATGGATATATCACATACTAAGACGTGCCTATCACTCTTAAAACATGCCATGTGGTAAAAGTCTCGGAAGTAACGATTTTACAACATTTTATAACGTTTTGAAACAGTGTAGCAGACTTTGCAGTCAGATTAATAAATTTCGTTTTGGAAACTTAGAGGCCAATCATATTTTTAGATATAATATATAAAATTGCTTCCGGGACCATAACCAAAAGATTGAATAAATTTTACCAAATACCGTTAGCGAACAGGGCAGAAGTTTTAAAGAACGATAAATCGGAGAAAATGTGAAAAGTATATATGATTTAAAGCAATATAAAGCAGAAAGAGACATTCAATGTCTATTAGTGTTCATTGACTGTGTAAAGGCCTTTGATTTCATGTCATGAAAGCATACTCATAAAGTATATAAGATCTTTTCAATTTCAGGAACTCAATTAAATAGGTTTTTAGCATTTTGCAAATAGTCTGAAAGTTGGAGATCCTTCAAAAGCAAATGTAGCAATGCGAATAGAGACCTAATGCTATTGATATTGAAAGTGCAACACTACTCACGCCTTCTAGCACAGTCATAAGCGCACTCAGGTTTCATACCTAAAACATTGAAACTGATGACCCATGAGACCAGAAAATTCAACAACACGGATAATGAAGGACGGTCATACAATCAAGTGTCAGTCAAAATGTATTCTTGTCAGAATTTAAATTTTCAATATCAAAAGAGGCATTTTTGGTGTAGAAATCCTGACCAAGAAAGTCAAATCACCTCGAATATTCGACACTCCCACGAGTCTTACACTGTGCCCAAGGTGTCTGTTCATTATTTCGATTAAATCTTAGAATATTTACTTTTAAACTGGTTAACCAATGTCTACTAGAGTCAAACAGATTTGAGTGTAGTAAAAGTGTTAAAACGTATAGCATCTGACTTCAGTTTTAAATCCGTACATAAACAAAAGTTTGAAATGCTAAGAAGAAAACTATGTTTGGATTTATGTGTATTGATACATTCACTGAATCCCAAATAATAGCGTTTTATTCCGTTCATATATCACTATATAAAAATTGACTTGGATTCTTGTAGATTAGTTTGTAGGGGATACGTTTATTTATCCTGATTGTCTTTTAGGGTGGGGACGGTATAAGTGTGAGGTTGGGCGCCCCTAAACCGGTTTAAACACCCAGTGACTATTGGCAATGACTGTTCCAAGGCGGTACTTCCACTATTGTTTGTTTGCTTTATCATTTTGCGTCTCTTTGTGTTTTGATAGTTATTATTACATTTGCTTTGTTTTCTCGTGGTGTGTTTTGTATATGATGTTTACTGCATAACTCATATGTGTACTTGGGTATCAACACTGTTTTTAATTCGAAAATAATGTTGACAGTTTTGCCGGAAAAAATAAACCATTTTGTAATTAGAATGTACATATACCAACTTCAGATATATGCACTACTGTACCTCACACTATTCTTAATATGTTGTAGACGTTACCCCCGGTTTAGCAGACCTTAGTTTCAAGACGCCTATTTTCAATAAATGAATGGCTGCTTAGGAATGTTCGACTGGTAGTCATTGTTAAAGTGATCATAAAACGTGATTGTGAGGTTTTTCATTATAACTATACACATTAATACACAAAGGCGTTACTGATAATTGTCTCATGATTATAATTTGTATAATTCTATGATAATACCCGGCACATCCCCGGCCAAATTATGTTCCATGTAAGCATAGAGAGGTCAAACCATACATTTGACCATTTACTTCGTGAAGTTTAATACAAGCAACTTGGCATCATAACTGCGTATAGGAGTCGTCTGGTCTAGGTATTACCTGTTTCTAAACACTTGAAATTACGTTTCTATTAGGCATAAGGGTTTAGACGCTACAGACGACACTTTTGAAAACAGAGAAGATCATAACAGAGAAAACACAAATAACACAAAACTGGATTCGAAAAGAGCTAACGACAACAACCAACAACAGCAGCAACAGAAACAACAACAACAATCACAAAAATTCACAACTTACATCCGTTCGAAAATATAGATACTGTAAATATTTTCTCCTATCCCCGTGTATATACATCGTTAACCCCATTAAGTACGCTGTATTAACAGAAAGTAATCCTTTTTTTCAACATATCAAAAAAAGTTTGTTGAATGCTTAACCCATTCCCTGATATAAACACCTTTTGGCGTCTCCGTAAAAGTCACTTTCTGAAATCCATAGGAGCAAATGCTCTATTCATCACAAATGTTTCAAAACTACACAATTATAAAAAATCGGTTTTATTAGTAAATGTTCATTTTCAGTAGATTTATACAAAGAGGTTGGGTCTAAAAATAGTCTATGAGGGAATGGGTTAAAGGCATACACCGGAGATGATATTGCAAGATAACTCAAGAAACACTTTGACGAAACACGTAACCATGCTTAAATATTACTACAACACTTGATGATTTGAGTATTAAATATCAGTCCGTTACGGGAATGCTATATACCGTCGGGTAATTGGCATTCCCATGGGTACGAATTGTGCACTACTTGTCGCAGATTTGTTTTTGTACTTCTATGAGAGAGATTTCATGTTGAGTTTGAATCCTCAATCACAAGAAGATGTTATAAAAGCCTTCAATGAAACTTGTCGATATTTGGATGATATTTTTAACTTAGACAACCCTTTCTTTGATGCTCTGATTCCTATGATTTATCCTAAAGAACTCAAAGTGAATAAAGCTAACCCGTCCGACAATTATGCAGCGTTTCTTGACCTAGACCTTAAAATTAATAATGGAATGATTTCTTCTAAAATATATGACAAAAGAGATGATTTTGATTTTAATATTGTAAATTTTCCTCATCTTGACGGGGATGTTCCACGTGCTCCATCTTACGGGGTTTATATATCTCAACTTATTCGTTTTGCTAGAGCTTGTTCATCTATTGACGATTTTAACAGTCGAAATCTCATTTTAACTGAAAAACTGCTTAAGCAAGGATATAGATACCATAAACTAAGAAAAACTTTCTCTAAATTTTACTATCGAAATCTCTTGTTTATTGGCAAGTACAAATGTAATCTCAAGGTACTTTTGCGACACGGTATTTCACATCCTGAATTTTATTGTGATGTGATTTACAAACTTCGTAAAATTATTGGACATACCCATTTTCTCACTTTGTTCATCAAATATATAAAACAATTCATTAAAAAGGGATATGATCCTGTATTACTACAACATACTGCATGTTTGGTTGTGAACCCTTTTACAGTTGGCAATCACGTTGGCCTCTTTGCATGTAGGCCGACAAGAAAGGTTTAGTACTCTATGAAGGCGACCTCTTAAATCCAGAAATGGAAGGAGAACGTCGGATATCTGTACTATTTCATTTTTGTCGTACCCTTTATTACTTTTCTACAGTTACTCTGTTTGCAGCTCAATCATTGAGTACACTAGGGATAGGTGGATACAGTATGTTCATTTAAATGTTTCTTTTGTTATACATGTACTTCAACATTGTATTTGCTGTCGCGGCTGTTGTAGATTAGTCGTAGAGGGGATACGTTTATTTACACTGTTTGTCTTTTAGGATGGGGATGGAATAAGGGTGAGGTTGGGCGCCCATAAACCGGTTTAATCCCCCGGTGACTTTTGTCACTGACCGTTCCAAGGCGGTACTTCTATCTTCCTCCTATTGTATGTTTGTTTTGTCTTTGTGCGTCTCTTGTTGTTTTTTCTACTTATGTACATTTGCTGTTTCCTTGTGTTGCTGTTCGGGTGAGTGTTTGTTCTGTACGTGGTGATTCCTGCATGACTCATTTTTGTACTTTTACACTGCAGACTTCTATATAACTTGCACGTATTTCCAATTACAGTACAACCTCTTTCAAGTGTTTCGCTGCAAACTATTGTCATCGTGGTTCGTTTTCTGTAAAACATACCACAGTAACAGTTTGATGCTGATGAGACATAGAGTAAGTCGACATCGCATATGGATCCAAACTGTTTGCTATAGTGATCACATATGTGACATTGGTAGCGAAAGAGTAATACTGGACGTTTTTACAGGTGGCAACTTTATATAGAGTAAAGAGTATGTGGTCATCCCAAATAGAGTTCTGTTCTCAATGAAGTGCACCCTGTATTTATGTTTTACCTGTCTAAAACGACATAAAATAATTTCATTAAAATCGGTTTAGACGGGTTATACCGTATATTTGTTATAGTACCTCGTCCCATAAATTCATATTTGATAAACGTGTGTCGAACTGTAGTAGTTAGATAACCCACTGATTGGGTCTTGTATAAACTATATTACCTATAATTGTCATCAAGCAATCACGACCATTGGCGTGGACAGTTTGGCATTGAAGCACACATCAGACGTTACACAATATCCTGTGACACCATCCATGTTTATAAAAAAAGGCAGAACATATTTCATTTTATAAACTTATACTGACAACATTTTGAGGACTTACCTTACCTTAAATCTTATTTAACATGTTTAAAATATCTCATCACATCGACAGAAATGACGCATTCTCAAACAAAAGCCACACTTACAATGTTTTCTTACTTCCGATTCTTTCAAGTATTTGCAAAGTTATAAACAGAGTAAATCACGATTGGGCACCGAGTGACAAGCGTCTCATAATGATTTCATCATAATCAAAGCTGTTTGCAAAATGACGATTAGATCATGATTATAATGATAAGGGTTAATGCAATGTTAGTTAAACGATTTCCTGAAACTAGGCATGCTGAGCATTTAAGGTGGATGATTGCGCATAGCGAAAAAGCGACTGAGCAAACTTCGTACTACAGATTAGAACTACAGAAGGTAAAGGCAGACTGAGTGTTTTGCTTTATAATGAACATTTGTATTTTCAGCCATGAGATAACCATTTCGCTATGTGATAAAACAAGATGTAACACAATGCTGCCAAAGTGCGGATTTGTCTTTATCCGAAAGGTAAGCATTATATATATTGTGGCGTTAAAATGACAAATAAAAAAATTCAGTATGTGTGTTTACAGATATGGACATTTGATTAAAAAAAACAGTCTATGCATTATATAAATACCTAGTTATAGTCTACTTTCAGTCCTAAGGACCGCTCAGCCGACTGTACATTTACTCCCCTGGCCATTAAGTCATTCGCCTACAATATTAAGCACTACTAACAAATGGCGCAATCATGCAGTCGCAGTACCGGCTTGTGATCATCATAGGTACCCATTTTAAACCCTGGGTGGAGAGGAGGTGCGGGGGAGGGGAAACACTGAAAAGCTTCTCTGAACTTCCTTGGAGGGACCGTGATTTCAGTTCCAGACCTCCGGACTGGTAGTCAAGCGCGATACCATTAGACCACCTCACACCACATTATGGCAAATTATGTTCTTAACATTCACAAGTGGTTACTAAATGTACCGAATTCGGGAAAAAATATATGTGTGACAATGTTTAGCTCCAATCAACTGGCATCAGGCATATTGAAGTTATTGTTCGGACAAGAAAGTGTGACGGACAGACAGACAGACAGACAGACAGAGACAAGCAGACAGACACACCACTCTCATGAAACCAATATGTCTCCCCCATATAAATATGGGGGGACATAATACTTCCGAATAGAATAAACACATTTTCTACTGTACTCCTTTTTTGAAACTTGCCTGTGCTTTAGTGTACACACATTTTCCTTCCCACTATATCAAACATTTAAAACATTTGTAAACAGTTTACTAATTGTACTTAACAGTGTACTTAAAATGTTTGCTGGCATCTCTATACATGTGTCTCCAGTATCTTCAGTATCTGAACTTCTGCAAAGGAGTTGTGCGAAGCCGTGATCTTCAGCACACCAATGAGGAAGATATGCTAGCAGAACTTAGTACTCAGAATGTTATTGAAGTTAACCGTATTAAGTTTGTTAGAGACGGTAGAGAAATAGTGACTGATACTTTCATTCTTAAGTTCTTAAGTTTAACGCCCCGTTCGTTCCACTAAGAATAAAATGTGGCTACTTAAGCATCGATGTTGACCCTTTCATTCCAAATTCTCTTCGGTGTTTTAACTGTCAGAGGTTTGGCCATCATAAGGACAAATGCACCAACAACCAGTATGTGCCCGTTGTGGTAGGAAGATCATGATTCCTCGAACTGTGAAAACCCTGTGCAGTGTTTTAACCACAAAGGGGTTCACTTTGTTCACTCGAAAGAGTGTGCAAAGTGGAAGCAGGAAAAGGAAATTTAGAGTATAAAGGTTCTTAAAAGGTTTCCTTTCCTGAGGCCCGTAAGCTTGTGGAAGCCTCGAAAACTTCTACAGTTGTGGTTTCAAACTTATGCAGATAAGGTGAAAGAAAAGAAAGTTGAAACTAAGAACGTTGAAACTCAGACGAATGTTACCTGGTCACACAGTGCGCCCAACTACAAGAAACTCTCTGACTGCTGTTTCTGGCAAGTATGGCATGGCGACCCAGGGATCGCATCAGAGTCATAACGTTACTAAGAAGAAACATAATAGTAGTGATCCTTTACCAAATGGTAAAGGCAATCCCGTGAAGCGCCACAACACGTATGGCAGCTTGGATGAGGAAGAAGTGATGGATGTTCATACATCCATTGTCCCTTCTTTCAACTGCCCAAAACAGAAAAAGACAAGAACATTGTTACTGTTACGCATCCATCCTAACTAAGTGTTGTTTCATTAATCAATAATGAAAAATTGCGTTATACAATGGAATTGTAGAGACTTAAGGCAAATTATAATGAAATTCTTCTGTTGCTGAATAAATATTACCCGGCCATAATGTGCCTTCAATAAATATTTTGAAGGACACTGATCAAGGCAACTTTAGAAATTATTCTATTTATAACAATATTTTTAATGATGGTGAAATAGCTGCTGGCGGCTCTTCGATTAATGTGAATAACTGTCACCCTTCATAAGGTCATTACATTTTGTTCTATATATATTCCACCAAGGACAACAGTTGACAATTAAGAACTTGACGCCCTTATTGAACAATTGCATACCCCATTTATATTGTTAGGGGATTTTAATAGCCATAATTCTCTATGGGGATCTACAAATACAATTGCCTGAGGTAAGATTGTTGAGGACTTTGTTGGTGAGCACGATTGGAGCATATTCAACAATAAGTTTCCAACCTATCTTCACCCAGCATCAGAAGCTTCTACTTTTTTCTACTTGCATTTATCTTTCTATTTGTTACCCATTTACTTTGAAGATTGGAAAGTTGGTGATGACCTATGTGGAAGTTTACCACTTTCTATTTTTTCTTAACCATATTGCTTCTCCAGTCGAGGAATGGTCCTCGTTGGAAACTAAAGAAAACAAATTTGGAAAAGTTTGAAATATTGTGTAGGGAAAATATAAGATCAGATGTATTTGAAAATAATGATGGCTCAATTGAAACATTTACATCCATTTTATATTCAGTGGCAGAAAGTCCTCATCAAACCTTAAGAAACCTCCTAAGCCGTGGTATGATGATGACTGTAAGGAGGCAATTAGAAAGCGTAAAGCAGCTCTTAGAAAATTTAAATTCAGTGATACTAAGGATATTTAAATCATTTAGAGTATTTAGGGCTAAAGCTTGTCAAACTATCAAGACTGTTAAATCGCAGTCTTGGAAGAATTATTTTCCTAAATTAAATTGTCGTTCTTCAGTTAGGAAAGTATGCGATATGATGCGTAAAATAAGTGGTAAAGGTAAATCCTCTTTTGGACATTTAAATGCAGATGATAAAAAAAAATTAACAGATGTAAAATATATAGCTAATTCCTTAGCTGATGCTTTTGCTACAAACCCTCCATCAGCTAAGTCAACCCCTAAATTTAGACATATTAAAAGGAGTAAAGAAAAGGAAAAAACTTACGTCTCACAACACTGAAAGCTACAATTTACCTTTTACTGAGAGAGAATCGTTTGATTCTCTTAATAAATCGCACGATACAGCTGTTGGACCTGATGTCATTCATAAACAATTGCCCTCAAATTACATACATGTATTTTTAACCATATATGGTCAAATGGTAAAGTGCCTAAGTTTTCGAAACAGGCAACAGTCATTCCTGTTCCAATACCAGGGAGGAAAGATAACACAGAATCAAATAATTATCGTCCTATAGCATTGACGAACTCCGTATATAAAACGTTAGAGTGCATGATTAACACAAGACTTGTTTGGTATCTGGAATCAAACAACCTCATTACGGAGTATCAAAGTGGATTTAGGAGCCAAAGAAGTACAAATGATCTTTTAGTTAAGTTGGACACATTTATTTGTGAAGCTTTCATCAAGAAGGAGCACTTAGTTGCTATCTTCTATGATCTTGAGAAAGCTTGGAAGTATGGCATAATGAAAGACCTTCACCAATTTAAAAATAATGATATAGATTTATGTTCGGTTGAAAAGACTAAAGTTGAGTCTATACCACCTTGGACTATTAAACCACCAAACGTTATTTTTGAACTAACACGCCTGAATTCAGTTCTTTCTTAAATGAAATAATTTCAAGATATGAAGATTATGAACACGTTTGTACTGATGGTTCAAAAGAAAATGAGAGGGTCGCAGCTGCCCTTGTGGCTGATGACACAGAAATAAAGTTTCGGCTTCCCGATAATGCCTCGATTTGTTCAGCAGTAATCAAGGCTATAGATTTAGCTCTTGATTATATTGCTGGAAATTCATATAGTAAACATCTTTTCGGATTCTCTTTCTGTTTTACAATCACTGAATAAATGTTCTTCAAAAAAAGCTCTTTTAATAATCGTGTTTTAAAATACCATGAAATGTCTAATTCAAAAGGTGTAATATTTTGCTGGATATCACGAGTTTGTTTTACAAAAAAAGTCCGTAACACGTAAGTGGCTTCGCACGATTACCACATGGGTACCACACAGAAGTCTTGCGTTAAAAGTGTGGCAAACGCACAATTTCGGTAGAGATGGGAGCATAAATATGTACGGTCATCGCAAGGTCGCCGCCGGATATCGCATGGACTCCGCGTTTGAGCCGCACATACACCGTACGATTTTCGTGTGACTGCTTCGGAGACCGAACGGATGACTTGGTCTGCTACACGTAGACAATGTAAAAAAATAGTCGCAGCCCGTAACCATCTACGATGACCTTAAAATGTCATGGAATATCGTAGACCGAACAATGGTATGCACCAGTGGTGAATGCAAATTTGAGATAAAGGCGGGGACCAGGAGGGCTGAATTTGGCGGTGCTTAGCCTTAATACGCCCCTACCCAAAACCACACCGACACGCAACATACCCTAATCTCATCGGGAAATGAAACACAATAAAATATGTGCATTAAAATATATAAACAGATTTGAAATTTTAATTACAGGATGAAATACCTAAACTGCTGGAATTATACAGTTTATCATCTTTGAATAAATGAGAAGAGTAACGAAATCTCGGTCTCCAACATTTGACATTGGATTGTCGTCTTTACATTGAGATAAAATGCCACGAAGTAAACTCTGTATATCGTTTAATTGGCGCGAAACCTGTTCTTATAATTCTCTATCCGCTTCACATCTCCTAATTGTTCTATGTTTGCTGCTTCAACTACTGCTACTGCTAGAGAGTGAAGTACTAGCACTAGCAGCGGTAGAAGTAGCAAAATCAGTAGAAACAGTATCAGTAGAAGTAGAAGTAGTAGTACAAGTAGAAGTAGTAGTAGTGGCAGCAGAAACAGTTTTAGTAGTACAAGTAGAAGTAGCAGTAGCAGTAACAACAACAGTGTAGCAGACAAAATGGGAGGGGGCATTTCTCTACATGGGTTATTTCTCTTTATAACGGACGTCATTTTACTACAAGTAAATGGTTTCATTTGGTCATATCTCAGGGGAGGGTCATTTCTTTGTAATACACCGGCACAAAATATATGCAAAGGGTATTTTCATGATGCCAAGTGTGTTGATAGTCTCTGCAGTTGAGATGCAAGCGGATTACGTGTTAAAGGATACATGTAACTGCTCTGAACACTTCAACATCTCTGACTACCCCAAGACAAAACTTCATAAAACTCACGCAATGATGTCCACGGCGTAATACCTTATTCTGGCCATCGGGGTTTGGAGAACAAGGAAGTAATGGGCCTGAAAATGCCGTTATGAGAAAGTGCGTATGCGGCGAATATAAAGATGACAAGTGGATCTCCTTTCACGGTATGAATGAGCTACATATGTGGTGTCATTGCATCTGTCTACATATATTAAGCATCTCAGCATCTGAGTACTGAGTACCAGTCAATCGAAAGCGTATGACGAATAGCCGTACAAGAAGTTCATCTTAGCTTATGGTGCTGTTCTAGCTGGAATGAAGTGACCGAGTATGATGAGTTCATCGACAAATTGCTGCTACTAATCCATATCAATTCCAGAGGCAACTGATATTAGGAGACATTGATAGTAGTATATCCGATTAAAAGGTATTAGGACCGTAGGTATATCCATAGACCGGCATATAACCAAACGTACACTTGGTTGGGTCACACTAGGTTAATCTTTAACATGGCTTTATTGCCTTGCATGCATGAATGTGATAATGTTGTCAATTACCCAAGACATTTTCATTTAAGACAACATTCCGTTTGGTTGCTTAAATTCTACATTTTATCAAAATAAGCACCTTTGCCTTTGACTTTACTACACATAGCATAGCTGTATATTACATAGGACTAGATTATATACCTGAATCGTCTTGTGTATTGGATATTATTTTCGCAGATCTTGATTCATAAAACGGTAAATACTTACTTAGCATTAAATGAATTTCTATTTCCAAGAAACGACAAACAACTACAAATATTTTCATACTATTCAAAATAGATAAATCATACTGTACTATTTGTCTCTGTCAGGTAAAATGACGTCTAAATCCGGTTGCGGTGGTAACACAACGTATTGTCAGAAATGCAATGAGGTCTTTGTTGGTTCTTGCGAATTGTGCAAAAGATGTGAAAAAGAACTGGTGAAACATGTGTTTGAAGGATCACTTGCTGGCACGCAGGAAACTACTAGTTCAAATGGTAAGATTTAGTGTATATTGTGATGTTATTAACGTTTAATTATATTTCTGAAACAGGAATAGAACATGTTAAATTCCAAGGTATATTGTGTTAGTAGCTTTAAGTTGGATCTACTCAGTGTTCGTAATTATATAATTTACATTGTTAACTGGATGTTCTATATTCAAATGATAATAATTATATTTGAACTGTCTTCATTGCTATAACAAATACTGCATCTTCACTGGCATGGTATGCTTGTTAAAATGCGTTTCAAGTCAATTGTAAAACACAAGTACGATGCTTTGATCGACACTTTGGTTTAAAAGCAAAGTAATACTAGAGCACATCTCATACATCACCAGTGACCAAGTCGGTTTACAGTCGACGAAACTGTCTCGAGCCAATGATCCACGTTAGCAGTGTAATAAGAACTTTGTTTTCATGCATCATTCCTGCTAGAGGAACCTATTCTCTAATAAAAGACTCAGTTCAACTCAATAAAACCGAGTCTGCAATTTTCTCTTCACATTGCTACTTTTGCTTAAAAGGGGTCTTTTAGAATACATTGAAGGCTTGACGTAGACATTGGGTATCGGTGTTTTTGTTCAACAGGACTCAGGCTGTTTGACACATTTTCAGCAGCTTTCCAAATCCTAAACAAGGCGGAATTTGGAAGTTAGTAAAACTGTTCGGGGGATCGAAGTGTTTATCAGACATAATTTTAGCATGATTATAGTTATGATTGAGCACACATTGATGGAAGTAGTGTTTATAAGTACAATAACCCATGCAAACTGTGTTGTCTGACAAACTTTTCGTTTGTTTCATTTTCGCTCAATTTCCAATAAAAGCATTACCCAGCAACAGATAGGTCGGATTTTGATGCGATGTTGTGACGTCTCTGATGTTGACGTCGAACTGAATCCAAACTATTTACATAAGTATGCTTGTATTTAATAATTGTATGCTTATGTAAACTATTAGTTAAAAAGATGCGGTCAGCTTAACTGTTAGTGTCTAATGAGGTTGAAACTATTTCGAAATGTAAATTGAAGAAATATCTTTGTAAACCACTTTTGATGTAAAAACCGTTACAGAAAATTGGTTAGATGATTCTGTTGCGACGGTAGATTTTCATATTCCCTCGTATCGTCCTCTAAAACGAAAATATCGTCCATTTGATAATCATGGCGATGTTATACTGTACTTGAAAAATAACATTAAGTATACTCGCCTAACGGATATCGAATCGATTGGATCAGAGTATTTTGATTTACATATTCATAAGTCATAAACATATATCATTTGGGGCGTGCTATCAACCTCCTAATATTATTGTTCTACAGTTACATTGGTTGCAGCTTAATCAGTGAGTACACTGGCGATAGGTGGGTCCAGTTTATTTCGCTTAAATATGTTTTCGTTCTAAATGCAATTTACCACTGTGTTTGCCATCGTTGATTAGTCTAAGAGGGAATACGTTTACACCGTTTGGCTTTTAGAGTGTTCTTGTCGTGAAACTGTTTAGGCGGCTGTGTGTTTTGTATTTGGTGTTTTCTGCATAACTCATACCTGTTCATGTTATAAGTGTAGGCTCAAGTATCTACTATCTTGGTAATTTACAACCATATGATAATCCTTTCAAAAACTCTAGCAGCTGTATGATTTCTAGGAAACCAGCATATACATTCTGAAAATGGGTAATCGGTTTTATTGAGTCTGTTCATTAGTAGTACTTAAAAGTGCAATACTACTCACGCCCCTAGCATCGGCTGAAGCAGTATTCAATTTTCAAGACTAATAACATCAAAACAAATGAACCCGAAGGACCAAAAAATATAACAACACTGAGAATGAAGTACATAGCGTTTTTACGGCCGCCACACAAGCACTTAACACCTGCTGTTGTGAAGTACATATATTCTGAAAATGGATGATCCGTCGAAAGCAAAAGTAGTACTGCAAATGCCATACATGGTCAAATGTTTTGCTGATATTCGGCTTTATATGATCAGTAGACACCAAGACATTAAATAGTAGACACCAAGCATTATATAGATTAAGTATCGTTTGGTTTGTTAAATGATTATTAAACATATTATCCCTGTCATTATTTTTTTATATACACGCTGATATAACGTATAAGAGGGGGTCGCATTTGGATGTTAAGAATAATGATAGTTTTCCACTAGTCTCGCGAGGTGAGGAGAGGAATAAATATTTTATTTTTAGAAGTACACACAGTCGCCCGAATAGCAACACGAAAAAAACAGTAAATACATATGTGTATAAAAGACATGCACAAAAACAAACAATGGGAGAAGATGGAAGTACGGCCTTGCAACGGTCAGTGACACTTGTCACTTGTTGTTTGAATCAGTTAAGGGGTCCCCAACCACACACCGACAAGAAGTGTAAAATAAACAAACCCCCGAAACATAAACATGTAAATAAATTCAGTTTGTAATAAATCTCGTGGAGAGTGAATCAGTGCGGAATTTCTTAGACTGTTAAATACAACTTTAGCTTAGTTATCATAAAGTATCCGTCGTCCGGGGTCGTTCGTCGTCTCTCAACGTGTTACTGCAAATGGTATCTCCTCTTAAATATAAATATATATTTAAAGGCCCGATATCATGAAAATTTCCAAGGATAGTCGTTAGGTGCTTCTCTGTCTCTGTATGGATCTATGGAAAGTAATTTAGTCAAGCTGGAAAAGACACACACAAAACGCAACCACAACCAAAACACCGATAGAAGGCAAGTAACATACATACACCCCCACATACGCACATAACACACGAGATGAAAATTATAAATATTAACACACGCACAAAGTACAATGACACAGGCACCGAACAAACATAAAAGCAAGGGTAACCAAGAGAGCATCTCCTTGGAACGGTCAGTGGCAAAACCACCCCTGGGATTTTAACCGGTTTACGGACGTCATAACAGCTCAGGATGCCATTGCAACCAAAAGACAAATCTTTAAGTCTCTTATTCTCCAAAAACGATGACCAGGTTTCAAAGTTATAGGAACATTCTTTAGATGGCTATCTACCACAATAGCTAAAACCATGACAATATCTAAACTAACATGGGGTGGGCCTGTGTTCCTTATATTATGTCAATATAAGCGATTTAGCAAAATTTTCAACTCTCCTCTTCTCTAAAACCAATTGTATGATTTCAGAATATTGTTCGGGGAATAGTCATTAGGTAACCTAATAACAAAATAGCTAAGATGATTTGGATCGAGTAGAAATTCTGGTTGCCATTGCAACATAAAAAGACTAATATTTAAATATTTTCTTATCCAATATCGTTGGTCGGATTATAAATATATTTTGATGGGAATAATCATTAGGTGACTACCAAATAGCTATAACCATGACAATATCTTAAACAACATGACCTCTAGGTGGCAGGTCTGTTTTCCTTATATGTCGATATAGAAAAGAGCAAAGTCTTCAAATATTGTCTTCTCCAAAACTTATGGTCTGATTTTCCCGCCCGAACAGAGCACGACGAAAAGCGGTAAATGTACATGCATAACTATGAGACATTAAGAGACGCACAACGGCATAACAAACAAACAATGCGGGCATGGAAGGGGGATGGAAGTACCGCCTCGGAACGGTCAGTGACAAAGTCACTGGGGCTTCAAACTGATATAGGGGCGTCCAACCTCACACGTATTCCATCCCCACCCTAAATGACAAACACTGTAAATAAACGTATTCCCTCTCTGACTAATTTTCAACAACCGCGATGGTAAACAGTGGTAAATTGCATGTAGAACTGAAACAAACTGCATCCATCTATCGCCAGTGTACTCAATGATTGAACTGCAAACAGAGAGAATAAATTCTGAAGGGTGGTGATCCCTCGAAAGCAAAAATTGCAACACAAAAAGAGAAAATTGCAGACTCGGTTTTATTGAGTCTGTTCATGAACAGTAATTGAAAGTGCAACACTGCTCACGCCCCCTAGCACCGGCTTAAGCGGTATTCAATTTTCAGAACAAAAAGTACTGAAATTCATGATCTCGAAGGATCAGAAGGTATAACAACACTGAGAATGAAGTACGGGGCGACGTTTTACGGCCGCCATACAAGCACTTAACACCCGCTGTTGTGAAGATTATAAATTCTGAAGGGAGGTGATCCCCCGAGAGCAAAAAATTGCAACACAAAAAGAGAAAATTGCAGACTCGGTTTTATTGAGTCTGTTCATAAACAGTAATTGAAAGTGCAACACTGCTCATGCCCCCTAGCACCGGCCTAAGCGGTATTCAATTTTCAGAACAAAAAGTACTGAAATTCATGATCTCGAAGGATCAGAAGGTATAACAACACTGAGAATGAAGTACGGGGCGACGTTTTACGGCCGCCACACAAGCACTTAACACCTGATGCCATAAACAGCAATAATAACAACAGAAACAAACATAAAAACAACTACAGATAGACCAACTTATTTTGGAACAAAACATGACCTACTCTAATGTAAACAAAATGATGCAACTATGGCGCTTCCTAATTTTTAAAGGACTTCGCAAACCACAACCCTTCAAAATAATTGTCTTGGTGCGATGGATATGTATCCGGGATTGCATGTGGCGGGTCTCGAGTTCGGTTCTGACCAGTGACCAATATTTTTATTGATTAATTGTCCATAAAAAACAATAATAAATATAACATATAATAATTAATAACAAAATATTAACATATAATTGAAAACGACGAAAAATTAATAAGATGACTAAAAATAGCAAAACATTTTTGTGTTAAAAAAAGAAAATTACATAGCCTGGGATTCGAACCCACGACCCCCTGTTTGAAGGACCAGATTCGTACATTTCCATTAGACCAAAGCCCAGTACATTACTACATTATGTTGCCTGGTCCTATAGGTGTGTTCTGTTATGTAAACAACCCAAATAACAAAAAGTCTCAATATATTATTGTCATAGTTTATTAACCTGTCAAAATTTAAATAATTATACGCTTGCTGAACACACCATATATAGCTTCGGTTGATATCGATAGCTTTCCTACTTCGCTCATTCGAGTATTTGTACATGTATTGTGAAATTCGTGAAAAACGTTGCAAACACAGGTTTACCCAAGCTAAATCCTTTCAGTGACGTAGGAAAATTCACATTTGACAGGTCAATAAAACAGGACAACACTTGACTAGATTAAACTGAGACTCCATGCATATTCCGTATATATTCGTATATATTGGCATGTAAGGTAATCGAATTCATCCGAGTATAGCCGGAAACGCTAACGGAAATTGATGAGTCTCAGTTTAAAATGGTCAAGTATTGCCCTGTTTCATTAACCTGTCAAAATCTAAATAATTATACGCTTGCTGAACACACCACAAATCGCTTCGGTTGATATCGATTTTTTCCGCTAATAAAAGCTTTCCTACTTGGCTTATTCGAGTACTTTACATTTATTGTGAATCTCGTGAAAAACGTTTGAAACACAGGTTTACCCAAGCTAAATATATCCTTTTAGTGACGTAGGAATATTCACATTTTGACAGGTCAATAAAACAGGACAATAATAGCTTGGTTTACCTGTACAGATATTGTCGATAAGGTTTGACCTGGCACTGCATGAATATTCCGCCTGTTTCAGTAAGCTGTTTTTATCTTTTCGAACACACACGTGAAACATGCGTCACTATCACGATTTTTCATCGACGAAAGTCGGCGGAAAGTGATGAGTGCCAGTTCAAACCTTACCGATAATAGACCAACTTATTTTGGAACAAAACATAACCTACTATAATGTAAACAAAACGAAGCGACTACAGCGCTTTTTTATTTGTAAAAGCCTTAGCAAGCGCATTTTTTTTCAACAAAGTATTTTTGGTGCAATGGATATGTATCTGGACTTGCATATGGCGGTCTTGAGTTCGATTCTTATCAGTGACTATTTTTTTATTAAAATACTCTCCGTACAAAACAACATTAAATATTAATAATAACATATAATAACTATTAACAA
This sequence comes from Azorinus chamasolen, assembly GCA_963576725.1. Taxonomy (NCBI): domain Eukaryota; kingdom Metazoa; phylum Mollusca; class Bivalvia; order Cardiida; family Solecurtidae; genus Azorinus; species Azorinus chamasolen. The sequence goes on along the minus strand of OY755240.1, from coordinate 18,061,498 downwards.
AATATTAACATATAACTGAAAAAGAATACAAATTAAAAAGAAAATTACAAATAGCAAATCAGTTTTTTTTTTTAAAAAAAAGTGTAAACTGCATAGCTTGAGATTCGACCCCGCGACCCCACGTTTGTAAAACTAGGTACATATCCATTAGACCATAGCCCAGTACATAATGTGTGGCGAGTTACTAAATTGTGTTGTCTGGCCCTGGACTTTTGTGCTGTTATGTAAACAACAAAATAACAACAAGTCTCAATATAACGTGGTTTATTTGTACAAGAAGAATAGGAACAACAACAACAATTATAATAATATTGGCAGCAACAACAACAATAATAATAATGATTATGAAATAACTGGGCAAAAACCTGAACCTTCACTCTATAATGCAGACGATCGGTGGGTCAGTACATCAACTGTCAATGAGATATAATTGCATACGGATGTTTCACCGTTATTGTACCATTTCAGATTATAGCATCCTCCAACTGAATTATCAAACACATAAATAAAACAAGTACGGAATAGTCCTGGCATTGTTTCTAATATATATTGTTCTTACTTTCAAGCTGAAAAGGAAACTTCCACATCCGAAAAATGCTGGCAGACGGGCAACAGTCAGGATTCGGTAAGTTTTGTCTTGGTTCCATATTTCATTCGAGTGATGTTAAAGTTATTATGTAGTTTGTAAGGCAATTAAAATTTGTATTTAATTTCCAATCCTTCTTCTGATACCTTATGAATTAAGCCCTGTACTCTCCATTAAGGTATAATTTACTTTTACATTTAGATACCCTTAGACTCCATATTTACGGCGATCTAATTATTTCCAATGTATGCACTTTAAGACCAGCTTAAAGCGAAAATAAACATAAACATAGAGACTATACATGAACTTCAATACATTAAACTCCCATCTCATTTCGGCGTCAAGAGAGCTACTGTAAAGCGAGTGTCTCCTGACACAGCTATTAACGGTGTATCCTGCGCAACTGTCCACAAATTTTGCGTTTCAAACTGACTTTAGAATCGAAATCTATGTACCTTGACACTTATTTAACACTAAGCAGTACGGTAAGTAAATGGTTGTTTGTGTCGAAAACATAAACAATGTATTGCTACTGAAACCAACGGAACAGCGTTCGCCATTGACCGGAATCTGTTGTAAGATTCACATTTACATACCGGAAATCATCATTCGATGTATATGTGGTCAACGACCAGTGTCAGCCATTGTACATGTGATAGCAACCTAATTGCTATTCAAAGCATTGTTCAGAATCGGACTCATTCAGAACATGGCCGAAGTTATCCCATGTTTCCCGTAGAAATCCCCATTCGAAAAAGGAGGACCCTTTTTAATAATTTAGCAGTATTCGGATAGCGATAATATTTAGCTGAACAAATATATACTGTCGGAAAATGGGTTGTAAGCATGATTTTCATTGTATGTATACGTGCACAGATTCTGGTGTTAAATGATTAATACGAAAAATGCTCGTAATACATCTTTAAATAAAGGTAATAAATATGTCGAATTACAATTACGATATATTTTATTACTCACGCGACTTTTCTATACAAAGTTTCCATATACTTGCCTTGCAACAGTTTTAATGTTGCATGCATAATGTCAAGCGACGATTCCAATTTGATCCCCGGACGACATTTCGAGTGTTCATTTTTGTCTAATAATTTGAGAAATGTTCGTTTGCGACTACTTTGGAGGAGGATCTCTCAAGAACGGACGGTGAAAAGGACACCGCCAGTACCAAACATAAGGCATAGACGTTTAAAACGGTTCCGTGATCTTTAATAACCATGAGTAAGTTTTGTTGGAAATTGTTTATTGCTGTCAATGAATAAATCTTTTCGGTAAAGATATTGATTGTGATTTTCGCTACAATGAAATAAATATAACATCTCAAGGAAGGCGACAGCAAGAATTAACAACCTTCGGTATGGTAATGTCAACCTCAGCTAACGTCTCGATAGACAGTACAAACCTTTGGTTGAATATATGTGCTGTAGCCGATATGATATATACATCTTGTTCAAATAAGATATTCTTCTTCATCCTCGATAATCTCTTGTTTTGTGTCGTTTTTCAGCAAACATTACTTAAACTGACTGCTGGTATTCGTCTTTACAAAACTTCATGTGTAGCAATTCGACAGCTAATTGTGTACGGAAATGAATACGGAAAAAATCCTATTATTGGTTTAAAGTCACATCATAAATGTCAAAACATAGAAGTTTTGTAGACGTGGTTAAAGCTTAAGCTTTATTCGAATCACCATTGAAACCATGCAGTGCATATTATCGTTTGATTCCGTTTTACAAATTGCACTCAGTCCAAAGCCATCTTTACCGTTTAAAGAATGCTATCAATCTGTACATTATAGCTCCGAATTCAGATGGGTTAAACATCCAACAGAAAAAAAATTCCACATGATATGACGAAGACGTTTTTATCGTCTTTCCTAAAACAATGTCAATTCGCAACATCCGTCCTCTGCGGTCGATCTTTGTTTGGCTTGACATAATATGGCGCGTAATGCAATTAAGAAAGTGGAAAAGGATATTAGACGCATCTAGGAGGATGTTAATATACGGATGGAGCGCATATGGATTGGGAAACGTTGCAACTGTACGTATAATTGATAAACAGCATCTAATTTACTTGAAAATGTACTAAAGTCAATCAACCATTACCAAAACACCAATAAAATTAAGTAAGCCACACATACAACCGCGCGCATACACAGCCACACATACAATCACCCCTTACACCCACATACATACATACATGCATACACGAGCTCACGCAAGCAGCACAATTTACCATGATAAAGATCAGTTCCGTGTATGTAGATGACATCTTTGTACGAACAATCCTCTTCTGTAAATGAAAATGTAAATGACCCAAAAAAGAAGGATCTATATTAACCCATTCCCTCATAAGCTATTTCTTAGATCCAACCGCTTCGATTAAATCTACCGAAAAGGATCATTTACTAGAGATAACGAAATTTACAGAATTGTGTAGTTTTGTAACCATTATGATAAATAGAGCATTTGCCCCTGTGAAGCAAATGCTCTATTTCACAATGGTTTCACAAAGTGACTTTTTCAGAAGCGTCAAAAGGCGTCAATATGCGGGAATCGGATAAGATAAAATGTTCCTCTTAGTTTATGGTACATATTTACCGTCAACAGTGAAATATAAATACCTGTTCGAAATACTCGAAAACGCTCACTGATTATTCACATCATAATGCATTCAAGATAGTATATACATTAACACTGTCTTGAATGTATTCATTATTTGATTAATCAGTGAGCATTATATACCGATACTATTTTCCCTATAAAAGTATTGGTCTATAATGTCGTTTTTATAAACAAGCACCTTCACTAATCTGATTAAATTTCCCCTATGAAAGGTGATAACCATCACATGTACACATCTGACCTATTCAATAATTTAGACAGCATCATAGAAAGATATTGACAAAAAACCGGACACTTTGTGACAGTTATAACAGTTACCGAACTATAGACCTAGGTTGTGTCCTTATTCTTGAACAATATGTTGGGTACACTTTCACATGACACAAGCACCATGACATACGGAAGGTAATTTGTCCACCTTTATGATTTTGTAAACATCTTGTCAATTTTAAATCTCCAGCCGGATGTCTTTAACCAGTCAATGCGCATATACTTTGGGCGATTTCAATCTATTATTGCTCAGATATACATGTATGTACATTTTCAGTGGATACATAGAATTATAATTGTATTTGCTTTGAGAAATAATAATAATACTTTGTAGGTAATTGACAATGCATTTAAGGCAATACAATAACCAAACACAATCGTCTGCATATCTGGCAAAAACCTAAACCAAACAGACACTCACATTGCTCAATATAGAAATCTGGGGGATGGAACGTAAATTACGTTACAGAATGGTCGCTACATATAACAAATGCGTATATCTTCTGGTCTATTCATTACGCCCAGCGCAAAACAAGCATAGCAAAGACTGATCGTCTCAGTGTCGGAATTATGTAAACAGGTGTTGTTTCATACGGCGTGTCATTACGGTGCTGGGCAACGTAGACATAGTCTAGGTAAAACTGACAAATCAATGATAAAACATACTTTGAAATGTCCTTTATCAGGATCTTTTAGGAAGAAGCATGAGTTTTGTAAATTTTCCTCATCTTGACGCGGATGTTTCCCGTGCTCCATCTTACGGGGTTTATATATCTCAACTTATTCGTTTTGCTAGAGCTTGATCATCTATTGACGATTTTAACAGTCGTAATCTCATTTTAACTGAAAAACTCCTTAAGCAAGGATATAGATACCATAAACTAAGAAAAACTTTCTCTAAATTTTACTATCGAAATCTCTCAATGGCCAATGTAATCTCAAGGTGCTTCTGCGACACTGTATTTCACATCCTGAATTTTATGGTGATGTGATATAAATCTTCGTAAAATTATTGGACTTACCCATTTTCTCACTTTGTGCATCAAATGTGTTAAACAATTCATTAAAAAGGGATATGATCCTGTAGTACTGCAACATACTGCATGTTTGGTTTTTAACCCTTTTACAGTTGGCAATCACGCTGGCCTCTTTGCATGTACGCCGACAATTAAGGTTTAGTACTCTATGAAGGCGACCTCTTAAATCCAGAAATGGAAGGAGAACGTCGGATATCTACTATTTCATTTTTGTCGTACCCTTTATTACTTTTCTACAGTTACTCTGTTTGCAGCTCAATCATTGAGTACACTAGGGATAGGTGGATACAGTATGTTCACTTAAATGTTTTTTCGTTATACATGCACTTTACCACTGTATTTGCCGTCGCGGTTGTTGTAGATTAGTCGGAGAGGAGATACGTTTATTTACACTGTTTGTCTTTTAGGGTGGGGATGGAATAAGTGTGAGGTTGAGCGCCCATAAACCGGTGTACCCCCCCAGTGACTTTTGTCACTGACCGTTCCAAGGCGGTACTTCCATCTTCCTCCTATTGTATGTTTGTTTTGTCTTTGTGCCTCAATTGCTGTTTTTTTCTAGTTATGTACATTTGCTGTTTTCTCTTGTTGCTGTTCGGGCGAGTGTTTGTTCTGTATGTGGTGTTTCCTGCATGACTCATTTTTGTACTTTTACATTGAGGCGCATGTTACTTGTTTTATTATTATACCCCATATTGTCATTATATAGCATTTGTAAAGTTTTCTGTTAATTTAAACTAAATTGTACACCGGTATTTATATGGTTAAGAAACGACCTTAGTCAAAGGCATTAAATCTAACTTTCAAGTGTTTATTATATTGTTTTAGGAGCGGCAACACAAGAGATCCAGCTACATCATATTGACACACAAACAAATCTACGTAGAAGGCCGCGAGGAAGAGTAACCATCCAAGATCATCTATCGTTACTGCGCATCTACGGCAACGAAATCTTACCGCAGCCGACAGTGCCAGAAACGTGCATTCACTTTCCGCAGACGACTGAAATCTCTGCGAACATTGTGTACAAGACACTTACATGTTATTCAATAAAATTTGTATCACTGTAATGTTTGTCTCTTTGCTTCTTAAAGTTTGATTAATTCGGTTGATACATTATCGAGATTGTATTAAGAAACGAAAACTGATACACTTATAAGTGTCGTTGAGTGTATTCCCGTTCAACAAAGAAATTAAAAGGAAACAGAAAGTATTTTGTTTCGTAAAAGTAGACGCATATGATATATTTTAACAATATTTAATTCAAACATCAAAGTACGAATACGAGTCATGCAGGAAACACCACATATAGAAGAAACAGTCGCCCGAACAGCCACACAAGAAAACACGGCACATGTATAAAAACATAAAAAGACGCACAAAGAAAAACAAACATACTATAGGGAGAGATGGAGGTACCGCCTTGATATATACATCGATACAATGCTTACCATATTAATAATCATGTCCTGAATAGCCTTTTCCTAATTCAGGACAATTTAAGAACAATTAAATTTTTCGATGCAATTTGTGAGGCTCATACATTTATCGTGTCAGTTATTCCAAATTTAATAAAACTTCACGCTGTAGCAGTGGATGCGAGTGTAGATGTAGTGTAGCAAGACAGCAAATTATCAGTTTGATCAGTCTCAGTATATTAATATGGACAGCAACAAACACATTTTAGTTGCCTTATAGGGTTTTAGACTTGCAAGTGGCTGAATTTCGTCTCTAGAATCTTACGTCCATCTGATTCTAATAAACTTATAAAATATACGTGTAGTGTGCTTGGTCCTTCAATATACGTAAATAATTTTAACAACTTTGTGGAATACAACATTTATATCAACAAAAGGTTTCTTATACGGACATTGTTACAGAATATTAGACAGGCAGCTGTATATGTAAAATAATGTTGCAGTACGTATCCACTGGATCCAAACTCTTTGCATAGGTAATCACATATGCGACATTGGCATTAAAAGAGTTAATCATATCTGATTTAAAGGTGTATATCACGATAGTTTGTGCGAATCGTTTTCGCGCATGTGCATGTTTTAACAGATATGTGTTTTCACATACACCGATCAATTTAAACTTGACACTCATATATGGGGGTCAGCAGATATTCCGTAAGGTCAAGTCCCTTAACTCTGCTCTGAATTCTCATTCTCCTTTTTTTACTTTGGGTTTCTGGTTAAAGTTTTAGGTTGAAGTATATTCAAGAAAACTCTATATGTTAGTGCCTTCAAACTTGACAAAAACATCAGATGACTCTGTAGGCGAAGTCCAATGAATTTGGGATGAATTAACATTTACATTTGACCTAGACCAAATTGTGTCCGTTTTTAGACATATATTTATTTTAACCACATACTCACAATAACTATTGCAGAAACGATTTTCAAATAGCGGGAATAGTCGAGCATGCCATCTTTGGACAGCTCTTGTTTTTTGTGGTATTTTTACTTATTTTCTCCAGTAGTAATAGATCCACAGGTAAATGGTACTACATTAAACAAAAATGGTTTATAGAGACACGATTGTATAGATTGTGGAATTTTCTTTACTTGGACACATGTTTGGTCTAAATGTGTTGACAGAATTACCTCCATTTCCACATGTTTTGTCACGGAAATATATTTACCAATAAAACTTCTCAGTGTTGTTTTATTTTCCGGTTCTTCGGGATCATTCGATTTGATGGTTTAAGTGGTATAAGTTTTGAATATTTAATACTGCTTAAGCCGTTGCTAGGGGTATGAGTAGTGTTGCACTTTTAATCAATACTCATGAACAGACTCAATAAAACCGAGTCTGAAGTTTTCTCTTTTGACATTGCTGCTTTTGTTTTAGAAGGATCACCTACTTTCAGATTAAATTTAATTTATGTCTATGACCTATATATGCATACCTTTTGGCATATTTTCTATAGTTCCATTCGAAACATTTAAATACAATGTATGTTTAGTCAAAACTATATGGCAGTGCTCATGTTTAAGCTCACTAAAAAGCACGATGGCTCAATGTTTTGAAAAATATTATTTGTATGGAAAAGGCAAAATCTTTTTTAAAAGATATGTCTGTTGGAAAGCATTTTTTCTCACCTTTTTGCTTTTCATGAAAATAACGTGATCAATTACAATTCAAATGTGTATATTTGTATCTCAAAGTTTCGTTATTTTTGTTTCTACACAATTTTAGTACGGGTACCCAACCTCGCATTTGGCATGATCAATGATTAATAATGAATTATGCAAAATATTTTTAAAACATCTATCTGTTATTGGGATCATGTCCGTGGTATACACAGGAACTGCGCAATGCTAAACATGTACGGCGCAAGCAGGAACGAAACTGGAAAATTCCAGACTCACGATATACCATCAACTATACAAAGAATAGTGTGCCAAATTGAAAAACTGCTAGCATTGTTAAAGGTTGATTTATACTCAGAGAAAGTAGGATAATGCCAGAGCGACTCAAAGACTCAATAGATTACAAGATACTGCATGTCTGGTTGTCAACTATTTTACAGTGGGCAATCACGCTGGCTTCTGTTCATATACGCCGATACAGTTTATTCACTTAAATATTTTTGTATTACATGCACATTACCACTGTATTTACCATCGCGCTTGTTGTAGAGTAGTTGGAGAGGGGATACGTTTATTTACAATGTTCGTTTTTAGGATGGGATGGAATAAGTGCGAGGTTGGGCGCTAAAATCCGGTTTAACACCCCGTGACTTTTGTCACTGACCGTTCCAAGGCGGTACTTCCATCTTTCCCCTATTGTATATTTATCTTTGTGCGTCACTTGATGTTTTTATAGTTATGTGCATTTGCTTGTTACCTTGTGCTACTTATAGGGTGGCTGTTTGTTCTGTATGTGGTGTTTCCTGCATGGCTCATTTTTGTACTTTTCAAAGTCACTAAGCATCTGCTGGGTACAAATAGTGACATCACGAGGCCTAAATGTCCGTTCTCAAAACAACTAGCACAATACTTTAAACAGTGACTTTTTATTGTCAAAGTAGACAGGATACGGGTAGACATTGCGGGGGGCACTGTTTCCTATGCATCAGCCACCGCTGAATTACAGCATTCAACGAACTCTAAAATTTTGCCCCAGCTACAGGAGAAGAAGTAAACAAGTCATTCAGGCATTCTCCTGTAAGTCCTGTAAACTGGATCCAATACCTACATGGTTGTTACGGCCATTCCTTGATAAACGCCTACCGATGCTGACAAAAAATTAAAAACTCCACTTTAGGCACTGCCTGCGTTCCAAAAAGCTTCAAAATGTCACTTGTCAGACCTTTTGTAATAAACCGGATCTCGATTCAAATGAATTTAAGAATCATATGCCTGTATTAATTTGCCACTTGTCTCCAAAGGGTTAGAAAAAGTCGTTTGACAAACGCATTGCGTTCCACTTGACATTGAACAATCTACATGTGTACCATCAGTCGGCGTACCGAGAGCATCATTCAACAGAGACTGTTCCCTCGAAAGCAAATATTGCAACACAAAAAGAGAAAAATGCAGACTCGGTTTTACTGAGTCTGTTCACAACTGCACCACGCCCTCTATCACCGGCTTAAGCGGTATTCAGTTTTCGGAACAAGAAGTACTGCCATTCATGATCTCAATGAATCAGAATGTATAACAACACTGAGAATGAAGTACGGGGCGACGTATTACGGCCGCCACACAAGCACTAACCACCTGCTGTTGTAAAGATTATAAATTTATAATTGCTGAAGGGAACTGATCCACCGAAAAACGAAATTACCGTTCTGGTGATGCTGGAGTTATCAGCTGCATTTAATACTTTTGATAATTAAACATTGCTAAAACGCCTGGAAAAAGACTTCAAAATCGCTTGTGTGGATGACCTATCTGAATGACCGCTAGCAAATGGTCTTGGTCGATGGATAATTGGCCATATGAAATACAGCGTGCCACACGAATCGGTCCTAGAACCAAAACACTATATAATGCACACAAAACATGTCGGCTTCATTTGCAGAAATACGAGCTAGACCACAATTTCTATGCCGATGACTCAGTTATATCTATCCGTTAAGCCCATAAACATTTCCTGTCAACAATTAACTTTATCGCGAGTTGAGGACTGTCTGAAGGATACAGTCTCTTGGATGCACCAAAGCATGCTGAAGCTCAATACGGACAATACTGAGTTGATCCTGTTTCACACAAGAGCACATAATTACCTGAAGAGATTTATGCGCAAGTAGGACCCTTTAAAATCAAACAATCGTTCTGTGAAAAGACTGTTGGTGCATGGTCCGATTTACCATTGATATGGCATCGCACGTCAATTCCGAGTCTAGTTCTAGTTACACACATTTCCGACAAAAAAGGCCATACAAGAAATACCCCCCACCTGATGCTACCCAGACTAAATAGACTATTGCAACTCATTGCTGCATGAAATTGCAAAAAAACAACACTACTGAAACTTCAAAGGGTGCAGCTCACACCATAACCAGGACTCCTCGATATAATCATACCCTTGAAAGGGCTTTTAACTCCCTGAACAATCCTTTGTGTACGATATACCCTATTACAACTTCATTACAATAATTTATGGAGGCATTTAGCAAAAAGGGTTATCTTTGTTGTACAAACTCGTTGCCACAGTGGGTTTAACTCCCTGAAAAATCATTAGATATACCCTATAACAACTCCTTTAAAATAATTATGGAGAAATGTAGCAACAAAAGAGTAACCCATTTAGTACAGACTCCTTGCCACAATGGGTCGCATAGTGTTTGTCTTGAGAGGGTAGCATACCGGGCGTATATAACGGTTGGTTTTTGTAATTTTTGTATTGCATTATGTAGTTTATATGTATGGACTATAAACTGACTTTTTCTGTTACCCCATTGCCCTGCATACGTTAATTAAAGTAGTAAAATCAAGCAGGCAACGCCATATACAAGACGCAACCACCACCAAAAGATCAATAGACAGCATGCCATACACACACACTACACACCCAAACACACGCACATACACGAAATGAACAAAAACACAGGTACAGTGCTCCCTCCCTACAACGAACCTCTCAATAACGATTCCCTCCTTACAACAACGCATGTCACTGTTTCCGAAATAACAAAGCTCCAGAAACAACTTTTTTCATCGTATTTTATTTATGCCTCCATCAAACCCTATGTTGTGACCACTCTTTAGAATCGTCACTTTGTGACGATTCTAAAGAGTGGTCACAACATAGGGTTTGATTGAGGCATAACGGTTTTAGATCTCGAAATAAACCTTATCTGGGGATCTAATTATGTTTAATTTTCCCTCCCTATAACAACTCCCTCTGAACAACACATACACTCTTCGTGTCCCAACGGGTGTCGTTGTAGAGAGGGAGCACTGTACTAGAGATAAACATTCGAACATGAAACATGAACAAAAGAACAAGTACAAAGACATAAGACAAGCAAAATAAGGGTGACAAAGATAGTACCGTCTCGAAACGGCCATTGGCAAAATCACCACTGAGGGTTTTAACCGGTTTACGGACGTCCTAACCTCACACTTATCATATTAGGCAATATTTTTGTGAAGTATTTTATGTCAAACATTCACCTACATCAGTTGGTTACGGGTCATATGACACTGACACTGTGCATATAATGTTACATTGGAGTATTGGTTATCTGAGTGCTCTAATACAATATAATATTGCATAATATGACAGTCATATAAACTTTTGAAAAACGGATGATGTTGTTATGTTTTCTGGTCCTTCAGGCTCATTAGTATTGATGGTATGGGTTTTGAAAATTGAATACTGTTAAGCTGGTGCAAGGGGTATGAGTAGTGTTGCTTTTGAACATAAAACCGAGTCTGCAATTTTCTCTTTTGGCATTACTACTTTTGTTTTCGAAGGATCACCCATTTTCACAATATACTTATCTGTGATTCTTAAATTAATTGTAATTTTATTATGCTTATATCTATTTTATGGTTATTTTATGCTATCTATTTATTAAATAATTTTTTGTTTTAATTATTGTACATGTATATGCATGGAGTATACTCAGTTTTATTTATTAATGTGAAGCGTTTGAGCGCAGATATCTTTATGTGTGTCGTTTCCTGCTTGGCATTGCTATTTTTCATCAATAATACAATAACTAAATATACGCTCAATAGTACAATGAAGAAATATACGCATTTAGGTTATAATAGTAGTATGTACATACATGTATTTGTATTATAATACTTATCTCAGAAATATTCACATATTAATTGATATCTCATTCAGTTGACGAAATATGTAAATGCCTTCAATTCCGTTCCACTTGTTTTCAAATATTTACAATTGGTTTATTGTAGGTAACCGTACAGTCGAATGTGAAGTCAAAAAGGTATGTTCTTTATTGTTAAATTTTAGTAAAATATTCAGCAATAAGCAAGTTTATTGCACAATCACAATCCATCGTGCAGTGTTTGATTTTGGTCATGTTATACACATTTTGTACTAATTTTTATCTTTTTATCAAGTATCTGTACGACAATATGATTATTTCTCGCTTCTTAGACGTGCTAGATAAGCTGAGTTACCAAGAATAGCCGTACTAGAATTTTTTATCTGGAACACCCCTTGTCTGGTGTATTCATTCTCGCGATTAGGTAAAACCAATACAAGGGAAGACACTCTTACATAATTATACCAGCATTTCTATAGTCAACGGGTTCATAAATTAGAATTGATATAAGTAACTAGCCCGATTATAAAATTCTATTTATCATATAACCATTTTATAAAAGGATAGTTTAATTTACCGAACATGTTGTTTTGTAGTCCCTTACCACCCCAAATCGCAAAGTGTAACAAATGACGTCATTTAATGTAATAGTAGTTTGTTGCTATGAGATACGGAAGTCGTATTACGCAATGGAAAGTAGTACCTCGCAAAATCCATTACTTTACTTGTTTTTAGGGTTTATTTAAGTGAGAAAACTAATCAAGCATGGTTTTTGTTAAATCGGAGGGGTTAAACCCACGGTTGGTCTGTTCAAATCGGAAACTCGCTAAAGCTCGTTTCCGATTGGAACAGACCAACCTCGGGTATAGAAACCCCCGTCTTTAACAAAACACATGCTTGATTTTGTTAATAATGAACGGGAAAAAACTTACATCTAGATACCATTCAAGATGAGACCTCTACTGGGATGTGCATTACTATATGCATTATTATTACTCGTAAATGACAATGTATAGAACACTCATTTGTGCGTGCCTGTATTAAAATGTACATATAGGTAATGTGTGTAGTCTCGTTTTCATTCCTTGGTAACGATGGCAACCTACATATATGTATGAATTCTCGTATTGTAACTTTTATAGTTGCCAAAACTATTTTGAGCTAAACACAGATAAGACAAAGTTACACGCCACTTTCACATTTTAGGATGAAAATGCTTTTGTAACGACATTTTTATATTCAGAATTACCTAAGTGACAACATGTAATCATCGATCTGTATTCAGACTTGCATTTTTTTTTTAAATTGTATTTCTGGGTATCTCTTGGTTCTCGGAAAACAGAATAATGCTAGTCATACCGATTACAAGTTTCTGTATCTTATAGAAATAAAGAACGGTATCTATGGCTTACATACAGACTTACAGGAATTGTATTTATAATTGTCTTGCACACTCCTTACGCTTTCAAAGAATCTTACATAATTTATATCACTGTTTCCTCAGTGGGTGCAGTATTTTCAAGAAACAGCCTATGTAAATGAAAATAAAGTAAAGTCAAGCTGTCGTAACCAAAACTGTGTCAGTGAGGAAAAGGACCGACTGCTTGGTAGTTTTAGGGAGCATTTTCTTTTATAATATTCACCTTTTAATATAGTCATATACATGATAAACACCTACCTTTACTAAGGCTCAACTTTTACTTAGCGGTATTTCAAAAGTGTTTTAAACATGTTGGTAGAAGATTTGCAAAGGGTCATTCCTTCAATATGCCATTAAGTTCTGACCAGTGGTGTCATAGATGATTTCTTTTTTACCAAAGGTATATAAGGAAAATTAGCGCAACTGATGGTTTGCCATGTTTGTTAACAAAGTAAAATAGTCCGACCAGATAATGAAAGAGGTCGCCTAATAATGAAACCTGCAAACATATATTGAAATGTTTTAAAATGGGTTTAGAGGAGAAGATTAAGGAAATGTCCACTTAAGACATACAAGAAAGATTAAGTACACCCTGGCAGCAATGTTTTCAAAACGCCATGAGCAGTGTTGGTAAAGGGCTAACAAATGTCAATTCCTGCACAATTATATTAAAATCTGCCCAGTGGTTTCAGATACGTCAAATTTACTATAGCCGTATATGTGAAAAATAACCGTACCGGTCACGCTGCTAGCCATGTGTTCAACATTTTAATATATTTGAACATAATTGGTAGATTATTTTAACAATCAATATTTAATAATGCCATATAGCAGACGACAATGCTGGCACCGAAAGCGTTAATATAGCCATATAGCAAGGGGATTTGGTTCTGTCTCTGGTGGATATTGTTGTAACAAATAGAAATACTTAAACAAATTAGGCAAAGGGTCACTTAAGTTTCATTGTACAAAATATATTGAAATCTGTCCAGTGGTTTCAAAGGAGAAACGTGTTTATATAGCCTTATTTGTAAAAGTAAATATGCCGCTGGTGGCCACGTGTTTAATATATCAAATGTTTTTTTAAAATTATGATAGATTATTGTAATAGTAAATGTTTTATTATAGTCATACAAAAAGAATTAGCCGCGAACCTGGTGGCCATTTATGTAACAAATAAAAATCTTGAAACAATTTTGGTAGGGGTCACCTATAGATTATTCCTGCAAGATATAGAGACATCATTTAAGAGAGGAAGAATGTCTAAATATATATATAATATCCTTATGCTGTGACATAACAAAAGTACAAAAATGAGTCATGCAGGAAACACCAACTCGAGTTCTATAATGATTGTCAATTCCTTAAACATAAATAAAAGCAGGTGTCACAATAAACAGTTCTTTAAACTTTGGTGGTCACACTTGCCCCAGGTGTTGTAGAATAGATGTTGATTAAGTAAACTTTTTATGATGGACTCCAGCTACCACGATAGATTTACTAGAGTATTTCGTATCTGAATGAGTTTATTGGTGGTTTGTGGCATGTCTTTGACACACATGTTTCACGGCAAATCTTATAACTGGTAATTATGTCTCCCCCATTTATTGGGAGATATATTGTTTTGCCAGAGTTGTTTTCTGTCCGTCCGTTCGGCTGTCCGTCCATCTGGGTGTCTGTCTGTCCGTCACAAACCTGAGTCGCGCGTATCTCTAAAACCAGTTGGGCTAGAGTCACCAAACTTCACAGGAATGTTCAACAGCATGAGTTGTGCACCTGAATTGTCTCCCCTGATAACTTTGGAGTTACTGGCCCTTATGACTTAAAATAAGAGAAACTTTACTTTGTGTCTAGTACTAGAGTCACCAAAATTCACAGGAACGTTGACCAGCATGTGTTGTTGTGTACCCAGGTTTGTTTGAATTGTCTCCCCCTGATAATGTTTGAGTTATTGCCCTTGATGACTTAAAATTAGACCCTGATAAGTTTGGAGTTACAGACATTACACTTGTGTATTGGAAATAGGATGGGAGGGGGAGACATCTGTTTTTGTGACAAAAACAAACCTCTAGTTAAACCTATGTTTTCAATAATTAGGTCTTGATAATATATTGATCTACCCCTTTTTAATTACGACTCAGTTATTTTGCACTGACTGGCGACAAAACAGATTAATGTCAGTGAATCAAGAGGAGAAAACGAGGGGATCACGTCATCATCCAAATGACGACGTATTTCATAAGTATCAAGGTATTATTTACATGACTTCTAGTTGTATGGTTTTGATTGATGACATCATACTGTACAAATTCGTCATCGGTGTCACTGATATGAGACACAGAGTGAATGATGAACTGACACTATTAACTGTTATGACAGAATTGTATCATTCACATACATTTCAGTTTGCATCAATTACGCACAGTTGTGTGGGCAGCTTTAATCAATTTGTTTTATTTTTTGTTATACAGTTTTTTGTATTACGCATGTGCGTATAAGGCGATGGGGATTTCACATCTTTTTAGACAAGGTAGACACAGAAAAGATGGTTCCTGAAAGCGGTCTTAGGTCAGGGTCTGCACTGCTTGCTCATGAAATTGAAACAGATACAACGATTTGTGTCAAAGCAAACATTGCCTCGAAATGTTTCCTTCACAAAAAATGACGTTCATGAAAATTCATGAAGTGACAATTTCTAGCATAAATGTTCATTAGGGAACAGGTATTAGGACATAGGTGAACATGTAGTCAATGTATGTAGACTATTATATCGTTGGGTATATTTAGCACAACGTTTCTGTTATATATTATGGCACGATGTCAACGTTATTATTCCGCGACATCACGTCGTCGACCCGTTACGCCGGCGTCACATCGGTTAGTTTTCCTTTGAAATCCGTCTTAATTAAAGTACTGAACTAGCAGGTCACATTTATATTTGGTGTCATAACATTGGCTTCTGTAAGGCGGTGTGTTCGTCCTGCATTCTAGAATACTTCTTGTCCACTTACTAGACAGGAGGATCAGTGACGATTTTGCAGATTGTAAAATTTTGTGCTTGATTGCAAGGGCAACCATTTTTGTTTACAGTTTCATGGATGAAATATAAATGAATCAAATAACAACATAACAGCTATAACTTTGTCAAATTATAAGATAGAATCATAATTCTTTCAATTATGTAATTCAGAAAGATGGTATTTTCTATAAATAAAATTTTAAAAATCGAAACTTTTGTCATTTTAGGCGGGTTTTCCTGCATAACTGCTCATACATATTTATATCATTATCTCCTTATGCATACATTAACAGTGTGATTTTCTTTGCAGCAAACGCGCTTAGTAGTACACTCTTCTCATGTTGTTTGTTAAATTATTACATACCTGTATATAATTTGAATTAGATCGCCTTTAGATATTTATGATGTATAATTTTATGTAAAAGAAACTCTATTATGTAAATCAGTTGAAAAAAACAACATGAGGGCGGTGTGTAAAATGCATTATTTTTACAGAATCGAAGTGACGTTTAACGTCCTTGTGTTGTGCCAGTTGGAGGAGTCAGAAACTGTTGGTGTTGTACTAGACGCAGATAAAAAAACCATATACAAAATGGATCTGGGAAGGTATTTTATAGTTAATTAAAAATGAGATTTCATTTATTTATCCTGATGTTATAAACAGCGCCAGCATTTTTTTTTATCCCTCCCCCCCCGATCAAGGGGAAGGGGTCATGTCATACTGTTTATGCCATGTCTGTTTGTTTGTGGTGCTTGTGTCCAACTTTAACGTAGACGATACTTTTTTAGACATTTCACATACATACTTAAAACTTGGCATGCATGTGCGACTTTATAGTGGTATATCAATTGCAAAGGTCATGTCGGGGCATAGTGTTTCACAAATGCATATTGTTTTTTAAAAACATAAACCACTATGTAGACGCAGCCTGGTACAGAAAAGCATATGCACATACCATAGATACTATTTACGCGTGTTTGCATGTACATGCCAATCAGGCATATTATCAACCAAAAGCATACAGACACCCCTACGCTCTCATACTTACTACGTACATAAATAACCGTACATGTACGGACACTCGGAAAGGGTATATTTTGGCGTTCGATACTATTTAGAAGCAAACATGTAAATACTTTAAATTATTATCAATTTCTATACAACGTCAAACATTGAAAATATGCTAGTTCAGGTACATAGTGCTGCAGTTATTAAAAAGCAAATATTTTGCTTTCAGCCAAAGCCCAGCCGAGGATGAAAGTCTAATAACATATGAGAAAACAATTTCTATAACGAAATTAGACAAGGATATCGGATACAAATATGTTATTGCATTGAACGACAAAATAAAAGAAAAGGGTAAACAAAGAAATCTACGAACAGAATCCAGCCAAGGTAAATCTTGAAAGAGTATATCTGTCGTGGTATGTATGTATACTACAGTGTCGCAGTGTGCTAAGGTCCAAGCTGAACAAATTAGTGTTACAGTGTTCTAGAACCAGGCAAACCGATAATCATTCTTTAACAGGGCGCTTTGTGACGTTTTTGCTAATTGCACTCTTGCGTAGTGAGTTTTAGTGTCATGACGCAGCTGATATGTTTTCAGTGTTGGGTGAAACAGACAAAACATTCTTTGACGGTCGCGTATGTATGTGTAAGTGCGCAATTTATGTGTATTTCTAGGTTGATGTGGTCTTGCGTGTGTCAGATTATAACTTCCTGTCTGACTTCAGTTCTATTTTCGCAGCAGTGCATCAGTTCGTCTTATTCGTACTTCATTCTCAGTGTTGTTCTAATTTCTGGTCCTTCGGGATCATTAGTTTTGATGCTAATCGTTTTGAAAATTGAATACCGCTTAAGCCAGTGCTAAGGGTCGTGAGTATTGTCGCACTTTTAATAACTACCCATGAACAGACTAATAAAACCGAGTCTGCAATTTTCTCTTTTTGCATTTCTACTTTTGCTTTCGAGGGATCAACCATTTTCAGATTATATGTACTTCACAACAGCAGGTGTTAAGTGCTTGTGTGGCGGCTGTAAAAAATCGTCCAGTACTTCATTCTCAGTGTTGTTATATTTTCTGGTCATTCGGGATCATTAGTTTTGATGTTACTCGTTTTGAAAATTGAATACGCTTAAGCCGGTGCTAGGGGGCGTGAGTAGTGTTGCACTTTTAATAACTACTCATGAACAGACTAAATAAACCGAGTCTGCAATTTTCTCTTTTTGCATGTCTACTTTTGCTTTCCAGGGATCACCCATTTTCAGATTTTTTATATATGTGCTATTAAACAGTCCGCTTATTTCTAATAAGCTTAAACATATTTTTTGTTTGTAATTGACAACATATATAAATCTAATAAGGATTGGAATGGAAGCTGTTAGCTGTTAGTTCCTCTCCTAGTGTATAGTAATGTATAAAAACATTATTAACACATGCCAATTACATGATAAGATGCAAAAGTGAGAGGTACAGTACAAAATGATTAGAAAACTAGAATTCAATTGAAAAAGTAGTCAACGGCAAGCAGGAAACAACACACACAAGACGCAACTATTACCAAAACATCGATAGAGCAAATATAACATTACAATACACACACGCGCGCGCGAGTACGCCCGACTGCCTGTCCGTACGCCCACACGCACAAACACAGAGGGTTTTGAATTTAAAACATGAACAAATGCGCAAGTACAAAAACAATTGTAAGGATGAACACGCAAACACACATACAAACACCCACACACACTCACCCACGAGATGAAACTTTTAAACATGAACAAACGCACAAGTACACAAGTAAATTCTGATTTCATGGAATCAGTATTCTCGCCTGGGTGTTATTATGATCGTGGTGGAAGTCGTAATAGTTCAAACCAATTTAACTTGGGTCATGTGTTTACATATATATGTTTCCTAATGTAAATAAAGTGCGCTCGTGACGGTCGTAAAGATACAAGTATGTGTTATGCAGGATACACCACATACAAAACACACAGCCACCCGAACAACACCACGGCGCAAAGACATAGCAAACAAACAAAAAAGGGGATGGAAATACTGCATTGGAACAGTCAGTGACATTGTCACTGGGAGCTTAAACCAGTTTAGGGCTGCCCAACCTCATACATATTCAATTAACGTCCTAAATATGGACAAATAATCAAACAGGGAGAGCCACATACGAAATGACACTGCACCAAACACCACCAAACAGTGTAAACAAACTTATCGCCTCTCATATTTAAGTGAGATGAACTGGACTTACCGATAGCTAGTGTCCTCAATGATTGAGCTGCAAAGAGAGTAACTGTAAAAAAGTTATAAAGGTTACGACAAAAACGACAAAGTACAAAGATCCGACGCCCTGCCTCCGTTTCCGGATTTAAGATGTCGTCTTCATACAGTACTAACCTTTCTTGTCGGCGTACATGCAAAGAGGGCAACATGCTTGCCAACTATAAAATGGTGGCCAATCTTTATCCTTGCTTAAGCTTTTCGGTGAAAATTATATTTCGACTGTTAAAATGTCAACAGAAGAACAAGCACTGGCGAAACGAATAAATTGAAATATTTATACCCCGTAATATGGCGCACGGGGAACACTTCCGTCAAGATTAGGGACATTTACAATACCAAAATCAAAATCGTCTCTTTTGTCATAATTTTTAGACAGTCATTCCATAGTAAAATTTAAGGTCTAGATCAAGGAAAGCTGCATTTATAAGTGTCGAAATTGTTAGATTTATTCCATTTGAGTTCTTTTAGGTAAATGGTAGAAATCAAAACATCAAAGAAGATTTATCTAAGTACAAATATGAGTCATGCAGGAAACACCACATATAGCCACCCGAACAGCCGCCCGAACAGCCACACAAGAAAACATAGCAAATGTATATTACTATCAAAAGCATAAAGAGACGCACAAAGACACAACAAATATACAATAGGGGGAATATATAAATCAAATATCGGGAAGTGTCATTGAAGGCTTTACTAAAGGGCCTAAATATAGATTACCTTCCCTTATTGATTCTGACGCTTGTCGAACTCATATTGCGGAAGCTATTCAAGAATTCTGCATCAAATGGTGTCGATGAGAACATGTTGATGTTAATACCCTGAGCAAGTCCAATTGGTGTAATATTTCATTTGCTTGTCAATAAAGAACATTTTATTAGCATTACATGCCAGAAATGATTTTTTCTCTTGTGAATATTTTCTGGATTAAGTCTTTAATCAAATCAGGAGGTGCAAGAAACATTTTGTTCATAAGATTTTTTAAGGGTTCTGAAGAGTTTTTGTATAGACCAGACACGATTTGTTCCAGAATTGTCATTAGTCTTATCACAATATAAATTTACGTTTATCTTAGTTAAACAAGAAGTCAAAAGTATAGACAACGTTGTAGTTTTATAAGAGCTAGAATTTGCAATGAATTTTTACTGAGGTTTGGTTACCAACACATTGTAGAAAGTTTATGTTGTGTAATTTAATCATCTGCTCCAAGTTGTTCACACTTTTTGAGAAGATCCTTTCGTTAGTAGTAACTGGAATGTATGGTTTAGTATTAATAATGTCCTGCTTCAAGACATCGGTATAATGTAATCGTAAAATAATAATCATTATCAGCAGGAACAGAGACGTAATTTGACTGAAAACCCTTGTTAAGATGTCTGAAAGAAATTCTTGGTTTAGGTGGAAGATTGTGTTCATTTGAGCTATAAAATAAAACGCATTTGTCAATTATATAAAAAAATTAGTTTCTTTCCAATTTAAGAGAGCATTAGACTCAACTTATTCCCTGCAACGCCATTCAATTCTAAAATTTTGTAACCCTCAACAATGTTGCCTCAATAAGAGTTACAATCTATCAAGGATGGCATTCTTTATTTTGGACCTTTATTCAGAAGAGATCGTAGATGTTATCTTTAATAATATTGAAGTTACCAATAACCACATGACCAGTCGGTCGGATAATAGTCAAACCTAGAGGTGGCGCAATAACAGGAATATTATCATTAATATTTAGGTCGGTAACAATCTTATTATTGTTGAAAATTGTATTTCTGATGAGTTTCCTATATTTGTAGCAGGTAATCGGTGATTCTGTATTTTCAAAGTATTTAGAAATAGTGTCACAGTCATTTTTGTCTTTCAAAAGGAGTCTTTGGCGATCAGATAAGTTGTCAATGTGTGGTCGGAAAACATGTACAGAACGCTTTGTATCAAACTAACCGTTCCTATTAAAATTATTTTATCGAACTGCTTAATTGTTAACGAATATATTGGTACGGAAGAAAGTCTAGAAAGCATGGCATGTTTACCAGCAGTAACACGCATGTATATCAACAATAGTCACCTTCATATGAAATCTTCGTTTAATATTACCATTTGTACGAATTCCATGTGATCGAGATGTGCGTTTACATATAGACAAAGGTGCAACAACGTCTATGTTATGATCTTTTGAAATATTACCACTATGGTAAATATTGTCAGTGAAGCCTAAAACAAACGGGGTTTGTAAATTCTTTACCCAATTTAATTCCGTTATGAACCTAGTTTTCGATTTAAAACGACTATCACATAAGATGTGTTCTACAGGTTGAACTGATACATCTTTAAAATAGCAGTCTGACTTCCTAAAATGCTAGTACAAAAATTCTAAGGTTGTTACTTCGACATTGGTATGCATTCCCCTGAGTTGGTTTTCAGAGCACGGCCTGTTTGACAACGTATTGGATACCGCAACTAGGGGCGTTTAAGGTCAAAACATATATAATATTGGTTGAAGTGCAATCCACGTCTAAATTTGTTACCCCGCACTTCATTCTCAGTGTTATATTTTCCGGTCATTCGGGGTCATCAGTTTTAATACTTTTAGTTTTGAAAATTGAATACCGCTTTAGCCGGTACTAGGGGAATGATTTGTGCTGCAGAAACTGTGAAGTTGTATCCGTTTAATTCCATGGTTTGCAGGGTCTTATTAGGGAGGGCAGTAAATTGTCAGACCAATACTTTTTGTGATTCAATTTAAATGCGCCACGTTGTGGCATTCAATATGTAGGTCAGACAGGACGTTCTTTAAAAACTAGGTTTCGTGAACACAGTTACCATTGCCGGATCAAAAAAGTACGCAATTTTCTTTACCAGCATTTTCGTCATACAGGACATTCTTTCAAATATGTTTCGGTTCAACCAGTAGAACAAATTTATTATGATTCTAAAACTACTGGTAGTTTAAAATCTAAAGCTCGTTTCATCACAGAGCTAGACTGGATAAAGAAATTACAAACACCTTTTCCTTTAGGCCTTAATGATAACATTTTCCAAAGCGGCAATATTTCTAAAGATCCAAGTATCGACATTTTCTCTATATTTTCTATTCGAAAACGTAAAAGTAGATCACATGGCAGACGTAGAAATGGTAATATTAAGCGTAAATTACGTCGTAATATGTCTATTCATGATTTACATACTATTCTAAAACAAACTGGTAAACATTCTATGTTATCTTGTTTATCGTCTTTACCCTTTTCCTGTCTTAAGTCAATAGACGAAGAGGCTGATAAAATCTATATGCGTACAGATCCGTTAATTAATACTGCCTCACTTATACAAAGTTACACACAGCATGTTCTTCGTCCACGTATTGATAAAGAATCTGAACATAAAAGACATTTTCTGAAACTTCAGTTCCTAAATAAAGGTATCGATTTTATTGATATTCAAAGTATATTTCGTGATAAGAATGTAATTGATGCTATTCCCAAATATTTCATCAACTCTGAATCACCTATCATCTGTTATAAATATAATAAACCTATTAGAAATGTTATTTTGAACTACAATAAAATTGTCTCTGACTTAAATATTGATGTTAATACCCCTATTTCTTGAGATTGTAGCATTTCTAGCTTTTGCTATAAACCAGTTGGTCATGTCATTACTGGTAATTTTGATATCATTAAGGATAAACGTCTCAGGACCCTCCTAACTAAAGGACCTAAATATAGATTACCTTCCCTTATTGATTTTGACGCTTGTCGAACTCATATTGCGGAAGCTATTCAAGAATTCTGCATCAAATGGTGTCGACGAGAACATGCTGATGTTAATGCCCTTTCGGATTGGAAGAAATGTATTTTCGATATTATTGATACACGAATAACTTTTTACAAATCAAATAACCATCTTTTACCACCTCGACCTAGAGTTACATTTCGCTACTTGAAGAAAAACATTTCTAATTTTCATTCAGATTATGTTCTTGTTCCTGCTGACAAGGCATCAAACAATGTAATCATTATTTGAAGATTGTATTATGTTGATGTTTTAAAGAAGGAGCTAACTGATTCAAAAACTTATATAACAGTTCAAACACCTGAAAAAGATATAGTCTCGGAACATGTAAAAATGTGCAATGATTTTAAGTCTGGTCCTAACATAAAACAACATAAACTTTCTACTTTGTACTGGATTCCGAAACTACATAAAAACCCTTATAAGTCGCGTTTTATTGCCAACTCTAGCTGTTGTACCACTACTAGATTATCTATACTTTTGACGTCCTGTCTTACTACGATCAAAGAACATGTTAAACGCTACTGTGATAAAATATATGAAAATTCTGGTATTAATGTTTTTTGGTCCATAAAAAATTCAAATGATGTTTTAACAAAACTTGAAAATGAACAGTATAACATTTCTTTACTGAGCTCTTATGATTTCTCTACACTCTATACTACTCTACCTCACCATCTTATAAAGGATAGACTTATTAAATTAATAGAAAAAACCTTTGCCAGAGAAAACAAAATGTTCATTGCTTGTAATGTTCAACGTTCATTCTTTTCGAATTCAGAAGTTGAACATTACACAATGTGGACTTGCCTTGATGTTTGTAGATCTCTTACCTTTCTTTTAGATAATATATTTGTGCGTTATGGAGATACCATATATCGTCAAGTTGTTGGTATACCCATGGGAACAAATTGTGCCCCTCTTGTTGCAGATTTGTTTTTGTATTGCTACGAGAGGGATTTTATGCTTAGCTTAAAACCTGATACACAGACCGATATTGTTAATGCTTTTAATAAAACTTCAAGGTATTTAGACGATATTTTGAATTTAGATAATCCTTATTTTGATACTATGGTTTCTTCAATCTACCCAAAAGAACTGTCTTTAAACAAAGCTAATCAATCTGACATTAATGCTTCATTTCTAGATTTGAATCTTTCAATTACAAATGATAAAGTTTCGTCCAAAGTATACGATAAAAGAGAATATTTTAATTTTAAAATTGTTAATTATCCTTTTCTAGATGGGGATGTGCCACGTTCTACATCTTATGGTGTTTATATTTCTCAACTTATTAGGTTTGCCCGAGCCTGTTCTTTGCTTGAAGATTTTAACAGACGTAATTTAGTTATAACTGATAAACTTCTTAAGCAAGGTTACAGATATCACAAACTTCGGAAAACCTTTTCTAAATTTTATTATCGAAATTTACCTCTCATTAGTAAATATAATTGCAATCTACGGACGTTACTGCGACAAGGCATTTCTCAACCAGAATTTTATGGGGATGTTATCTACAAACTTAGGAAAATTCGGGGTCATATCCATTTTCATGATTTGTTTATAAAACGCATTAAAAATTTTAAAAAGAAAGGTTATGATCCTACTATATTGCAACACACTGCATGTTTGGTTATCGACCCTTTTACAGTCGGTAGCTACGCTTCCCTCTTTGCTTGCGCGATGACAGGCCGAGGGTAGTACTCTATGATGGTATACTCTTAAACTTGGATACAGGAGGAGCTTACCAGACTCATGTATTATTTTTTCCCTGTCGTGCCCTTAACGGCTTACCTGCAGGTGCTCTGACTTCAGCAAAGTCATTGAGTACATATTTGACGGATTGTCACAGTTATTATGCTATGTTTTACATGTTGTCCTGTGTTCACCGTCGTCTATGTTGTGGGTAAGTCCAGCGGGGATACCTTTATTTACAATATTTGTAAAGCTAGGGTGACTTTGAGAGAAGTGTGAGGTTAGGACGTCCGTAAACCGGTTTAAACCCCCAGTGGTGTTTTTGCTGCTGACCGTGCCAAGGCGGTACTCTCTTTGTCACCCTTCCTTTTGTTTGCATTGCGTCTTTGTGCTTGTGGTTTGTTCATGTTGTGGAACGTTTGTCCCTGGTTCTTGTGTGTCTTTTGGTGTTTTCTGTGTTCATTTCGTGTGTGTGTGCGTGTGCGTTTGGGTGTGTGGTTGTGTGTGTGTGTGTGTCATGCTGTCTATCGGTGTTTTGGTGGTGGTTGCGTCTTGCATGTGGCTTTGCCTGCTTGACTTTACTACTTTTCCATTCACTTGTACTGACATTGTTTTTGAAATGTTGTGTGCTGAGCACAGTTCAGAATCGATTGGCAGACCTCGCGTTTCCAACAGAATATATAATTAAAAGCACGGTACTGTCAATTTTAAATCGGTTGCGTTAACTTAAATTGTATGACATTAGTTGAATCATTACGAAATATTAATACAAACGGAACACCTTAGGATCGGACAAAATGTTCGGTTTTCAGAGGTGTTCGGTTTTCAGAGATTTTTCGTAACCTGAAACCTGAAGGTGACGAATGTGTCTGATCTAGTGTAATATTGTTCACTTCATTTGATCTTATCAGAATACAAACCTATGAGTATACAGTAACAAGTATATAATCATTTTGTAGTACACATGTATCCTTTTATCTAATTTATACTTTTCGAGATACGGTTAACTTCAGTTTTGGAATAACCTCCGAATCCTTAATCAAATTTACTCAATCCTCTAAAGTGAACTCTTAACCCGTTGACATTTAAAAGGAGGAGCAGTCGTGATAGCGCTGAGTGTTCATATCAAATTGACTGATTGATTTTATATATCATTCGTTAATTTTCATAAACAAAAGTCCTGTACATGCAGAATTACTTTTTTCTCACCTCGGATAATGTCAGTCAAATGAACATTGAAGTAGGTACGCGTGTGTTTATTAAAATGAAATTTGATTGCATGATGAGGTAATGCCTGTTGTGGTGTTCAAAAACCTATGCAGCTTACATACACAAACACAAGCAGCTGTCAAACACAATAGGGGTCCCACATTCTCTGATCAAATTATCAACATGTCATCACCCCTAATTGGCCCTTAGGGCACGTTCGGTTTTAAGAGGTGTTTTACAATAGAAATGTAGGTTTATGTTCCGGAACTTGTGTTCGGTATTCAGAGAGTTCAGTTTTCAGAGATATTTTCTATAAATAATATATATGGAAATATTCGGGACAAAAATATTTGTTTGGTATTTTAGAGATTTTCGGTTTTCAGAGGTCCGGTTTTCAGAAAAGGAAGACTAATTCATTGCCGGTCAAGAAAGGCTACAAAACAGGTAGATGAAAGACGCAGGTTTGAAATGTAACATGCATTCTAAATGAGAGAAAATGAATTTAAACTGAAACGACTCAGATTAAAATGGCGCGAGTGTAATCATTACTGGAAGATCTCAAACGCAATGAAAGTCAGGGGGATATGAATGTCTACATTGAGCGATTTGAGATATTAAACATGGCCAAGGCGCGCTACTGACCGGAAAGGGATTTGAATTGTATACAATTTTCTCGCCGGAGGAGATATACATTCCTCAGCCTTAAACGTAGCAGTATTGAAACTGTATCATCTGAAAGAGGAGGGCGTTAGAATAACATTCAGAGGTAGCAAACCCTGCGAACGAGCAACAGTTATCCAGCATGACATAGTCTCTAGGTAAAGAAGATATCCTCTGCGATTGACATATATGGCTGAAAGGGACGATACATATAAACTGTTTTTACATCTCATGTTGCCTAGATAGTTCATACAAAGCTGCTCAGCAGACGTAAACCTTTTCATGAAAGAACGAGTGCATAGTACTGTACAATCGTAAAGTAATTAGACCAGCTATACAATACACTAAAGACTACCCGCGAAGGCTTACAAGCAGTACGACCGTAAAGAATGTTCGCTTTAAAGCTTAAACTACTGAGTTATGCGATTATGCTTCTACTCTTAACCATCGTTTAGGACAGCCTCAGTTGCGGCGATAGGTCTCGTAGCGCTTAACACATCCATACTTCTTTTATCTGCAATTTTGCGACAGACTGCATGCAAAGGCAAACTGCAAGCAATGTCACAATGGTAAAATGCGGATCGGGACAGTGTGCATGCAAACAAAAAGATGGGACTTAATTGATTACTCAGTCAATAAGGACTGAGATTAGAGAACGGATCAATACATAAAGAAAGGCCGGGAAAAGGTCCGCTTTAAAGAATTGGGGTAAGACAAGAGGTGTGCTTCAAAGAAACGAAGCAATTTAGGAAAGAGATTCGCTTCAAAGAAATGTAGCAAGTCTATGTACACATTTGTTTTAAAGAAACGGCAATGTCTAAGAGGAGGTCTGCTACTAAGAAATTGATCAAGTCCAGGCAAAGAACTGCTTCAAAGAAAGGAAGCAAGTGCGGGAAGAGCATGCTTCAAAGACACGAAGTAAGTCAAGGAATATGCCTGTCGCACAGATGCAAAGAATGTCCAGGAAGTTGTCTGTTTCACAGGAACCAAGCAAGTTCAGATAGAGATATGTTTGTTTTCAAGAAATGAAGAAGCAAGTTCAGGAAGAGGTCGGTTTCAAACAAACGAAACAATTCCAAGCAGAGGTCCGCTTCAAGGTAACGAAGCGAGAACTTGAAAATATCTTCTTCAAATGAACTAAGCAAGTCCAAGGAAAGGTCTTCTTTGAAGAAACAAAGCAATTCAAGGCAGATGAACGCTCAAACAAACGAAGCAAGTATAGTACGGATCTGCCTAAAAACTAGTCCTAGAAGGGATCTTCTTCAAAGAAACGAAGCAAGTCAGGAAAGTTGCCATCTTCTAAGAAACGAAGAAAGTCAAGGAAAGGGTCTGCTATGTGAAACAAAGCATGTCCTAAAAAGCCTACTCCCAAGAACGGAAGTAAGTCAAGTCCAGAAATATGTTTGTTTCAAAGAAATGAAGTAATACCAGGAAGCAAGTCCAGAAAAAAGGTTTGTTTAAAAGAATACCAGGTGGACTGTGTGAGTGAGTTGGGTTTTACGTCCGACCAACAGTAATTCAGTTATTTGCAAACGGCACCCGCATGAGACAAGTTATAGTGATGCCTCCCTGGAATACCCCTGCCGCACGTACATGGCAAGGGCACCCGCCCAGTCACATTATCCTGACACCGGACCGACCAGTCATATAACTACCCATTTAATGTCAATCGTAGACAAGAGAGCTACTAGTACCAACTTTTAACGACCAGGAAGAGGTATGCTTCAAAGAAACAAAGCAAGTAGAGGTAGAGGCCTGTTGCACAGAAACGAAGAATGTCCAGAAAGTGTCTGCTTCACAGGAACGAAGAAAGAGGTCTACTTTTTAGAAAATATTCTAGTTCCAGACGAGATCGGCTACAAACAAGTAAAACAAGTTCAGGAAGAGGTGCGCTTGAAAGAACCGAAGCAAGACATTGAAGATATATAATTCAAAGAGGCAGAGCGAGTGCAGGGAAAGACCTGCTTTGAAGAAGCGTCTTTGTTGTTGTAGATTAGTCGGAGAGGGGATACGTATATTTACACTGTTTGTCTTTTAGGGTTGGGATGGAATAAGTGTGACGTTGGACGCCCATGAACCGGTTTAACCCCCAGTGACTTTTGTCACTGACAGTTCCAATGCGGTACTTCCATCTTCCCCCCTAGTGTATGTTTGTTTTGTCTTTGTGCGTTACTTGATGTTTTTACAGTTGTGTACATTTGCTGTTTCCTTGTGTTGCTGTTCGGGCGGCTGTTTTTCATTATGTAGTATTTCCTGCATGACTCGTTTGTGTACTTTTAAAGTTTTACTTAAGCTGTCATCACGGCTAAGGTCATGGCCACAAAAAGGCCAAGGTCATGGTCACAGAGATCCTGAAGTAATATTGGACAATTCCATTTCCCAAGATACACTCATACAATTTGTTTTTTAAAATCCTAACTGAAGGGTTGAGGGAAAACAGTACTGTTAAATTTCTAGAATTGAGTTCACGTTCAAAGTCAATGTCCCAGTGATAAATTGTACGCGTAATCCGAAAGAATGTTATGTTTTCTTCCTTGCCTATCGCATTTGTCGGTTTCTTCCATTAAAAGTACAAATATGAGTAGTCTTTAGACAAGGAGGCAAATATCATTTATGTACGTACAGATCCGCTTATTGATGCTCCCTCTATTATACAAAACTACACACACCATGTTCTTCGAATACATATTAATAAAAAATCTGAACATAAAAATTATATTCTGAACTTTAATTAATAAATAAATAAAACAAACAAAAAAAGTTATTTAGAACGTTATTCTCAACTACATCAAAACTGGGTTAGACTTAAATAGTGCTGTTCATACTCCTACGTATTGAGACTAACACTTCAACCGTTTGCTTTTGTTGGTCATGTCAGTAATGGTAATTTTGATATAATCAAAGACAAACATCTCAGGATTCTTCTAAATGAATGACCTTAACCTTTTCCCCGTCCTATATTAATTCCAAAGTTCAACATCTACTGAATATTTATATTAAAACGTGAAGAAACAAAACTGTCAAATCCAATTGGGAAACAGAGCAGATCCTGATTATACGACTCCTATAGGATGTATCTAGATGGGGTTACTTTTTAAGGTTTTAGTGCATTTGTGTCAGAAGTGAAATGTTTTTAAAAGCTAGCCCAAAGTAAAAGGATATTTTAAATATCGCGTGTGGTGGCCATTGGCGTTGAGGACTGCCTAGCATCGTCTTCTCATGCTACTGATAAGCCTGCGGATACTGCCTTGTGGGATTCGAACCCACTTCTCAAGGAGGCTTGTCGTAGCTCCTGGTTGGTGATAGGCTTAACAGGTCGTGCAGATATTGCAACCTGAAGCATGTCTCAGCATGTTCTATGGGGTTGAGGTCTGGAGACTTTGCAGGCCAGTCCATCCTGACGATTGTTTTAGCTTGGAGGCACTCATTTGGTTATTCTGGCTCTGTGGGGTCTGTCATTGTCGTCCATTAAAATGAAATCTCGGCCTACTGCACCAGCATATAGACGAACGTAAACATCCAAGACCTCTCTGACGTATCTCCGAGCTGTAAGAGTGCCGTTTTCAATGATATGCAGATCGGTTTCCCCTGTATGCTGACCCCTGTCCAAACCATTACTGAGCCCCCACCATAACAATCATAGTTTGCGATGCATACCGATGCAAAACGCTCATTGGTTGTTCTCCACACCCGAACACGCCTATTTGTAAAGTTAACACAGAATCGGGACCGGTGTCCAGTCGTTCAAAGTCCATGTTACGTGACCTTGGGCCCATTGGAGACGTGCCAGGATGTGGTTGTGCATCAATGGAATACGAATTTACAGGCCGCCTAGCCCTCATGTCAACACCATGCAATCTGTTTCGAATGGTTTGAGTTGAAACGCGAACCGCTGTTGTATTCTAGAAGTCATTCAGGAGGACCGTGGTGTTCATGAAGCGATGGCGTCGGGCTTGTACCACAATAAAACGGTCTTCTACCTGCGTATTAGCCATCGGACGACCTCCCCCGTGCCACGTGACGTTGTGACGCCCCTGCTTCCAGCATCCCAACCCCTCTGTTCATTTCCGCCACGCTAAGACGTTGTCTTACGCGATAATTAGCGATACTAACTCTCAAGATGTATGATTCAGCTACAAGTGTACATCTGAAGCAAATACACAAAGCGCATGTCAATGTGCACCCCACATTTTCATGGGTACTGCTTTTCTTGTGCAAATTGGCAAGCCTGTATAGACAGAACCGGTATGACAGGTTATTGTTTATGTGGAATACATACTAAAGCCTCTTCTTGTGTAATCACAAAAACTTCAAATTACATTAACTTTAAAAAGTGATCCTTATCAAATTTTGAGTAGTATATTTGACAGACTGTCACAGTTCATTTAATAATAAGTTTTACATTTTGCCCTATGGTAAACGCCATCTATGTTTTAGGAGGTATGGTGGCGATTACCTTATTTACACTGTTCGTTTATTTCGGATGATTTTGAGACAAGTGTGAGGTGACCGTTCCAATGCTGTACTTCCATCTCCCCCTATTGTTTGTTTGTTATGTCTTTGTGCATCTCTTTGTGTCTTTTGATATGCATGTTTATTTGTGGTTTTGTTGTCGTGGTGCTGTGTGGTGTTCCTGCATGACCCATACATGTACTGTTATGATTTGCTTAGACGCGGATGGTGGTGGTTTTACCACTGTCCATTCTAAGGGGTCTTTGTCACCTTTATTCTGATGTTTGTCTTTTACCTTTATGTCTTGGTACTTGTACGTTTGTTGGTGGTTAAGATTGTGTATGACATGTGTGCGTGCGAGCGTTCGTGGTTTTGTGTCTCACTTATTTCCTATCTTGTGTGTTGCTTTTCCTACTTGACGTTACTATTTATTATATTTTTGAATTTAATTTTAACTCCACACATGGTGCTCAGATGTTAAACTAATAAAACAATATGCTGAGATGCCAGACCACTGTTGAAATATAACATAAGTTAATGTCTTGCATTTAGGAAATCCTCATCTATAGATTAGAATGGCGTCAGGAAAATGCATCTGTTACTAATACTCAGGGAGCCAATAGTGCCTACCGTGAACCCCCTTAGACTTTTTTCATGGATACCAAAATGTTCAGAAAAGTGTCCTAAATCAGAATCGCGAATGTACTCAAACTTAAATTATTTTAGGCTATGTGTATTTTAACCATTTCAATGGCAACCCCCCACATTTCGTAATGATGACCCATGCCTACAAATTCGCAGATATCACAGCCAGTTTACCACATTTGCATACTCATGAAAATTTGTAATTTAAATGTACACATGTAGTTTAAATTGTTAACAAAATACTCAGAAAGCTAAACATCTAAATTGATACCCAGACAATGTACTGTAAGTAACATTGTAACGGTTTCCATGGTAATCGATCCTTTCACAAACTTGGGGGAATTTGACATCTAAATGTAATACTCGGCTAGATCTCAGTTGTTTTTTATGAATCATGAACTCAGTTGTTACAAACATAGATATGAGGCATTGCTTTAATAGTAAATATTACTTTTCTGATTATAAACTAATTTGCATATGTGTGAATATTTATGAGAACAGTAATAGATATTGAAATTTTCGACAGACACCATTCTTTCTCTTATAAAGCAAACAAAAATGCAAAATTGTTAGCGGAAGTTTACTATGATCACTGAATATCACCAAGATTGTTAGATAAATAAATTTGGGACAAATTATATAGCACTGATGGTGATATATCTGTTTCCTAGGCAAACATTCTAACCTCATTGTTCATATAACAGAGTGTTTAAATATCTGCAACATACAAAGATATTGCTGCCTTCTTTTGCGATAATTATAAATGGTTTAAACATATACAGTTATTGCACAAACACTTCCATTGATATGGAAGATTTTTGCAGGTAGGTGTCGACTAACAAAAATGTGTGAACAGAGTGAAATGAATGGTCACTATGGAAACAGTTCAACAGTTACTAAGAGTTAAATTTTTGTTCCTCAAATTTGATATTTTGTTTTCTGAGGATTTTGTCATCAGATCAAACTGGATTTGAAATTGTTTTCTGATATTTGTAGGATAAAAAGTGAATAGTTTACATTATTTACGTTATTTCTATATTGTTTTTACTATTTTAATGTTCTCATTAATATTTATGAGTATGCAAATAATTTAATTAAAAAAACAACAACTGGAAATAAAAGCACAATGTCCTTACTCAAATTTGGTACCAGATTTATAGGGTTTGGAAAAAAACTGGCTGTGATATGGACGATTTTGCAGGTACGGACCATCATTACGAAAACTAGGGTGTTGTCATGGAAACGGTGAAAATGGTAATTAAAACTAATGCTATGGTCCTGAAATTGGATATTTTGTTTCCTGGTGGTATCGCCATCATGTTAAACTGCATTTGAAGTTATTTTCTGATATTTGTAGGATAACAAAAATGAAAGGTTTACGTTATTTCTGTACTTTTTTACTATTTTTAATGTTCTCATTAATATTCATGAGTATGTAAATGAGGTAATTTAACACGAATTGTTCAAAAAAGCATAATGTCTTATCTTCCTTTTGGTACCAGTTTTATAGTTTTAGGACAAAAACTGGCTGTGATATGGGCGAATTTGTAGGTATGGGTCATCATAACGAAATTTGGGGAGGGGGTGCCATGGAAACGGTCTAAGGAGGGCGGGAGGTGCACACTAGGCAGTATTGGCTCCCTGAGTATAGTGGATATTAAGTATGCACAACTGTTTTGTTTGAAGAAGAATAAACTTGACATCGTAGACATGTTCTCGATGACTATTCAGAGGTCAGAGCAGCTGTGGAGAAGTCATTTGGGATACGACAGAACTGGCAAAATACAAGTACCTAATTTCCTTCCTCCGTAAACGGGTTTAAGAGGGAATCTTCATAGAGTATTAAGTTTTTTCAGTCGTCGCACAAGCAAAGAGGAAAGCATAATGACCAACTGTAAAGGGGTCGACCACCAAGCATGTAGTATGCTGCAATTATACGTCTGACAAACAAAGTATCAAAATATAGTTTCCAATAATTTTCGAAGTTTGTAAATGACATCACCGTAAAACTCCGGATGTGAAATACCTAACTTTAGGAGAGTACGTAAATTACAATTGTATTTGCTGATGATATCAGTGATAATAAGGTTACGATTGTTAAAATCATCAACAGAAGAACAAGCTCTAGCAAAACGAATAAGCTGAGAAATGTATACACCGTAACATGTAGCACGGGGAACATCCCCATCCAAATGAGTATATGTAACTATTTTAAAAGTAAAGTAATCCCTTTTGTCATAAATTCCAGAAGGATTTGTTCCATTGTTTATATATAAATTCAAATCTAAAAAGGCAATCTCCGCTTTGTTTCTTAATTTATTAAACAAACATATGTACTACAATGATACGGTTTGTACCACTGTCTAGTCCCAGATTATTTCTGATGTAACTTGGTCTTGGTATTCCACGTTGTTTCACTAGTGTGCTGGTGTTATAAGCTTTAACTTTGGAAACCTCTGCTTACATGTAAGTACAAAATTGAGTCATGCAGGAAACACCATATACAGGACAAACAGCCACCCGAACAGCAACACAAGGAAACAGCAAATGTGCACAACTATAAAAACATCAAGAGACGCACAAAGACAAAACAAACATACTCTAGGGGAAGATGGAAGTACCGCCTTGGAAATTCAGGATTTGGCATAGAAATAAGAAACGTACACAACCTGATAAATAAGAGAACAGCTTTTAAATTTTAAACATATTCTTTGACGTAATTTCTATGTGATTTTTGTAGTAACACAATCAAAATTCCCATCTCTTTTCAGATGCCTATGTTCCGTATCAGTACGACGGAATTGAATTATTCGAAAAGTCTCCATCGTTATTCAAAAAAGTGTATAGAGTAGGCCAGTTTGCTGTGTCGTTTTTGACAGGTGCCAAGGGTGACAAAGAAAATACCAACGATAAACTTTCGAAGATTTGTGCAGACGTGTATTTTCAACATTGGCTAAGACCCCATGATTCTTTGAATCAAAAAGAGAGGAATTACCGTGAAAACCAAGTCCACTACCTTCTCATTGGTTTATATCAGGTGTATTCAAAGGAAGAACACTGGCGAGATGAAACTCACTTCTTGGACGATGTATGCAATTTTATAGTTTTAATGCAATAAGTGGAACTCTATACGCAAATTAATGCTATTTTGTACATGTCTTATTTTGTTCACACATTATGTTTCGGCTGAAATGAATTGCTCTGTTATGATATTTGTGTATCGTTATGTTTATAATTGTAAACCATTCTAGGTTTTGGATGACACTATGCAGAGGTCGCTGGAGTCAGTAAAATGTGGCAAATCATCTCAAGACCAAAGAATAACACACGTGTTGAATTTGTTATACTGCACAAAAAAGTATGGAAGTCACTTTAAAGATCAGATCATTACGGACTTGTGCAAACTTCTGAGTGTTCAGCAACCTTTAGAAAGTATTCGAGATAGCTTCAGAGATATACAGTAAGTTACAAGTGTTCTAAAAATAAAGAACGTTCTACCTGTGTATTATTTGTTCGAGAACCATTATCTGCATGTTGAGTGCATAATAATAATTCATATCAAGGTAAATGGCGAATACACGCAAATAAAAATTGGGTTCCAAT
Source organism: Azorinus chamasolen (assembly GCA_963576725.1). NCBI lineage: Eukaryota > Metazoa > Mollusca > Bivalvia > Cardiida > Solecurtidae > Azorinus > Azorinus chamasolen. Next base: position 18,025,914 of record OY755240.1, on the reverse strand, counting down.
TTTAAGACGGAAGACTATTCGACATTATTATACAGTAAGATATATTAAATCATCTTTCTTCTGAAATAATCCAGAATAAATTACATAGATATACGTAGAATATATGTCCATATTTATACATCTTTATTCAAATATTCAGAAATATAGACACAAATAAATGCGGGGACTATACAATGCATCAATCAGATATGGGCTAGCCATCTAACCAAACAATGTTTAGTGCATACACATACCTAATGCAAACATAACTAAGTATGTGATAATTGCGGGGCTTTTTATTATAAAAGTACAAAAACCTCACGTTTTGTAGACCCCATAAATAGTGTTTTGATTTTTAAGGGCACTCCATAAATGACGATATAGATCTGAATTAATGTCAGGAGTAAAAGACAAAATAAAACATGGAATATTCTGATATCGTCGTAGCACGCATTTCCACCAGATGTTGTCTATACTGGGAATTTTGAGAGCTGTTAGATATCGTGTTGATATATTCTGACCTGTCAAAACGTACCTTTTCTCCTAACAGCTGACATCCCATCCGTCCTATATGCGATTGTATGTTTCTGAATCTATTTTAAATGACTTGCAAATCCCATAAGCACATAATATAATATGCAACTGTCCCATATCCACTTTCTCTTTTCATAGATTCTTTTTCGTGAAGGTCACTGAGTAGATGGGCTTATGTGACTATCTAAGGATTATTTCATCCACTCAAACATAATACTTTGCTGCTGTTAGCAGTTGATCATGCTGCTGTGCAAGATAGGACATGACTCCCTGTGTCTTGGTTTGAACGTTTTCTTTGTGAGTGTGAGAAGCATAAGTGAGCATTGTATTCAAGTACACCCAGACATTAAACTTGAAAAAGTAAATATTTTGGGATTGTTGGCAACATCTTCTAGCAACCAATGGGTTTGTTTGCAACCTCGTCCTGCAACAATTGCCATCTACATGACGATGGGAATAGGCAATAAACGTCTTGGAGACACTTTTTGTTATTAAACGCCATTCATTTAAGCTGATTGCAGTCATTCAAGAAATAAAAATAGCACAGTGTCGTAGCGTAATCTTTTTTCAAGCCCTTACCTATGGGAATAAAAAGCATACACATAGACAATGATCAAACGGTATATACTGAAAAAAAAATAAAAAAAATATTTTGATTTCTATGTTTCGCAAATAAATAGACCAACGAAAGATACGGTATCAATTATTGTCATCAGCTATTCCCAATCAAATCTAACGTTAAGCATATTACCTGATCTTTTACAGCGAGAATCCTGCTTTTAGGGCTTTTCAAATGTAGGCAATGTGCCACAAATATGCTTGTGGTATTCCCTGAATATTGGTCAAATGACCATCGGTCACATATGACGGCAAAACATGCAGTAGTATGACTTTAGGGCAGGTCAGTAGAACTGGTATCAACGCATGTGATATGTCTTGTTTATACCCACGTGACATTGGGTTTTATAGATAGTCTTTAGAGTAACAAATCGTACAACTTCACTCGTCTCGGTGAATACATTAATAGTTTTGCTAATTTTCGTTTCAGGTATGATGCGGAACATTGTCTTGTTGTCTTAATCATGCGATGTCAAACGGAAGACTGGAGAAAATGTGTTCCCATACTCGAACATATATCTGACATGAAAATACAAGATAGAACGGACTGCACAGCAGTGGAATATACAGACAGGTATTTGTATTTCCATCTGTATCTTTTCAGCGTAAATGTTGTCCTATTAAAAGGAAATGTATCTCCGTTTGTTTAATGTCTTATTGACATATTGCAACTGTGCAATCATATGACTAACTATCACTTTCACTACTACCTGTGTACGTGGTTGTGTGGCTAATGCGCTTGACTAAAATACCAGGGGTCCAGGATTTTAATGTGCGCTGGACCACCAACCTCTTCCGGCGACACTATAAATCGAGGTCTGGCATATAAAAGAGCAAGATAACATCTTTCGATAATAAGAGTAGGAATACAACAACAACCACTACTACAACTACTACTATTACTACTACTACTACTGCAGCTGCTACTAGTACTACTACTTTTATTACTAAAACTGATACTTCTACAACTACGACCACTTTTTCTATGCCTAAGAAGAACAAGAACAATAACTCTTACTACTACTACTACTACTACTACTACTACTACTGCTATTGTTAATACTACTATATCTTCTCTACAACTACTACTACATACTGCTGCTGCTACTACTACAATATCTATCACTTCTTCTACTTCTATATTATCACTACTAGTACTCTTACTACTACTACTTCAACACCGGTGCTACCACTACTTATATTATTGGTACTACAACTACTACTGCTGCTTCATCTACTAGAACCTTAGCTTCTACGATTACTACCATTACTATAACTGCTACTTTCATTACAACTTCTATTTGTACTATTACTTTTACGAGTACTACTACGTATACAATTTCTACCTCCACAGCTACTAACACATCTATTCGCGTATAGATGTGTTGCTATAGAGCAAAAAACTTATGACCCCATTATTTTGCAACGCACTGCATGTTTGGTTATGGACCCCTTTACAGTCGGTAGCTACGCTTCCCTCTTTGCTTGCACGATGATAGACCGAGGGTATTACTCCTCTATGATGGTATTGTCTTAAACTCAGAAACGGAATTTGCTTACCAGAATCATGTATTACATTTTTCCTGTCGTGCTATTAACGGCTTCCCTACAGCTGCTCTGACGTCAGCAAAATCATTGAGTACATATTTGACGAATTTTGCAGTTGTTATTTTCTTTTACATAATGTTATGTGTTCACCGTCTTCTATGTTGTGGGAAAGTCCAGCGGGGATACCTTAATTTACACTATTTGTTAAGCTATGGTGACTTTAAGATAAGTGTGAGGTTAGGATGTCCGTAGACCAGTTTAAACTCCCGCTGATGGTTTTGCTACTGACCGTTCCAAGGCGGTATTCTCTTTGTCACCCTTACTTTTGTTTGTCTTGTATCTTTGTACTTGTGTTTTTATTCATGTTTGGAAATTTTATCTCTAGTCCTTGTGTGGGTGTTAATGTTTTCTGTATTCATCTCGTGTATGTGCGTGTGTTTTGGTGTGTAGTTGTGTGCGTGTATGTGTGGCATGCTATACGTTTTGGTGACGGTTGCGTTTTGTATAAGGCTTTGCCTGCTGGACTTTACTAATGCTTCATTATTTTACACTTCGTTTTCTTGTAATGATGCACCTTGTATGCAGTGTTCGCAGGTCAGTCGATGTTAACATGCAAAGCTTTGAGTAGACTGTAAGAGTAGACTGTAAGAGCTTTGTCCTTATTCCACATTCGTTCAGAATTCTGTTAATGTTTTGAGAAGTTGATTTGGCTTACGTTCAGAACACAAAAAGTCACGTCTGACTCTCAGTTTCATAGACACTTCGCTTCCGCTTCAAAAGCTTTATTAGCCTTTTCTATTTAAAAAAAAAATGAAATACTTTCACCATGTCTACTATTCATCGGATGTGTGTTTTGTATATGGTGTTCCTGCATGACTCATATTTGTACTTATGAAGCATGATTAACGAAGTTTACAATCAATATCAAAGTCCATAGAGAAAATTAACAGTTAAGCGGACGTCTGGCGTTACCGAACTTTTAAAATAATCTTACAAAACTGTTGATACTCTTAATCGCTACCTGTAAGTGTTTCCTGCATATAGTCAGTTGTTTCAATTGTCAAAGTTTATATTTGGTTGTTTATGAATTTGATCATTACAATTTAAATTCGAGGTTTCTATTATGCATATATAGTATGACAGGCTGTTTTTAAAAGGTATCTTATTTAGATCAACATTCTTTATTTATTTCTCTTAATGTGGAAAGTATACATATTTTATGTATACGAGTATAAACTCGAATACGTATTTTCTAGGCTACAACTGGAGAAAATCAACACCCTGTCATCGTATATAGAAAAGAACCCGACTATTGCAAAGACAATCATTGAACATATGACTTCATCCGGCATCATAGAAGCAATAGAACGGGCGCTATTTCCGATTGAAGCATGTCTCTCCGTGACCGTTCCATATATCGAGAGTAAAGCAATGGTATGTTTGACAATCTCATTATTAGTCACCCACCGGTTACCGGTTGGGGGACTATAGGTTTGCTCGATTCCGTCCGTCTGTCCGTCCGTCCATCCGTCCGTCCGTCTGTCACGCTTCGTGTCCGGGCCATATTACCTATAAAGCTATGCCAAATTCATTATAACTTCACACATTGAAGAAGCATGATGAGGGCTAGTGTCATGCACAAGGGCCATAACTCTAGCAATGATATTTTTGGACTTCTTCTCCTTTTCCATATTTTCTTGTCTGTCCGTCTGTCACGCTTCGTGTCCGGGCAATATATCCTACAAAGTTATGCAAAATTCATTATAACTTCAGACATTGAAGAAGCATGATCAGGAGTAGTGTCTTGCACAAGGGCCATAACTATAGCATCAATATTTTTGGAGTTATTCCCCTTTTTCATATTTGTTTTGTCCGGACAATAACGTTTTATCAACTGGTTCAATTGAATTGAAACTTCACATATGGAACAAGCATGATGAGGGGTAGTGTCATGCATAAGGGCTATAACTCTAGCATTTATATTTTTGGAGTTATTCCCCTTTTCATATTTTCTTGTCCAATTAGTAACTATTTATGTACTGGTTCAATTGATTTGAAACTTCTCATATGGAGGAACAAGCATAATGAGGTGTTATGTCATGCACAACGGCAATAACTCTAGCATCAATATTTTTGGAGTTGCTCCCCTTTTTCATATTTTCTTGTCGGGACAATAACTTTTTATTTACTGATTCAATGTATGAAAGTATGTACTAATACCATTCAGGTGGTCATGTATATACCATGGTCAACCACACCATGGGTGGGTGGGGTGGAGAGAGTGGAGTTTTCTTTTCAGTCCGGTTGGGGACTCATGTCTTGCATAGAAATACAACATGTCCTTGTTTTATATATATTCTGATAATATTCTCAAAGATATTCACACCAACATATGTGAGACATAATGAATTATTAAGACAACATCTCCTGTCATTGTCATAATTGTAAAGTACATATGACTCACCTTTTTCAAACCAGTCCTTTACGGATTATGTCATAGTAAAGATACATTTGCATCAGCAATCTAAAAGAAAATAGAACACATAATTGATTGTTGCTGATTATTTAGATAATGGTGTTGCATTATTGTTAAGACTGTTCTCGTTGAATCTTAAGGAGCAAATCGGTTTAATCGTACCCTTGATCATGTAATATAACAGCGACCATGTCGTTAGAAATCTTAATTAAGGGAGATATTGTACATATACAGTGATTGCTGTTGATTGATATTCTAAAATGTGTGTATCACAACTGGGGAAAATAAGAGGGTCGATGTGTACATACCCTATATTAGGGGGAAATGTTTCGCAACCCATATTTCGAATAACCGGAAATCCAAATTAACATAAGTTAAAGAATGCACACGTATTGTGTTCCGGCTTCTTATTGAATTTATATATGACAATTGGAGAATAATTTAAAAAAAGGGCACGTGTCCATAGAACTATGGGCAAAATGTGTTAAACATTCGTCCAGACATCTAGTGTACTATATCTTATAAACGCCAAGAAATAATTGTGCGCCATGAAGTTTCATTTGCCAAATACGAGCTTGAGATATAAACGTTTGGATTTAAAACGATAATATGCATGTAATCGTTTATATTAATCCTTTTCTTGTCAGTTGCTATGGCACACTGTATGATGCTCATTTCTTCAAATTACTGAACTGTTTGGGTAATGACCATTAAAGTTATTAAATCTATATTACATTTAACACAATAACGCTCGTGACAACAGGGTACCAATATGAAAAGTTTGGGCAGATACAGTCTTGAGTGTATCTTTTTGAGTTTTTATGTCATCAGAAGCGGTATCTATTCTACTGTTGCTAAAGAAGCATCTCTTTAAGAATATATCTACTTCATAACAACAGATGTTTAGTGCTCGTGTAGCGGCCATACAAGTTGTCCTATACTTCGTTCTCAGTGTTGTTGTATTTTATAGTTCTTTGGAACTATCGATGTCAATGCTTTTAGGTATGAAAATATAATATCGCTTAAGCCTTGGCTAAGAAAATGAGTAGTTTTGCATTTTAATTATTGGGAATTGACAGAATCAACCTGAGTCAGCAATGTTCTCCTTTCTGTATTGCTGCTTTTGCTTTCGAAGGGTATCCGTCTGTCAGCATTTATGTACAACAGCAGGTGTAAAATCAGTCATAACATCTGTCCTGTACTTCATTCTCAGTGTTGTTACATCCTCTAATCACTCCGGATCATCATTTCAATGTTTCACGTATGCACATACGAGGGGTGTTCGAAAAGTATCCGGAAAAGGTTCATAACTTATTTATTAATGCGAATATTAAGACACAATTTTCCCAAGTCATACATAGATATTCTATGTACATAATCAAATAGAAAACATGATACAAATTACACAAATGCAAAATCCCCAGTCACTATGGTGACGTCGGGTAACGTTGAGCGGCGCAACGTCATGTAACATTGAGCGGGACAAATTTCTCATGACGGGAATATGGCATCAAAATAGTTAAACGTTACATCTTTTCAAAATATTCTCCTGTACAATATTCACACTTTTCCCACCTACGTATCCATTTGTCAAAGCAAGATCTGAAATGTTCCTGTGGAATTTTACGGATGGTTTCACTTACTACCGTCGGTAGGTCATCAACACCATCAAACCTTCTGCCATGCAGCTCCGATTTCAAGGTTGAAAAAAGCCAGAAATCACACGGAGTTAGATCCAGTGAATATGCAGGATGCTTCTTCTCTGAGTGTTGATTTGGTTACCACAGTGGAGTGGGGCGGTGCGTTGTCATGGTGTAAAAGGAAGCCACCGTCCTGTCTTTTCTTTCTTACTGCTCGTACCAGATCACGCTTGATAACCTGGAAATGTGATGCAGTTATCAGCCCAAATACTTTTATCATGGTATCAACTATTTACTTCAGCAATAAAATATAGCTAGAATATATGTCAGCAACATTCAACTAAACTTACCTTTGAATAATACTTTGCTGTAACTGTCTGTCCTGCTGGTACCACATAATTCAGAATCACGCCTCTCGAGTCAAAAAAGATGATGGACATCAGTTGTCTTGCTGAGCGGTTCACTAAGGCCTTTAATGGTGACGGTGAATCTGGTTGTTTCCACATGTATGAGTCTTGTTTATTTTCTGGGTCATATACACTAATCCAGGTTTCATCGGCTGTAATTATTGAGTTCAAGAAACGGTGGCCATGGTTACGATACCGCTTAAGAAATGACTTTGCGGCTTCTACTCTCAGATGTTTCTGTTCATTGTTAGAATTCTGGGTATCCAGCGAGCACAAACCTTAGACATACCGAGTTCTCTTGTAATAATCGAATGTACTGTAGATGTGCTAAGCCCAACCTTTAAGCCTATATCTCTTATTGTAAGCATTCTATCACTCTGCAGCAAATCCCGTATTTCGTCGGCTTTTCCTGACGTCGTGCTAGGACGTCCAGATCTTGGGCGGCCAGTAACATTATGTGAAGGATCGTTTTTGAATACGTTGAACCACTCATATACGCCGGTTTTCTTCAATGAACGTGTACCGTAGGTGTCCGTTATCGTAGAGAGCGTCACAGATTTTGTTTTTCCCATTAAAACACAAAACGTTATGGAATACCACTGTTCAGTATGTTCGTTGTTTACGGCAATGTCGTCAGATTTCAGCCCGTGACGCTGCGTAGTTTTGGGCAACAGGGCGCGAAAGCGTCACATAAAATTTGAACTGATTTTGACGTTGAGAATATGTCTTTTTTGCTCTCTAAAGACACCTATACATGTGGCAATTTTCTAAATTTGCCCCGCTCAACGTTACCCGACGTTGCCATAGTGACTGTGGATTGTGCATCAAGTATCTTTTTTTATCATTATTTCATTTGGATTGTGTGCATGGAATTTCAAAATATAACTTGTGAAAATTGTATCATAATATTCGCATTAATAAATAACCGTTTTCCGGATACTTTTCGAACACCCCTCGTAGAATACCCGGTGATAGGTGGTGTTGGTATTGTTGGGCTTTTAATAAATGCTCATGAACAACACCAAGGCTGCAGTTCCCTGTTTTCATATTGCAGCTTTGGACGGATTTGCTACTTTCAGACATTGTAATAACATACAAAAACATCTGACCTCTGATGCAAAGGCTCATTAACAGTGACCTCCTGTGAACAATTAGGGCAAAATACGGATTATTTTGCCTCCGTTCGACCGTGAAAATAAAGTGTAAGATTCCACCGACATTCAAAGTTTTCTTCAGATGTCAACAAGCATATATCCTTACTATTGGCATGTACATACTGTAGGAAATATGGATTAGATGTGACTAGTTGACGTAATGTTTTTGGTACAAGGCTTGGTTGCTGTTATATAATGAGAACATAGAGACAGACTACTTCTTGTTTTAAATTAGTATACATAAACAACATCCTTTGCATATATTACCCACAATTAATTGCTATGTGTAGGCCATATGTGGATCTTGCCATTTTGACAGACATGACATGTATGCTATTTTTCAATCATGTTCTTATCTAATTCAGTTTGCAGCTCTAATAGCATCCTTGTCAAATGACGAAATTGAGAGGATTCCGAGGGGATTGAAAATACTAAATGCAGCCCATTCTGAAAAAAACATTTCCTGTCTGAATATATATCTGGTGTTTAAAGCAATGGATGTGAAAAACGATGACGACAAAACAAAACTACACGAAGGACTGAAACAGTTTTCTGAGCTAATGTTGTAAGTATTTCTATGTGTTATTTGAATGCATATCTAAATGCCAAACAAACATCAACTAACGTCAATATATTGAGAAAAGATCAATTGTTTCTTCACATATTTCGTATTAGCCCTCAGTTTACAACTGTCTTGTATCTTACATATGTTTAATTCCAAACGTGAGGCTATTTATTAGTGTCCGAATAACTTTTTCAAGTTTTTATAATTAACAAAAACACACAATGAAACCGGATACAGCTGAAGGGGAAAAGTTACACATAATCATTAGTATATAAAACGCAAAGAATATTCGAAAAAGATGTCAGTTATTTAATTGTTCATAACATTCACGAACACCATAACAAAATAGTAAATATCCACAAATTTTCTAAATACAGAAATACTCATTTCTAAATTCATAGTTTAAATAAAATTGTGGGCATGTGTTCAAGCTTTTTTTTATAATAAAGGCATTATAGATAAATAGATAATTGCACAAAGAAATAAGCATTTATTACACCCAATTCCTCTAAGTAAATATGACGTCAACTGTTTTGTCACTTTGTCATGTAAGATATTTATACGTTGCCGAAAATTTAAAATGTTTGATGTTATGAGGTATTGGCCAGATAGTGGTACTGTTATATGTCATTTTAGTGAGTAGGTGGCATCACTTAAGAGCTTTGTTAGCAGTTTCTATTGTTTGTATTGGTATATTTTAACTTAACACTGATATATTGTATTAGTGTCAATTGTTATACTTGAACCTCATTATTGTTTTCCATAAATTCATGGTATGACTATGTAATTTATAGTTGTATGGTGAAACTGATAACTTTGTACTAGTTTGTAAAGTTACAAACATTATATGAGCGCTGCAACAGTGGCTATGTTGTTCATAACAATAGAGGTATAATTTCAAACGATATGTAAATTCACTTAAGTTCTCTACTTAGTTGTACCTGTTTGTTTGGTTATAAAACTTGACATTATTACATATCAAGTAGTGTTCAATCGCACAGCTGTGTATTCCATAAACTTACACAGACAAACACTCAAACACCACGTGTCACATAGGCAGACTACAGACAAGTGTCTCAAAACGCCGTCCTGATAATATCATGTTGAAAGCATAGTTTTTTGTTGTCATAGTTACATCCAGCACACATTGTGCCCGATGTTGTAGTCATAATGATATTATTATAGCAGAAATGATGACCATTTTTAAATTAAGAAACAACTACCACATCAACACTTTTATCAAAATCCGTAATAAGTTGTATTCTATGTTTCATATTTGTTTACATGCGTCATGGAACTAAACCGACCGTTTTAAAGGGAATACAAGCAAACCAGTTTAGTATAGGGTATGCGGCTTGATCTTGATTTCTGAAGGTTTTAATTTTCCTTTTGTTATGTCCAAATATAAGTTAAGACAAAAACGTTAACATCCCCATTAATCAATCTGACTGTGCATATGTTACTTATTTATCAAGCACTTGTAATGTTGAACGTCTCACACTTATGTGACATATTCCGTAGTTATTAAAGCGAAAGAACCCAGACAGACAGCCAAAACAGCCAATGCAACACATTATTAACTGTATAATCATCATTCCACCATGCAACATATGCTAAAAACTTACACTTACATCATGATACACAGATAAACACAATACTGATACAGTTTTACCAATATCAATCGATTCTGCAATATTTGCTGGTTGGTTCTTAAAAAGTGATTATTCTGTTACTACCATTGATGGTCAAAACATATAATAAAAGTGATAAAAACAAAATAGTTATAATAAGTACAATGATAAGAAACATTTTAAGTACAGTGGTCATACAACTAGTAATAATTATAACAATTCAAAATTGTAAGTCAGTCGTAACGTCAATGCTGCCAAAAGTCGTACTTATCTATAATTGTGATAGCACGAACAATAAAATAACAAATACTTATACGTATGATAACAATAACTCAGTGGTGGAAATCAATATCATTACGCATGCAATTCACAAACAGGTGACGCAACACATATGCAAGTTCAGCTTGTGACGACATATGTAGCTAGTAGTCCTAATACATACTGACAGGTAGGGAGGTCTTTGAAAAAGATAAGATATGAATCATCAAACATAAAGCATCTTCAATGAGATTAGATACTTGTACATAGTTTTATTTATATTCCAGGAGAAATGTTATACGCTTACTGATCAAAGCAAGTATAAAACATGAAGATGAAGAAACTTTGAAAGAATTCGTACAGTTACTTAGTATAGCATCCGACGTATATAGCGAAACAGCTACCAAGTACAGAGGGTCGCAGCTCAGATCATTGATTTGGGACAAGGACATGGTCAAGGAAACTGTTACAAAAGATAATGAACTCACTCAAAAGTAATTATTACATTTTATTATTGCAAAAAGAAGTCATGCAAGAAACACCACATACAAGACACATAGCCGCACAAACAGCACTATGATAAGAAAGTACAGCAAATGTGCAAGGGAAAAGGTGGACAGATAAAACAAACAACAGTGGGACATAAAAGTACAACCTTTGAACGGTTAGTGACAATAAACAATTGTCACTTGGGGTTTAAACCGGTTTATGGGGGCATAAACTCTAATTTGGGACGTCCGTAAACCGGTTTAAACCCCCAGTGGTGTTTTTGCTACTGACCGTGCCAAGGCGGTACTCTTTTATCACACTTCCTTTTGTTTGCATTGCGTTTTTGTGCTTGTGATTTTGTTCATGTGTGGAGTGTTTGTCTCTGGTTTTTGTGTGTTTGTTGGTGTTTTCTGTGTTCATCTCGTGTGTGAGTGTGCGTTTGGGTGTGTAGTCGTGTGTGTGTGCGTTTCATGCTATCTATCGGTGTTTTGGTAGTGGTTGCGTCTTGTATGTGGCTTTGCTTGCTTGACTTTACTACTTTTACATTTATACATCCCCATCCTTACAGACAAACAGTGCAAATAAACATATCCCCTCCTTCGACTGATCTACAGCAACCGCTATGACAAATACAGTGGTAAATTTCATGTAAACCGAAAGCACTTTTAAGTGCACAATATTGATCCACCTATCGTTAGTGTACTCACTAATTAAGCTACAGCCAGAGTAACTGCAGAAAGGTAATAAAGGGTACGACAAAACTACATAGTACAATAATTTAATTAGTTTGCAAATCACATCACCATATAATTCTGGACGATAATACCTAGTCGAAGGAGCGTTATACGATTGCACATATATTTGTTTCTTAAGTTTTGTTAGCTAGTTGTAAATATTTATTGTTACTTGGTATTAGTTTTATGCGCCTCTCAGTAGTATTTCTGTTATACCAATACATCCAAATCATGACATAAATAGACACATGATTGCCGGCATCCAAAACCAATGTTATAAATATTACATATAAATTGCCCTTGGTACTTTTACAAATTCTGAAAGGGGGTGATCCCCCGAGAGCAAAAAATGCACAAAAAGAGAAAATTGCAGACTCGGTTTTATTGAGTCTGTTCATGAACAGTAATTGAAAGTGCAACACTGCTCACGCCCCCTAGCAACGGCTTAAGCGGTATTCAATTTTCAGAACAAGAAGTACTGAATTTCATGATCTCGAAGGATCAGAAGGTATAACAACACTGAGAATGAAGTACGGGGCGACGTTTTACAAAGTCAAGTTGTGCTCTTGGAGTTCCTTCTCCTTCACAATCGTTGGTTCTATGCATCTTTTTCAATCCAATATCCATTATTCATGCAACAAAATCCCTCCCTCAATTTAATTTTCGCAGTGTGGTAGACACATTTCAACCAAAACAAAACATAGGTCCGGCAGAACATTGGGAAATTACTCGCGGAAGTCTACAGCAACACCAGAAATACAAATGAAGTGCACGCTCACAGTCCGATAGCATACTGTCAGTGCCTAAAACCAAAACTCAATCAACGACACTTTGTAGTAAGATGCTTTTTTCATCTTACCTTTATGTAAAACGTGTCTTGTATTTCCAATACTTCACAAGCAAGGACGATGTTTATGTGGTTAGGTGTATGCATTTCGTTTGCAGTTCTGTGGTTCTGGACTTTCGCGTATTATATCCTCCTTGTCTGAAACATGACGTCACGTTCAGCTGATACCCGATATCTGGAAAACAACTAAACATCTTGAGACACCATTCATATCGAAAGCAAGTTATTGGCTTATCAGCTGGAAAAATTTCTTTCTGAGATTCGAACATATATTTACAAGGGCCGGTGGTTTTAAGTCACTCTGCAATGCCGCCTTTGAGTTATATTCACTTCCAGTTTTCACGTAACCTAGTCCCATTAGATGAATCTTAGCTGAAATAATTGGAAGGAACTCTCTGCTTCGTCTTGTCTTTCACTTTTTCATGACAATGTTGCAAAACTCAGTTATGTTTACTCCTTTGTGTTCTTTTTAATACTTTTATTTTGTCGTTCTTGGTCTTTATCGCCTTCATGTTCTTTTAATTATTCCCTGCTTAATAGTCTGGATGTGTCCTGTTCATCGGGAAACATGGCAATACAATCTCAGTTTCCTTTTCACAGTGTGAAGCACTTTATAAGGGCAAATTAGTGCCCGAACCATACTGCTGACCTCATATTTGCTTATGTGATCTGTGCAAGAGATGTTCAGATCCTTCTGTAGATTTTTATGTCATATCTAAGAATTGGATTCTTCTCTATAGTTATACTTTTAGCGTCCATGATTCCACTGGCATAAAGGCATATTGAAATGACAAGATAGCACATACTAGAGCACTACTTTACAAAATCATTCGTTGAAGGCATGTAAGGGAATCATATGGTACCTTTGCATTTCGTGTGTTGAGATTGGTGTAATACATTTATGTACACTTTTCGACTGCTAAATAGGGAATATGTTCTGAGCTTGGACGTAGGCCCTAATCGTAGATCTACCCAGTGGTAGGTTTACTACTATATGGAAAAATAGTCAAACAGGGAGAGCCACACACGAAATGACACCGCACCAAACACCATCAAATAAGAAACGGTATAGCCACAAGACAAAACATAACAGGACATATCAAGACGAAAAACATTAATCATTAAGCATATTAAACAACTGAAATCTGCTCCTTATTTTCATGTTTGTATCGTTTAATCTGTCCATTTTTAAATGCATATGTCTGTTTATGTATGTATGTATTTGTTGTGCTTATGGGTATGTGCTTGCAATCTTTGTTTGATAATCCTTATTTTGAAAATATGGTTTCTTCTATTTGCCCAAGAGAAATTATTTTAAACAAAGCGAACCTATCTGACATTCAGGCTTCCTTTTTAGATTTGAATCTTTCCATCACTAATGATAAAGTTTCGTCTAAAATATACGATAAAAGAGAAGATTTCGATTTCAAAATTGTTAATTATCCTTCTCTAGATGGAGATGTTCCCTGCTCTACATCTTATCGGGTTTACATTTCTCAACTTATTCGCTTTGCCCAAGCCTGTTCTTTGCTAGTAGATTTTAAAAGTCGTAATTTAATTATAACTCATAAACTTCTTAAGTAAGGCTACAGATATCATAAAATTCGGATTTTTCAAAATTCTATTATCGAAATTTACCCCTCATTAGTAAATATAACTGCAGTCTACGGACGTTACTGCAACAAGGTATTTCTCATCCAGATTTCTATGGTGATGTTATATCTACGAACTTAGGAAAATTCGAGGTCATATCCGTTTTCACGATTTGTTTATTAAACGCATTAAAACTTTTAGGAAGAAAGGTTATGACCCTATTATATTGCAACACACTGTATGTTTGGTTATCGACACCTTTATAGTCGGTCGCTACGCTTTCCTCTTTGCTTGCACGATGACAGGCCGAGGGTAGTACTCTATGATGGTATACTCTTAAACCCAGAAATTGGATGAGCTTACCAGACTCATGTACGTATTACCTTTTCTCTGTCGTGCCCTTAACGGCTTCCCTGCAGTTGCTCTGTCTTCAGCAAAGTCATTGAGTACATATTTGACGGACTTTCACAGTTGTTATGCTATGTTTTACATTTTGTACTGTGATTACTGTCTTCTATGTTGTGGGGAAGTCCGGCGGGAATACCTTTATTTACAATATTCGTTTAGCTAGGGTGACTTTTAGATAAGGTTGAGCTTAGGACGTCCGTAAACCGGTTTAAACCCCCAGTGGTGATTTTGCTACTGACCGTGCCAAGGCGGTTCTCTCTTTGTCACCCTTACCTTGTTTGTCTTGTGTCTTTGTGCTTGTGTTTTGTTCATGTTTGTCTCTGGTGTTCGTGTATTTGTTGGTGTTTTCTGTATTCTTCTCGTGTGTTTGCGTGTGTTTGGTTGTGTGTGTGACATGCTGTCTATTGATGTGTTGGTGATGATTGCGTCTTGTATGTGACTTTCTACTGTATGTGTGCGTGTATGAGTATAAATTGCTATGCTTGCTGCTTTGGTGATGGTGGCGTTTTGTGTGTGACTTTTCCTGCTTCACTTTACTACTTTTTCATTTATATTTTATGAATTGGTTTCTCTTAAATTCGTTCGTGTTTATGTTGTTTGTGGCATGTATATATTCAAGTCGAAGTGCACTAAATTCCAGTCCTTCTCGTTCAGTGTTGTAGTGCTCTAGACCAAATCAAACCAATACGAAACTGTTCAGTCAGGTGTTTGATAATGTCATACATGTATCTTACTCGTCTGTAATTTATAACGCATTAGCTTGTCTGGTGTTTTCGATGATACACAACAGATATAGGTCTGTAAAATATTGTGTGTATGGACACGTGTAATTCATCTGTGTTTCTATTGTTGCTCTGGATTTGTTTTTGCCATAATCGGCTTCAATTCGAGTTCGATTTTGTATGTTTATAAATGTGAATATCTTTATTTCTAGTGAGTCAAATAGAATATTTGAGGCGATGTCACCAATTTTCTTAAAGGAGCCCGCGTTGGCAATTGATGTTTTACCACATGTAGAGACGGAGGACATTGTGTCAGCGATTCAAAGAAGGTTATTGCCATTTGAGGCATGCTTAAAAGTCATCGATACCAATATTGCCAGTTCAAAAGAGATAACGGTACGGAAACTAAACCTTATCCAATCTAAATAATATACTATATAACATCATTGATATAAGTATAATTTGTCGGATGAAAAGTACTATTAACCCAGTTTCTGAAATGAATAAATTGATAGGTGCACTTGTTTTGAGTATACAACAGTGCACTGTGTATTAATATTAGTTTTATCGATTAGTACGATTGTTTTTACATGTATATATTGTTTATTTCATCTGAATGACGTGTGTCTTTGTATCAGAGTTTAATCTCTCATAATATTTTATCCAATGTCCTGATAGACTGCTCTGACTACTAGGTTTACTGTACAAGAGCATTGTACCTGTTTGACTTTTCCATCTAAAAGTGATTGTGCTTCCGACATAGTCTATATTATTATATCTCAAATGGCATTTCCCTTCCAAAATTATATGTACATACGCGTAGAAATTGGCGAATATAGCATTTGGTATTCAACACAGGCACTCTAACGCAGCTATGAAACAGGTTATCGATGAACAGGTAAGAAAGCGAAACACGTCACTGACTCGGTCAAGATCTAAATCTCCAGAAAAGAAATATACACACCAGTGATAAAGTTATCGTTTAGATCCATAAATGCTTGGTGTTTTTATCACAGACCTCAATGTCAGTTTGCAACATCGGGAGAAGAGTAACGCAAGTGCTTCTTTTTTTTTTTAAAAGGGTACACAATCCAAAGAGTTAGTTGAGGCTCTAATAAGAACGCTTGCAACTGAAAAAGCCAAGGCAAAGTTACAGAAAGCCTTGAAAGTCATCCATACACTCTATACACCACATCAAGAGAAAGCTTTAGAAACAGAATACCAGACTATACTCTGTGTGGCTTCATTATTTGAAGATGAGACAGTTATCCAAACGCAAATGGATGAGATCAAATCTCTTTTTGGAGATAAAGTGTAAGTTGTTCCTTTTTAAACCATGATACTTGTTTTTAATGATAATGGATTAAATCAGCTACTGTGCTTTTCACTCAACTCTGCACTCAATTTGAATCGAGATTTGTTTTTATTTCAAGGCAGATTGAACGCAAAATCTACCACAGTCTGTCGCATTGTTTTAGGAGCACCGTGCTAAATATATCTCTTTGTCATGCAGTAGCAAGAAAGAAAACGCCGAAAATGGATTTTTATGTGTTATTTCGACCTGCTGTTTCTTTGCAAATTGTCGTAGCATGATTTAAAATGCATGTAAGGAAATGAAGAGCAGATTCATGCATTATCGTTCAGTTTGAATGAATTACCCACTGACATGAAAATATGTTATTTTATTTATGAACCTCTAAGAGCCATACCAACCCGTCGAAAATGTCGAAGACTTCCAGAATTTGCAATATTGACTAAAGATGCTCACAGCGTGTAAACATTGATTTTAGGTATTTAACGATGAATTCAATGGCCACTTTACTATAGCATTCCCACAAGCGATAACATAAGTGAGGAATTAAATTTGTCGTAAATCAGGTAAAACGAAAAACAAATGAGTGATACAATGCACGAACGGCACAGTAATATCTTAATGAAGTGTTGGACGTATGTATAGACCATGACCTTATATATGTTAAAATATTTCCGCTATGTTAATCACTTTCGTATATTTCTTAGTATTATGTCTGTTTAAAAATTACAGCACAGCAATGAAATGTGATATGTTGCAAAAAGCGAATCCCGAATACATTTAAGTAACCTGAAATCACATTCAACTTAGATTAACTAAAGAAATGTTTCCATGTAGAAGCTTTGAAAGGCATGCTGGTAATTTTATGAAGGTTTGTAAATTCTGAAGGGAGGTGATGCTTGTGTTGCTCTACATTTATACCAGACAATGTACACTTGATCTTATTCTTCAATATCACCATGCGATGATTAAAGGTACACAGAAACACAGAATAACCATATCAGTTAAGATGCATATCTGACAATTTTTTTCTGAAAACATATATCTTAATATGTAAACGAAATTTTAAAATGTTTACATTTTGAGGAATGTCTTCCAAAATGCATTTAGCACGCGATTTTAGCACGCGATTTTAGCACGAAATTAAAATGGCGCATGTGTTATGTGTAAAAATCGCATGCGTATGATAAGTGTCAAAATACTTTGGGTTGATTTGGCTACCTTTTGCAATTCATTTATTCTGGTAATTGATATTAGTACCGAGTAAATGCCCATTGGATTGTCTATACCGTTTAGAGAAGACATCAAGTCATCGTTACTGAAGTTTGCCACTGACATTGCAAAAACGAAACATCCTGCCTGGCTGTACCTTTTGCCTGTTATACATTTCCTGTTTAACATATGTCGACCCTATGAGACGATGTCGGAGCATGTGGACTTTCAAAAGAGTTCCGACTGGTACAGAGAACCTCTTACGACAGCCAAAACAGAGCAACATGAATGGAAATTGTAAGTACATATCTGTGTAAACAAAATGTTTTTTCGAATATATAATACCCATAATATAATTATGTAGTTAGGGGTCTGCAATATTAATATCGTTGTACTTGGAGCATTTATCGATGTAGAAGATCTACGTTTACATATATGTAGTATCCTTTGATGTTACAACGTTTTACGCTATTAATCATTCCACCGCCAATGCCGCAAATATGCACCACGACAAATAATGCAGTTCCAGATCAGACGCCACCTTTTCAAGGCGGCGTCGGAACAGGGACTTCACTTTTTGTCTGAACCCTATTTCTATATATGTTCTTTATTCCTTTGAAATTTGCATTTGTTTAGCTGAATTCCACATGATTTAACAAAATTGGATTGCAGACAACAATTAGAAATTTGGTGCCGAAAGGGTTAATATGGATACACATGCGTTTGGCAATCGATCGGTTAATTATATTTTCAGTCATCCTCATTTGGGGTATATTTACAACTCTCCATCCGATCCCGTTCAAATGTACTAATAGCTTTTTTATGTGTACCAGCCAGTCAATGACGTTCACCTAGCTCACTATGTTTGTTTTAAAGACTTTAACTATGTACAAATCGCATAATTATGTGACAATGGCTTACCTATTTGGCATGTTTACCAGTGTTTACATTAACATGTTTTATT
Source organism: Azorinus chamasolen (assembly GCA_963576725.1). Classification (NCBI taxonomy): domain Eukaryota; kingdom Metazoa; phylum Mollusca; class Bivalvia; order Cardiida; family Solecurtidae; genus Azorinus; species Azorinus chamasolen. The sequence goes on along the minus strand of OY755240.1, from coordinate 18,006,823 downwards.
CCTTACAGATATATCCCCCCCCTCTCTCTCTCTCTCTCTCTCTCTCTCTCTCTCTCTCTCTCTCTCTCTCTCTCTCTCTCTCTCTCTCTCTCTCTCTCTCTCTCTCTCTATATATATATATATATATATATATATATACATACGTCATAGAAACGACTATATATCTATATATCTATCTATCTATCTATATATATATATATTCGTTTCTATGACGTTATCTACGCCATACGCCATAGAGAAGAAAACAATCGGAACCTGTTAAAAACCTGGGTAGTATCCAAGATTAATTCATAGTTTCGGAAGTTATGGAATAAATGTATTTACATATTAACAGCATTACGCAAAATAACGTACTCAAGTCGTCGATTCAGGTGGGAATTTTTAACAGTAAGGTAAAGCGTTGAGTTTTGGTTTAAAGCAATTTACGAAGTACCTTTCCTTTGCCAACCTAACCGACAATTTGTCTGAATTCAATTAAAAAAGGGGAACATTTGAAATGGTGGTTCTGTTTGGCAGCATTGATCTAAATGTGCACTCAAAGGATTCTCAATTTGTCACCAGTTTGACCAATGTAGTACTCACCACAACCATTACAAGTCATAATATACAGAACATTTTGAACACCACAAGGCATGTTCGCATTTACTTTAAATGCCATTAGAGTTATACAAGTCACCGTCAACGTAGTGATTGCAAAGACTGCAGTTAGGTCTGTTGCATTTAGTAACCTTACATGCACCAAAATTGTTGTCTTGAAATTTTGCTGATGCAATTAATTTCTTTAAATTTGGAGGTTGTCGTTTGTTTTTTTTATTATTGTTGTCTTTGCGATCACTTCGTTCATTTTCGACCACTTCGTTCATTGTTGTCTTTGCGATCACTTCGTTCAATTTCTGGTCAGACCAAAGAATGTGTAAATTTATTTTTGAACATTTCAAAATTGTTGAGGTTGTATGAAAACACATACGTAATGATATCTCCATTTTCTTTTTTCACGACTTTAAGGTTAATTGAATTTGCTTTTGAAATGCCCGACTCAATCAGTTTCTTTGGATAATATCTTGCTTTAAGATTCATTCGGAGCTCATTGAGTCTACTTGTTTTTAATCCTTCTTCCGAAACAATGGTACAGATACGTCTTGCAAAGGTTGTAGGGAATGCTGTTTTCTTGTATGAAAAGTAATTCAGATATTGTTTTGAATCCATTTCTTTGAAATATATATCCGTGCAATTGTGGGTGCCATGTTTAATTACAAGAATGTCATTAAATGGAAGTTGTTTATCACTTGTCTTTGTGAATTTGATGTCTTCATGAAGGTTATTTACGAGTTGATAATGTTGTTTAAATCGTCCATTGACCTGTTCCAAAACATCAAACAATCATACAAGAAACGTTTCCATGCCTCCCTTAAATAATTTGCGAAACGTGCTTCGAAGACTTGTTATATTCCATATAACCTAGGACAAGTATGGCGTAAGTTGGAGCGAATTTAGTTCCCATAGCAGTGCCTTTAATACGTTTAATTCTGGCATTAAATCAATAGGATACAGTCGCAGCTATCATTTGTGAAAATACATAGAAAAAACTTAACAAATACAAAAATTACAGAACTTGTCCCGAAACTTATCGAACAACTCTCGTATGAGTATAGAGTTTGTCATTAAAAGAGAAGTTGTTATTTATATAAGATTTCTTTTATTACCTCTATGATAAATTGTTTGTTAAATCTTCGATGCAGTAGATTAGGATATTTTTCAAGCCAATAACTGATTGCTTTCAAACCCAGGTTGTGTGAAATATTTGTGTACAAACATGTGACATCAAACGAGACTAATATTGTGTATTCCGGTACTTGTTTTGGTACATAAGAGAGAAAATCAATGTCATCTCGTACATAACTATTTACATGTTGGATGAATGGTTTCAAAAGAATATATACTAAATTGCTTAATCTGGGCGTCTCGCATATTGGTCCAGCTACTATTGGTCTACACTTACGATCTTGTGGATCTACCAACTCAATATATTTGTTAGTACTTTTGATGCAAATTTCCTTTATCAATTCGCTCTTGTGTATTTTGGGAGGACCATAAAAGGAGCTGGACTTATATTCAAAGTTTAGTAAATATGGAAAAATAGTCAAACAGGGAGAGCCACACACGAAATAACACCGCACCAAACACCATTAAACAAGAAATGGCATAGCCACAAGACAAAACATAACAGGATGCATATCAGGACGAAAAACATTAAACATTATGCATATTTAACAACAAAATTGACCATAGGCTGAAAGCAGGAGTACCGCCTTGGAACGGTCAGTAACCAAAATAAGCTACTGCGGGACTTAAACCTGGTTTACGGGTACCCAACCTCGTCCTTATTCCACTTTCACCAAGTAATCTATTTCGGCTTTAATAATATCTGGGGCTATTTGAAATAAATTTCGAATTTTCTTGAAAGTGGTTTTTGAGCTGTTGTCTTTAGATGCTGAATAGAAAGTGTCATATTGTAGCATTTCAAGGATTTTATTCTTATAACATTCTGAATTCATTATGACTATTCCACCTCCCTTATCTGCTTATTTGATTACATTGCTACTGTCATTTGAAAGAGATTTGATAGCTTTTCTCTCCTGTAATGAAACATTATTTTTACTTGTGTTTCGGATACATTGAATAGTTTTGGTAGTACGAATGAAATCGTCTAGTGCCTTGTCTCTGCCTTTTGCTGGTGTAAAGTCGCTTTTGTTTCTCACTAGAGAATCATCAGAGTCTGTATCCTTTTCATGAAAAAAATCCCTAAATTTTAATTTCCGATGAAATTCGGAAATTGCCTCTAATTCCTGTCTTTTTTTGGCTTTACCGGTGTTGGCGTAAATTTGAGACCCTTCGACAGAAATTTTATTTCGTATTCAGTCAATTTTCAGTTAGATAAATTAAATATTTGCACTTGATTAGGTGTGGTTTCGGCTAGATTAGTATATCTGAGCTACCACTCTCTTATGAACAGTCATCATCATCATCCTCATCTGCATCGACTGGTTTAAATTTCGAAACGATTGAAATGTTCAACTGGGCTTTCTCGTCTATTTTGGTTCTTTCTGTGTCTGTTTACTTGGTTGGCTTGATCCGACGTGTTTCCAATTCTGGTTCGTCTATGCTGTCGTTTATCAGTCCGGTTTGTTTGGGCTGTAATGGCATTCATTTTTTTCTAGGTGTCGCCTTGGATGTCTTTCCTGGAGTTGCTTTTCTCTCTTCGTTTTTGAAACATGGGTTCTTTCTTTCAAAGATTCGGTTAAATTGTTCCTCATATTCAGCCTATATATATATTTGTTGCTATATATATATATATTTCAAACTTAATGAGTGGAGCAAGAAGCTATACCAACTTCAATAATTGGATTAGTAGGGCTAGATGATATTCCAATAGGGTATCCAAAGGTTGCTTAATTCAGGCCAGTAATACTCAGAGTATTATTTTTTATCTTATATTGATCATATTTCCAGTTGTGTACATGGACTCTGATAAGATGAAGTTCTTCGAAAGCAAAAACAGCAATGCAAAAGGAGAAAGTTGCAGAATCGGTTTTATTGCGATATGTGGCCATTCGGGATCAACAGTTTCAGTGTTTTAGTTTGAATATTGAAAACCGCTAAAGCCGGTGATAGAGGACGTGAATAGTGTTGCATCTTTAATAACAGCCTCAATAAAATAAAACTGATTCTGCAATTTTCTCTTTTCGCATTGCTATTCGATATATCTCCCACTTTTAGAATTCATATGTGCATTTGCTTGTACGTTTCAAAGTTACTATAGTTAAGACCTAATTGAAATCGACGAATATTGTATACGCCATAAATAAATCGTTAAAATACCTTATTTATGTATCTTACATGTAAGTTTTTTATAATACCTCGAAAAGATTACTTTATTATCAATGACCTAATGTAGTATTGTAGAAAGTGAGAACATGAAGGGATAAAAGTCAGTTTCCATGAAGGAAACTGTTATCAACACATCACGGTATAAGTACAACCTATTGTTTTTTCAAAGGCCATTATCAACTATAATGAAGAATCTTGCTCCATTGTTTGATGTGGATAGACTTCTTCCGCTATGTATACTTGACACTCTTCAAAATACAGAGGTCCAAGAAGTTATGGCGCTAAAACAAGTGCCATTAAACATCATAATCGCTTATGTCGAAACAAGCAGTCAGTGTCAAGATAATGTAAGTATGTTATGCTCCACAGTGCACGCTGGTATGTGAAAGCATATTATGTGTCCGTCTTTCCTGAAAAGCCCGCATGTTCAACTACTTCGACATAATTGATTACATTTGGTTTCAAATCATTCACAGATAAAAATACTTGATGTATAATTGCACGTAAATGAAGTAATAACATATACAAACATGCTTCACAGATAAGGAAAATAATGTAGCAGTAGGTTGGCGTATGTAAAGTAAGAATGTGAAGTACTCGTAGTTCCTATCAATTGACTATAATCATCTTGATATATTTCCTTCATTCATTAGAAGAATAAATTGCTATTCTCCTTTTGCCATTGCCTGATCTATAGAATACCATTATCCTTAGTGAACAAAGATTTACCATACAGTGAAATTATGAAGGAATGTGTATATATGTTGAAATTTCTTCAATCTATTGGTACAACAGTAGTTCATATTCGACACAATTATATTGTCAAGATTATGACGAGCAAGAAAATGTTAACATGTACGATGTTTTTCCTCGAAATAGTGCGTAGAAGCAGCTGTGTGTAAAGCCACAAGAGTCTTAATGTGTATAACCCTACGTTTAAAGTGTTTACTCTACTCTATGTGTATAAGTGTTGTTTCACTTTTACGAAATTTTTAAGGATATAAGTATACACGTTTCGATTAACGCATAGTGTTGTATATATTATTATTAAGTCAGAAATAAAAATAATTAACAATACATTTGGACCTTTTGCAATAGTCAATTTCAATTGAATTATTTAGACGGCTGCCTCACTTATTGAAGAGCTGATAGAAAACATACACTCCCAGGACAATAAACAGTCACTTCCAAATGCTTTGAAAATTGCACACATTTTGTGGAAAAGAAACACGAGAATCAGCGGAGAGAAAAAAACAATACTTTGCAAAGCTATGCAGGTGTCAGCAGAAACGAGGGAAGAAGCGGAGAATCTTACACAGGTTATAAGGCAACTGTTCAAAGGAGAAATGATGTAAGTATTATTGTTATGTTTGTGTGTGTGTGCAACATCATACACTTTTGCTTTTGTTACATGTTACTGAATATATAACAACAGACATTGGAAGCTCGGTGTGGATGTGTATTTTAGACACGTACAATGAAAAAAAAAACGAGAAATGAAAAGAATGCAATTAAGAAAGGTGACACCGTAACGCGAAATTAAAAACATTTTCAAATCACGTTTTTGACAGCGTAAAGTAATTTGATTGTTTACAGATTCCGTGGACCGTGTATATTGTGTATATTTAATACAGATTGATATAAAAATGTTAACATATAATAAAGAAATAACTGCATACACTTGAATACAATACAAACAAAAACTTCATTATATGATATACTTTATATTAGTAGTAATGAACTAAACCCGACTTATAGTTCAGAAAGTCTTATGTCATTATGCACATGCGATTTGCACTAGCATGAAAGACTAAATATAGACTGCCTAGCTGTAGATAAGCCTGTTTTAGACACGGGATTTAAGTTATATCCTTATGTTGTAGTTTCCAGTAGTTTAGCACTCGAGCATACTCAGTTTAGATTTTGTGATTTACCACCGTTAGATGTAAGTTCGTCCATTCGTCTGACAGACCGTCCGAACTTTAAAGGAATTCCTACCAGATACTCTTTCAATTGGACTGTTAATTTTGGATACTGTTTTAAATGTTTTCAATATAGACATATCAGAAAAGAGCTAGGTACATTCTTGGCCGATGTTGGCCCGATCTTAGAATAACGCGACATTTTACATGTGTATAATCATTATGTTCCCATTGGTATTCTAAAATTTTACTATGATTGAGCGAATACGTCAAAAGTTATAAGTGTTTTAATTAAACCACTGCTATACTGAAAACGTAATGATATAACGTCGACGACGTCACGACGTAATTTAACCCTTTGCCTGATGTACGTAACAATAGCGTCGTTTGCAAACAGAAAAGGCTTAATAGAATATGCATTGAATGATTTTAAAAACAAACTTCGGTTGTAGCTCTAAGTAAACAGATCGATATTGGGGAGAAATTGCCCCTGTTGCGTTTATTTATTGTACAATATGTTAGTAATAAGCTTACCTATTATCGCATCTGTACTCGTTTTCCGATCTACCTGCATATCAAGGACATGTTATTTGTTAATGCCAATTGCATTTTAACTGCATAATCTACACTCAGATGCTAAAAATCCACACTTATTGAAGGTAATCCGAAACAACTGAAGGCAGAAGAAACTTTTCCTGCATAATAAGGCTATGCAAATGGAAACACGAGAAATTCCGGTAAACATATCTACACATAACGGAAATTAAGGACAAATTCTGAAGGGTGGTGATCCTCCGAAAGCAAAAATTGAAACACAAAAAGAGAAAATTGCAGACTCGGTTTTATTGAGTCTGTTCATGAGCAGTAATTGAAAGTGCAACACTGCTCACGCCCCCTAGCACCGGCTTAAGCGGTATTCAATTTTCAGAACAAGAAGTACTGAAATTCATGATCTCGAAGGACCAGAAGGTATAAATACTCATTTACTCATGGAACTAGATATGTACATCAAACCGTAAAGCAAATGTTTTAGAGCCAGTGCAATAAAAAACAAATAAATATGGGCAATAGTAATAGAAGCAGTACTTTATTATGCTCAATATACGAAGAGCACAAAATATATACATACGCATTAATGCATACAGGTGTTCATAAAATAGAAATAATGTACGACCTTTAACAAGTTCGTACATCTAAACATCTACCTGATTTATTTCATTTCGTAAGTAATGCTTGTTTAAATAGTATTTAGTAAACTTTGACGAATACGGTTAACGCAAAATGTATCTAATTAACCCGGATGAGAACCCGTCAACCTTTTCCTACGAAACGAAATGAAATTAGGAAAAGCGAGATATGTAAACGAGTTATAACAACCCTAACAAATTAATCTAACCCTAACCCACCTTCTGCCCATACATGAGCCGGTTCGCTGTTAATGCAAACTAAGGAACATTGGTTAGCTTAATAGGGCGGCGACATAAGTTTCTTATGTGTTGCCTATACGCCAGATATACGGTTAACATATTTTTTGCGCTGAAAATACGTGTTGGAACATTCGGGTTCATACACTAAAAGGTTGTGCGTATGATCAGTTTTTCGAAAACTTTCATACGTAATCCATACGTTCCTCTCATACTCTGTAATGGCTCAGGGTCATAATGCAGAACAAAAGTAGTGCAGAAAGCTTCTATCCAAGAGCCCTATGCACTTCTTTCGAAATGAAATAAGCAACCATTTGTCCATAACGATACAACCAGAATTAGATATTGTAAAAAGTGTATACACACATCAGCTTTCTGTAATATTTACTATCGAAATCTCTCACTTATTGGCAAGTTCCAATGTTATCTCAGTGCGCTTCTGTGACACGGTGTTTAACATCCTGAATTTTATGGTGATGTGATTTACATATATGGAAAAATAGTCAAGCAGGGAGAGCCACACACGAAATGACACCGCACCAAACACCATCAAACAAGAAACGGTATAGTAAAACTATTGGACATACAAATGTTCTTACTTTGTTCATCAAATATGTTGAAAGAATAATTAACAAGATGTATTTGTGAAACACTATGCCCCCTAGATATGATATTTGACCTTGATCTTGACATGTCACCCTTCAAAATGTGCAGCTTCATGGGCTACACATGCATACCGAATATCAAGTCTGTATCTCTACTGGATTAAAAGTTATGGCCAATGTTAAAGTTGGTGACCGTCGACCTTCATGTCACCCCTCAAACTGTGCAGTCAAATGAGAAACACATGTATACCAACTATCAAGTCTGTATCTCTACTGGTTCAAAAGTTATGGCCAATGTTAAAGTCGTTGACCTTTGACACTGACATATGACCTTGATATTGACATGTCATCCCCAAACTGTGCAGCTTCATGAGATACACATGTATAACAGATGTCAAGTCTGTATCTCTACTGGTTCAAATGTTATGGTCAATATTAAAGGTCAGTGACCTTTGACCCTAAAAGATTACCTTAACGTTGACATGTTGTCCCTCAAAATGTGTAGCTTCATGAGATACACATGCATACCAAATATCAAGACTCTATCTCTATTGGTTCAAAAGTTATGGCCAATTTGAAGTTGGTGACCTTTGACCCTGAATGATGACCTTGACATGTAAAAGTACAAAAATGAGTCAAGCAGGAAACGCCACATACAGAACAAACACTCGCCCGAACAGCAACACAAGGAAACAGCAAATGTACATAACTAGAAAAAACAACTAGAGACGCACAAAGACAAAACAAACATACAATAGGTGGAAGATGGAAGTACCGCCTTGGAATGGTCAGTGACAAAAGTCACTCGGGGGGGGGGGTTGTTAAACCGGTTAATGGGCGCCCAACCTCACACTTATTCCATCCCCACCCTAAAAGACAAACAGTGTAAATAAACATATCCCCTCCTCTCTGACTAATCTACAACAACCGCGACGTCAAATACAGTGGTAAAGTACATGTATAACGAAAAAACATTTAAGTGAACATACTGTATCCACCTATCGCTAGTGTACTCAATGATTGAGCTGCAAACAGAGTAACTGTAGAAAAGTAATAAAGGGTACGACAAAAATGAAATAGTACAGATATCCGACGTTCTCCTTCCATTTCTGGATTTAAGAGGTCGTCTTCATAGAGTACTAAACCTTTCTTGCCGGCGTACATGCAAAGAGGCCAGCGTGATTGCCAACTGTAAAAGGGTTCACAACCAAACATGCAGTATGTTGTAGTACTACAGGATCATATCCCTTTTTAATGAATTGTTTAACACATTTGATGAACAAAGTGAGAAAATGGGTATGTCCAATAATTTTACGAAGTTTGTAAATCACATCACCATAAAATTCAGGATGTGAAATACCGTGTCGCAGAAGCACCTTGAGATTACATTTGCACTTGCCAATAAGCGAGAGATTTCGATAGTAAAATTTAAAGAATTTTTTTCTTAGTTTATGGTATCTATATCCTTGCTTAAGCAGTTTTTCAGTTAAAATGAGATTTCGACTGTTAAAATCGTAACCCCTCAAACTGTGCGACTTCATGAGATACACAAGCATGCCATATATCAATTTTCTATCTCTACTGGCTCAAAAGTTATGGCCAATGTTAAAGTCGGTGATTTGACCAAGATGTTTGACCGCTGACCTTTGAGGATGACGTTGACCTTGACATGTCACCCCCTAAAATGTGCGGCTTTATGAGATACATATGTATGCCAAATATCAAGTCTCTATCTGTACTGGCTCAAAAGTTATCACCAATGTTAAAGTTACAGACAAACAGACACTTTGACCTTTGACCCTGAAGAATGACATTGACCTTGACATGTCACTCCTCAAAATGTGCAGCTTCATGAGATACACAAGCATGCCAAATATCAAGTCTCTATCTCTACTGGTCCTAAAGTTATGACCAACGTTAAAGTCGGTGATTTGACCCATATATTTGAACTCTGACCTTGAAGGATGACCTTGACCTTGACATTTCAACCCTCGAAATATGCGACTTTACGAGATACATATGCACGCCAAATATCAAATCTATCTGTACTGGCTCAAAAGTTATGACCAATGTTAAAGTTGCAATAATGTTACAGGCAATTTGAACTTTGACCCTGAAGGATGACCTTGACTTTGACATGTCACCCCTCAAAATGTGCAGCTTCATGAGATACACAAGCATGACACATATCAAGTCTCAAAAGTTATGACCAATGTTAAAGTTGCTGACAAACAAACAGACAAACAGACAAACGGACAAACAGACAGACAGACAAACAGACAGGGCAAAAACAGTATGCCCCCAGATCAGATGGGGGGGGGTTATAAAGGTATATGATCGTATAGTAATACAACATACTGTATGTTTAGTTGTCAACCCTTTTACAGTTGGCAATCATGCTGGCCTCTTTGCATGTACGCCGATAAGACAGGTGTAGTACTCTATGAAGACGACCTCTCAAATCCAGAAACGGAAGGAGAACGTCGGATGTCTGTACTATTTCGTTTTTGTCGTACCCTTTATTACTTTTCTACACGTACTCTGTTTGCATCTCAATCATTGAGTACACTACCGATAGGTGGATACAGTTTGTTCAGTTAAATGTTTCGTTATACATGCACTTTACCACTGTATTTGCCATCGCGGTTGTTGCAGATTAGTCGGAGAGGGGATACGTTTATTTACACGGTTTGTCTGTTGGGGAGGGTATGGAATAAGTGTGAGGCTGGGCGCCCATAAACCAGTTTAACCCCCCAGTGACTTTGTCACTGACCGTTCCAAGGCGGAACTTCCATCTTCCCCTGTTCTATGTTTGTTTTGTCTTTGTTCATCTCTTGATGTTTTTATAGTTTTGTACATTTGTTTCTGTTCGGGCGGCTGTTTGTTCTGTATGTGGTGTTTCCTGCATGACCCATGTTTGTACTCTTGCAATAAAGGTGTTAATTCTACCCAACGTGTGGAAACGGGTATGTGGGATCTTCTGCTTCGAGTAATTTTTAGGTTCGCAATAGATAACTGAATCACTGTATAGGGGGCGGAAACAATATATAATTATGTATCTAAAACGTTGAGAGACCCCTTAAATTGGTCCCTGGTATTCATTATTCTTTCGTCACAGTTCTTGGTGTGCCGTCATTATAAACTGTGCCGCGTAGATCGTGGCCTAGATCGTGGCGAGCGTATGTATACATAACAATGTGTACTTGTGTACACAACTAGGCTTGATTTCGTAGGAATGCTTTGTGGAGACTAGATTCTGCTTAGAAAAGCGCATTTTTGAGATCGTAAGTTATTGGGTGCGTGTCGTTATATCCCAACACTCAACACCTATTTAATTGATATTGTCACACCCAAGCCGCTGCTGCATTAAAAAAAGAATATCAGTTCTAACATTGTGTCGGATCAGCAGGTAAGTGCTTATATTTTGTAATAGATCTTGATGTAAGCAAATGTGTTTGCGACAAATACAATACTGCTACATACAATATAATCATACTAGGCTACTGGATAAGTTATTCCCCCTGTGAGCTTTCGCTACCATTGTGCTATATGTAAACACAAATCCCGGAAGAGTATATTTATATTCGTATTTCGATTACTATGCACTAAGAACTCACTAAGACAAAGTAATATATTGTGGTCTCTAAATCTGAAAATGACATAATATCTGAACATGTTAATAAATGTAAACAGTTCAATGCTGATATATTAATCACACATCGTAAACTTCCGACAATGTACTTGATATCTAAACTCCATTAACGCGATATAAATCACGCTTCAGAGCAAACTCGGTCTCATGCACGACTACCACACTATCCAAGCTAATTACATCGTGTCTAACAGTCAAAGAACATGTCAAGCGTTACTGTGATAAAGCTTATGAGAATTCAGGAATTAACCTGTTTTGGTTTATAAAAAACTCCAATCTGGTTTTAACTAAATTAAAAATCTTAAAATCAGGCAACACCAAGCTGACACTATAAGCACATACGATTTTGCTACACTTTATACCACATTACAACACGATCTAATAAAGATCAAACTTACAAACCTTATAAATAAAACATTTGCAAGAGAAAAAGTATCATTCATTGCCTGTATTTCTAGACATACGTTCTTTACCAATGACATTACAATTAAATTTACCTCGTGGACATGTTTAGATCATTGTGACGCAAGTACGTTTCTGCTAGATAATTTATTGGATCGTTTTGGTAATATCGCCAGGTCAATGGTATTCCCAGAGGAACAAACTGTGCTCCATTAATTGCAGACTTGTTTTTGTATTGTTGTGAACGGGATTTTATGCCTAACCTTAAAACCGATTCACAGGCCGATATAATCAATGCTTTTAACAAAACATCACGTTATTTAGACGAAATATTTAATATTGATAACCCATATTTTGATTCTATGATAACCTCAATTTACCCTAGAGAGCTCAAACTAAATAAAGCAAATAGTTCTGACATATCTGCAGCTGTTTTAGATTTGAATTTATCTATAAACAATGGAACAATTTCGTCTGTAATTTATGACAAAAGGGATGACTTTAATTTTGAAATAGTTAACTATCCTTATTTCGATGGAGATGTTCCCCGTACAAAATGTTACGGTTTATACATTTCTCAGCTTATCCATTTTACTAGAGCTTGTTCTTATGTTGATAATTTTTATCATTCGTAACGTTATTATCACTGAAAACTACTAAAACAAGGGCTACAGATATGACAAATTCGTAAAACATTTTCCAATTTTTACCACCGTACTCATCAGCAAATACAATTGTAATTTACGTTTTTTTCTGAATTAAGGTATTTCACATCCGGAGTCTTACGATGATGTCATTCACATTCTTCGAAATATTTTGATACTTTGTTTGTCAAACGTATAAAACAGTTCGTTAAGAGGGGCCATGACCCCTCAATATTGCAATACGTAGTACTACATCCGTGGTGGTAGACCCCTTTACAATTGGTAATTATGCTTTCCTCTTTGCTTGTGCGACGACGAAAAAGACTTAATACTCTATGAAGATTTCCTCTTAAACCCGTTTACGGAGGGAGGAAATTGGATATTTGTATTTTGACAGTTCTGTCGTACCCCAAATGACTTCTCCACAGTTACTTTGACATCTGAATCGTCACTGAGTACATGTCTACGATGTCAAGTTTATTCTTTTTCAAATAAAACAGTTGCACATATTTATTCTGTGAATTGGCACAAACAGAGTAGACCCAGATTAGACCGCTCCTTAAGGAACCAACTTATCATGGTATGTTGTGTTTGCTGTTGAAATATATAAATAGGATTCTGTGGTGTTCTACTTCGGCTAAAATATCATGTGTTAACTGTGCCATTTGAAAATTGATCCTTTTATATTCAAGATGACATCATTTTTGTATATGAATATTCAGGGTATAAATTACTAATCGATGTTGGCGCTGAGGTAGTTAGAACACAGCATGATTAAGAATAATGTGACTTTGGTGTGTGATGTTTAGATCTATATGCCTGTGATAATAATGTGTGATAATATATTTAACTGTGATATATATGGCTTAAGCCTGAGCTGTATTGGATTGGAAATGCATACTTTTAATAATCCCGTTGTAAACCAAAATCTTGCTACTTTATTTCAGTGGTAAAGTAGTAAAGTCAAGCAGGCAAAGCCACATACAAGACGCAACAACCACCAACACACCGATAGACAGCATGACACACATACACACAACCACACACCCAAACGCACACTCACATACGAGATGAACACAGAAAACACCAAAAGACACACAAGAACCAGAGAAAAACGTTCCACACATGAACAAAATCACAAGCACAAAGACGCAAGGCAAACAAAAGGAAGAGTGACAAAAAGAGTACCGCCTTTGCACGGTCAGTAGCAAAACACCACTGGGGGTTTAAACCGGTTTACGGACGTCATAACCTCACACTTCTCTCAAAGTCACCCTAGCTTTACAAATAGTGTAAATAAAGGTATCCCCGCTGGACTTACCCACAACATAGACGACGGTGAACACAGGACAACATGTAAAACATAGCGTAATAACTGGCGCAATCCGTCAAATATGTACTCAATAGCTTTGCTAAAGTCAGAGCACCTGCAGGTAAGCCGTTAAGGGCACGACAGGGAAAAGGTAATACATGAGTCTGGTAAGCTCACCCTGTATCCAAGTTTAAGAGTATACCATCATAGAGTACTACCCTCGGCCTATAATCGCGCAAACAAAGAAGGAAGCGTAGCTACAGACAGTAAAAGGGTCGATAACCAAACATGTGATGTTAGGATGTCCGTAAAGCGGTTTAAACCCGACTAATCTACAGCAACCGCGATGGCAAATGCAGTGGTAAATTGGATGTAAAACGAAAGTTTATTTAAGTGAAACAGAGTAACTGAAGAAAAGTAATAAAGTGTACGACAATAAAGAGATGGTACAAAGATTTGACGATCTCCTTCCGTTTCCTAGTTTAAAAGGTCGTGCTTATAGAGTACATTTAAATAATAGTTTAGTTTCATTCTGCCTTGTGAATTCAGTGATGCAACTTTAAGCATAGAGAGACTGAAATTGAAGGCATGAACGGAAACCGGACCTCAAAATACTCATCTGAGCATACTTAGGTGTGCAAAAATCAGGAAACTACAAAATTAGTTAATAGGTTAAACCCCGGCTTTCAAACAGATTATTATAAAGCTAGGCATTCTATATCTAGTTGCGTTTGCTATTGCGAATCGCATATTTATCATGACATACCTAGAAGTGTCTGACCTATCAGTCGGTTTTAGTTCATTATTACTGATATAAATTATATTATATAATTAATAATACATAATGTTATAACATAGTTTCTGTTAGTACTGTATTCAATCTATTTGCTGCTATTTTGTTATTTTATGTTTACTTGTGTTCAATGTGTATAAAATGAACACAATATGCGATTGGCACAGGGTCCAAGGATTTTGTTCGATTTCAAATTACATTACATTACTGAATTTTGTTTAAGTGATTTGATTTTTTTCATTTCGCGCGAGGATGTCCCTTTTCGTAACGGAATTCGATTTGTTTTCATTTCACGTTTTGTTTTTCATTTTACGTGTCTACGGTGTATGCCTGCTTTATGCATTCCTTGCCGAAATAAATCAAAATAACTTGTTAGTATCTTTATCTAATGGTGGATTATAAATTGTACTCTTTTCAACACCAGTGACAAATAAAACTATCCATTTCTAACTCGAAATGTCACGATAAAGTAGTATACTCTCGAAAGTATGTAAAACCTTCATATCATCTTACCTTGTTGCAGTGTCTTGTGCGAATCGTACTGAGATTGCTAAAGCGTATGTGTTTATCTAAGGATTACTGCCTGCACATAATGTCCTATATAAGACACGCTCAAGCATAAAACTTTAGAAACGTTACATATACTTAAGTAGCAAAATATACAAAGTTTGTTGGCACGCAGCTAAATGGCATGTCGGAAACTTCGTTTAGCCACCTAATATATAAACAGAATGAGGTATCCTTGCTGGTTACAGAATGGGAATTGGCAATAAACATTTCGTAGACATTACTTTTAATAAAAATCAAATTCCTCTCAATCATGCTTATCATAAACAATAACCCGGTGCGATATTTGTTTTACTTCATTCAAACCCAAACATTACTTGTCGCAATATAAAACATAAGCCAAGGTCTATGTACTAGTACTTTACAGTGGGCATCTAAATGAACCCTTATCGATAATAAAAATGAGACATCACGTCTGGGTATATCTGTATTTGCTACCCCTTTCTTTTTGGTGTTGAATTAGCCCTCATGTTGAGTGACAGAAATGGGCATTAATCGATACAAACAAATCATCAAATTGTAGAAATTTGCTGCAAAAAAGTTTTGGTATTCTCGTAGTTCTGGTATTTGTTTGCTTACCAGGGGAATAAATGTACAGTCGCCTAAGCGGTCATTCGGACGGAAAGTAGGCTATATCTAAGTAGTTCTAACATCTGGCATGTGTGACACGACATGCAGTAGTATGGCTTTGTGGGTAGGCCAATTTCAATGGTGTCAAAACATGTGATAAGAATTGTTTATGATCAAGTGGTGACCTGGCATCTGAGCTTTACAAAGGAATCCTATTTTAGATTATTTTATTCTGTACTGCACTCAGGGCAAACACTGGCATGTGTTTGGAACCTTCATCATTCTATTTTCAAATTCATCAGGCATATTGTTGTAGCACAAATCTTACATGCTGATTGCCAACAAAGTTGGTCATTAACTCTATTTTAAATCCATTAGTATATTCCGACAACTAAAAAACCCATGCCATATAATTCATTTTCTGATGTATGAATCGAATTGAATTATGCTTATGTAACCCAGTTACTATATAACCAAATATCATGATATGCATATTGTTGTAGCACAAATCTTACATGCTGATTGCCAACAAAGTTGGTCATTAACTCTATTTTAAATCCATTAGTATATTCCGACAACTAAAAATCCCATGCCATATAATTTATTTTCTGATATATGATTCGAATTGAATTATGCTTAGGTAACCCAGTTACTATATAACCAAATACTATGATATGCATACTTTAAAGCATGTTTCTCATATTTCCACCATCCCTTATTATGTTCAAACTTTCATCCAAGAACTTGTTTAAATATGATAATTGTCATTTCACAATCGGAATGTATTTTCACATCAATTCTAAAGGCAGGAGGTCCTCCGAAAACAAAGGTGGCAATTCAGAAAATTGCAGACTCGGTTTCATTCACTCGGTTTTGTTGAGTCTGTTCTTGAGAAGTAATTAAACGTGTCTCCTTCGTTGTTCCTTTTTGGTAAGACATGATCGGTGCTCTTTATGTTTAAAATTCTTAGAACCGTCATTTGTCGAATCGGTAAATACATTGTTAGTTATGTTAACATTTGTTTCAGCCATGATATGGAGCACTGCCTACTTCATTTGATCTTACAATGTCAGACAGAAGACTGTAGAGGATGTGTGCCCATACTCGAACATTTGACTGATCTGAACATGCAAGATAACATTGACTGCAATAAAATGGAATGTTCGAAATCGTTACCTACTAACAGGTATGTGCATCTATATTCAATTGAACGGAATATGCATTTACTGTATAATTGCTTCATTGATATCATCTTATCACTTTTAATTCATACAGTACAGTAAGATCATCCGTGAACAAACTTCTTCGAGGGATCACACATTTTCAGAATATATGTACTTCACAACAGCAGGTGTTAAGTGCTTGTGTGGCGGCCGTAAAAAGTCGCCCGTACTTCATTATCAATGTTGTTATATTTTCTGGTCCTTCGGGATCATTAGTTTTCATGTTATTAGTTTTGAAAATTGAATACTGCTTAAGCCGGTGCTAGGGGCGTGAGTAGTGTTGCACTTTTAATTACTACTCATGAACAGACTCTCATAAAACCGAGTCTGCAATTTTCTCTTTTTGCATTTCTACTTTTGCTTTCGAGGGATCACCCATTTTCAGAATATTACCCACTCATCTTGTGTTGTATGTCCTTCCAGCGTAAGGATTAAAAGGGACTCTCACGGATAACATGTACTCAACGATCGACATTTTATTTATAATTTTACTAAGGGTGGAATTCCAATATCTTTCCAATGAAAATGTCAAGCGAGTCAAGTCAACACAAGAAAGCATATCACACACAGAACTACACACCAACACACAGACACACACACAGGCACGCACAGGCACATACAGGAGCTGAACACCTATAACATCAATACACGCACAAACACAATAGATAAACATTTTAAAAAAAATAAACAAACGCACAAGTACAAAGACACAAGACAAACATAAACGTAAGTTTGACAAAGAGAGTAACGCCTTAGAACGGTCAGTGGCAAATCCCCAGTGGGGGTTTAAACCGCTTAACGGACATCCTAACATCACATTTATCAAACAGTTACCCTACTTTAACCGTGTAATACATGGTATCCCCGCTGGACAGTATGTTAGCATAACATAACAACTGTGAAAGTCCGTCGAATACATGTATGTATTCACTGACTTTGCAGAAAGCAGAGCACCTAAGTTGTTAAGGGCATGACAGAAAGAAGGTAATACATATGTTGGGTAAGCTCATTCCGTTTCTTGGTTTTAGAGTATACCATCATAGAGTACTACCATCGGCATGTAATTGGGTAAGCAAAGAGGGAAGAAAAGCTACAGGCACTGTAAAAGGAGTCAATAGCTACACATGCAATACATTGGAATATAATGGGGTTATAACCTTTCTTCCTAAAAGTGTTAATGCGTTTAATAAACAAATACATTATTTCATACATAATTCATAACCCCGTACTTTCCTCTTACAGTGCTGACGATCTTAATGCCATTTCTAGTGAGTTTCTCTAGTTTTGTTTATACCGGTGCACGTATTTGGTGTCATACTGAAGCGCTTTTTCATATTATATCTCAACTAGGAATGCAACCTGTCATACTCTTTGTTCTTATCAATAAGTGTGATTAAATAATTACATTTCTAAAATAGCATTTATGTCAGTTACAGAATTCCAGTATATGTTCTAGTTATACTAAAATAAATCAGAGGATGATTTTGTTAAATCTAATAGAGAGGTGTCTACTGGTTTTAGCAAATCTACAATTTGAATGATTACTGTTTATGTAACTAATTTACGCCAAAATTGTTAAAGCATGTTTTCAGAAATATTCCGTATGTCACTCTGTATCAAATATTTCTAAGACGGGTCGGCCTCTGAAATAATCATCACTATCAAGAAGGTGTTAAAATTCTATATATTGCTTAATACGAAAAAGCGAGCTATTGTTTCCCTGCTAAACGACGACTATAGTTTGTTTTCAGCTAGTCTGTTTCTCCGGCGCCCACGAAGTCGTCTTCATTGCTGGTGTTGTCGATGTTGTTGACTTCCGGTGTCTTAAGGTTGTCTATTACTGTACTCTTCATATAACTTTTATGAAATTTGAAACACTATTTCACAATCACAAAGGCTACAATTAAATTAGTGGTTCTGTCGTTGAAATTAATTTTATGTCATCTTAGCGACTCTTTGAGAGAAGGTATGTTTTAAATTAAAATTTGTTATGTTATAAATTAAAACTTGTTATGTTATAAACTTTGGTATATGCGGATTTTCGGGTGTGCGTGGTCATGGGTGTGCGGACAAGCCCATGCTGTCAAACTTTTCTTTCAGAAAATAACTTTAGTAAGACATATAACTGATGTGTAAGACTTCCTCTCTCGCCGCTGTGTGTCAAATCCCGGTCTGGGTATTTGGATATTTTGTTTGAGGCAGCCTTCAGCAGGCTTGTGGTAGGTCAGTTGTGTTTCTTCCGTGCACGATAAAATATAGTTCAGCTGAACATCTTCAAACAGGGATCTCACACTCATAAGCAAACACATATGTTATTAAAGTTGCTCCCGCGACAGGGTATGCTATCGAAAATGTTTGTTTACTTCTCTAAACGTGACTGAGTAGTTCGATTGTATATTTTCCAGATTTTGCAGATTACAAATGGAGAAAATCTACATCCTTTTACCATATTTCGCAAAGAATCCGACTATTTCAAAGGCAGTCATTGAACAGGTTGATTCATCCGTTAGAACTGAGATTATCGAACAGGGGATATTTCCTTTTGATGTATGTTTATCCACGACCTTGCAGAGTGGCAGGAATAATGCAATGGTATGTCTGGCATCATCATTATTTTAGAGTTTGTTTTTTGCGATAATCACAAAAATATTTTCGGCACCATGTGTGACACATAATTACACGTTATTGCCATTTTCATAATTGTAAAGACGTATTCATTATAAACCAAACCGGCATGAAACACAATATTGATCATGCTATCGTAGTTACCCAAGTGTCAAAAAACTTGAATCAAGGGGAAAAGTTTACATAAGCAGTTTGTGCTAATTGACATTCTAAAACTTGTGTCTCACTATTGGGCAACAGATATCAACGTGTACAGGCTCGATATTAGGGTAAACGATTTTGAATATGCGAAAACTGGATTTAGGTTTGATGTTATAGTTTTGGGTTATATACGATGTGTGTTTTACACTTAGAGGCAAACCTGCGAAAACCATGTGGTAAGTACTGCTTTATATAGGGTCAAAGTGCGTAAAAGTTAGTTTTGATTTTCTGGAAATCTAATGTGTTATATCATTTATAAGCAATATTCGTGATTAAGTAGTAGCAACGTAGCGTGATATATAATCTGGTGTTTATAAGTCTAACCAATTTGTTGCCAAATATGTGATCCTATCTGCAAACAGTTACGTGAGTCCTCGCCAGGACTTAAAATGTTGAATGATATGAATCCGTTTCATTACAGAAATAACAAAAAACCGAAATGTTGCAGACACCAATATGGAGACAATCGTATATTATGCCCATACGTCCAGGACTGTATAATGTAGTATCATTTTGAGACTATCTATTAAAGTGTTTAAACATATATTTCAACTAGCGTAACAACCGTCGGATATCTATAATAATGGTTTGAATGGATATAATATTGATTGAATCTAATTGAATTTTATGCTTAAATTGTTCAATAGAGCTTTTACAACCCTAAAACTACAGTTCAGATGTGAATATATTTCCTGAAAAAAATATTCTTTATGAAACGCAATATAATCGCTAAGGATTGTGCTGTACTGGATTGGGCGAAACGTATCGATTATCTCTGCAAGCCCTGGTATATTTATATAATACAACAAACATGCCTTGGTGTTGTATATTGCCAATCTGAAGTAATGCATAATGTATTAAACTATGTTTTTGGCTGTATGGGTGTGCAACCGATATTATGTATACACCACGTGTTGCTAAAATTGATACACGAATTTCCGAAACAAACTCGTGCAGATCCTTTTTGCTTAAATGGGATTGTACAGCGACATTAGTTAAAATCATGACTTAATCCGTCTGGCCGACCTATGGTTTGACAAATTCAAAAAGCAATGAACTTGTATACAGTTCACTCACTGACTTTCAATCAGTATTGCATTCAAGCACAAAATTCAAAATACCTAGACTGAACATTAATGATTGTGGCCGGGCCGAGCTATTGGTCTTCTCATGCAAGGCCATCTACAGGATAGTGTCGCTAGACAATTAAGAGTCAACGATCTACGATTACGTAATCCTTTGCTGGAGACAAATACCGTAAATAATCGACCAAATAATACAGAACGTCCTGATCGTAAGAAACGTCCTGTAATTCAATAAACCGGTTTGGATGAGACGTTATTGATTTTGGGAGCGGACAAGGCTAAAAAGGCCAAATTTGAATAACTCAAGGACCTTACACAATATTGATGGATATTGAACTTGGCCAAGATATTATAGCCATAAACATTTGTTCATGGTTTGGTGAAGGTTGAATTAGATATTTTTCACTTAGAGAGCGGACATTTCTAAAAAGGTCAAAATTGGATAAATCAAGGGCCATTATTCTGAAGTTCCTGAAGCAATATTGCTGTGTATCAATCTTGGCCTATATATTATAGCTATAAACATTTGTTTAAGATTTGGTGATGATTGGATGAAAACTCTTAAAATTAGAGAGCGGACAAGATTGTGTGACAGACGGACTGACGGATGGACTGACGGGTGAAGAGACGGAACGGAGTAAATCAATATCTCTCATACACTACTATGTGGTGGGTGACATTTACTTTTGGCTTGATTAGACATATTCTTTATGTCTTTACATTGAGGAATACCGTTTTTCAGAACATGCCGTAATACAAGTGATGTCTTTTGGGATAATTTTCCAATTAATCATTAATGGAAATAATTCATCATAGAAATTTATTATATACCCATCAATGATTTACAGAGATTTCTCAGTGAAATAAATTTCATAAGCATCACAATTGATATCGTCACTAGTGAATGTTGCACTTTTATAGAATTCTTGTTAAATTAGTTTGCAGCTCTTGTAGCGTCCTTGTCAAATGACGGAAACGAAAACAGATTTCCGAGAGGAATAGAAATACTGAAGGAGGTTCATTCTTACGAAGACGTAACATTTTTCTGTCAGCACATGGCTCTGTTATTTGAAGCATTGAATGTAGTGAATGATGCCGACGAAGCAGTCATAAAAGAAGGCCTAAAGGAATTTCCTGGGCAAACGTTGTAAGTAAATACATACGCTGTTATATCGCATGTTTATCTTCTAATAAGACAAATAAAATAATGTAATTATAGCGGGTACAATGTTACGTTATTACCAGTGATCGGTATAACTAAACACCGGATATGACGGATATGACTCTCATATCCGCAGAAATGAGATTTGCAGCCTAAAATCGGCCACAAAAGCATAATCAATTATTAGAAAAACATTTTATCGAGCTGAATGACTAATATTATAAATATTTATTATTTGAAATACTTAATATTTAATATAAATCACTTTAGACAAATACTAATATTAATATATACAATTATGATAAGACAATTTATAATTATGATACTGGTAACGAAAGCAATACATATCTATAATACAAATAAACAATAAGTCAGTAGTGATTATCTCATGGCAAATAAATGCTCTACGGATTATACATACACTTTACGATATGAGATAACATATAATCATTGCTATTTCAGCTGGTAATTGTGATTAACGTGGCGTGTAAAACGTCGCCCCGTACTTCATTCTCAGTGTTGTTATACTTTCTGATCCAGAATTTTCATATATTTTATCACAGCAACGTTTTACATGTTCTTTGATCGTAGTAGGACAGGACGTCAAATATTTAGATAATTTAGTAGTGGTGCGACAGCTAGGGTTTGCAATAAAACGCGCCTTATAAGGGTTTGTATGTAGTTTCGGAATCCAGTACAAAGTATGTTGTTTAATGTTAGGACCAGACTTACATGTTCCGAGACTATATCTTCTTCAAGTGTTTGAACTGTTATATGAGTTAGTGAATCAGTTCAGAAATAATGTAATCATTCTTTGAAGATTGTATTATGTTGATGTTTTAAAGAAGGAGCTAATTGATTCACAAACTTATATAACAGTTGTGAGAAGTGTGAGGTTGGGCGCCCCGAAATCGGTTTAACATTTGTCACCGACCTATCCAAGGCGGTACATCCGTCTTCCCCCCTATGGTTTGTTTGTTATGTCTGTGCGTCTCTTTGTGCCTTTTATATACGTGTACATATGTTGTTTGTGTAGTCGTGGTGCTGTTTCGGCGGTTGTTGTTTTTGTATGCGGTGTTTCCCGCATGACTCATACATGTACTTTAATATTTGTACTTTTACTTTCGAAGGATCTACCATTTTCAGAATATATTATTTCTCAGGGCATTCGAGGGTTGGCAGCTAACAGTATTAAACTTGAATAAATACATGGGTCTTTAATGAAGAATATTCTGTTTTTAATCGGTTCATTAGCATAATTATTCATAAGACCTGCAAATGGTAGACTAGATCTTAAATCATCTGTGATGCTCCAAAGACATATAGATATGTTTTAACCCTTCGCTTGCTATTCACGTTCATATACCTACCTGTAAATAGTGAAGACCCAGATGAAGAACCTATTTATAAGTTGATTGTGCAACCAATGCACTCCAGAGCAGTGATTGCACAGCGAAATACTTGTACACAGTGAATATATATGTAATTATACAACAAGGCATGGGTAAAAAGGAGAAATGTATATTAAAATTCAGCAAGCGAATGGTTAATATAATACTCTCCTTTAGGTGGCTTTATCTATATAAGCATATCATTTCTGTGTATTTGAAGAATCACATATGAGTTCATATCTATTTTGCACTAATGTCTAGCCTGTTTTTCTTCATATTTTAAATTTCATGATTTCATGATTATTCAAATGCGGTCATGCACAAAATATATTCTTAATATAAGATAAGTATATTCATTATGACACCAGTTTCACACTCTTAGTGTCCCATAAACATAGATATAATTTATTATAGCCTTTACATACCGTTGTTGTCAAGACGAATGTTTGACATAGAAATGGTAGAAATACTACCAATGGCAGGAATCAGTTTTTTCATGGGATCATCTTTTTGTTTCCATTCAGCAGACACTACCAAGCACCGCGGTACCCATGCAAAAAATCAGATTTGGTTATGTAACCCTAATAGGTCCTCGTGGTAATATCTTTATAAGATATGTGTTTGATGTATTTTATCTTGTAATTGAGTTCTTTGTTTGTTTGATTATTTTGCATTCCGTGCCCTTTATGTGTGATATTCCCTGTCGGACTGGTTTTTCCACTTATTTATACCTCTATATCTTGTGTTATATTTCAGGAGAAAAGTGATACGATCGCTTATCACAGAAATTATTGCAAATGAAAAAGAAGAAAATTGGAAGGGGTTCATGCAGCTACTTGGTATTGCATGCGACGTATATACCGATGCCACAGATACACAGATCAGGCCATTGATGTGGGAAACATACATTCTGGAGACAAATGCAACAAAAGACAGCGAACTCACAAAAAGGTATTTTTTACAGTTTATGTGTGCGAGTTGAATGAAGTACATCTATTTTTTGAAGACAGGAAAGGATATCTTCTTAAATATTGGAGTTCATTACATGAATAGACACATGTTCGTCTGTTATTATATTCCATGCAGATTCGCCATTGTTATTTATATTTTGAGCTTTCGGAGATATTTCGTTTTTATTTTGGCGCTACATTCCCAATTCACTTTCGCAAAGTTCAAAATCTAATTCAATCAACACGAATATGTGAGAGTCATCTTGTATTTCAGAGTCAAGAACCAGTGATGTTAAGGCTGTGTGTTTGTGTGTGTGTTTGTTTTTGGTGTGTTATATATGGTTATGGGCACATGTACGTACATGACTTGTTCTTTTTGGTCTTTCACTAATATTCTCTAATGAAGAATGATGCGACATTAAGCTGATAACGGATGATGGAATAACGTGCACTTTAGGGCCCAGTCCCACTAGGCCTTACGACCCCATACGACCTTTTTACGATTGCTAGCGACCTCTTGTCGCTGATATTCGTACGAAGGTCGCACAACAAGTCACTGTTAATCGCGGATGGCCTTCTGAAATCGTTGGTAATCGTCTCCAATCGTGCGACCAATTGTATTCGTATTTAGTTGTAGAGAGGTTGTAGTCGTAGAGAGGTTATTGATCATGCACAAAAGCCTCAGGGCACAGTCCCAATAGGGCTACGGCCACTCATGATATGTTTTCAATTTCTAGCGACCTTTTGTCGCCGATATTCGTACGAACGTCGTACGATAAGTCACTGATAATCGAGGGTGGTCTTCACTAACCGTTGGTAATCGTTTCTTGTCATGCGACATATTTCATTTGCAGAGATATCCGCGATTACGAATTGACCACGTGACCACACAACAGGTCGTAAGTGATTGTGGAACCTTCGTACGAATACCAGTGACTCGGCGCAATAACCTGTCTTACGGTGGTCGCAGATGCATCGCCAATGTGACTGCGAATAATATTTTCGAATTTAATCGCCGACAACCGCAGACAATCGCCGGTTCCAGAGGTCTCAGATTTCCTCTTAACATGCACTATCATTTAAAACACCGTCCGTTCTGGAACCAAAATACACATTAACCCTTTACCTAATGGCCAAACCTCCAAACCCTTATCTTACATCGATATAGATAACATCATGTACCTAGTTATAGTCTACTTTCAGTCCGAATGACCGCTCAGCAGACTGTAAATTTACTCCCCTGGTCATTGAGTCATTGGCCTACAATATTGAGCACTGCTTACATATGGCGCAATCATGCAGCCACAGTACCGGCGAGTGACCCTCACAGGTACCCATTTTAAACCCTGGGTGGAGAGGATGTGCGGGTGGGAGTCGCGGAAAAGCGTCTCTGAAATGTCCCAGAGGGACCGGGATTTGAACACCGGACCTACGAACTGATAGTCAAGCGCGTTACCACGAGACCATCGCCACCTGCCTTAGATAAGCCTGATCTGATAATCAATAACCAACATATATGTAGTAAGCGGTACATACTCTCACCAAAACAGTTTATTGGAAAAACAGCAAAATTAATTTGAATCTGAAACCTATCCTTTTCAATCCCTTATTACTTGCATTTGTGCTTATCATTAGGATTATAGCATTATAGAGTAAAATAACACGTTTTAGAGCATTAAATTCTCTTTTTGGTGGTGTATTTTCATGCAATTTGATGTATGTATAAGTATAATACACTGGGTTAAAACTAGACAAGTCAATATATTATCACTTTATTATAATTGACCTGAAAATCTCAAAATGATATTTTATAGACAGAAACCTATCGCGCGCTTTTAAAAAAATAACGTTTCCAAACATGTTAATTTGATCGAGTAATTAATTCATTCAGCGTGGACCACAATCATGCAGCGAGTAACTCACCGCCGGATCCGCATAAACGTTTGGATCCAGATCAGACGCTGAGTAACTCATTCCAGTCATTAAGGTTAGATCCAGATTAGAAATTGAGTACATCTGTGTCTGATATGGATCTAGATCCAAACATTGATTCAGACCAGATATTGAGTAACTCGGCATCGGACCTGGGTCCAGACATTGATCCAAATCATATTCTGAGTAACTCGGTGTCTGATCTGGATTCACCTATTGATCCGGATAAGATGTTGTGTATTACGGTGCTTGATAAGAATATGAGGTATTGAACCCGTCCAGCAGGCTCCTAAATGAATGCCTTTAACTGATAATAAACGGAAAACAATTTTATCTGTATGTTTACTGAATTGAATAAATAAAATTGTTTCTGTATCAAGATATGCTGAGATATATGTTTGCTATTGATTTTCCCTTGAAACATTTCAGTTTCATAATACATTTGAGTCGGGCTCCAGGAAAATGGAGGATTTGTTGCATTTAAAACAGTTAAGAGTCAGATCAGCTGCATCTCGAACACAGGGTTTGAAAATCACCAGACTCGGCTTTAGTCATTCCTGTGACCCAGCAAACAGTGTAGATCCTGATCAGACGCCAACCCGCTTTTCCTGATATCTGTCTTATTTGCATGTATTATGTCTTAACCAAAGTTTAATAGTTATTGATCTTAGTGTACACAAATTCAGCTTTCTTCATTATGCTATCTTTTTAAAAACAGATTTGATGTAAATGAGACGCCAAGGAGCTTGCCATTTCATCCAGATCTAAACTGATTATTATTTAGATTATGACCTTGGCGACAGTGGAAATGTTTTGTGTGATCATTTATCTGCATAATTCGTACTTTCTGAATAATGACAAATAGTATTATACCATGTATTACAATGATCGCCGACCTTATAAAAAATACCACTCGGCTTCAGCCTCTTTTTTGCGATATTTGTCTGTAGTAACACTATTGTAAGATTTGGGATTTCAAAAGATATATTAACACACTTTAAATGTGTTGGCATCCAGATGTAGAAATTTAAATGAGATATTAGATGTTACATATTGGACAAGCGCAAACTCGCTAATATACGATAGTGGATATACCCGCACAAACAAGCATCTATCAGGGAATGAGCAAAGTCGCGTTTTCTCGACTACATAAGGTGATAAGCAAACTCGCGATTTCTCGCGCGTATGAGGAACAATGTTAACGAGAGACAGTCAATGAAGGCCATTCAACAATAGCCGCCTTTCTTATACATACATTATCAATAAGACAAGTTTGGTGGTTTATTCCTGTTCAATCAGTCACGATGATATCCTCGTTGTTATTATATACGATAATGAACCCCTATCAACAGAGACGAAATGAAGTTATTGGGTATGTGTATGTTTTACATGCTGTTGTACTTCTTATGCTTTCTGTACAGTTGCTCCAGCTTCCGCAATGGTTTTGAAGTTCGACTTCAGAGTAGATTTCTTGCACTTTTAACGTATGTGCTCGACGTATTGGGTAGTTAGAGTGGTAGATTGTATTCATATACACCGTTCGTCTGAATGCATGGGTATGGAATAAGTGTTAGATTGGACTCGGCTCCTAACCATGGTTTAAGCCCCAATGGTAGTTTTACTATTAACCGTTACGAGGCGATACATTTGTATGCATCCCGTTTTTATGTTTTGTGATGTGTGGTCTCCTTTTTAAGTTAATGTGTATGCATGTTTATGAGTTTATGTACATCTTAAGCTCCTTGGTGGTATGCTATCGCTACTCTACATATGCAGTGTCGCTGCGAAATTAATTCCGACCTAACTGATCCATTGTCGAAGTACCCTTGAATGAATCCAACTATAGTAGGTTATTGGTGTTTGCGACGTTGAACATGAAAGGGATGGGAGAGGTTGAAAGCTGTATGTTGATGGGCTCGCAATGTTTCTGGGGTTTGCTTTGAATTTTTTTGTTGCAGCGTTTGCTTCCATTCCAGTTCTATTATGTAGGTTTATAAATGTATATATCGTTATTTTCAGTTTGTCACACATAAAATTAATGGAAATGTCACCAATATTCGCAAAACAACCCGCGTTGGCAACTGATGTTCTATTACATGTGACAACAGAAGACATGTTATCTGCGATTGATAGAAGGATATTGCCATTTGAGGCATGCTTAAAAATCACCAGTACCAGTAACTCCAGTTCAAAAGATAAAAAGGTAAAGATTAAATGTACTTTTATCACAGTTACTGAGCTGAATAAATTGATAGATAAAATAATATCATAAATAAAATAATGCCATGAGGATACAGTTTCGTACTTTAATCATTGTTTATTAGTTAAGTAAATAGCTTATCTGTTGATTTTTACATGTGAGTGATATGTAGAACAATAAAATGATAAATAATATGATCTTTCCGATTATGGTCACTAACCATATATGTAAATGTACTGAATATCCAAGTTGGCTTTAATACCTATATGATATATTGCCATGTCTTGGTGTATCGACTATTTCCGCGTTACCTACGAACAAGTAACCATTAAAACACTTTGCTGACTTGGCAAATATGTGAGTAGATGTAGCTACATTATATTTCCAGCACATTCTGTATCCTTCCGTACGTTTTGATTCAAACGAAGAAGTAAATATTCGGTGTTTTGATCCATGACCACAACTTTATAATATGAATTTGTTATTTAACAGGGTACATCATGCCAACGGTTAGCTGAAGCACTAATACGAACTCTTGCAACTGAACAACCAGAGGCAAGGCTACAGAAAGCATTGAAAATCATCTATACACTGTATAAAACAAATCAAAAGGCAGTGTTACAAATTGAATGCCAGACTTTACTCTGCAAAGCATTACTGTTAATGTCTGCACATGTTGAAACACAGATCGATGACGTCCAGTCTCTTTTCGGATCCCAAATGTAAGTCTATTGTTCGATATACATGCACAAACTGAGATACCTCTTTGAGGGTGACGGATTGAATTAGTGTCTCTTACAAGTGTTGGACGTATGTATAGTATATATACGGTAAGACGTGTTTGCTGGTAATTTATCGAATACTAGTAACCGATTATGTTTCTCTTTAAAACTTTCAGTTTGTTATTATCTTTACGAACATGATGGTATTGCTTTATATTTAAGAACGTATACACTCGCATTTACCTCCTTTGTATATCTGTCTGTATAAAGAAAGGTCTTTTGTATTCTAATGAGGGAACACACTTTTATAATCTTAAATCACTAACTAAGAGTTTATCTCGGAGAATGTTTGCAAACAGTTTAATAAGGATTTGAATGTTGTTTCCCTGTACTTTTAAAACAAACGGATTATGTAAAGTGTCCGTCTCCTCATTGTGATAAAATGCGATGAATCAAGATAAACAGAATCATAGCATAACCATGTTGAGGATGTCTTAATTATAACGGACTCAAGGAAGCACCGTTACAATTTTATTCTAATTAGCGATTCTCTGAAATAGAAATCGCCAAATTTAAATATACAATTCCAGATTGAAAAGCAAATACACCCACGCACGCACACATACGCACGCACGCACACATATGTACGCACACACGCAGTTGGATTCTTGCTCACGTACAATGTAATTAGACAATACTAATTTACTAAAATAATCAATAAAATTCTGTAAATAGTATGTGTTTTATAATGCAAACTGTCTTAAATGCGATCCAGCACTGCATATGTATCATATTAATCTAGCAAGTAATAATTTATTCATAAATATGAAGAGACAAATGAAAATAACTGTTTTGAATGTATGGATATAAATGAGATAAACTATACTAACCGACAATTCCAATCTCCGGTTGACAAATCCTCCTATAAATTCCATAAACTTGATCTCAGTTTTTAAATACAATCACCGTTGATCACACAAAGCTGACGTGACGTCATGTATTGAAAGTACGCAGTGCGATGTGACGTTACGACGCGCCCTATCGACGATGTTAACGTCCGATCGGGCTACGTATCTTACACTCCCCACCATGAAATTACCCAAATTTCATACATATTAGCAATATATATGGAGGGGGAATTTTATTTACATTTTGACTTTGGTGAAAGTGGGATAAGGACGAGGTTGGGTACCCGTAAACCAGGTTTAAGTCCCCCAGTAGCCCTTTTTGTCACTGCTGGCCGTACCAAGGCGGCACTCTTGCTTTCAGCCTACGGTCAATTTTGTTGTTTAATATGCTCAATGTTTAATGTGTTTCGTCTTGATATGCGTCCTGTTATGTTTTGTCTTGTGGCTTTACCGTTTCTTGTTAGATGGTGTTTGGTGCGGTGTCATTTCGTGTGTGGCTCTCCCTGTTTGACTATTTTTCCATATAAATATATTTGCTGCTGTGAAGGTCGAATGACTTAAAGCGTGAGTTGTGAACGATTTAATGTCAGCCTTCTAATAGGCAAAGTTTGTGATGAGTCTTAAAATATTGAGTTTTGAGTCTTGATCACACAGCTACGCTATTCCAAACAAAGGTCGTGGATCTCCTAGACTCATTCTTAATATGTATTCTGAAAATGGGTGATCCTTCGAAAGCAAAAGTAGAAATGCAAAAAGAGAAAATTGCAGACTTGGTTTTATCGAGTCTGTTCATGAGTAGTAATTAAACGTGCAACACTACTCACGCCCCCTAGCACCGACTTAAGCAGTATTCAATTTTCAAAACGATTAACGTCAAAACTAATGATCCCGAAGGACCAGAAAATATAACAACACTGAGAATGAAGTACGGGGCGACTTTGTACAGCCGCCATAGAAAAACTTAACACCTGCTGTTGTGAAGTAATATACCCTAACACTATTGTGGAATCTTTCCAGAGGTAACTTTGTCAATCCTTATTTCAAGTTTATCCTTGAACATACCGCAAAGGTGACAAGCAACAACTGCTCCAGATAGCTCAAGTCTTGGAATAGAGAACTGTGTATAGGAACAAGACGAGATTTTCTCGTGACTTAGGAGCATGCAATGCTGTGTGTATATCTACTAAGTGTAATTATGCACATGCTCCATAACCCAGCTCGGATCCGTCTCAAAACAGATTTAGTTGAGCATTCTCAAATGTGTCTAACTCTGGTGGACGAAATCAGTGGTTTACTGATATATTCCCAATTTGCGGTAGTGTGGAAAGCCATTCCTGCCATTCATTTGCGTAATTGTTTGCTGTTTGGTCATCCCAACCAACATCCAGCCTGCATAAATTCTGAATTATCGTAATGCCTGAAACCTTATTCTGAATACAATTTTGTACTTGTCGACCTTCCACAAGCACGGTCACAAGGCAGTGTGTCACAAGGATTCAAGTTGATGACAGAGTGCGCATATTCAGCTTCTGGGATGGCCTCTAGAACTTCACTGCTGTTGCTTATCCATTTTGTCAACCTGAAATCACTCTTTTTCAACAACAATTGTAGATTATCTGCTATTAGCTTCGCCTTTTGAGTTGATTCTTCTGATTTCAAGCAGTCATCTACAATTGTTGTATTTCATAAAATGGCCTGATGGGCAGGACATGTGACGATTCTTTAGAAAACTGTTTTTTTTTTAAATATGTAATTAATTAAAAAAAAGCAAGTTTATTTTTTCTATCTGTCATTTTCTATTTGCAGGGGTTCTCAAACTTTCAAGCACATATCCTTATTTGTTATGAAGTTCTGCAACATTTATATGCAGAAAGTGAATATTGTGACTGTAATGCATTAGCATTATTTTTTGCTGCACATTTTCAGGTCATTATTAGCGATATCTGAATAGTAACAGGTTATAAAGTACAAAGTTATCAACTGAGAAACTTGCTTTTGTTTTATTTGATATATAATGCAAGTCTTCTGGTTTCATGAATATGAAGTTACATGTGGAAGAACAAATAATGTGCCGATGTAATTGTTGCATAATCGGAAAATTCTATCATTCCATTTTTGATATGATTTCATCAAAAATAGTATAACTAACGCAATCAATGTGTTATATGTGATCATAAAACTTATAACATAATACAACTGTACCAGGATTTGTCCCAGAAAATGCACCATATTGATTTTTGTCACTATTTGTATGAATAAGTAGTAAAGTCAAGCAGGCAAAGCCACATACAAGACGCAACCACTTACACAACTTCGATTGATAGTATGTCACTCACATACAGTCACACACCCAATCACACGCATACACACGAGATGAACACAGAACACATTAACAAACGCATAAGCACTAGAGACAAACATTCAAAACAAGAACAAAAGCAAAAGTACAAATAAAAAAACAGACAAAATAAAAGGTAAGAGAGTATCGCCTTGGAACGATCAGTTGGAAATTCACCACCGGGGGCTTAAAACCGGTTCACGGTTCCTAACCTCACACGTATCTCAAAGTCACCCTAGCTAAACAAATAGTGTACATCATTCTCAGTGTTGTTATATTTTCTGGTCCTTTGGGATCAAAAGTTTTCATGTTATTATCTTAAGCCGGTGCTAGGGGGCGTGAGTAGTGTTGGTGCACTTTTAATTACTACTCATGAACAGACTCAATAAAACCGAGTCTGCAATTTTCTCATTCTGCATTTCTACTTTTGCTTTCAAAGGATCACCCATTTTCAGAATATTTATATTGGTCCATACCTTTATAAAAATCACTGAAGGTTGCAAAGTTATGAAAGTTGGGAGATCATTCGAAAACAAACGCCCCGGTTCATAAAAGAGAAAAATGCACACTTGTGTTTATTGAGTCCGTTTATGAGTATGAAATGTGAAACACTACTACAGTACAAGCCACGCGGATTTTTTGTTTTCCGTTTTACCAGCGCGGACAAAATTATTTGAGAGCGGATTTCCAGCACGAACAATTTTTATGGATCACCGCGGACAAATTCTGTGTCCACCGCGGACCGAAATTTACCTTACGGGATATTACCGCCGCCGAGCCATCGCTGTCCGTGCTGATATCAGCGTGGATTGCGGGGCATCACCGCGGACACTACCTTTATGACTGGCAGTCGTTTAATCGATTTAGGTATAAATTATTTAGATAAGATATATACAAAAGCTTACATGTATATATAAATACACATGTGCATTTTTTTTTCAACTGAAGAAACACATATTGAATATACTGTCAGATCTAGAATTCAAAATAAAATTAGATAGCATACGTATATAGATAGCCTTCACCCAAAACCCGAGACTCAAACGGTTTCTTTCTGCTAAAACTACAATTTATAGTCAGATTTTAACGTAACCAGACTGTAAATGCTCGAGAAAAAAGAAATAGATACAAAATATCAGCAGTAATGGTTTTCACAATCTGATTTTCAGAAAATGCGTAGCGCAGAGATTATAGATATCAGGAGCACTCGGTCATATTTGTTTCGACCCCACGCGCGTACTAACCCTTTCCCTGTTCTATATGTGTTCCAAATTTAAATACAAATGTACATGTACCTACTGAATATTCATGGACAAAATAGTTATAATGAATTATGGAAGGTGGAGCATTGTAGACATTTTAGGAAAGCAAATAAACAGATCTATAAAATTCTATTAGCAAAGTGAGTAGACCCTGATCAGACGGTTCCTCTAGGAGCGGTCTGATCTAGGTCTATTCTCTTGACAAATGCGTGAAAACAGGTTTATATGAGGGAAAGGGTAAAGGGGTGGAGAGTTGTATCCAACCATTATTTGTTGAAATACTTTTTTTTGAAACCATAATACTTTACTCCATAGTTTGTGTTCAGTATTGAAGACAGATGTTTGATTAAAACAGGCTGAATGTTACCATTTTGCGTTTTTCTCAGCCTGCTTTAAGCTACCGTCTACTGTGATATAGAAATATTTCTTATGGCGCATATTCATGAATGTATCAAGTGGAACTATTTTTCAGTGAAGGAATGGATTAACGCACTATAATGAGTACCTATGGAGTAAAGGGTTGAACTGGGTATCATTCGACGAAGAGATGCAAACAGTTGATTAAATAATTATAAAGTTCGAAACGCATCAACACTAATACAGTAATACACCGCATCTACACTAATAATCTATACTGTTACAGCTATTCTTGTTTGACCGACCATGTAGTGCAGCTACAAGATTTAAGTTGATATCAGAATTAAGATGAACACTATTGTAGCTTATTGTATTATAATTTATTTTGAAACGGCGCAAAGCAGTCTCCTGCATAAATCATTACTCTGTATAATAGAGCCACCTGAAATAACAGATAGCCAAATATTGGTATGTCGTTGTCTTTCAGATGAGTTCAAAGCTGCGATCGTAATGTTATTCATTTAAGTCATATTAACCCTTTTCATGCTAGTAGCATATATTGACGCAATTTAAAAACAGTGAAGACCCAGATCAGACAGCTCTTAGAGGCTGTATGATCAGGGTGTGCATTGGTTTCTTATATGATCTGTCAAGCATAAATTGCCATTCGTCCTGGGGAAATTATTACTCCATTACCAATATAAAAGTTGAAATGATAGATAGCCATACGTAATCCATTCATATCTGCGGGAAGAGAGAGAGAGAGAGAGAGAGAGAGAGAGAGAGAGAGAGAGAGGGGTGGGGGGAGAGAGAGACACACACACACAGAGACAGAGACAGAAAGAGAGACACACAGAGAGGCAGATAGATAGGGACAGCCGCAGACAGACAGACAAACAGACAGAGAGGGAGAGTAAGAGGTGGAAGAGACTGACAGAGAGAGAGAGGGGAGAGAGAGAGAGAGAGAGAGGAGAGAGAGAGAGACGGAGAGAGAGGGAGAGACGGAGAGAGAGAGATTTTGACGTCCCTTCTGGCCTTGTGATTGCGTATCATTGTAAATGTTTATTTGGGGGAGAGGACGTCTTAGAAACAACAACAATTGTACACAGAGAGAGGGACAGGGACGGTGAGGAAATATATTATGGGCTTATTAATTATGTATCAGACTATAACAAAGTCTAAAACATGATAAATATTTCATTTTAATACAGTGCCCCTGTATTGATTCACAGGTGCTCGTAGCATGCTATGTCTCCACGACAACAACAGACAAATTCAATATAACTGGTCTATAAGGCCTTGTCCGATCTGATAGCATGGATGGATATCTTGTATTAAAAATTTCTTAAAATAATACTTACATGTAAAATAACATTGACTGGTTTTAAACCTAACGTCAACCCCTCACCGACATCAATTTCAAGCTTATAGAGATTGTTTTATTTAACATTTCCCTGTTCTATGTTTATTCAAAATATCAATACTTACTGAATATTCATGGACAAAAATAGTTATAAATGAAATATGGAAGGGGGGACATAGCAGCTATTTAACAAAGCAAAGAAATATATCTATCAAATTCTATTAGCAAACAGAGTAGACCCTGATCAGAGGGCTCCTCTAAGAGGTCAGAGAAGACCCTTCTCTGTTTGCAATCGCGTGAAAACACGTTCATATGAGGGAAAGGGTTAAAGTACAATATGAAGAAATTTTGAATACATAATACCCATTCATTCTATATTTAATATTGTGGGAAATATAGATGGCCGCTCATCAATTATGAAGAGCAATATCAATTATTGGTGATTGGCATGCCTATAGGTAACAGTTGATTGGATTATGTCTTTTCAATGGGCGGGTCTTAAAGATAC
Source organism: Azorinus chamasolen (assembly GCA_963576725.1). Taxonomy (NCBI): domain Eukaryota; kingdom Metazoa; phylum Mollusca; class Bivalvia; order Cardiida; family Solecurtidae; genus Azorinus; species Azorinus chamasolen. The sequence continues at coordinate 17,970,817 of OY755240.1, read as the reverse complement.
TGAACCAATGAGCTGTGACATCTTGATAGTAGCAAAAGAGCGGAAATACCCGATAGTCTTTCTTTAAAGTTGTCGGAACTTTATTGATGACCAAATAATTAACACAATGATGACCATAAATCAATGACCCCCTGCGCTGAAACACCAAGGTAGTTTCCGTACATTGTAGAGCACGCAAAGCGATCATTGTTTTAATGTATGACCAAAACATTTGACCCTCATTATACTGAATTATCGTCCGTTTAAAAAATGTAGTCTGCAAAATAAATGAAATAAGCATTGCTTTAGTTCATTGAAAACAAACAGAAAAATGAGAGTCAGACATATTTGACCCTAGTAACACTCTGGGGAACTCATCATCTGTTCAGTATACAAACTGTTTGTAAATATTAAGGAAGCCACGCTCGGCGGGCTAAGGGTTGATCTGAATATTTTTTTTATCTTTTTAAACTTTCAGGGTCCTATAGAGAATGTCCAAGTTACCTACATTTATTATGCTGAAAGAATTTGCTTTTAAAAATGTTTTTTTGTTTTCTTACCGGGTTTCCTTCTGTCTTCTTTTAAAATAAAAATCGACTAAATTTTGTTTCCGCGTAAAAACATCGAATTAGTGTTAGTGTATCATTTTCAAGGCAAGTGACTGCTTAATGCGGTGTGCGGAAAAATGCCACTGGAAAAAAAATGCCACCGGAAAAAATGCCACTGGAAAAAATGCCACCCTGATTTGGAAAAATGCCATTGGAATATATGCCACTGGAAAAAATGCCACCCTTTTTTTCAAATTTATATTTTATCCTTTTTAAAGGTCAAGTAAACAGGAAGGACACTTTTTCGTAAATATTTGACAAATGGGTACCTTGTACGGCGAAGTTTCGAAAACACAAAAAAATACAGTCATATCGCACATAGCAGCTGTCATATATCACCGATAAGTAAGCACTGGCTGATTTTGGTCGTTCGCTTATCTCCCTTGTGATGACGTCACTTGTGACATTCGCTATAAATGTCGAACTAGATATCGTATAGAAAAGAATCGCACGTAATGTACTCCTGCTTCGTTTTGAGTGCTAAAATGGCAATTTGTGCTGCCTATGGGTGTATCCCTGCCTATGGGTGTAGCTCCTAATCCAACAGAGACTAAATAGGATTATTTAAATTACCAAAAGACGAGAAATTAAAGAAAATGTGATGTGATTTACATTTTGTCTCGACGGCTGTTTTCCGTGAAATTTATACTAGAGATGCAGCGGATGACTTGGGTCTACAATTATAAAAAAGGATATATGCTACATATTGTTATAAATGTGACTTAATTAGGACTAGCACTGTAGGTTAATGGGCTTTTTCTTCGTGGAAAATTATTCTATACAAACGTTTTGTTAACAGCGTAAACCCAAATCACGCAGGAAGTGTCTGATCAGGATATGCTCTGATTGCTTAGTCCGAAGACTTATGTCTTTAGATTCGACTATTTTTGTCTAGCTTCACTGTAATCCCTTTAATGAATATTCATGAGGTCATGAAATCTTTAATAAATAAAAAATGATAAATAAACACAATTTAGCACTGTTTGCAGCAGACACCCAATTCCCTTTAAATCAATTTCCCAATCCTTCTCTTCTTATATAAACGACTTCACACGCGTTTGCAAATAGAGTAGATCCAGATCGGACACTCCGACAGTTCCTGTAAGAGCTGTCTGATCAGGTTCTGCTCTGTTTGCTTGCGAAATTTGGTTGATCTAATCCTAATTGATCTGTCAGAGCCAATGATCTATTTGAAAAGTTAACATTGTGAAAAAAGCCTTTAGATCTTCTTCGTGAATATTCGTGTAAGAGATAATGATTTCATGGAGAGTTAATGATATATGAGACCTACCGGTATATTATTTCATAAGCAAATCGACAAGAACCTGATCAGAAGCTGTCTGATCTTGATCTACTCTGTTTGTAAATTTGTTTCAATACGCTTGATCTGGGTCTACTATGTTTGCATTGGCATAAACAGGCACGTGGAATAAAGGGTTTATATTCGTGAAGTGATTTACTGACGCATATTTTTTCATCAGGGAAATAGTTTATCATAAATATGATCCTTTTGCAATTTTTGAACATGGACAATTTTGACCATAAATCTATAGGAAAAAAGTCATTCTTGATTACTGTAATTTACGGAATTGTTCATTGGATACGTTTTATAATTATAGTTTTTACTGATTATTACCTACATTTTGCCCAAAACTAACTTTGAGGCGCCATGACCGCAATGATTGATTCTTTTGACAAGTTACCACAGCTACAGAAAGGAATGCAACAATGCGTAATATACAGGAAGCGGGTTTTATGGCCTTGCAATAATCATTGTCCCCTGATGAGTATTTGACAAAGTGCCACTATGATAACTGACATCTGGAGACTGGCCCTGCATGGGGCATTTCGTGTGTAATATGGCTTAGTACAATATGGCCTAAGGCCATTTAACATTCATTCATACATGCATAGAGAAATTCTAATGGCTATGTTTACTGTTATTTCCATATACATGTAATACAAACCATAATTAAATTGCACATACGAGTATACTGTAAATTTATGATAAAGAAAAATGTAGTAACAGTTTTAATGTGTTGACTATATTTTTTTTATAGACATTTTTATTTGTGGTAGGTTCAGTCATTTAAAAATAATTCACAAGCTTTAGAAACATGAATATATTTAAAAAAATAGTCATTCTTCAAGACTGACAACCATTTATTATCAAGATCCACCTTTTTCTCATTTTCCCAACAAAATACATATTTTGGTAGTTCAACCTTTACTCGATTTCCGAAAGTAATGCATCATTTTGGTATTGGAAATATTAAAGTAAAATAAATAAATAATTTTCTATTTTTCTGTATTTCGGTGGAATTTCTTTTTTTCTAAATACGTACATTTATACATATATAGTACTATGTTACTGAACGAGAACGTCCCATTTCATCTGAACCCACTTTGCCTAAATATGAAATTCATCTAAAGTTGTCTGGTTCTGTATAAAAGTTGTTTGGACCCAACTCATGGGCGGGACCCAACTGGTCCCTCTGATCTGAATCTACACTATTTGCTAATGGTCTTGGTCCTAACCTCATCCTCTTTTTAAATTACAGTCTATGAATAGTGTAAATTCACCGACAGGTAAAGTAAGTTTTAACCATTCGCTTGCTATTCACGTCAATAAACCAACCTGTAAATAGTGAAAACCCGCAGGAGCTGTCTCATCAGGGTCTGCACTACTTACAAGTTGATTTACAGCAGTGATTGCACAGCGAAATACGTGTACACAGTGAAGCTATATATAATTATACAACAGGGCATGGGTAAAAGGCAAGAGAAGGTTTAAGATTAACAAAATAAAAAAAATATGTGTTTAATTTTAAGTATCATTGTATTTCACACCTAAAATAAACATCACACCCCATAAATAGTTTACCCTACTCGATAAAGTGTCACTTTCTAAGGCTAATCCATGGACGTAATGTCTGGAAAAGTGTGAAAATAATTTGGGTATTTATAGAAACTTAGGAATCGGATTTGATCTAATTTTGTAAGCAAACAGAACAGACCCTAATTAGACGGTTCCTGTAGGCTCTGATCTGGATCTACTTTGTTTGCAGAGGCGTTAAGTTAAAGGAAAAGGTTAAGTTTCTGTGTACATTCCTCCCTCTCAATGGGATCCTTGACTGGCGAGCATCACAAGTGACGTCACGCAAGGGAGATAATCATGTATCGATTTTCAAAATACACGGTTCGCGGTACAATAAAAACTCGATTTAAATCAAAACTAGATGAAAACGGTAAGAATTTTCTAAAGCTTGGTGTTTAACTAACTATATACTATCAGAATTTGACGAAAACCCAATCTGTTTACTTGACCTTTAAGGCCCCAAATAGGGGGCAAAGGTCCGGGGGCAAGTGTCCGGGGGGGGGGGGCAAATGTCCGTAAACCGAAATACCGATATCATGAATATTTATTAAATTTATTTTTAAAATAGCTTATGTACTGAGGCTGATTTGGTATTGGAACAAAACTATAGAGTTAGATTCAACATAAGTTCATAAGCAAACAGAGAATACCCTGATCAGACGGTTTCTATAAGATCCATCGTATCCGTGTCTACTCTGTTTGCAAGCACGTGAAAAGCGTCGATGCTCTCAGAATTTTTACTTCTGTTGCCGGGTCATGTCAGACGTGCGGATCTCTAGCTGAAGCGTAACCTAAAGTTTGGTTGTCGGTGGGTTTCAACCATTTCCCTGTTTAATATTTATGTCGGAAAAGATGACATCATGCTATTTATAAGTTGATTTTTATAATGGTGTAGGTACGCGGTCCATGACTTTTCTTGGTACTTGTAGAAAATGTAGAGTCAGATCTTATATAATTTCACAAGTAAACAGAGCTGGTCCCGATTATACGACTCCAATAGGCGCCTTCAGATCTTGGTCTACTCTGTTTGCAAAGGCATGGACATTGTTTATATATGGTAAAGGGATAAGCAAACAGAGCAGACTCCTGGTCAAACAGCTTTTATTTAAGAAATCTGATCTGAGTCTTATCATTTAAGAGTTTTAAATTAATAAACATAGTTTTATGAATTGTATAACTATGAAAACATTCTTGTAATTCTGTTACTTTTGCTGATTAAAGTTATGATTTGTTAAACAGTTTCCCGAAAAATAGAAGATAACTATGCTTTGACTAATTAGATCTATGGCTAAGCATAATTAAACCCTACCGATTAAAACCAGTTAGATTATTGCGAATTCTAGTTCTAAAGACAGTTTAGATTGATATGATCTAGATCTATACTAAAATACTTTTACTAGATCTGATATGGTACTTTACAGTAGCCAGAAAGAAGACAGTTTACAACACATAAATGAACGCTGTGAGACTGTACATGTATATCTTAATATCTAGATCTTATTAAAACAAAACGAGATTTAAAATTCTAGATACTGTTGATCTAAATTATTCAACGCGTGTATCACAATGGTAACTTCCCATTTCGTCTACTTCCCATTTCGTCTACTTCCCATTTCGTCTACTATTTTGGCCTTTGTTCCCATTCCGTCTACTCCTAATTCTACACCCTTTCCTATTTCGTCTACTGCTTATATTTTTCATGTCTACTGCCACAAACTTATATTTTTATGTCTTTGATCAATATTATATTATCTTCACATCACGCAAAATTCATGCATTTGAGTGTAATGTTTTGGTTTATCTTGACCCAAACTATTGATCTGGATCAAAACCCAAAACAGGGTTCTGTAGGAGTTTTAAGATTTAACTTAGAAATTTTATGCAAGCAAAAATGCAATTTTATAAAAAACAAGAAACCACTTAAGCCAATCAAGGAAAATGATCATCATCTAAACTTTTGATCTGGGTCCAAAACCAACTGATGTAACTCATGGTAATGCTTAAGAAAACTGTGAAAACATGATTATGCAATGACCCAACTGCTATGAGTAATGGTAATTCTTAAGAAAACATGATAAAGCAATTGCCCCCTAACAGTGATAGGTGTCAAATATACTACTGTGGATTAAGTCTGCTGCCAAAAAAAGCATCTTAAATATTAAAAGAAAGTATAAAAAATTATGACAACACATTAAAAAGTCCTCAAAAAGCCTGAATCTTGTAAGATATTTATAAAATAACTGAGTAAATATAACTTAATTATAACAGTAGACGAAATGGGAACAGGGTAAAATTTTAAAGTAGACGAAATGGGAATGAATTACAGTAGACGAAATGGGAAGTAGACGAAATGGGAATAAACCATCACAATAGCCCCTCACTACAAAAGTCCCTCTTGCAAAAGCCCCTCACCAAAATGGTCAAGGTTTACAAAAGCCCCTCACAAAAAACAATACTAACATTAATTGAACTTTAAGTGCTTTGTTAAGTGTACTTTTAAAAGGAGTGTTCTAATGTACTTAACGAATCTTTATAAGCTTGTCATTGAGCAAACAGGGTAGATCCAGATCAGATTGCTCAGTATTTTGATTTTGGTCTACTCTGTTTGAAAAATTAAGAAAGTTAAGGAATTAGAAAATGGAAAAAGTTTGTGTTTAAGTTAATTGGGGTAATATTATAATAATTTATAAATAATATGGCTAATATTACATCATCCATAGCTATTGGATCTATATTAACTGTCACAAAGCAAACATGGTTGAACTAGATCATATAGCTTTAGATTTGATTTGGGTCTACCCTGTTTGAAATAAATATAAGGAATCTCCTCCTTGTGATCTACAATGTTTACTTTTATAAGTATAGAGTGTGCTAATTACCTTACTTAATGAATCTTTATAAACTGGTCATTCAGCAAACAGGGTAGATCCAGATAGCTGTAATTTTGATTTTGGTCCACTTTGTCCAAATATTTGGAGTATAATGATTAATTAACAAAAAAAGTGGGGGGCTTTTGTAAGCCTTGGCCATTTTAGTGAGGGGCTTTTGATCGAGGGTCTTCTGTAGTGAGGGGCTTTTAGATGAGGAGCTTTTGTAGTAAAGGGCTTTTGAGTGTACCCCTATTCGACATATGAGGCATGTCCAACACATAAATAAGAATGTCTTCCATTTCAAAGAAATGCCAGATCATGGGATCTTTTTTTCCCAAAGTTCAGCTGGTAATGTATAGGGTGTTCCTGAAGGTCGATTCATTCCAGCTTCTTGTTGTACATTGTATCTACCCTTCGGTATACGGATATTTTCTCTCTAGGACATTTGTTCTCCTATTTGGGCATGGGAGGATAGGGCTGACATTTGTCCCCTTCAAATTTTATTTTATTTTACTTCCTCTACTTGCTCGCAAAGGATAAAAAAGAAAATACCTACATTGTTCTAAAAACGGACGGTTGATTACATAGGAAATCGGTAATGCAGAAAGAGTAAGGAGCTTTCTAAATTACTTCAATTCTGCAATTAGCTGTCATCTGTTTTAAACGATCGTCTAATCAACATTTTTAAGAATGGTTGTTTACAATCGCCGCCCCTTAACCGATAATCTTTTTAAACCGATATTGGAGCTACATGTATCCTGTGTTTAGTTACCACCTTTATTAAATGACAGCCAATTCAACTGTTTTGAATTGTTATTTTACTTCGCTATACCGGTTTGAGAACCTCTCTAATCAGGTCATTTTCTCGGTATGGTCACAGGGTTCGTTTTATAAGGTTTTGCAGTAATTTTGTTATTATCAGGGGCAGTTACATTTTTAACGCATCGAATATTAGACCACCGGCTTACTTTAAAACTAGAAATTGGCATTTAAATTAAGAAATATGCTTTTAAAAAGAAAGAAAGTTGGCGTACATGTATGAGAGATATTTTTTGCTGTACGTATTTATTAATAAATGATAACTACAGTATAATCTCTTCAAAGCAACACTCTGGGGGATATAAACTTCTGTATTGTCGTTGTATAGAGGTTGTTGCTCATCGGAGTTTCATGGCAAATCTCTCTCAAGAGACAACCCAGTAAGGAATACCTGGGATCTTTTGAATACAAGTGACCGCTTAATGCAGGACAAAAGTACTTTTATCCTGCATTAATCTGCCATCTGTCTTAAAACAGACATTTTATTTGTACATGTATCGATGTAGAGAGGTTCCACTGTAAGTTTTGGGATTCATTTAAAGTGTTGTTGAAAGGAGGTGTTTGCTGTAATCTGTACTGTATGCTATAAACCCCTTCACTGTCATTATGACGTAATAATCCACTAAAATAGTCACTGTCAAATCATTGTCTGCTTACATGTTTCATCGACTTTTCTTTATAAAAAAATTATGATAGTTTTTACTTAATCCTTTCCTCCATAAATACTCCTTTCTACGCCTCTGTAAAAGTCACCTGTTGAAACCAATGTGATAAAAAGAGCATTTGCTCCTACACGTATAGGAGTATATGCTCTATTTAACACAATGGTTTCAAATTACAAAATTCTAAAAACAATAATTTTATCTACTTAATGCTCCTTTTCGGTAGATTTATTCAAAGAGGTTGGATCCAAATTGAGCCTACATGTATGGAGGAATGGGTCTTAAGAAACTTTAATATAAGTGTCAAATGGTTTGGATCCTTATCAGACGCGGCGTCTGATCAGGATCCAAACTGTTTGCAAACATTAGAGTTTTCAAGTTTGACATGGAAGGGTTTAATAGTAAATACAACTTACAATGGGGAAATTGTGATCTATTTCTAAATAAGGAATAGGTCATGGAATTTAAGCAGGCGACACGTTGGTTTAGACATATCCGTTTAACGAAAGAATGTGGGTGTACGAGGTCCGTGGTTTGATAAACCATGTACATACTGTATACGCTTCTTTAATTACATTGATTAATTTAATTCGTATGCCCCTTCACTCCCAGAATTCGGTTGCCATGACATTAACAACACTTTAGATCTAGACCAGACGTCCAATATCTCATTATCAAACCAGAACCAAAAACTGGTTTACATCTATATCTACGTTTTTAGAAAAAAAATGGATTATCTTTTTTAATCCATAGGATGCAGGTACATCATGGCAGTGAATCGATTGAGCAGAATCTAAACATGCAGTACATGTACACCAAGCAGAAAGACAAAACATGTACACAGGTACATTTGTACACAGTAAAATATTAAACACAAGGGTAATAAAACAACCATACAAGTATTATTCGAATGGCTATTGAAACTGGTTAAAACGTACATTTAAGCTGCCGAACCAAGACTAAATAATGGAGAAAACTTCTAAATTATAACTCACCTGGCTTAATTGCTATTAGATGTATTAGTAAATAAAATCCCTCAATTCTTTCGTCTGCCAGAACAGTATTTATATACATGTAGATCTATACAGAAATCATAAGAAGACCAGTCAGGACTATTCTCATAACAGAATCAATAGGTTTTGTTGGTCGTTTCCAGTAGATTTCTGATAATTAAAATTTACACTGATGTGAAACTGAAAACAAAATCGATTGGGAATTAGAATTGGAACCTAAAACATAGAGTCGAAATGAAGATGAATTCACTAACAATGTGCACAAACGTATGCAAACCTGATACAAGTTATACAACCTAGTAACTTATTGTGTGTGTGTGTTTTGTGTTTAATGGGTGTTCCGTGTTTCTATATAAAACATCTTACGTATTGAACAACAAATAATTGAAATAGAAAGCATACTAGAATATCGCACCAATATTATGCAGAAACGAATCAGACAATTCACGGACAGGTTATATTCCAGTACAATCAAACGCGCCAAAAATAATGGATGCATTAATTTGTGTTTTCCGAATGCAGAACAGTTTCGGTTTGGAATTAGTCTAAACGAACCATTTCTCGAGTGTTTTATTTCATACATTTCATATCAATTTTGCAAAATGTGGATGTATATATTTGTATGTACATGTAAAGAGAAAGATAAGCCGTGAAAATGGATATAAAAGGATGAAAAGGATATAAATATCAATCCAGGTAAGGTCCAGCGCGATCCGCAGTGGTACACAGTGGTCCACGATGATACCACCGCGACCTGCGGTGATAACGATCGCGCCCGGCGACGAGTGCCCCTGTGGAGGGACCAGCGCGGACCCATCACAACCCGCGCTCGATTGCGGAAGACCGCATATCAGCGCGGACAAAAATACCCGTGTCCGCGTTGGATAAAATTGTGATGGGCCGCGGAAAACAAAAAGTCCGCGTGGCTTGTACTGTAACCTCCCTTGTTTACAAGGGGACAGTTATTGCAATTTACTTGCATTAAGTTGTAAGTTATAATGAACGCCTCCTTGTAAACCCTGTTCAATGTCTATTTTCTATAATACCTGCTTTCTTTTTCTAGAAGTGCATTTGCACAAAACATGATGATTTCAAAACAAACAGTGCAGACCCTAGTAAGAGGAACTCTGAGAACTCACTCATCAGGGTCAACACAGTTACGTTCTCAGGGTTGGGTACACTTATTCAATCTTAACTTTTTAGATCTAAATGGAAAAGTAGTAAAGTCAAGCAGGCAAAGCCATATACAAGACGCAACCACCACCAAAGCACCGATAGGCAGCATGACACACACACGCACGCACGCACGCACGCACACACACACACACACACAACCAAACGCACACTCACACACGAGATGAACACAGAAAACACCAAAAGACAGACAAGAACCAGAGACAAACGTTCCACACACGAACAAAATCACAAGCACAAAGACGCAAAGCAAACAACAGGAGGGGTGACAAAGAGAGGTTTGATATAAATAAAGTAAGATTTGATATAAATTAGGAAATATATTATTATTATGTACGGACAAACAGCAAGGATTATAATCTGAAAAAATTGTAAAATCTGATCTGGATCGAAACTGCTTAAACTAATTAACATTATTTGTTAAAAGCATTATCATTCAACAAGTTTCAACATATCGTCATTCAATTGCATTTATGTTATACTATCAATGCTAAATTATTATTGCATGTACCACTTCTGGGCTAATTCCATACACTGTGTTCAACCTTTTACCTGGAATGATTAAAACTAGAACTGTAAGCCAAAGGCTAAAGAATACCCCCACCTGTCTGTTTGTCAGAACACCTATCATCAATCTGAACATATGTACATACAGAAACATGAAGAGATTTAAAAACAATACATGCCCCAAACTAATTTATGTAATAAAAATGAAGAATAATTCAGAGAAACAAGACCCTTTCATGAGGTTTTTGTCAAATACAAAGTTCTAAAGCAAGGTACCTTTTCAGCAAAACATTAAGTTCAAGGACAATAACTCTGACAAAAATTATTCAACCAGACCCATATTTGAACTTAAGCTGTACCTCATCTAGATTTAGCTCTATGTCAAATATGAAGTTAATATCTCTAACCACTTCCAAAGAAAGACCGGAAAATTGAAAATTTGACAAAAAATTAAAGTTCAAGGGCCATAACTCTGTCAAAAATTATTCAACCAGACTGAGATTGGGATTAAAGCTGTAATTTATCTAGAGTTAGCTTTGTGCCAAATATAAAGTTAATATCTGCAACCACATTGATAGGGGACTAAAAAGGGGAGATAACTCCTGAAGTAGTGGTCCGATCATAATGGAAATATGCGGTGCAATATGGTCATATGGCTATACATGAACTTTCAACAAAATTGAAGCAAAACTGTAGAAGAAGAAGGCCGGACAAAATTGTGTCCACGGACGGACAGACGGACGGACGGAGGGACGGACAGACGGACAACCTGATTCCAGTATACCCCCCCCCCCAAAAAAAAAAACAAAAAACAACTTCGTTGTGGGGGTATAATAATTATAATTGACTCTAAAAAGAAGTGAAAAACATTTAAAACCAAAATGTACATCGAAGCAAAAATGGACATTTACAATCATTAGGTATCTTAAAATACTGGTTATACATTATGCCAGGTGCTTTGAAATGTTCAGTCCTGAAAAGTATAATCTCAAATGCAAAATGGTTGAACTAGTCTGTATTTCTGTAAAATTTAAGATTGTTTTCATTTCATCTACATGAGTGCACAGTTGTTATGCTATGTTTTACATGTATTACTGTTTTCTACGGTGTGGGGAAGTCCGGCGGGGATACCTTTATTTACAATGTGTGTTTAGCTAAGGTGATTTCGAGATAAGAGTGAGGTTAGGACGTCAGTAAACCTGTTTAAGCCCCCGGTGGTGGTTTTGCCACTGACCGTTCCAAGGTGGCACCCTCTTTGTCACCCTTGCTTTTCGTTGTTTGGTGTCTTTGTACTTATGTGTTAGTTTGGGTTATTGGTTTTCGTCTCGTGCGTGTGCGTTTGTGTTCGCCCTTGCGTTTGTGTTTGTCTGGTGTCTTTGTGCTTGTGCTTTTGATCGTGTTTGGTATTTCTATCTCCTGTATGTGTGCTTGTGTGTGTATAAATTGCTATAAAATTTGCCTTCTGTCGGTGTTTTGGTGATGGTGGCGTTTTGTGTGTGGCTTTTCCAGTTTGACTTTACTACGTTTTCATTGATTTTATCATACTTGTCTTAAGGTCCTTGTCAACCTATTTTTAGAAAACATAAATACACAGAATGAAAACAATTTGTACAGTTTGCACTTTGAGTGTTCGTTAAAACATCCGGGAAAGACATTTTTCAGTATTATTTCACATGACATTATTTGTGTTGGTGGAGAGTATACAGATGTGTATGTATACTTGTGAAATATAAAAAACAGCTGAACACACTAGTCGGAAAGTAGTAAATTTCAGATATAAACCTGTAATGCAATAAGTTGTAACTTGGAATAATGACTGTTCCCTTGTAACCGTAGTGACAGGTACATGTGGAAATAAGGGACTACTGGTAGAAGTTTTTTTTTAAATTAGATTTACATTCATATGAACTTGATATAATGAACATATATAAGAAAATTAATTGTTTTACCAATATGCTATCCACGTTGGTCATTTACTGTGCACCTTGCCAGTTTCACCTTGTGCTTATATACAAATGACATTTGAAACCACTTACGGTTTGAAGTTAGCTTACACAAATGTATCTATCAGGTACTTTAGAAATTAACTAATCCGATACATTTAATAGTTTACTTGACCAGAAAACCAAAATACATGATACAATTGAATGCATGTAGTGAATTGCCCTAGGTTTGAATAGCGTTTTATAATTATTAAAAAGCCTTGGATTTCTTTGGCTATACGCGGTCGTTCATTTACTATGATTATTGATACCGAGTTAATCCCAAATGAATTACCTATATTTCAGTGAAAAAATGAAGTCATCGTTACTGAGGTTTGCCACTGACGTCATAAATTCTGCAAGGAATCCTGGCTGGTGGTACCTTTTGCCTCTTATACATTTTATGTTTGACATTTGCCGACCACATGAGCCAATTTCTGAACCAATGGACTTTACAAAAAGATCCGACTGTTACAAAGAACCTTTTGCAACGAGCGGAAAACAGTTCTTGGATTTAAAACAGGAACTTACATCGTAAGTGTAAATGACATTGGCTGAATGCTGCACTAATATGGGGTCTCTTGTTCTCAATTGTTTGATAACCTGTATGACGTTAAGATCTATTATAAACAAATATAACAGTCCAACATTCCATTTAAGCACTCTGTATTGATCTAACATTGCATTTAGAATTGTAACAATGTAGTCAACGTATTTTCCAATGTTATACTGGAATATCTGAATCTGAATCTTATCTGAATCTTCATTCACCACACTCTTCCAAATATTGATTCACATGAAATAATATATTAATTATATACAAAAGACACTTAACGTGTGTAGCCTAACCTGCTTGAAAATACGTTTTTGAGTAACAGTAAACAATTTTTCAAACGCATGAAGACTCCGAGTGATATAGCATTTTTTATTGTTTAGACAACAGGCGTGACTGATCAATTGGAACCTAAATTTGTATGATTTCTTACAAGATAAGTGTTTATTTGTCAAGGTTTTTAAGATAGTACAGGAAATAAAAAACCGAGAAAATAACACGACTTCGGTAATACAAACTTTTACAATAACCTTACCTTACTCTTGCAGGTCTTGCTGTTATGCAGTTGATTCTGTTTGCCAATGATATGCATTGCTTGTACCTTTCAATAACACTATTTTAGGTTAGTTAAGCCTGTCGGATGTTTATCGAGGAATATTGTTTACATGATTGATTGATTGTGTTGACAAACGTCCGTTTCTGCTCACCATTGGACTTTAACATGAAATTTTAACAGTTGTGAAATGTGTTACAAATCTACCCTATGCATTAATGTTGTTCGTTGATTAACGTGTTTACCAATTATTGACTACTTTGACGCCCCAGATAGATAGGACAAGATACGAAGAATACATGCCGCGATGTACTACTCTTATTTTCAACAGAATTTCTCTAGTCCGTCTAGATGCTAAGTATAAAGCACTGATACATTTGACCTCGGTTTATAAAGTCTCATCCAAAGGTTTTTATCAGGCAGATAATTTAATTTGTGTATGTACTAAATTAAAGTTTGAGTCAGTGAATCTCAAGGAAAACAGAAAATGTAATAAATACATCACCATGTAAGTCATCTTCACATGGCATTTTGTATTCACATAGACCCATATCAACTGTAATGGAGTGCCTTGCACCATTGTTTGAAGTGGACAGACTTCTTCCGCTATGTATACTTGACGGCCTGCGACCTGAAGAAGTTAAAGAAGTAATTGCGATGAAAACAATTCCTCTACACATCATAATCGCTTATATCGAAACAAGCAGACAGTGTCGAGAATATGTACGTATGTTTTGCTCCATAAAGTATGTGGGGATATAATGTAATATTGATTCGTTCCTCCGTCCAATTCCTCAGACATCTGTGTTTGCACATGCGTTAAAACTGCACATACAGACTTGATGTACAACTGCATAGTAAGGACGAGGCACTGTATTTCGTTTGGGCATAATTAAAAAGTAATTGCACGAGTTATGCAGGAAACACCACATACAAAACACACAGTCGTCCGAATAGCACCATGACATAAGGAACAGTAAAATAATATGCCTATCAAAAACCAAAACAAAAAAGACACATTACAATTACAAATAGGGAGAAGATGGAAATGCACTGAATAGGCAGTTATGTTTCAAACCGGTGTAAGGGCGCCCAACCTCACACTTATACCAACTCCACCATAACAGTGTAAATTAACGTATCCCCTCTCCGACTAATCTACACCAACTGTGATGGCAAATACATTGGTGAACTGCATATACAACGAGACGTCAGTGAAACAAACTTAATCACTAGAGTGCTAAATTGTTAAGTTGCAATCATTTTGCCATTGTCAGTTATTACCTGATGACAAGAATATCATTAGTTGCCATTGTCAGTTATTACCTGATGACAAGAATATCATTAGTTACAGATGGTGTACCACAAAGTGAAACCATGAAGGAATAAACATACATGTATGTGTGGAGATGTCTTTAATTTGCATCAGTACTGCATATTCTAAACAATAATATTTAGAAGATAACTGGAAAGATGTATCAACATGACAAGCAAGAAAATAATAGATTATACGATCATGTTTTTTCTAAAACAAAACGCGTAAATGCAGCTCAAGGGCCTGAATATGTGTATAACACTGTTCATATTGTTTACTCTTCTCTATATATCTTGCATTTAAGATTTGTGTGAGTGGGTTCATTCTGCATAAGGTTTTGTCTCATTGTTTTCGAAACGTTATAAAATATAATTATATAAGTTTCGATTAATGCCTGCGTGCCATGTTCCTTATAATGTATTCTATTTTGTTTGATTCATATGTGTCTTGTAAAAAAGTGCACGAGGTGAACGTCATGTTATTATTAAATTCATATATAAAAATCAACAATAAAATTATGCCGTTTGCAGTAATTATTTTGTTATTTTTAATTTTCTTATTTAGCCGATTGACTCCCTATTCGAAGAGCTGGTGCAAAATATAGACTGTCAGGAAAATGAGCAGAGACTTCTAAATGCGTTGGAAGTGGCAAAGAGTTTGTTGAAAACAAACACGGAAATTAGCATAGAGAAGCAAACAATGCTTTGCAAAGCTATGCAAGTTTCATCAAAATCGAAGGAGGATGCGGAGAATCAAATACAGATTATCAAACGTCTATACAAAGGAGACGAAATGATGTAAGTAGTATTGTTATTTCTCTATATGATATTATACAATGCCCCTTATGTTATATTTTGATTATATATATGACAACTCACAAACACACACCTAACGCTGAATAAACGATGTCGATTTTGTAATTCACTTTATCAAGACCCATTTGTTAAATTAATTCCACTATATAGATGTACAGTTATACGAAAAAAGCATGTAATATCCCAGCGGGTCAGTGCAATTGTTATTCAATGAAATATATGAAGTAAGCTATGTTCA
This sequence comes from Azorinus chamasolen, assembly GCA_963576725.1. Classification (NCBI taxonomy): domain Eukaryota; kingdom Metazoa; phylum Mollusca; class Bivalvia; order Cardiida; family Solecurtidae; genus Azorinus; species Azorinus chamasolen. Next base: position 17,954,831 of record OY755240.1, on the reverse strand, counting down.
CTAAACCTTCGAGAAATGGGATATAAACGTGCTTGAAGACTTTATAATCTTCACAACAGCAGGTGTTAAGTGCTTGTGTGGCAGCCGTAAAACGTCGCTCCGTACTTCATTCTCAGTGTTGTTATACCTTCTGATCCTTCGAGATCATGAATTTCAGTACTTCTTGTTCTGAAAATTGAATACAGCTTAAGCCGGTGCTAGGGGGCGTGAGCAGTGTTGCACGTTCAATTACTGTTCATGAACAGACTCAATAAAACCGAGTCTGCAATTTTCTCTTTTTGTGTTGCAATTTTTGCTCTCGGGGGATCACCCCCTTTCAGAATTTATGATAAGTGTCTTATTATTTGACTTGGGGTATACGACTTTGCTCTGCCTTTCTATAGTGCTGATGTAACATTTTAGCTCTTGAATCAGGCATTATGATCATTAACTATATGTCGTCTTTCAACCCATCCACCAGTCCGTCGACTGTTGCCTTTGTAACCGTATCAGCATCGAGACCGGTTGGAAAATAATGCCTATAAAAGCAATATTCCCTTAACGGATCTCTACACTGGTTAGTTGAAATAGATCGTTCCGTGTAAACACTTGGTGCCACGACGACCAAACTCATCATTCTTGAATCATTACAATTGCTTAAAAATAAATAAACCGAATGTTGTTTGGATGGCCATCGTCTTAATTGTAATTAATTATGTTAAACGTTATATTTAACAAAACAGAAGGGAAAATCGATGATGCTATTCTAATCCCCATTAACCGGGACTCAGTCAAATCTGGTTCTACGGGGCCAATTTTAGGGAACATGTTCTGTTCGAATACTTCACCTGAATGACTGTTCCAAATTCGGTCTCACCTAATTTCATATATATGTTAATGTTTGTTTTCTAACCGGAGCAGATATTCTATAATGCGATGGGATCATTCTATCAGACAAAATTGAACAGGTACGTTACAATTTCAATGAATGGGAGTTTTCGTCATGAATAAAATCATTTCAGGTAAGGACGGACGATCAGATTGACTTTGTCTGAGCATTTACTGTCTATTTTTATCCGAATGTGTTAGGAGATCAAATAAAGACAATACTTTAGTTTAAAAGGTCTGGATTTTGCCACATTGGGAATGATCAGAGAAAGAACGAGAGGTGATAAGAAAGACGGATAAAGGTAGACAGAGATAGTGAGATAAAGATTAATGAACGGACATAACTATCAACCCGACTACAAACCCAACCGTACATGACTCAACCAAACTGAACGGTAACACACCGACTAACAAACCAACAAACCAACTTATTTTCCGGCATTCGAATTTATCCTATCAGAATCGTCTCAAATAGGGTTGATTTTTAATTTTTCGCCTGTGTTAGATCGGATCATTGGTTTGGAGAAAAAACACCAAAAACCAAGAATCGTTAGCTTAAGAAGTACTAAGTTGATGTATCCCTCTTAGAAACCTTGTCAAATGGTGTTTGTTTATCCGTAAATCAGTGAAATATCATGATATTTTAGCATGTTTACCAACACTGGTAAGGATCATCCATTCAACATAGGCCCAGTCTTCAAGCAGAGCTAGACAGACCTTATAGGCATTAAAGGCCAATTATAATTTAACATTAAAGTCCAGCATACTCGTATGTTTATTCAATTGCCATCTAGTCCAGACTATGATTGAACCAATACTACGGGACTCGAACCCTAGTTTACTAGAAACAAACATTTTAAAGGAGTCCAGTTTTATGTTAGAGAAATAAAACCGGTTTAACCCCCTAGTGACTTTTGTCACTGACCGTTCCATGACGGTACTTCCATCTTCCCGCTATTGTATGTTTGTTTTGTCTTTGTGCGTCTCTTGATGTTTTTATAGTTATGTACATTTTTTGTTTCCTTGTGTTGCTGCTCGGTCGGCTGTTTGTTCTTTATATGGTGTTTCCTGCATGACTCATTTTTGTACTTTTACTATGTAAAGTATGCGCCCTGTCTAATTCTATTGGACCTCCATCATCTTCGTACTTACAAAATTGTATGGAAATTTGGACCATCATCCCTGACTATGGATCGGGCACTTGGTCGGTATGTCTGTTGGTTTGTCAGGTATGGTCCGGTATGAACACGAGGTTTCATTCAATCAGCTGGTCGGTTGGTCCGTAATATCTCTCCTCTCCAAAAATGTCTTCCTCATTGTCTCTCTAGCCATACAAATCTGAGATGTCCCCAATTAAGACTTTGTACTATCTTGAGGTCCCCATTTTACATTTAACCCAAAATTTAAAACAATTGTAATTTAATATTTAAGCTAAGAATTAACAATTAATCTATCATTATATCACTATTTACTACTCGTTTTCAACACTATCCTCGTTTTAATTTCTAGAAAATATTTGATTCTAATGAGAACCGTGCTTAGCTATGCATGCTACATATTACCACAAGCACTAAAAATAAATTTACTCATTGCTGTTATATGTGCTGGTCCTACGGGATCACCAATTTCAGTGTTTTTAGTTTTGAAAATTGAATACCGCTTAATCCGGTGCTAGTGAGGCTTGAGCAGTGTTTTACTTTTAATTACTGCTCATGAACTGACTCAAAACACCGAGTCCTCTTTTCGCATTGCTGCTTTGGCTTTCAAAGAATCTCATCTTATCAGGATTTATTTAGTTCACCCATATCGAGCTGAACTAATTATTTGCCACAATTCTGATCTCTTGAAGTTTGTCTTTCTTGAAACTTGTACAAGCGTTTCAGAAACAGTTGACTGAGCGTCAAACAGATTAGATCATGACGAAACGCCAATTTATTCGGTTTATATGTATTTATGCTGTCGTGTAACTGCAAGTCAGGTCGCGCTTAGCAAAAGGGTTAAACTGAACAATGTACCTAGATTTCGAAATGACCGTGTCATCGTAAAAATGTTGACTAAGATAAATGACCATATATGTCATGCAGTAAACGGTGAGATATTGTATGAAAAAATGCTGAATTCTAAGAATGTCTCACACATAGGGATGTCTTCACCTATGTGTTATGTATCAATATGTATCGATATATTAATATTATAACATCATATCATATATTAATATCATAACATGTTATTTAAGTGAAGGCATACACGATACTGAACGACCAGATAGGGAGAGAGCGTGATATATAGAAACAGAGGAGAGAGAATGAGAAAGGGAGACAAAGCGACGAAAAGACACGACACATATTAATGGTGAAGTAATGAAACACGTTTTGAAAATAAACTATTTTTTCTCAATGAAATGAAATTACATATACTATAGTAGAAAAAAAGAAGGTATACATATAGCTAAGAATATGAACGTTTATACTGTCTCGGCCTGTTCGTTTGAACGAAATAATAATTGATCCTGATAACTCAATTATTTGCAGAGAAAATTATGAAAACAGTACATGTCTGAGTCAGGCACCGAAGAGCCACACAAAGACATAACAAACAAACAATAGGGAAGATTGAAGAATCATCTTGGAACGGTCAGTGACAACTGCCATAGGGGGTTAAACGGGTTTAGGGGCACCCACCCCACACTTATTCAATGCCCACCCTAAAAGACAACCCGTGTAATAAATGTATCCCCTCTATGAAAAGTCACTTTTGTAGCAGCTACCCGTTTCTTAACGTTTAAAATGTTCCATATTTATGAAGCATTTCACCACCAACTGAATATCTATGAACATAATAAATGTACCTAAAACATTACCAATGGTTTGTTTTCATATTGGCAAAATCTGAAGGTATTGGACAATGGCATACTTTCAGCAAAAAAATCAGAATCTAATCAGACAACTCCTACTGAAGCTGTATGATCTGGGTTTATTCTATCTGACAATGCGAGACGTTGAGTTAATATGAAGTAAAATATGAATTATAGGTCTAGGTCTCACCGTTCAAATGCAATGTTAAATATAGGATGAATGAATCAATGAAATATTTTATTTACGAAGGTAGGATTTATTATTTTATTCATAAAAAAACCAATCTACTGTGAAACTCTCAAACACAGACGGACATACAGACACCGCCAGAACTACCACCGACACACGCACACATACACAAACACACGCACATACGCAATACATATGCACACATACACAAACACATACAACAAACACACACATACGCACGCATACACACACACACACACACACACACACACACACACACACACACACACACACACACACACACACACACACACACACACACACACACACACACACACACACACACACACACACACACACACACACACACACACACACACACACACACACACACACACACACACACACACTCATACACATACACACAGACACACATACATACATAGACACACACACACACACTACACACATATACACACACAAACACACACGCAAACACCCCCACCCCACCCCCCACACACGAGAGTACCGCCTTGGAACGGTCACTCGCAAAGCTGAGTGTTTAGACCAGTGTAATCACGAACCCGAACTTCGGGGAAAGTGTGGACATGATATAATCGTCTATTCATGTCTGTGGTGATTATGTAAACAACACATTATATTACCTTCTAATGGAATATCAAACATTTAATATATCCCACTAAAGTGAAATATTTGTATTCGTTTTAGGTTCGAGGTTAAACAATCTCTTCTCAAGTTGATGACTGTCGTGACGGAGTCGTCCAAAAACCCATCATGGTTATATTGCGTGCCTTTATACAGATTTTTATTCAGTCACTACGAGCCATTCGAAACTACTAATAAAGACGACAATTTCACAAACGTCGAATGGTGGGGCATAAAAGACATACAGGATGTGATGGATGCTTTCAAGAAACAGACACATAACGAGTGGCTCATGTAATGAATAGTAGTTGCATATAATTATGCAATATTTTTCCACATTAATTAACCACAAATCAGTTAAAATTTATACTAACGACTAAATGTGTCTTAGGATTATTTTTTTTAAACAGAGATTTCGCGTTTAACTGTTTAATATAAGTAGATACTAATAGTTCACTGAAATTTTGATGTGCGGGTAAGCCTGTTTATTGATTGAGCACAAAGTTGCTACTTTGATTGCCCGAAACATATGTGCATTAATAACATACACCAATGCGTCTTAATAAACCAATTGTCTTTTTTCGTAAAGAATTACAAGAAATGGGGAACGAAATGCCAACGATAAACCTGTTGTCTGTGTTGTAGCTTTTCCTGCTTGACCTTTTTTTTCCGGCGGTCGTAAAACGTCGCCCCGTACTTCATTCTCAGTGTTGTTATACCTTCTGATCCTTCGAGATCATGAATTTCAGTACTTCTTGTTCTGAAAATTGAATACCGCTTAAGCCGGTGCTAGGGGCGTGAGCAGTGTTGCACTTTCAATTACTGTTCATGAACAGACTCAATAAAACCGAGTCTGCAATTTTCTCTTTTTGTGTTGCAATCTTTACTTTCGGGGGATCACCGCCTTTCAGAATTTATTATTTTTTCAATTATAAAGTGTATGAGAAACACAGTTATGGGTATATTCTTGGTCTGGTGTTACACTTTTTTGCCAAAACATATATTGTGTATTATCATCCTCACAGACCTTTGGAGACTATCATCAGGGACATAGCACCTTTGTTTAAGCTGGATTTTCATCTGCCAAGATGCATCATAGCTTCACTAAACCCTTTTGAAATCAAGGAGGTTATTTCCACTAACCTCATACCCAGAGAGATACTGTGTGCTGTTGTTGCAAATTATATGGGACGACAGGGGTTTAGTCAGGTAAATAAGCCAGTTGTCTTGTCCTGGTTAAAGTTTATTCGAGCTTATGTTAATTGCTTATTTCATTAAAACACAGATATAGAATGGCTTGACCGATGTTTTATCAGGTTTAAAACTACTCTGTACTATAATTTAATTCGATATCGAAAGTTAAAGGAAACGTTCACGTTTAAAGGGGGTTGTACGATTATACTAAATATATATTAAATATGACAATGTCCAACGTTACACTTTTCTCCGACTTCAGTTAAGACACCATTTAAATATATAACTATGGATATTATATGATATGATAGTATTGTAGAACACTAATCGATGTTTTATATCCATGCATCATGTATAGTGATACTGGAAACTGTTATGAGACATATACTATGTAGTTTTTTCATAATGAAGTTCTACTTATTGTTTACAGATTGCTTTTCTATGTCTTAAAGACTTGGTCAGTTCAAAGCCCATAGACAACGGGTATGTATGTAGTATGATATTTTGTTATGCAAAATTTGCAATTAAAAAAAGAGAAAACTGCAGACTCCGTTTATTAAGTCTGAAAAATAGTCTGTTATATTATGTTATTTCAGTAATTACACAAGGCCATGTATAACATAGATACATCAATAGAGGGTTAATACACGTTTGTTCGGGCAATAACAGATGTTATTGCCCGAAAACAAACGTGTATTAACGCTATTCTTGCACAAAACCGATTTTCTGCTTTCCTGCATCAATTTAATTCTTCCAAATACAAGCAAAACTACCGCAGCAAAACTATACACATCGTTGACACTTTGTTCGATTTATGCTGTTTCTGTGCCACTGTTTTCTTTATAACGTCAATTCATGATTGTATCAAATACCGTTTACACAGAATTTAATTCGACATGTATATCACTAAAAACAGTTCATTGTCGGTGCCCCTGAGATAGTCGCACCGTTCATCTAGCTTAGGCCAAAACGCTACAGCATTCAAGTCCATTGTTTACCTTATGCCCCGAATAGGTATAATTAAAACCGGTCAACATCAGCGCGTGTGCACGAGAATCGCCTTGTTAATACATGGTCTAGCGGGACTACAACAGCACGTTTTGTGCAAGAATATTGGATTAAACGAAAGGTTGAAGTCTTACATAGTTTCTCTCCTTGGTGGAAAGTACAATTAGACATTTTCGCTGATTGCTAGTAGCTGGTGAATGTACACGACTTGATTGAGGCGGTTTCTCAAACCATTCGGACATAATGCTATTTAAATTATCGTCTGCTTTCTTGTCGTCTGCTTTTTTCAAAAGCATGTGATTTGTTTTAGATAGTACCATATAACAATAAACATTAGCTGAAACAGCTATTTTCCGAATTACTTCTGCACTAATAAACAACTTTGGTACACGTTTTGGACCTCAGATTAGCCCTTATGGTTTGGTGGGATGTTAACAGTTTAACTTTCTGCTTGCTACAATGATTTTGTGATAACTTGCAAACAGTTTGGATCCAGACGAAACGCCGCATGACGCGGCATCTCATCTTGATCTAAACTGTTCGAAATTGGAGTCTGCACAGAAAATTTAACTTTGAGAATTGTTGCAGACGGCAAAGTTTTGCAGACGACAATTTCATACCAAGTAGAAGGTTAACCAAACTTCGCAAGGCAACTCAATTATCGTATGCGTACTACGTTTGGTAAAACGGCACCTAGTTCTGGATCCAAGATGTACCAATTTCGTAACTAAAAGGTGAATGAGTTAAATTCAAAATACGTATTACGTTAAAATTTTAATCCAATATACTAGGGGGCGTACTGGTTTATTACTGTCCGTGCGTACGTCCTTAGTTAGTTAGTCTGTCCATTGATTCTTGTAAGCGCATTTCCTCCTACATGGATGGTTTTATTTAAATTAAACATTTAAAGAAAGTAGTACATCATATGAAGATATGCATGAAGAAAATCCTTTTGGTTCGACTGTTTCCAGGGGAGCTAATCAGACTTTGGGATTCTTTCTAGACATTATGTATGATTGAACTCGTAAGTGCAACTCATCATGCATGGGTTGTCGGATTTCAATGAATATTTAACAGAATGTAATACGTTATATGAAGATGTGCATGAGGGGTGATCTTTACGATCCGACATATTTCAGGGGAGATCATTTGACTTTAGGATTATTCCAGATATTTTGTATTTTCGTAAAGAGCAACTCCTACATGGATAGTAAATCTTTGACAGTAAAGATCATTATGTAATGCTTCGTGATGTTCTAGAACAAAACATTGACCTAGCCATAACAGTACATGGAGTTTGGGTACTCAATTCATGAGCAAAACTCCTCCTAAATCCTTCAGGTGAATTCCACATATCTTTGAAACAATGTTTCGCACATATTGCCATTGTGCATCTCTTACTTTAGATTTTTATCAAACTATTTTGTGGTCTTCCAACGCATATATTATACACGAAATGTGATAGATATGTTTACTTTGTAAAATGGTGACAATGTTCACCATTACCAGTCAGTAAACATGTCAATCTATCTGAGACAGGCATGAATGACCTGAACTTTGTTTTCAGAGTAGTAGTGTCCTTGGGTACATGCTTTCTTCATGCTAAGAAGGTGTTTAAAGAGTTCAATGATCTGACAGTTTTTATTTTACTTCTGGAAAGAGTATTCCAATTTCTAGTTTTAGATGGCAGGAAATAATTGAAATAGACATTTGTTCTACAATATGGACATGGAAGTTCATGAGTATTTCTTAAATTACTGTGTGTAGGAACGGGCTGAGGAACAAAATTAGATAGATATAGCGGCGAAAGACCGTAGACTATTTAGTAAAACAGTATCAGTTTGTATTTTTATCTGCGAGTTTATAGACGTTCCCATTCAGTTTCGTTTGAAGAAAAATTCAAGGACACAAGTTTAGTTGTATCATTGCATATGCTGCATTCTTTTGAATTTTGTTTTTATAAGACAGGAGCATTGGCAAAAGTGTATTACACAAGACATTTCATTATAAATTATATAGAAACAACTTGAATACATTTATATATAGTTACAGGAATTGATTTACATTCAATGCATTTCCTTATACTTTAACACCTTTGCACTTCATGGTTGCCTTGGTATCACCGAAGTCTTGTGTCACTATTTTGATTCCCTTTCAAGATAAATGCTATGTGTGTTTTCTATAATGTTATTTAAAATTATCCGTTTTCCAGGTTATAGCTGTTCAGTGTCTGGGCGCACCCTATACCGCTTTAAATCCCAGTGACTTTTGTCATTGGTAAATCTCTGTACATTATAATATGTTTGAGGGCCGCAAGGGAGATATGTTGCTTGTCTGTACTAATTGTGTTAACCTCTTGAAATTAAGTCTTTACTATTATTATTATTATTATTATAGATATGTACATTTGCTGTGTTTTCTAAAGGTGCTGTTCGGGCGGCTGTGTCTGTTGTATGTCATGTTTCCTGCATGGCTTATCTTTGTACTTTAAATCCCTCGGTCGAAACCTCTAGAATAGTGTTATTCTTTACATGACATTTCTTTTAGTTATATCTATCCTTATCATTTGTCTATCTATATACGGAAGGGTGCTACAAACAGAAACAATAAATAGCCTCACAACAATAAACAAATTAAATTAACTTAACCCGTACTTCATTCGCAGTGTTGTTATACTTTCTGGTCATTCGGGATCAGTAGTTTCGGTGTTATTAGTTTTGGAAATTGAATGCTGCTTAAGGCAGTGCTTGGGGCGTGAGTAGGGTTGCACTTTCATATTACTACTCATGAACAGACTCAATAAAACCTATTATGCAATTTCTCTTCTCGCATTGCTACTTTTGCTTTCGAAGGATCCACCCACTTTCAGAATGTTTAAACTTACATTCTGTATCTTCGGTTCAGGGTTTGCCTAATCTGGCTAATTCAAATTCACTACAGCCGTCAATTTAAATAAAACTGTTTTATGCTTCGCCAAGTCATGTTCCGTCATTTGTTGGGCCTAAAATCGTGTTTTTTGTTTTAACCCTTCGCTTGCTGAATTTTAAAACACATTTCTCCTTCTTTACCCATGCATTTTCAATACATCTTCACTGTGTACAAGTATTTCACTGTGAAATCACTGCTGTGGAGTGCACTGGTTGAACAAACAATTGTAAATAGTGCAGACTCTAATGAGAAAGCTCCCGCAGGAGCTGTCTCAACTGGGTCTTAACTATATAATTTATATTGACGTGAAAAGCAAGCGAAGAGTTAAAACAGTCTATCATTCGTTATAGTAAAGTTAAGGAAGTTTTGCATTAATTGTACAACGTTCAATAATAAGAGGTGTACGTGTTGTACTTTTATTTCTACAATATAACTAATTAAATGGTAAAGTATCTACTGTGACGATTTATATATTCTGATATTGATTGAAACTCGTCTAATATTATATCTGTTCTAACCTGAATGCGCCACGCTGTAGTATTTAGTGTATGTCACACCGGTCCGTTCTTTAGAAACAAGGTAAGTAATGAGGAAAAGTGACCGATCGATCTGGTTGTTCGAAATATTATAAAGCACCATGACCCCCGGTAGTTTTACTATAAAATATAGTGACTCCCTTGCAATAATATAATGACCCCCATTTTAATATTGTGACCTACTATTTTTATCGTAGTAGGTCGACCGAGGGGTCTACATATGTTATAGTACTATGACCCCGGTCATTATACTATAAAATATAGTGAATCCCTTGCCAAAATACATCATCCAGATATATTATATAGTACTATGGCCCCATACCATTTTACTGTAAAATACAGTGACTCTCTTGCCAAAATAATTCCACCAATGGGGTCGATATGTAAGAAATAGTGCAGCCCACTGAGGGCCTTATTGCATTATAGTGACCTACCAGTCAGTCGGAAAATAGTGTAAGGCCCGAAGTCGAAGACTGACTCATAGATCCCTATAATGCAATTAGGCCCGAGGTGGGCTGTACTTTTTCTTATAGTATACCGCATTTCTTTGTTTTTATTTTAGCTGCTAAGCAGTTCTGTGTTCCGTGATTACCACCCCACCGACACACCCTTTAATAAGTCTATTTCACAATTTTCAGTAGTATCAATCTGCAAAGAAATTATTGCATTTACTAAAAATTCTAAAAACCTTTTTGTATCATTTTACTCAGGAAAAAGGTAGAAAAAGCTCCTTTTTTAAATAAATTTTTTGGATGGAAATGTGCAAACCCAGTATATACAGTAGAACATGTCTTAAGCGACAATTCATTAACTGAACACAGGGGTCTTTAAACACAGAAAACTCTTATAGGGGGGTCGGTTATTACCTCCCTTTAGACATTTAAGCATAATTAATTACAGTATCTTTTTAAGTATGCACTAACTACGTAATATTTATTATTAATAATGAAACTAATTATTTTCAATGTATATTGTACAATCTTTAATTAACTTTACAAAAGCTGTTTTATTTTAATTTATTAATATATAACTTAGAATGAAGTAATTAATTTAAGAGCGTTTCCGTACACGCGGAAACAACCGGAATTTACCGAGCGTAGCGGGCACTATTGTGTCGCAGCGGGCACTATCGCAATTTAGTGACCGCTACGTCATACATAAGTAAAGAAGGCGCGTATTTGGATAAGGTATACTATATTATAATAAAGTACTATGAGCCCATGCCATTTTACTATAAAATATAGTGACTCCCTTGTCAAAATACATTCACCACTGGGGTTTATCGTAGGGCGTTTATCGTAGGGAATTACTTTTTCTCGTATTATAAAGTCTCTAAGCGTATGATAAAGTCTCTAAGCGCGGATCCAACGGGGAGGGAATGGGGTGGGTGGTCTGGACCCAATCATTTTTCACTACTTGGGAAAATTATGGTTTAGAAAATGGAACAAATTGCATATTTGCTCGTCGTTTCATATAACCAGACCGCCCTCTCTCCCTAGGTCACACGACTTTGATTCAACGTTGTTTCAACGTATGCGACGTTGACTCAACATTTATCAACGCTGAATCAAGGTTGAAACAACTGCTCGTGCACACTGGGCTGGGATTGGGGGACACCCTTTCTTTCGGAAAGTCTAGATTTGGGCATTGTGTCTAAAATTAACTTTAAACTATATCATTCCCATCGACATTTTATACATTACACTTAAATTATCTCAGCTACAAACCATACTCAAGTAGCAGATTTTTCTGTCGTATCAACACTTATCGCGTTAAAGAAGTTTGGTTCCAAATGTTGTTGTTAATTGGTTGCGTTCCCCGAGGAACATGGTGCTGCGGTTTTGGGTAGAAGGCGCCTGTGAGGCCTAGCATAGCCGACTTTGGCCGGCTCTCTTGGGTTTTCTGTCAGGGTCCCAAGGCTTAGCACTTATAAACAGGTGTGTCTAATGTTTGAAGAGAAATACCTTTAATCGGATACAAGTGGATCCGGGACATCGCCCCATATACATTCGGTGGGGAAATTTATAATGATAACTAAGTATGAATTTACTTCACTTTATGCACAACCTTTAGGGTCAGTTTGTTATCTCGTATGTGAGGTCAGTTTCTTATAAGTAAGGGGACATTGTACTATGATTCACTCGGTCATAATACTATAACTGGGGGTCATAGTACTATATAATAACTCGACCCCTGGTCGAAATACTATTGGGGTCAGTTTGTTATATGATGGGTCAGATTTTATATGTAAGGGGGTCATAGTACTAAGGCTCCTCCATACATAGTACTATAACCTGGAGTCATAGTACTACCTAATAAATTGTAATCAATTGACCCGGTCGATATACTACGGGGGTCATTTTTTCTTATTACACAGGATCCAAAAAGTTCGTTACCATCAGTTTCGTCATACAGATCACTATTTCACATTATTTTTGGTTCAACCAGTAGAACAATTTGGCGATGCGTCTAATATTACTAGCATGTTTTGAATCAAACGTTCGTTATATCAAAGAGGTAGACTGGATAAAGAAACTACAAACACCTTTTCCCTTTAAGCGTGAATAACAACGTTTACCAAAGTGGTAATATATCTAAAGACCATTAATATTGATATTTTTCTCTATATTTTCAATTAAAACCACGTTAAAATCATTCTTAAACAAACTGGAAAGCATGCAATGCTTTAGTGTCTATCGTCTTCGACGTTTTCCTCTATTACGTCCATAGACAAGTAGGCTGATAAACTGTATATGCGTACAGATCCGCTTAATACAACTGCTCTTTTATACAAATTCTGAAGGCAGGTGCTACATGCAGCATATTCTTGGTTCTTATATAGATAATGAGTCTGAACATAAAACGCATTTTTTTTTGGAATTTGAATTCATAGATAATTGTATATTCTGAAAATGGGTGATCCTTTGAAAGCAAAAGTAGAAATGCAAAATGAGAAAATTGCAGACTCGGTTTTATTGAGTCTGTTCATGAGTAGTAATTAAAAGTGCAACACTACTCACGCCCCCCTAGCACCGTCTTAAGCAGTATTCAATTTTCAAAAATAATAACATGAAAACTTATGACCCCAAAGGACCAGAAAATATAACAACACTGAGAATGAAGTACGGGGCGACTTTTTACGACCGCCACACTAGCACTTAACACCTGCTGTTGTGAAGTACATATATTCTGAAAATGGGTGATCCTTTGAAAGCAAAAGTAAAAATGCAAAATGAGAAAATTGCAGTCTCAAAATTGCAAAATTGTAGTAATGTTATTGATATTCAAAGCATATTTCGTGAAACAGAAGGCAATCAATACTATTCATAACTATTTCATTAACCCTGAATCTATTATCTTTTTTTATAAATATAATAAACTTGTTAGTATTTTAAACTATAATAAAATTGTCTCTGTCAAGGATTAATTTCACTACCCTTACTTGTTGAGACCGTAGCACTTCAAGCTGTTGTCTATTAATAAAAGTATTAATATGAGGCATGCTGGAAACACCACATACAAAACAAACAGCCGCCCAAACAGCACCACAACAAGAAAACAGGAAATTTACATAACTATCAAAACACAAAGAGACGTAAAAAGACAGAACAAACATAAGGGGGAAGATGTGGATACTGGTTTGTCATGAAATTACTAGTAATTTTGATATCATTAAAGATAAACGTCTCAAAGCACTCCTCACTAAATTACCTACATATAGATTACATTATCTGATTTATATTGACATTTGTTGTACTCATATTGCGAGGGTTATAAAAGCATTCTGCATCAAATTGTGTGGACAAGAACAAGCTAATGTTAATGTCCTTTCGGATAGGAAGAAACGTATATTGTACATTATTGGTACGCGCGCTACGTTTTAAGAATCGGTTTAAGCCCCCAGTCAGATTTTTCACTGACCGTTACAAGGCGGTACTTCCATTTCCCCCTTTTGTTTGTTCATTATGTCTTTGTGCGTCTCTTTGTGTCCTTTATATGCATGTACATTTACTGGTTTTCGTGCGGTTGTGTGTTTTGAATGGGGTGTTTCCTGCGTGATTTGTACATGTACTCTTGTAAGAAGGTTTCTGAAAAAACTTCAAATAAAGCACAAATTGAAACATTTTATCTATAACATAATCAAAGAAATTGACTGGCTGTGAATAAACGGTTTAGTATTATCATTTACACTTGTATTTGCTAATGAGTGGGATATTTCGATGATTTAGAAGATATTGTATGGAAATTATCATACACGATTACGAATATTTTAATTCTCAACAGAGGAATAGGTATTAGCAAAATTAAAAAAAGCATCAGTATGTGCTTGAAAACCTTTACACCAATTTCATCTTCTATTTCAACTGGTATTAAACAGTCTTACTTAAATATGTATTTGTATTTAAGGTCGATGGAACAGCTTTGGATAAGCTATAAGATATCAGAAAAAATATATACAGAAGCACGATCACAGTATAAGTCGGTTAAAACAACTAGGATAGTGGTGAAAGCCTTGCACCTTTTTGTGAAAGTTGTTTCTGACTTCGTCGCCAAAATACACGAGGAAACAGGAGGTACATTAGACGGTTCAGACATAATGGTCGCTTTCAACAAGGTCATTGCTGATATCACTAAATGGATGACAGCAATGCTTGAACACGTGGACAAATCTACTAATGTATCACAACTTATAAAGGTAAATATTAATGAAAAACAATTATTGATTCAACTTATCACTTTTAAAATCAATAATTCTTTGCTGTGTCATGCCATCAACTGGTACTAAAACTATTTCGATGCATCTTGAAGTCAGTACTAGATGATTTTAAATATTTGTAGATTCAATGTAGTATGCACCAGATGAAAATGTGACAACGTTTGGCAGTATTCTTATCTTGTCCAGGAAAAGTATATACTAGGCAAATACGAATGTTGTTCAAACTCTATACTTTTTCATGTTGACGACGACTCTCTCTGACCCCCCCCCCCCGCCGCCAAAAGCACTAGTCTAACATATATGAAGAACCAGAAAGGCAAACTGCATTTATTGTTTACACTTAATAATCCTTGTACTAATGCCTCAGCCACCTTTGCTATGGCGGGCGTACGGTACAAACAAATTTAAGGCCAATCACATCTACACGTGCGTCGCAGGCATATACTGCAGTGGTCACATATGCTACGTCTGCCGTACGGCTTATTCTATATGAGACAGAAAACATATGGCTGCTGCTGTTAAGCCGCTGCAATATTTGTAAATTTGACGGCAGTCGAAAGGAAGCTACATGGTGCCTACTCGGTCTGGTACTATCGCTACAAAACTTGATTGAAACAGCTACGCAAGCCATGACATAGTAACTCCTCGTTTATAATTCTACGATGACCGTTAAATTAGGGATTCGCCGCATGGGACCATGTGGCTGCCGGAGATTATCGGAAGCTGCTGCAGAATTCTCTCTATTTGAGTGATCTTCGGCCTGTATATAGCGCAGTAGGGCAAATGTGACTTGGTCTTACTTAGATGGCTATCTATAATGGTACTTAAATCGTCATTTTCCCACTAAACCCTTTACTATGGCCACTGTTTAGAATCGTCGGTGGGGAATTATATGAGCTTTGACTTTAAACTATAATTTAAAAATGTTTACATTTGCGCATCTTATCTGGAACTCTGTAAGAATGTGTCAAAACAATACTGCCTTTCAAAACATGATATTCAGCCAACAAACCTTTATATCGCTTGCTATTCATTGTGTTTAATATAAAGTACATTTGTGTCATGCAAACTGTAACTGCTTTCGCATTGCACAATATAATATGAATATTTACATAATGTGGGTATTATGTATTTACATTACAATTTGTACAGGTATGGAATAATGTGTGCAATGTCAATGTCCATCCAACACTGCTAGAGCACTGGAACAAAGCGATGAGCTCTCAACTGATTGAACAAACCAGCAATGTGAGTGTAAATGATGTGACGGCATGTGCTGTGACTAAAATATCAAACAGTGCAGTTAAAATGAATGGAAAATGGAATACGTAATTTGTTTCTTAGATGCTATTTTAACAGGGTTGGATTGATAAATGTTAATGCCATGTTCTACATGTGATGGGGAATTCAGCCTTTAAATGATTTTAAATTAAAAGTGAATGCATTACTAGTAGATACGAAAAAACTGTTTCACCCGAAATATGTCGCAGAGAATATATTTTGTTGCGCTTGATGATAGTGATTTAGCTGCAATAACGTTAGCTTTGTAGTAATAGTATACGTAAATATAGATTTGAAAATGTATGACAGAAACAAGGTGTAATAAACTATCAGAACAATCGTAAGAGTGAATGAACAGTAATACAATCAAGCAGGAAAAGCCAAATTCAAGAAAAGTTAGGGTGAAAATACACACACGCAGAAACACACACAAGTGGAAAACTTGAAACATGAACACACGCTTAAGTACAATGAGTACCACCTTGTAATGTGGCAAAACCACTATTGGGGGTTTAAACCGGTTTACAGATGTCCCAACCTCATACTTATCTCAAAGTCACCCTGGCTAAATAAATAGTGTAAACAAGGCCATGTTGTATTGCTATGCAAGACATGCTTCCCCCACCGGACTGAAAAACAACCCCCACTCTCCCCACCCCACCCACCCATGGTGTGGTTGACCATGGTATATACATGACCACCTGAATGGTATTAGTACCTACTTTCATAAATTGAATCAGTAAATAAAAAGTTATTGTCCCGACAAGAAAATATGAAAACCAAAATTATTGATGCTAGAGCTATTGCTTTTGTGCATGACACTACACCTCATCATGCTTGTTCCATATAGAAGTATCAAATCAATTGAACCAGTACATAAAGAGTGATTAACTGGACAAGAAAATATGAAAAAGGGGAAGAACTCCAAAAATATATATGCTAGAGTTATGGCCCTTGTGCATGACACTGCCCCTCATCATGCTTGCTCCATATGTTTAGTTTCAAAACAATTGAACCAGTAGATAAAGAGTTATTGTCCGGAAAAACAAAATGTGAAAGGGGAATAACTCCAAAAATATTGATGCGAGAGTTATGGCCCTTGTGCACGCTACTAGCCCTCATCATGCTTCTTCAATGTGTGACGTTATAATGAATTTGACCTAACTTTGAAGGAGATATGGCCCGGACAAGAAGCGTGACAGACGGACAGACAGACGGACAGACGGAATCGAGCAAACCTATAGTCCCCCAACCGGTAACCGGTGGGGGACTAATAAATGTATCCCCGCCAGACTACCCTACAACATAGAAGACTGTTAACACTGTACAAAATGCAAAAAAGCATAAAAACTATTAAAGTCCGTCAACTATGTACTGAATGACTTTGCTTAAGTCAGATCAGCTGCAGGGAAGCCGTTAAAGAGGAAGTCCCTACAATGATCGGATATTTTCAATTATATCATAAAACTTAGTATTTGTTATGCTCTATCATTATTATGAAGGTTCCCAATTTGAACTTATATCGAAAAATGCCCCTGTGATACAAATAAACCGATTTCATCAATACGTACTGATAACTTTTGTTCTACAACACAATATTATCGGCCTTTTCCGTTAAATTCTTCCGCGTTTTGCCGATGATCACCTGATCCTCCATTGTTTACGTAACAGCTTTCTCGGAAGTGGTCGGAGAATCGCGAATAGGGCGAACAGTTACGAAACTAAAACCCAACCCGAATAAAACTGAAACATCGGGTAGTAAAACCGGGATCGGCGATATCAAACACATGGATGTTTTGTCATTATAAACGGTAATTGGATGGGGCTTTTTGCGATATACTACTTTTCATCATATAAATAAATGAGTTTTGTATAGTTTAAGTGTTTATGAAACGCGTCAAATGTAGGGACATTCCCTTTAAGATCACGCCAGATAAAAGGCAATACATGAGTCTGGTAAGCTCATCCCGTTTCTGGGTCTAAGCGTTTGTCATCATAGAGTAGTACCCTCGGCCTGTCATTGCACTAGCAAAGAGGGAATCGTAGCTACCGACTATGAAGGGGTCAATAACCAAGCTCGTCACATTACTTTCCGGTAGACAGTGTGATAACTTAGGAACTATATTCGCCACATTGAAGGCTTTTTTATACAACTCGTTTTATATTCTGACCTGAATGTTATTCATACGCGCTGTCAAGAAAATTAAAGACAAGCATGACAAACAGGGAAAGCAACCATCGAGCTAGATGTGCGCGTTGTGACACCAAACCTGTTGGCACACATGGACAAATCAAGCAGGTGTCAAATAGCAATCTACAGAGGGTATGCCAGAAACCGACCCTCTGGTTATTCCGAGCCTGACATTCCTTTTTACATAGCATCAACAAATATCCATTCACCTAGCTTTTTCCGAACGATGTGTAGTACCGTAGTATTAAGTCAGGTCGGCGTAAAGAATATCGGATCCATGATGAAATACATGGCCCAGCGCTCCGGAATCTCCACTAAGAAATACTTGTCTAACCCTAGCGCCAGATAATAATACATGATTAAAAAGTTCAGTGACAACAATGGTCGCGAGAACCAGATAACGCAAATATCTGGCCACAGGAACATCGCCTCAATCAACAACTACAGTCACATTAAATCAGAATCAGCACAAATGATATTATAATCTCATCCATCTTCCATTCTACTGACAGAATCATAACATCGTTCAAAACCAGGTCACAATCTTCAGCATGTCAACCAAACCTACACTCTCTACATGCTGCATTATCATCAAGTTTCCATGCCGCTGATGGTTTTCAGAGCATTTTCGCCGCCCCAACAGTCCAACCAGAAAACGAATCAGATTGACCGATAGTGACACTGTTTGAAAAGTAGCCATTTATGGCGCTCAAAACTTCCATAACGTTTGACCTACTTCGGTCGCAAGAATGACGTCATGCACTTGTAGATGTTGCTTTAATTATATCTAATGTATAAACAGACGCTTGTCTAATTCCTAGGTTGCCTGTTTGTATTACTAGGCATTTCCAACAACGAATCACGAGTATCATTCACTCGTTTTATATTTGGAATATACAATGACCACTCAAGGTGTATCCTCTATTTAGTGTGTGTTGCAGTATAAATGGGTCATAACCTTTCTTTCTTCAAGTTTATATGTGTTTCATAAACACATCTTGAAAATGGATATGACACTGAATTTCAGTTGTCAGATAACATCACCGTATAATTCTGGTTTGGAAATACCTTGTTGCATTAATGTCCGTAGATTGCAGTTATATTTACTAATGCGAGGTAAATTTTGATAATAAAATCAGAAAAATCTTTCCGAATTTTATGAAATCTGCAACCTTAAGAGTTATGTCTAAATTACGACTACTTAATGCTTGTAACAAAGGACAGGTTCGGGCAAAGTGAATACGTTGGAATTGTAGACCCCATAAGATGTATAACGGGGCACATCTCTATCTGGAGAAGGATAAGTAACAATTTTGAAGCTAAAATCGTCTTTGTTGTTAAAATCCTATCTTGTGGGGAAGTATGGCGGGGATACCTTTATTTACACTATTTGCTGAGCTAGAGTGAATTTGAGATAAAATAAGAGGTTAGGAGGCCCGTGAACCGGTTTAAATATCCAGTGGTGGTTTTGCCACTGACCGTTCCAATGCTGTTCTCTCTTTGTCACCCTTGTTGATGTGTTTATTGTGCGTATTTGTGCTCTTGTGTGTGTGCTTTTGTTCGTGTTTGAACTTGTTTGTCTCGTGTGTTTGTGTGTGTTTGAGTGTGTGTGATTGGTTGTGTGGATGTGTTGATTGCTTTCTGTTGATGTGTTGGTATTGTTTGCGTTTTTATGTGTCTTTTCCTGTTTGAATTAACCACTTCTTCATTTGTATCGTATATAATGTGGACGAAACTGTATCATTAGTGATGGTAAATCTAAATTTAGACCCATAATATCGGATTGACTGAAGTTATTTTGGGTAAACAGAAGAAACCAAACTTTCAAAAAAAGGATTATCTGAATTCAAAATATCGTCTAAATACCTAGAAGTATTATTACAAAACATTAATAATGTCAGATTTTGTATCATTTTTAAGCTAAGCATAGAATCCCTCTCATACCAATTCAAAAACATTATGCAACAAGAGGGGCATACTTTTTTCCCATAGGTATTCCAACAACTTGACGATGTATGGTATCCCAATAGCGCACAAATATGTTATCTAAAAGACATGTTAAAGATCTACAAACATCAACGCAAGTTTCAACTTCTGAATTCTTAAAGAATGAACGTTGAACATTACATGCAAGCAAGGAACATTATATCTTCTCTGGCCAAGGAGTTTTCTATTAAGTTAATAAGTTTATCCTTATAAGATGGTAAGGTAGAGACATAAAGAGTGTAGAGAAATCATAAGACCTTAAGGAAGAAATGTTCTACTGTAAAGAACTCATTAGTGAGTGAGTGAGTGAATTGGGTTTTACGTCTAAGAACTCATTAGAGGTCAATGAACTGTTCATTTTCAAGTTTAGTTAAAATGTCATTTGAAATTGTTATGGACCAAACATCATTTATACTAGAATTATCATATACAATACGAATTCATGCTATGGATTCACGCAAAGTGGTGTACCTTTAAAATGTACATTCCGCTTTCAGAGCAAGTGCCACAATCAAATACTGTATTCTGTTTCATTCCAGTCTAAATGACTGTTTTCCTAATAGTGTAAAACTGGTAAATAGTTTAGATTCTGACGAGACACGGGATACATGCATATGGTTTGATAGATAATGACGATAACCGTATACTTTACACAAAACATAATAGGAAACCGTTATAAACCGAACAGATATTACATTGATGTATAGCTTGAAATATATATAGTCCTTAGATCGAGATATGAATAAGCGGATTAAGTTTCGACTATAAATTCGTATTTATTTTTGTGAACAACATTTATTGTATACGGTTCTAGTTTTTATAAATATGGAAAAATAGTCAAACAGGGAGAGCCACACACGAAATGACACCGCACCAAACAACATCTAACAAGAAACGGTAAATCCACAAGACAAAACATAACAGGACGCATATCAATACGAAACACATTAAACATTAAGCATGTTAAACAACAAAATTGACCGTAGGCTGAAAGCAGGAGTACCGCCCTGGAACGGCCAGCAGCCAAAAAAAAGGGGGCTACTGGGGGACTTAAACCTGGTGTACGGGTACCCAACCTCGTCCTTATCCCACTTTCACCAAAGTCAAAATGTAAATAAAATTCCCCCTCCAGACAACTCCACAAAATGCATAACGATGCCTGCCAAAATGAAAATGATTTATAAATAAACGTTAGAGGTAAACAAGCGACGTCATCATGTAAATGACGTCATAATTTAAAAGTACGGGAAAACTATTTGAAACACTTCTACACCGACATTTAATAAAAGATAAATCGCAAGAAGATACAATTACTAGTGGATATTAAGCATGCACAGCTGTTTTGTTTGAAAAAGAATAAACTTGACATCGTAGACATGTACTCGATGACTATTCAGGTCAGAGCAGCTGTGGAGAAGTCATTTGGGGTACGACAGAACTGGCAAAATACAAATGGTCACATCGATTGTAGATTACTTGTCGCCACTGGTTAATGTTAATATCAAACATTCATAACATAGCAAACTTTAAAAGTACAAAAATGATTCGTGCAGGAAACACCACATACACAACAAACACTCGCCCGAACAGCAACACAAGGAAACAGCAAATGTACATAAGTAGAAAAAACAACAAGAGACGCACAAAGACAAAACAAACATACAATAGGAGGAAGATGGAAAGTTTCTAATTAATGTACTATACACCCGTCTATTTGTTGTGTATTTGTTAGAAGGTAACATTTAGCATTCGTTTAGTAATCAGTTCCACATTTAGTATCGATCCGTTTTCAATGAATTATTATAAACATCAATTCGCAGGACATATCTAGCGACCAGGTCTTGTTTTGGGTTAATTATATTCACCTACCTGACCAGATAAAATATAAATGTAAATACCCGTACAACAAGTGTTAGTCGTATTCACTCTCACCGCATAATATTGTTACCGTTGCTGATTCTGAAAGCAGAATCTACTGCTTGGCGAGAAACATTAAACAAACAAAAAAGCGTTATACTTTTATCTTATATTACAGTGTTTGACTCTGCCGTTTGGTACTTCGACATTTGCTTCCTCACTAATGCATGCGAAGTAATTACGAATATTATAGCTTTATCAAGAAATAATAAAGTCTAAGCTTGACAATATATTCAAGTTTTTTTTTTTTAAAACATATTTACATGTATTTATTTGAAATATTCAACTGTAGTTTGTTTGAGTTCAGAATGTATAAAAGTACGTTAGAGACATGCGGGGTAGCACGTAGTTGCCCGACCAACACTACGACAGAACAACAGAAAATGTATATTTGTATCAAAAGATACTTTACGCACAAAACATAAATAAACAATAGGGGAAGATGATAGTACCGCCGTGGAACGGTCAGTGACAGTTGTCACGGGAGGT
This sequence comes from Azorinus chamasolen, assembly GCA_963576725.1. Taxonomy (NCBI): domain Eukaryota; kingdom Metazoa; phylum Mollusca; class Bivalvia; order Cardiida; family Solecurtidae; genus Azorinus; species Azorinus chamasolen. Next base: position 17,932,007 of record OY755240.1, on the reverse strand, counting down.
TTAAACGGGTTATATTCAACTTCACATTTATTCCACATGTACCGTAAAAGACAGTGTAAATAAACAAAAAATCCCCTCTCCGATTAAGTAATCAACAAATCTGATTAATAGTACAATTGTAAATGATAATTAGTAAAGTCAAGCAGGAAAAACACACACAAAACGAAACCAACACCAAACACGAACAAAAGGCAAGCAACAAATCAACACAATCACACACACTCGCGCCCGTGTGCACACACAAATACATGTGACAAAATATCGAACACGAACAAAAGCACAAACACAATAGCACAAAGACATCCAACAAACATAAAAGCAAGGGTTCCAAAGAGAGTACCGCTTTGGAACGGTCAGTGGTAAAACCACCACTGGGGTTTAAACCGGTTCACAGACAGACGCCCTAATCTCACACTTATCTCAAAATCACTCTAGCTTAACAAATAGTGTAAATAAAGGTATCCCTATCAAACTTCCCCATAACATAAACGACGGTAAGCACAGGACAATATATATAACAGCATGACAACAACTGTGAAAGTTCGTCAAATATGTACTCAATGGCATATGGGCACGACAGAGAAAGGTAATATATGAGCCTGGTTAAGCTATTCTCTATGCAGTTACGCATGAACGACCACATCCAATCACACAGCCGCCAAAACAGAACCACAAGAAAACAAATCACGTGTTCATATATGTCAAACCACAGGATACGCAAAATGACACAACAAACAAACAACAGGTGAAAGGTGGAAGTAGTACCGCATTTGAACGATCAATGGTAAGTGACATGGGGTTTAAACCGGTTTACGGGGCGCCCAGTCATACACATAGTCCATCTGCGTCCTAAAAAAACGGTGTAAATAAATATAACCTCTCTCAGACTAATCCACAACAACACCATGGCAAATACAATGGTGAATTGTATGTAGAACTAAAACAGATTTAAATAAAATAAACTGGACCCACCTATTGCTAGTGTACTCATTGATTAATCTGCAAATTCAATAACTGTAGAAAAGTAAAAGGAATACGACAGGAATGACTTTATAATTAAAACATATTGCTACTCAAAAGCCAAACTTCCAAACCCTTATCTGGCACCGATATAGGTAAGCATTAGCTGACAATCAATAATCAATATATATGTGGTAAGCGGTACACACTCTCACAATACAATTTATTGAAAATATTAGAAAATCAGTTCGAATTTGACACCTGCCCCTTTCAATGCCTTTGTGATACCCATAGCATATAGTGTTATTGAAAAGTTTGTAGTAGAGAATTAAATTAAATTAAATTTGAGTTCTGATTGTGTATTGTTCATACAAGTTAACCCTTTCGGCGCTAAATTTCAAAATGTTTGTAAAACGTCAGCAATTTTAACCCGACAAGAGTGAACATCTGTCAAAGAGGGTATTCTAGATAATTTTGGACCTCTATTCAGAAGGGACCATAGACGTTTATCTGGAATTATCTGGAAGTTGCCAGCACATGACCAGCTTAGAGAATAGAAATATGAGTAAATAAACAGTTTAACAGGGAGAGCCACATATGAAAGTAAACCTCCACAAAGCAAGGGTGACGAAGAGAGTACCGCCTTTGAACGGTCAGTAGCAAAAATGGCTACTGGGGGTTTAAAAATTCTGAAGGGAGGTGATCCCCCGAAAGCAAAAATTGCAACACAAAAAGAGAAAATTGCAAACTCGGTTTTATTGAGTCTGTTCATAAACAGTAATTGAAAATGCAACACTGCTCACACCCCCTAGCACCGGCTTAAGCGGTATTCAATTTTCAGAACAAGAAGTACTGAAAATCACGATCTCGAAGGACCAGAAGGTATAACAACACGAAGAATGAAGTACGGGGCGACGTTTGACGGTCGCCACACAAGCACTTAACACGTGCTGTTGTGAAGATTATAAATTCTGAAGGGAGGTGATCCCCCGAGAGCAAAAACTGTAAGACAAAAAAGGAAAATTGCAGACTCAGTTTTACTGCTGTTTATGGGTACCCGACCGAACACTTATCTCACCTTCACCCAAGTGAAAATTTAAAAATAGATGTCCCCCTCCGGACAGCTACAATACATGAGTAACGATGAAAGAAATAATTTCACAATATAAACTGAAACAGTAAATAAGCGATATCATCATTTTAATGACGTCGTAATTTAAAAGTACGGGAACAGTACACGAATAATTTCGACACCAATACTTTAAAATAAATCGAAAGAAAATATAAATACAAGTGGATACTAAACTGTACAGCTGATTTATTTGAAAAAATAATAAACTTATGACATCGTAAACATATACTCAATGACCAACCAGAAACCAGAGTAATTGTGGAGAAGTCATTTGGGGTACGACAGAACTGACAAAATACAAATATCTAACTTCCTCACTTCGTAAACGGGTTTAAGAGGATGTCTTCATAGAGTATTAAGTATTCTCCGGCGTCGCAGAAGCAAAGAGAAAAGCATATTTTTCAATTTTAAATGGGTCAACCACCAAGTATGATATGTGCTGCAATATAGAGGGGTATAGCCGATTTTAATGAATTGAATTAGTTGTATACGTTTGACAAACAAAGTATCAAAATATGTGTCCAAAATTGTTTCACATTTTGCAAAGGACTTCACCGTAAAACTCCGAATGTGTTATACCTCTACCAAACGGTACGTGTAGTCGAATTTCCATATTGGACATGTACTTTTATTGTACATATGCTTTTTTGTGATGCAATCTACATACTTGAAAAATTTCGGGGTAACATCCATTTTTATGATTTGTTTATTAATCGTACCAAAACGTTTAGGTAGAAAGGAAATGATCCCATAATATTGCAAATATTTGCGTGTTTGGTCATTTACCCCTTTACAATCAGTGGTTATGCTTCCTACTATGCCAACGCAATGACAGTCTAAGGGTAGTACTCTATAATAGTACACTCTTACACCCGGAAATGGGATTGGCTCACCACTCATTAACTTCCCTTTCTCTGTTATACCCTTTACGGCTTCAATGTAGTTGCCGTGACTTCAGCAAAGTCACTGAGTGCATATTTGACGGATGTTCACGGTTATTTGATGCTATGTTTTACATAATGTCTGTGTTGACCATCTTTTTTGTTGTGGGGAGGCCGGAGGGGATACTTATATGTACACTGTTTAACTAGGGTTACACGGAGAAATGAGTGAGGTTATGACGTCCGTAAACAAGTTTAATCCCCTTTGGTGGTTTTGTCAATGTCCGATCCAAGGCGATGCTCCCTTTTTATCCCTGAAATTGATGTTTGTCTTGTGTCTTCATGCATATGCAATGTGTATCTGTTGATGTTTGAAATGGTTGGCTCGCGTATGTGTACGTGTGTTTGTGTATGTGTGTGTGCTTGTGTTATTGTTAGTGTAATTCATTTGTATTGAATTTTTTGTGGTGGTTGCGTCTTGAGTATGGCTTGTCCTGCTTGACTTTACTACTATTTTATTTATTTTATTGTTCGTGGTAACTTGAAACACAGTGTTGCTATTTAATACTGTACGTATGATGTTTATGTTAATATTCCGTTAAACGACTTATTGTACAAGTATACCATACATTTTAAATAGATGATAATGTGGTATGTATGGAATGGTGGTATCTGCTTACATCTGCAATAATTTTAATTATTATTAATTAACCGTTTCGTATACAAATACAGTGTAATCATAATTACATTCGAATTTAAACACAGATATATTTCTTCAAAGGCTGGTCAATTTTATATTACTAAATTAAAATGTACTAAATACTTCCCCTGTACAGCATGATGATGTTTATTAAAAAACGATATTGCAAACTGTATTAAAATTATATGTTTATTATTCTAAAAAAGGGCACGTAGTTTTTGTATTATCTGTTTGTACATTGGTTGGTCTTTGCCAAAATATTTGAATAATTAATACTTTACATTAGGCACATCTGCTTATCTCATAAATCTGTAGTGGTTTGATGTCAATATCAAGATCAAACTGCACAGAAGCATAGAATTATGTCTTTATGTGGGCATTGCGTTTCATAGCGGCATAATATGACATGTTTTAAAATATCAGACCATAAATATGGCGTCAAAACGTTATATACCAACATAAAAAAAAATAAGTATATATATGTTGTGTGTGCAATGAAATTATAGCTATAATATCGAATATCATTACGAAACATTAATACGTATAATGCAATTGACATGTTGCAGGTTTGTGACAATTTTGAAATTTGTTATTCGATTGATGCACTGTATTTCAACGAGGACTTCAAGTTTTCCCACTGCGTAGAAGAGGTCTTGAGACATATTATCTTCGATGTAAGTTTCAAAGATACATTATCTGTCATAATCATATTATCAAATTTTTGAATTATGGTCAGTCTGTGTTGTCTTGTATTTTTATTTAAGAGAGACACGGCACGCACAATTCTAGTTGGAACAATCAGTTATACAAATGAAGTGTTTGTAAATGTATTGGTAATGTTTTGAACTGATTGACAGTTCATGTTTTATTAATAGCAATAGTTAACTAAGTTTTATTTCCTCTTTACAGAGATTTGATAACATAGTCACAATTGAAATACAATGCTAACACAAATAACATATGTACATATACAGTTAGTATGGATTACACGAAATGGTAGTTCAAGACAAAAAGGACAAAGAAGTTGGATTGGGTGAGAAAATATAGGCTCATAAGATTATTAGATAGAAAGTAATAAAGATGGCGAAGGAGAGCATAATGCAGAATGCAACGTGCTTATCACATGATTAATTAGCATAGGGCTTTCAAGTACCGATGGCTTGAAGTGAAGACGCCTCAACTTCTTTTCGAACTTTAAGGAATTGTGATATTTTGAGCTGGACCATCAACACATGAATTTGTCTGAGCACGCTGTATTTTCGCTTGTTTTCCACCTCATAACGAAAAGAAACTAGAGAGGTGGAAAAACGAAAAAACAGTTTATTATGCCTGTTATAGTTATATATTCACATCAGTGAATAAGCCCGTAACGTCTGTGATACAGTTTTAGGGTTTAACGACAAAAGGGATGAATAAGCGAATTACATTTTCATAATAGATGTCATCAGTATAATGTGTATAGACCATACTACTAAGCAGTATTTGCAATAACATTTCAGAGTTGCTCTGGCACGAGGCTCTAATGGTAGGTGAGAAGTGGTAGCGAATAAAATCAAAAATAAAGTTCCTGTCACTTTCGAAGGATTGGCACTCTGTAATGACATGTTTGCACAATATATGGAAAAATAGTCAAACAGGGAGAGCCACAAACGAAATGACACCGCACCAAACACCATCTAACAAGAAACGGTAAAGCCACAAGACAAAACATAACAGGACGCATATCAAGACGAAACACATTAAACATTAAGCATATTAAACAACAAAATTAACCGTAGGCTGAAAGGTTTGAGAATTGCATAAAGCGCAGATGAAGACACGTATGGTCGGGTCCGTTCGATGGCGATACAATAAATATGCCACCTAACTATAAACTATTCTGATTCGTACACATATCCGGGATGTTTAGTAGGTTACAGCCAATATATTCTATACCAGTCACGTCCGAATATGAAATACAGAGAAACAAAAATATACTCAGGTATGGAGAACGAAGTCGACCTTTGGAGCCTTCTTGTCAAACACTACCACACGACCATAAAACAGCTTGAAGAGAACGGCTGTATGGTTATTGAATACTGTAAGGTACATCCCGTAAAATACATACTAACTAATCAGAGTAAATTATGAGTCACGCAGGAAACAGCACATACAGAACACAATCACCAGAACAGCACCATGACCTAAACTAACAGCAAATTTACATGACATATATCAGAAGAGACACATAAAGACATAACTAAAATTAGGCGGAAAGATGGAAATATCGTCTTGCAACGGTCAGTGACAAGTGTTACATGGAATTTAAACTGGTTTTGTTGCACCCAATTCTCTCACAATATTCTAAAGCTAAATCCGAAGCTACATAGAATACCCACTTACAGGGTTTAGGTTTTTTATAATTATTCCCGAAAACCTATGATTCAAGAGTCCCGCGTTTGGTGATGAAATTTAACCGCTCAATTATCCATGCATTATCAATAATCCGTATAAACTACCACCAGAGAGATTCAAATAGTGTCATTGCAATGAAAAACCGGAACATGAATTCTGTTCAGATATACTGGTCCACGTGTTAGTGCTTCGCTATGACATCCGTTTATGTGTATGTCCGTAAAACACTTCAATTACTAAATTAATGGCTTATAATTTGTCTGACTGAGAAACGATTAGCCGACTTATATTAAAATACGTTCCTATCTTTGTTATCAACAGTAAAGAAAATGACATTGTTCTCGTATTTAAAACTTAATATTGCATTGCTTTTTTCAGTCAACAGCCAAGGGTAGAGAACTCAAAGTCTCAAAGTATAAAGGACAACGCCTGATTGACATGCTTCAAAACGTGTTTGACAGAGACTGGAAATTGTCACTAGAAGTTTCAGATTACCCTGAAAATAGTCGAAAGCTACGATTTTTGCTCAGATGGAATTATTATATAACATGTCTGAGAGTTATTGGTAATTTGATCAAATGGTTTATACTCTAATTCTTATTCAGCATTCAGTTATTCGGTAGCTCGTACAATTCTAAAATAACTATAATGGGTATTAAAACAACACTTACAAGCATTCGATAAGAATAACGACACACCACGGCGTGAAAGACAAACGGCCATTACTCATATTACAGAAATATATTTCAAAACCTTCGAAAATGTTTTTAAAGCACTTGGCGTAAAGAAATGTATTATTAAAACATAACTATGTGTAAGATTTATCTAAATGTCTAGTCTAGAATGCCACTCAATCAGTATTTCAGTTTGTTCATGTGAAAGTATTGGTTCCGATTTCTATTACTTGAACAGATCCGCCGTACAAAGATGCTGTTCAGGAATCCGTACAAGAAGTCAAACGTTTGGTGAGAGATCTTCAGTCTGGTGAAATATTGGTGGAACACCTGATGTTGATCCACACTCACTTAAAGGATTTTTTAGACATCGTAGAAGAAACTCAATCAGAAAAATGTTCTTTGGTAGAAGGGTTCATTCGAGTAAGGATGACTGAATATGAAACTTTCTCTGACCAGTTATTCCAGATCAACGAATATCGTTATCTTTGGAGTCAGTTTAAAAATGGTAAGTGTGATTACTATATGTCTAATAAGCTAAGTATTATTACAGCCGATGAACGGCAAATTTTACGATGAAAGTATAATAAGAAAACAATAAATATAAACAGTGTTATTTAACGTGCAAGAGCCGCAGATTAATATTTAATTATCTTCAATAATTCTGATATTTATCTAAATTAAAAAGTCCAGATATTACGGATAGTTTCCATTTGTATAATTCGAGAATGTCCGGACAATGCATATAGTACATGATCAAGATTGTACGCCTTTTAAGAATAAATTTGTCTGAACTTTTAAATGTTAAAATCATGAAAACAAATGCTAAAGCTAAATCTGTAGCTACATAGAATATCAACAATAATTACATTCTGATCCTTCGAGATCATGAATTTCAGTACTTTTTGTTCTGAAAATTGAATACCGCTTAAGCCGGTGCTAGGGGGCGTGAGCAGTGTTGCACTTTCAATTAATGTTCATGAACGGACTCAATAAAACCGAGTCTGCAATTTTCTTTTTTTTTGCGTTGCAGTTTTTGCTGTCGGGGACCACCTCCCTTCATAATTTATTTATTCATTTATGTTTTTAGTGTTTTTCAATTCCCACCGAGACCGAGATTACTTGCATATATATGCTGCTATGTACCCAAGGGACTAGTGTTGAATATGCAAATGAGTCTACATTGACGTTATTTTAAACGACGTTAACAAACAAAAAACGTGACATCATAACACAACGTCTATGACGTCAAGTCATAGCAATAACATTTATCAGTGATGCAATTGTAAATGGTACTACAACATACTGCATGTCTGGTTGTCAACCCTTTTACAGATGGCAATCAAGCTGTCCTCTTTGCATGTATGCCAACAAGAAAGATTAAGTAATCTATTATGGTGTCCTCTTAAATCCGGAAACGGAAGGAGGACGTCGGATATTTGTATCATTTTTGCCGTACCCTTTATTACTTTTCTACAGTAACTCTGTTTGCAGCTCAGTATACTAGAGATAGGTGGATACAGTTGTTTCACTTGGATATGTTTTCGTTCATGCACTTTACCTGCATGTTTGGTTATCGACCCTTTTACAGTCGGTAGCTACGCTTCCCTCTTTGCTTGCGCGATGACAGGCCGAGGGTAGTACTCTATGATGGTATACTCTTAAACTTGGATACAGGAGGAGCTTACCAGACTCATGTATTATTTTTTCCCTGTCGTGCCCTTAACGGCTTACCTGCAGGTGCTCTGACTTCAGCAAAGTCATTGAGTACATATTTGACGGATTGTCACAGTTATTATGCTATGTTTTACATGTTGTCCTGTGTTCACCGTCGTCTATGTTGTGGGTAAGTCCAGCGGGGATACCTTTATTTACAATATTTGTAAAGCTAGGGTGACTTTGAGAGAAGTGTGAGGTTAGGACGTCCGTAAACCGGTTTAAACCCCCAGTGGTGTTTTTGCTGCTGACCGTGCCAAGGCGGTACTCTCTTTGTCACCCTTCCTTTTGTTTGCATTGCGTCTTTGTGCTTGTGGTTTGTTCATGTTGTGGAACGTTTGTCCCTGGTTCTTGTGTGTCTTTTGGTGTTTTCTGTATTCATTTCGTGTGTGTGCGTGTGCGTTTGGGTGTGTGGTTGTGTGTGTGTGTGTGTGTCATGCTGTCTATCGGTGTTTTGGTGGTGGTTGCGTCTTGCATGTGGCTTTGCCTGCTTGACTTTACTACTTTTCCATTTACCACTGCATGTGCCAGCGCAGTTGTAGATTAGTCGGAGAGGCGATTTGTTTATTTACACTGTTTGTTTTTTTAGGGCGGGGTGGAAAAAGTGTGAGGTTGGGTGTCCCTAAACCTGTTTAACACCGTTCCAATGCGGTATTTCCATCACCCCCTATTGATTGTCTGTTATGTCTCTGTGCGTCTTTTCTTTTTATGGTGATGTTATCTACAAACTTTGGAAAATTCGGGGTCATATCCTTTTTCATTATTTGTTATAAAACGAATTAAAACCTTTGAGAAGAACAGTTATGACCCTATTATATTGCAACCCACTGCGTATTTGGTTGTTGACTCCTTTACATTCGGTAGCTACGCTTCTCTCTTTGCTTGCTCGATGCCAGGCCGAGGGTAGTACTCTATGATGGTATACTCTTAAACTTAGATACGGGATGAGCTTACGAGACTCATGCATTATTTTGTCCCTATCGTGGCCTTAACGGCTTCCCTGCAGTTGCTCTGACTTCAGGAAAGTCATTCAGTACACATTTGACGGAATTTACACAGTTCTTATGCTATATTGTACATATTGTCATGTGTTTACCGTTTTCTATGTTGTGGGAAAGTCCGGCGGGGATACCGTATTTTACACTACTTGTTAAGCTAAGGTGACTTTGAGATAAGTGTGAGGCTAGGACGTCTGTAAACCGGTTTAAACCCCCGATGGTCACCCTTCCTTTTGTTTGTCTCGTGTTTTTGTTCTTGTGCTTTTGTTCATGTTTGTCTCTGGTGCTTGTGGTGTTTTTGGTGTTTTCTGTGTTCACCTTGTCTGTGTTTGGGTGTGTGATTGTGTATGTGTATGTGTTTGTGATATGCTGTCTATCGGTATTTGGTGGGGGTTGGGTCTTGTATGTGGCTTTGCCTGCTTGATTGTACTACCTTTTCTTTTATATACATGTACATTTGCTGTTTTTCGTCGTGGTGCTGTTTTGGCGGTTGTGTAATTTGTATGCGGTGCTTCCTGCATGACTGAAACATGTACTTCTGCAGAAAGCGTGTAAAGTTATATTGTTTTAGTTTGACTCGCGTCTTAAATATGATGTTTACCTCGTGTGATTTTCCCTGAAGTACTTTGCTAAGACGTCCAGTTCAAGTACATGAACAAATAGTAAAGTCAGGCAGAAAAAAACAACACACAAGGCACAGCCATTACTAAAGCAAGTGAGACACACCATGCACAGCCATACGCACATACACACAGGTACAAACAAATAAAGGAGGTTAAATTCTAAACCACAAAACAACGAACAAGTTCTAGAATAAAACACAAGACAAGAATAAAAGTAACGTTGTACCTTAATACCCGACACATTTGGTTTTGAGAGAGTATATATATGTTCATACAAATCATTAAGCATGACGTCCAGTTAGTTGTATGATGTGTCCTCCTCCTGCTCATTTGCAGCTGGTGCTGGAAGTTTGTCTCTCATGGTTTTGCTGGCAGGAAGGGACTCATAGTAGGCCCTGTACTCTTCTGGATTTGTACCAGAGATACAGCCTTCTTTGCTGCTCACTGGCATCAAACCGTGAGGTTTACAAAAAATACTAAGTGGATAGTCCTTTCGGACCTGCATTAATTTGAGTATTAGCCAATTCATTCGATTTCGATGTTTTGAAACTTTAATGTTTTGGAATTATTTCTCTTTCGTTTGTTTTAAATCAAGAAACGACAACACAAGACTAGCATTTCCTTTCTAGACTGATGACTGTTTCCCACTCTGACATACATTGTACTGTGGATTGCGTCACATTCCATGTTTAAATGGTTTCTTTTGAAAAAAGTTTGATTGGTGCAGTTGAATTGTTTTTCAGTATGCATTACCTCGTAGTGCAGCTGCAACCTATTTGTTTCTGTTTGATCCCCACATGTATCACTGTACAATGTTACGTCCTTTATGTTTGATGTTTTGTTTGACATTGAACTGAGATGAGATATGAGGTAACTTCTGTTTCCATGGGTTTCATCCCAAAGATAGCAGGTACCCACTCCACTTCCTAAAGCGTAACATGATCGGTTGAAGCAGGACAATTTTCTGCTGTAATATAGTTCTCCAACAAGGCAGCATGGGTAGTCAGAACAGCCTTAAGGTCAAATGTTGCTGCATAAAATGTTGCATTTGTCCTTTGTTGTTTCATATCCAGCGTTCACTTTTCTGTTTTTATGCTGGGCATATTCATTTTCAAGCGTATTATCTAACTCTCTATTTGACTTTTTCATTCCGTATACTGTACATTGTTGGCACTGATCCTTCTTTGGATGAAAGAATGACAAATTGAATCCAGTGCAAAATGTATGTATGTATACCGCTTCACTGACAGCTTTTCTGTTGGATGCTGTGCACTGTTCTGTGTAATAGCAATACATGTTTCGAATGTTAAGGTCTTGAGAGAGGTATTTTCTCTTTTTGTCCTTTCTGGTGTAATGAGGATCAGCTGTTTAAAAATTGTTTATGTGTTTTCGTGGGGTGTTTTTGTTTGGTGGGGTGTGGTCTCCTCTGTTGTCTCTTCCAAAATATGTACCACTCTGTTTTCTCTCAATTGCAATCTCAACTGTTTTTCTTCCTATATCTAACGTAGCCAAAAAGAAAGATCCGAACTTTTATATTTTCAGATGTGACGTGGTAAGACAATGCAGTTGTACGTTCTCTGTCTGTTTGTTTGTCTTCTTGCAGGTTCTTTTTCTTCAACATGATGACATATAAAGTGTCACTGAGCTATTTTATCTAATAGGCTCCAATAAGTATCGCAATTACACTGCCTTTATTCACTGCTGATTTTTTTCTGTAACTTTGTTTCATTTGAATTCACATTTTATGCAGTTGATTGGTTTAACATCTGTAGCTCCGACACTGTGTCCTTTCTTACCAGTATATGGTTGACCTTTTGCTATTGCAAATTTTCGAATATTTGCTTTCCATAAATGCTTCTTTGCAATTTTTTTCCTGGTAAGTTTCCTTTTTGTAGGACTTTTGTAGAAATCATCTCTATGTGGGGTCATTTTCGGAGATTCGTTAGTGTTTTCTCTTGTTTTTGTTGGCGTCTGTGAAACTTGGGATACGTCTTGATTCTGATGAACTCTTTTAGTCTGTTACTCTTTCCTTTTCTTTACACAAAGTTGTTTTGGTAACACTGTCATAATGTTCGCATCCTGTCACTGCTAGATGTGCAATCAGAACTGAAGATTTTTAAGGACTTGTGAAATGTGCGATTTAATGTCCAAAACCGGCTGCATAGGGTGGCTAGAAAATATTCTAAGGTCCCTTTGAAATATATTTGCAATACAAAGAGGTACTAAATCAGACAGTTCTGAGTCTCATTGGACATCTTGTTTTAATTTATTTCATAAATGGTTATTTTTGTTTGCCATCATCTAAGCAGTCATTGGGAGTGTTGATGAAGTCAATGTGACTCATGTTGCTTGTTAGGTGATCAACAATTGTTGTGCGTAATTCATGCATAGTCAGGGGATGGTCCATGAATTCCAAAACTGCAGCGAACAAACAATTCCCATCAGCTGGTACAATTTTCCTTTCTAGAAGGATAGCAGTTTGTCAACCCTTTTTTCATGGAATGTTTGCAACATATTTATAATTCTTATTTCCTTTAAGCTTGTATGTTTAATCTTCGATATTTCTTCACTTTCATTTTCAGAGCTATCTTCAGAAGCTTCATCTCTGGCAGATCTGAATTGTTTCTGTCTTTTTTCATCTGTGTTGTCTTTGCTTTTATTGTATTTTTCTTGTTTCTTCCAGTTTATATCTAACAATTTTCTTTTTCTCTTTTGGGTTTGTTAGTTATGGCCTAGTCACCAGAATCACTGTTTGTGTGTGTGATGGTTGAAAGCTGCTGTCACTCAATGAGCATGGGCCATCTGAGGATGAAACATTCTGTTGATGTTCTGACTGTGTGTCACATACATATGACAACTGTTGTGCAATAAATACGTCTTAGTTTTTGTCTCACAACTGTTTCTTCAATTCTGCCAATGGCATATTATCATCTGAGCTTGAGTCATTATTATATAATTTTGCTCGATCATCATCAATAAAACTATGGTGCATGTATGCATTTTTGTATTTGTATTCCTGATCAACCGCAGCTGTGTGGCTATCGGCATCAAAAAGCTCCATGTCTGCTTTTTCACCTGCGAGGCTGATGATCACAGAGACAAACCAGTCAGCCGAATGTTCTGGTTCCATCTAAATGAAAAACAGTATAAGGGATTATAAACCGACATGTAGTACAAGAAATATTTCGTTAAATATGGAGAAATAAAATTCAATAATAAATTATCACAACAAATTATATAGAAATACATTAACTACCACCAGAAACGGGCGTTAATTAACACAAAGTTAATGCCAGATGCATTTTAAAACATCAATACGCATACAGTAATGAGTGCAATATTATAACCCTTTTTTAAACCGATCATATCTTCATTATAAAAGCAGTATCTGATCTTAGATCCAAACAGTATGCTACTTAATTGTGTTTTACCGAAGGAATAAGATAAGAGGTATAATATTTAAAACATATTTGAAACAAACGTTCCAGATGTCCATGTATATAGTCATGAAATCGATTAAATCAGCAGGAATGCTGAATAAATAAATAAATAGGTAACCCTTGATTATTAACCCTTTCCCTATTCTATATTTAGTCCAAATTTCATTATTGAATATTGAATGGAATATTCATGGAAAAAAATAGTTAAAATGAAATATGAAAGTTGGAACATTGTAGCCATTTTAGAAAGTAAAGAAACCGATATATCAAATTTTATTAGCAAACAGAGCAGTTCCTGATCAAGCATCTCCTTTAGGAGCTGTCTGAGCTGGGTCTTCTCTGTTTTCAAATGTGTGAAAAGGCGTTTCTATGAGGGATAGGGTTAAAATGTCGTCATTGATTTTTATCATACAAATCTAAAAACCAGTAATAACCTGTTTGGGGTTTAAGAACCATAAGACTTGGATCCAATCTGTTAGCACAGTCTCCAGCTATGTACACATGTATAATGTTGAAAAATAAATTATTCTTCAATAACAATCATTATAAATAACTTACCTTTCTATAAACTATTTGTCTGCTGTCTGTTGAAAGTAAAGCAGAATGCGCCTTAATGCGCATTCTGCTTTAGTTTCAGCCTGCTTAAAGCTACCACCTCCTAGAATATAGAAACTATTTATGATGCTATATGTTCATTATTGTAAAAATTGGAACTATTTTCTTCAGCGGAGTAATATATTAAACTCGCTTAAAGCCGCTTCTATCAGGTAAATCCACAAGACAAAACATAACAGGACGCATAACATAACAAGACGAAAAACCTTAAACATTAAGCATATTAAACAACAAAATTGACCGTAGACTGAAAGCAGGAGTGCCGCCTTGGAACGGCCAGCAGCCAAAAAAGGGCTACTGGGGGACCTAAACCTGGTTTACGGGTACCCAACCTCGTCCTTATCCCACTTTCACCAAAGTCAAAATGTAAATAAAATTCCCCCTCCAGACAACTCCATAATATGCATAACGATGTCTGCCAAAATGAAAATGATTTGAAAATAAACGTTAGAGGTAAACAAGCGACGTCATCATGTAAATGAGGTCATAATTTAAAAGTACGGGAAAACTATTTGAAACACTTCTACACCGACATTTAATAAAAGAAAAATCGCAAGAAGATACAGTTACTAGTGGATATTAAGCATGCACAACTATACGACAGAACTGGCAAAATACAAATATCTAATTTCCTCCCTCCGTAAACATGTTTAAGAGGGAATCTTCATAGAGTATTAAGCCTTTTCCGTCGTCGCACAAGCAAAGAGGAAAGCATAATGACCAACTGTAAAGGAGTCGACCACCAAGCATGTAGTGTGCTGCAATATAGAGGGGTCATATCCCTTTTTAATGAATTGTTTTATACGTTTGACAAACAAAGTATCAAAATATGTGTGTCCAATAATTTTTCGAAGTTTGTAAATGAAATCACCGTAAAACTCCGGATGTGAAATACCTAACTTTAGAAAAGTACGTAAATTACAATTGTATTTGCTGATGAGTAGAACATTACGGTGGTAAAAAATTGAAAATGTTTTACGAAGTTTGTCATATCTGTAGCCCTGTTTTAGTAGTTTTTCAGTGATAATAAGGTTACGATTGTTAAAATCATCAACAGAGGAACAGACTCTAGCAAAACGAATAAGCTGAGAAATGTATACACCGTAACATGTAGCTCGGGGAACATTCCCATCCAAATGAGGATAGTTAACTATTTTAAAATTAAAGTCATCCCTTTTGTCATAAATTCCAGAAGAAATTGTTCCATTGCTTATAGATAAATTTAAATCTAAAAAGGCTGCAGATATGTCAGAACTATTTGCTTTATTAAGCTTGAGCTCCCTAGGGTAAATTGAGGTTATCATAGAATCAAAGTATGGGTTATCAATATTAAGTTTGTATATAACATCACCATAAAATGAAACATATCATTCCCATATAATACGACTATGCTATCCGAAAGGAAAGTTAGTAATTCGAAAACATCTGAGCAAGTCCAGTTTGTGTAATAGTTCACTGGCAAGTCGGTTAAAAATGTCTTTTTAGCATTACACTTGTCAGGATGCTGGGTGATGCCCTAATGACAAGACCCAGCATCAGACCTTATTAAGATCTTTCGGGCGTTCTGTGAGATGAAAATTAGCGTATTAACAGTGTTGTTTTCATATTAATTCGACTGAACAACAGCCTCACACATCTGAATATATACATTATACTATCTTTATAAGGTATAAATTAAAACCAAGTTTAAAAGTGAAATTAGTTTGATACACATGTACAATACTACATATGATTCTAATTGCTTACCTAGCAATATACTACAGTTTTTCTTGACAACTACAGGGGGCCATTTCGTGGGTCTACATGGTCTAAACGGTAAAAAAAATGATTGGGTCGATTTAGTGTTATATTGTATACAAGGGGTCTAACTACCCACTCGCAAATTTCACGACCGATTCGAAATAAGGCCCGGTTTTGGACAGCCAAGATGGAATAACCACTAATATTTGGTATGAACGTGATGCTGGGACATTGTACTTTTCAAATAATATAACGTTTGATACATTCCGACTAAGCCGTAGCCACTGCCGACATGAAATTCCCACAAAATACGCTGATTTTGTTTACTCGAACGAGATCTCGCAACAACGATTTGCCGCTTGGACCCCCTGTAAAACGGTCATAATCGCGATGCCTCGAGACAAAACGATTGTGCAATCAATACATATGACAAAAAGCTATCGTTTACCTTTCAAGCTCTCTGCAGACACTGATGCAGATCCGAAATGCAGGCGAATTTTCGTGCAATTAGCAGATTTAAATCTCTGGCAGGCTACTACGAGTCACGTGACCCGCTTCCTTTACAATAACAACATCCGCGTGTCTGTTTCTTGTTTGCCCTATAAGCGTTAGCGAGAACGCAGGGCACCATCCCTCGGTCAACAGGTGCCTTTTGACTGGCTAAGTAGAAACTAGGTCAAGTTGTTGCGAGATCTCGTCCGACTAAGAAAAATCGGCGTTGTTTGTAGACATTTCAAGTCGGCACTGGCTACGGCTTAATCGGACTGTATCAAAAGTTACATTATTTGAAAAGTACAAGGTCCCAGCTTCACGTTCGTACCAAACATTAGTGGTTATTTGACCTTGGTAGTCCAAAACGGGGCGTTATTTAGAATTGGTCGTGGAATTTTCGAATTGGTAGTTAGACACCTTGTATATAATATAACACTAAATCGACCCAATCATTTTTTTACCTTTTAGACCATGTAGACCCACGAAATGGTCCCCTGTGTTGACCACATGTGTGTCTCTTCTTGATTTAGTAAGTTTGGCTTTATTTAAATCATGAAGAAACATTTTGTACAGAACTATGTACTTACTGTTGGTGAAAGAAACATTTAGTTACTTGGGAGGAGTTATTAATAGATCAGAAGAGACTTGTTCCAGAATTGTTACTAGTTTTGTTTTTCACAATATAATTACATATGTTCTTTTATCTAAAATAAACAAGTATTCAAAAGTAGTTGTACAACAGCTCAAATTAGCAAAGTAATGCGTTATATATGACGTGCTTGTGTGGCGGTCGAAAAAAGTCGCCCCATTCTCAGTATTGTTATATTTTCTGGTCCTTCGGGATCATTAGTTTTCATGTTATTAGTTTGAAAATTGAAAACTGCTTAAGCCGGTGCTAGGGGGGGCGTACGTGCCGTTGCACTTTTAATTACCACCATGAACCGACTCAATAAAACAGAGTCTTCAGTTTTCTCTTTTTGCATTCCTACCTTTGCTTTCGAAGGATCACCTTTTTCAGAATTTATGTAAACGAACGGTGGAAATAAAGGTAGTCCCGCCAGACTTTCCCGCAAAAGAAGACTTTCAGCATAGGAGAATATGTCTAACAATGCATTAAACAGATGTGAATGTCAATCAAATATGTAATCAGTACCCATGCTCAAGTCGGAACGACTGAAAAACCGTTATGGGCACGATAGAAAAAGGGCAATACATGAGTCCAGTAAACTCTTCCCGTTTCCGGTCTTACGAGTATACATGTACCATAATACAATATTACCCGCGGCCTGTTTTTTTGTTTTTGCAAGCAAAAAGGGAAGCGCAGCTACCGACTGTAGAGTGGTTAATCACCGAACATGAACTGCATTCCATTATCATGGGGTCATAACCTTTATTCCTAAATTTAAGATAAACAATCCTGAAAATAGATATGACCCAGGTTATTCCTACGTTTGTAGATTGTATCATGTAAAACAGTTTTCCTGTTGCTATAAACGAGATTGTTAAAAATAAGATGGATAGAATCGAAGCCACCTTGAATTAAGGATCTCCTACTTTGATATCGTATCTTGGGATGTAATTAATTTCGAAAACTGAGTACCGCTTAATCCGATGTAAGGGGACATGAGTAGAATTGTAATTTTCATAATTGAAACATATTGAACAAATAGAGTACCGCCTTGAAATGCTCATTGACAATGCCACAACTGGGGGTTTAAACCTGTTTACTGTCTTCCGTACCTCATATGTGTCTCAAAGTTACCATAGTGTGAATTAAGGTATCCCCAGCAGACATTGCCAAAACGCACATCAACACATGACAAGAAAAACAGTTGATGCAGAGCATCTAAGTCGCCGAAATTATGTTTCAACTCCTTGTTGCGTAATCTTTGTACGGCAAACTGCTTCAAATTTTGTTTTCTCTGCCGAATATAAAACTGTAATGGCTTTTATCCCAAGGATACGGGTGGTTTTTTATCTCCTTTGGATATGAGAGACAGACCGGATATGAATTTAAAACATTTTAAAAAATACTCATGTAAATGTTAATCTATGTGAAAGTGTGTCAGTATTCCTAAATATTCATCAGGTATAGGGTAAACATTGTTTCAACATGTCACAGGGTTGCTATGACACATATTTCATCTCATTGACATATCGTTCCAGATACTTCCATTTCATAATTTCACCCTTACAAAACCATTTTCTTCATCATTTGTCATTCATATCGTTACATTCACTACTACTAATATTAGCTACTTTCACCTTCAACGGTATTTCACCTTTAACCTCAGGCATCCGATTTCCCATCATGCTAACGCATGCGCGGCGCACTACTTAATAAAGCAACCTTGGCGAAGGCCGTGTTTCTGTCTCGCTGAGACATTGTTCCTCATGCTGTGCTCCCTCGCATATTTCAGGTTAGTTTGCTGTTGAGGAATGTTGTTTATCTAATTTAGCAGTAGTTTATATCATGAATTTGTAAGAAAGTCATGTACAGTACAAGTCCCGCGGACTTTTTGTTTTTTATCTAACGCGGACAAGGTTTTTTTGTCCGCGCTGAAATGCGGTCTTCCGCAATCCAGCGCGGGTTGTGATAGGTCCGCGAGGGTGTCTCACCAGGGGCACTCGTCGCCGGGCGCGATCGTTATTACCGCAATTCGCGATGGTGTTATCCTGGACCACGGTATACCACTGCGGATCGCGCTGGACCTTACCTGGATTGATATTCGTATTCTTGATTAATTTTCACAGCCTATCTTTCACTTTACATGTACATACAAATATATACATCTATATTGTGCAAGATTGATATGAAATGTATGAAATAAAACACTCGAGAAATGGTTCGTTGAGACTAATTCCAAACCGAAACTGTTCTGCATTCGGCAAACACAAATTAATCCTTTAAAATCCATTATTTTTGGCGCGTTTGATTGTACTGGAATATAACCTGGCCGTGAATTGTCTGATTCGTTTCTGCAAAATATGGGTGCGATATTCTAGTATGCTTTCTATTTCAATTATTTGTTGTTCAAAACGTAAGAGTTTTTATATAGAAACACGAAACGCCCGTTAAACACAAAATACACACGCAATAAGTTACTAGGTTGTATAAGTTGTCTTAAGTTTGCATACGTTTGTGCACATTGTTAGTGAATTTATCTTCATTTCGATTCTATGTTTTAGGTTCCGATTCTAATTCCTAATCGATTTTGTTTTCAGTTTCACATCAGTCTAAATTTTAATTATCAGAAATCTACTGGATACGACCAACAGAACCTATTGATTCTGTTATGAGAATAGTCCTCACTGGTCTTCTTATGATTCCTGTATAAATCTGTGTAAATAGTGTGCTGGCAGACGAAAGAATTTAGGGATTTTATTTACTATATACATCTAATATCAATTCAGCCAGGTGAGTTGTAAAGTTAGAAGTTTTCTCCATTATTTAGTCTTGGTTCGGCAGCTTAAAATGTACGTTTTAGCCAGTTTCAATAGTCATTCGAAAAATACTTGTATTGTTGTTTCATTACGATTGTGCTTAATATTTTACTGTGTAAAAATCTGCCTGTGTACATGTTTTGTCTTTCTACTTGATACACATGTATTGCATATTTAGATGTTGCTCAATCGATTCATTGCCATGGTGTACCTATATCCTATGGATGAAAAAAGATAATCCATTTTTATTCTTAAAACGTAGATATAGGTGTAAATCAGTTTTGGTTCTGGTTTGATAATGAAATATTGGACGTCTGTTCTGGATCTAAACTGTTGTTAATGTCATGGCAACCGAATTCTTGGAGTGAAGGGGCATACGAATTAAATTAATCAATGTTTTTAAAGAAGCGTACATGTACGTGATTTATCTTAACCTCAAACTATGGACCTCGTACACCCACATTCTTTCGTTAAACGGATATGTCTAAACCAAAGTGTCGCCTGCTTAAATTCCATGACCAATTCCTTATTTGGAAATAGGTCACAATTTTCCGATTGTAAGTTGTATTTACTATTAAACCCTTCTATGTCAAACTTGAAAACTCTAATGTTTGAAAACAGTTTGGATCCTGATCAGACGCCGCGTCTTATTTACGGTATTTGTTGGACATGCCTGATATGTCGAATAGGGGTATACTCAAAAGCCCTCCACTACAAAAGCTCCTCATACAAAAGCCCCTCACTACAAAAATCCCTCGATCAAAAGTCCCTCACTAAAATGGCGAAGGCTTACAAAAGCCTCTCACTATTTTTGTTAATTAATCATTATACTCCAAATTTTTCGACAAAGTAAACCAAAATCAAAATTACCGCTATCTGATCTGGATCTACCCTGTTTAATGCATGACAAGTTTATAAAAGTACAAAAATGAGTCATGCAGGAAACACCACATACAGAACAAACACTCGCCCGAACAGCAACACAAGGAAACAGCAAATGTACATAAGTAGAAAAAACAACAAGAGACGCACAAAGACAAAACAAACATACAATAGGAGGAAGATGGAAGTACCGCCTTGGAACGGTCAGTGCCAAAAGTCACTGGGGGGTTAAACCGGTTTATGGGCGCCCAACCTCACACTTATTCCATCCCCATCCTAAAGATTCATTAAGTAAGGTAATAAGCACACTCTATACTTATAAAAGTAAACATAGTAGATCACAAGGAGGAGATTCCTTATATTTATTTCAAACAAGGTAGACCCAAATCAAATCTAAAGCTATATGATCTGGTTCAACCATGTTTGCTTTGTGACAGTTAATATAGATTCAATAGCTATGAATGATGCAATAATAACCATATTGTTTATAAATTATTATAATAGTACCCCAATTAACTTAAACACAAACTTTTTCCATTTTCAAACAGAGTAGACCAAAATCAAAATACTGAGCTATCTGATCTGGATCTACCCTGTTTGCTCAATGACAAGCTTATAAAGATTCGTTAAGTAGGTAATTAGCACACTCCTTTTAAATGTCAATTAATATTAGTATTGTTTTTTGTGAGGGGGTTTTGTAAACCCTGACCATTTTGGCGAGGGGCTTTTTTGAAAGAGGGGCTTTTGTAGTGAGGGGCTTTTGTGATACTTAGATCAACAGTATTCAGAATTTTAAATCTCGTTTTGTTTTAATAAGATCTAGATATTAGGATATACATGTACAGTCTCACGGCGTTCATTCATGTGTTGTAAAATGTTTTCTTTCTGGCTACTGTAAAGTACCGTATCAGATCTAGTAAAAGTATTTTAGTATAGATCTAGATCATATCAATCTAAACTGTCTTTAGAACTAGAATGCACAATAATCTAACTGTTTTAAATCGTTAGGGTTTAATTATGCAATCTACGGACGTTACTGCGACAAGGCATTTCTCAACTAGAATTTTATGGGGATGTTATCTACAAACTTAGGAAAATTCGGGGTCATATCCATTTTCATGATTTTTTATAAAACGCATTAAAACATTTAAAAAGAAAGGTTATGATCCTATTATATTGCAACGCACAGCTTATTTGGTTATCGACCCTTTTACAGTCGGTAGCTACGCTTCCCTCTTTGCTTGCGCGATGACAGGCCGAGGGTAGTACTATATGATGGTATACTCTTAAACTTGGATACAGGATGAGCTTACCAGACTCTTGTATTACTTTTTCCCTGTCGTGCCCTTAACGGCTTACCTGCAGGTGCTCTGACTTCAGCAAAGTCATTGAGTAAATATTTGACGGATTGTCACAGTTATTATGCTATGCTTTACATGTTGTCCTGTGTTCACCGTCGTCTATGTTGCGGGTAAGTTCAGCGGGGATACCTTTATTTACAATATTTGTAAAGCTAGGGTGACTTTGAGAGAAGTGTGAGGTTAGGACGTCCGTAAACCGGTTTAAACCCCCAGTGGTGTTTTTGCTACTGACCGTGCCAAGGCGGTACTCTCTTTATCACCCTTCCTTTTGTTTGCCTTGCGTGTTTGTGCTTGTGATTTGTTCATGTGTGGAACGTTTGTCTCTGGTTCTTGTGTGTCTGTTGGTGTTTTCTGTGGTCATTTCGTGTGTGTGCGTTTGGGTGTGTGGTTGTGTGTGTGAGTGTGTCATGCTGTCCATCGGCGTTTTGGTGGTTGTTGCGTCTTGCATGTGGCTTTGCCTGCTTGCCTTTACTACTTTTCCATTAGTCATAGATCTAATTAGTCAAAGCATAGTTATCTTCTAATTTTCGGGAAACTGTTTAACAAATCATAACTTTAGACAATTGGCACATTGTTAGGTAGTTTTATTACACGTATTCCTGTTACGTAATAATTCATAACTTTGTTGACAGTGTGTGATAGATGACAGTTGTGTGATCACTGACCCTTGCCCCCTGCTGAGAAATTAGGGGATTTACTGAACATCTGGCACCTTTGATCGTTGCTATTTTCTTATGTCTAGCTAGTAAATTACAGTATACATGTATTTCGGCTGAGTAAGTAATATAATAATATAGTCTCCAACTGTCTAACACAATTCATTTTCAGTATTTAAAACAAATAGTTTGTATCGTTAAATGCGGGAATTAAAACTACTGACATTTGAAAACTGTAGACCCAGACAAGATGGCTCAAAAAGCAACCATCTGACCAGGGTCTTCACTGTGTATTATTCAAAATCATATAGCTAATGTAGGTCTTATATAATGAATGGAATCTACAGTTAAACAATGACGGGCCATTCCACCTTAAAAAACAAACCTTTCTCTAATATAAACGTGTTTTCAAGCATTTCCAAAAAACGTAGTCCCAGATCATACGCATGCTCTTGGTCTGCTCAGTTTATTTATGGAATTGTAATAGGCCCGACTCTACAGTTTCTACCAGCATCAAAACAATCTTGTCTACAAATGCCATTTAAAAATTAGCTTATAAATATTAATGATATCATTATGTCTTACATAAATACTGAACAGGGAAAGGGTTAATCAGCAAAAGTAACAGAATAACAAGAATGTTTTCATAGTTATACAATTCATAAAAATATGTTTATTTTATTTATTTAAAACTCTTAAATGATAAGACTCAGATCAGATTTCTCAAATAGAAACTGTTTGACCAGGGGTCTGCTCTGTTTGCTTATCCCTTTACCAGATATAAACACTGTCCATGCCTTTGCAAACAGAGTAGACCAAATTCTGAAGGCGCCTATTGGAGTCGTATGATCGGGACCGGCTTTGTATACTTGTAAAATTATATAAGATCTGACTCTGCATTTTCTACCAGTACCAAGAAAAGTCATGGACCGTGTACCTACACCATTATAAAAATCAACTTATAAATATTATGATGTCATCTTTTCTGACAT
Source organism: Azorinus chamasolen (assembly GCA_963576725.1). NCBI lineage: Eukaryota > Metazoa > Mollusca > Bivalvia > Cardiida > Solecurtidae > Azorinus > Azorinus chamasolen. Next base: position 17,908,307 of record OY755240.1, on the reverse strand, counting down.
AAATATTCAACAGGGAAATGGTTGAAACCCACCGACAACCAAACTTTAGGTTACACATTCAGCTAAAGATCCGCACGTCTGACATGACCCGGCAACAGAAGTAAAATTCTGAGAGAATCGACGCTTTTCACGTGCTTGCAAACAGAGTAGACACGAATACGAAGGCTCTTATAGAAACCGTCTGATCAGGGTATTCTCTGTTTGCTTATGATTTTATGTTGGATCTAACTCTATAGTTTTGTTCCAATACCAAAACAGCCTCAGTACATAAGCTATTTTAAAAATAAATTTATTAAATATTCATGATATCGGTATTTCGGTTTACGGACATCCCCCCCCCCGAACACTTGTCCCCGGACCTTTGCCCCCTATTTGGGCTGCCTAACACAGGTTGACTATCCGTATAATAAATTCAAGATTTTTTCTTTTAAAAAAAAAGGATAAAAAATAATTTTGAAAAAAGGGTGGCATTTTTCCAGTGGCATATTTTCCAGTGTCATTGTTTTCCAAATCAGGGTGGCATTCTTCTAGTGGCATTTTTTCCGGTGGCATATTTTCCAGTGGCATTTTTTCCGCACACCGCATTAAGCAGTCACTTGCCTTTGAAAATGATACACTAACACTAATTCGATGTTTTTACGCGGAAACAAAATTTAGACAGAAGGAAACCCGGCAAGAAAACAAAAAATCATTTTTAAAGCAAATTCTTTCAGCATAATAAATGTAGGTAACTTGGACATTCTCTATAGGACCGTGCAAGTTTCAAAAGATAAACAAAATATGCAGATCAACCCTTAGCCCGCCGAGCGTGGCTTCCTTAATATTTACAAACAGTTTGTATACTGAGCAGATGATTAGTTACTCAGAGTCTTACTAGGGTCAAATATGTCTGACTCTCATTTTCTGTTTGTTTTCAACGAACTAAAGCAATGCGTATTTCATTTATTTTGTAAACTACATTTTTGAAGCGGGCGATAATTCAGTATAATGAGAGTAAAATGCTTTGGTCATACATTAAAACAATGATCGCTTTGCGTGCTCTACAATGTACGGAAACTACCCTGGTGTTTCAGCGCAGGGGGTCATTGATTTATGGTCGTCATTGTGTTAATTATTTGGTCATCAATAAAGTTCCGACAACTATAAAGAAAGTCTTATCGGGTATTTCCGCTCTTTTGCGACTATCAAGATGTCACAGCTCATTGGTTCAGTATCTTTAAGACCCACCCACTGAAAAGGACAATCCAATCAACTGTCCCCTATAGGCGTGTCAATCACCAATAATTGATATTGCTCTTCATTATCGATGAGCCGCCATCTATATTTCCCACAATATTAAATATAGAATGAATGGGTATTTTGTATTCAAAATTTCTTCATATTGTACTTTCACCCTTTCCCTCATATGAACGTGTTTTCACGCAATTGCAAACAGAGAAGGGTCTTCTCTGACCTCTTAGAGGAGCCGTCTGATCAGGGTCTGCTCTGTTTGACTGATAGAATTTGATAGATATATTTCTTTGCTTTGTTAAATAGCTGCAATGTTCCCCCTTTCATGTTTCATTTATAACTATTTTTGTCCATGAATATTCAGTAGGTATTGAAATTTTGAATACACATAGAACAGTGAAAGGGTTAAATAAAACAATCTCTATAAGCTTGAAATTGATGTCGTTGAGGGTTTGGCGTTAGGTTTAAAACCAGTCAATGTTATTTTAAATGTAAGTATTATTTTAAGAAATTGTGAATACAAGATATCGATCCATGCTACCAGACCTGGACAAGGCCTTATAGACCAGTTATATTGAGTTTTTATGTTGTTGTCGTGGAAACATAGCATGCTACGAGCACCTGTGAATCAATACAGGGGCACTGTATTAAAATGAAATATTTATAATGTTTTAGACTTTGTTATTGTCTGATACATAATTAATAAGCCCATAATATATTTCCTCACCGTCCCTGTCCCTCTCTCTCTGTTATTGTTTGTAAGAAGTCCTCTTCCCCAAGTAAACATTTACAATGATACGCAATCACAAGGCCAGAAGGGACATCAAAATTTATCTCTCCCCGTCTCTCTCTCCCCTTCTCTCTCTCCTCTTTCTCTCCCTCTCTGTCTATCTGTCTGTCTGTCTCTGTCCGTCTCTGTCTCTATCTGTCTCTCTGTCTCTCTCTGTCTGTCTGTCTCTATGTGTGTCTCTTTCTGTCTCTCTTTCTGTCTCTTTCTCTCTGTGTGTGTCTCTCTCTCTTCTCTCTCCCCTCCCCTCTCTCTCTCTATCTTCCCGCAGATATGAATGAATTACGTATTACTATCTATCTATCATATAAACATTTATATTGGTAATGGATACAGTAATAATTTCCCCAGGACGCATGGCAATTTATGCTTGACAGATCCTATAAGAAACCAATGCACACCCTGAACATACATCCTCTAAGAGCTGTCTGATCTGGGTCTGCACTGTTTTTAAATTGCGTCAATATATGCTACTAGTATGAAAAGGGTTAATATGACTGAAATGAATAACATTACGATCGCAGCTTTGAAAACGACATACCAATATTTGGCTATCTGTTATTTCAGGTGGGTGTTTTATACAGAGTATTGATTTACGCAGGCGACTGCTTTGCGCCGTTTCAAAATAAATTAAAATACATTAAGCTACAATAGTTTTCATCTTAATTCTGATATCAACTTAAATATTTTAACAGCACTACATGGTCGGTCAAACAAGAATAGCTGTATCAGTATAGAGTATTAGTGTACATGCGTAGTTTTAGTCTATTAGTGTAGATGCGTTTCGAACTTAATAATTATTTAATCAACTGTTTGCCTCTCTTCTTCGAATGCTACACCAGTTCAACCCTTTACTCAATAGGTGCTCATTATAGTGCGTTAATCTATTCCTCCATTCAAAAATAGTTCCACTTGATACATTCACGAATATGCGCCACAGGAAATATTTCTATATCACAGTAGACGGTAGCTTAAAGCAGGCTGAGAAAAACGCAAAATGGTCCCATTCAGCCTGTTTGAAGCAAACATCTGTCATCAATACTGAACAGAAACTATGGAGTAAATTGTTAAGGTTTCAAAAAGAAGTATTTCAAGAAGTAAACAAATAATGGTTTTCCAGAGATACAACTCTCCACCCTTTTACCATTTTCCTCATATAAACGTGTCTTCACGCATTTGCTAAGAGAATATACCTAAATCAGACCGCTCCTAGAGGAACCGTCTGATCAGGGTCTAGTCACTTTGCTAATAGAATAGAATTTGCATTCCTAAAATGTCTACAATGCCCCACCTTCCATAATTTGTTATCACTATTTTGTCCATGAATATTCAGTAGGTACATTTGTATTGAAATTTGGAACAAATATAGAACAGGGAAAGGGTTAATACGCGCGTGGGGTCGAAACAAATATGACCGAGTGCTCCTGACATCTATAATCTCTGCGCTACGCTTGTTCTGAAAATCGGATTGTGAAAACAATTACTGCTGATATTTTGTATCTACAGTGTTCCCTCCCTACAACGACACCCGTTGGGATACGAAGAGTGTATGTGTTGTTCAGAGGGAGTTGTTATAGGGAGGGAAAATTAAACATAATTAGATCCCCAGATAAGGTTTATTTCGAGATCTAAAACCGTTATGCCTCTATCAAACCCTATGTTTTGACCACTCTTTAGAATCGTCACTTTGTGACGATTCTAAAGAGTGGTCACAACATAGGGTTTGATGGAGGCATAAATAAAATACGATGAAAAAAGTTGTTTCTGGAGCTTTGTTATTTCGGAAACAATGACATGCGTTGTTGTAAGGAGGGAATCGTTATTGAGAGGGTCGTTGTAGGGAGGGAGTACTGTATTTCTTTTTCTCGAGCATTTACAGTCTAGTAATCGTTAAAATCTTATATAAATTATAGTTTTAACAGAAAGAAACCGTTTCAGTCTCGGGTTTTGGGTGAAGGCTATCTATTTACGCATGCTATCTAATTTCTTTTTGAATTCTAGATCTGACAGTAAATTCAATATGTGTTTCTTCAGTTGAAAAAAATGCACATGTGTATTTATATATACATATAAGCTTTTGTATAAAACTTAGCTAAATAATTTATACCTAAATCGATTAAACGACTGCCAGTCATAAAGGTAGTGTCCGCGGTGATGCCTCGCAATCCACGCTGATATCAGCACGGATAGCGATGGCTCCGCGGCGGTAATATCCCGTAGGGTAAATTTCGGTGCGCAGTGGACACAGAATTTGTCCGCGATGATCCATAAAAATTGTCCGTGCTGGAAACCCGCGCTCAATTAATTTTGTCCGCGCTGGTAAAACGGAAAACAAAAAGTCAGCGGGGCCTGTACTGTATTATTCCATTATTGTTATTTTCTCATGTCTCGTGTTCGCACGAGGCATGGAGGCACTACTTAATAAACAACCTTGGCGAAGGCCATGTTTCTGTCTGGCTGAGACTTTGTTTCTCATGCTGTGCACCCTCGCCTATTTCAGGCAAGAGAACCTACTATACGGAGAACCGTTACAAACAGTTATCTCTCTGAAACGTTCTTATACACACAAACTAACGTTATGTTGTACTGCATTTCGGGACCTTTAAATTTTAGCCTGATGAGCAAATTTATTTCAGTAGAGAATTTCAGTTTGTCCTTCAGTTTTCACAATTTCAGTAGAGAATTCAGTTTGTCCTTCATTTTTCACAATTCCTTTATCTTTTATTTATTTTCATCTGGGTCCAAACTGTTTGCAAAAGTACATTGATCAGGCTTTAAAGTTTATATGCAATATAATACGTGGAACATATAATCTCGAAAACGTTATCAAGTAGGCTGTGTAAGACAGATGGACTAATGGAGATGTGGTAAATCCTTTTGCCTAGTAGTATAAATTCTGAAAGGGGGTGATCCCTGAGAGCAAAAATTGCAACACAAAAAGCGGTATTCAATTTTCAGAACAAGAAGTACTGAAATGCATGATGTCGAAGGATCAGAAGGTATAACAACACTGAGAATGAAGTACGGGGCGACGTTTTACGGCCGCCACACAAGCACTTAACACCTGCTGTTGTGAAGATTATACATTCTGAAAGAGAAAATTGCAGACTCGGTGTTATTGAGTCTATTCATGAACAGTAATTGAAAGTGCAACACTGCTCACGCTCCCTAGCACCGGCTTAAGCGGTATTCATACCTTATCCAAATACTCTCCTTCTTTACCTATGTAAAACGTACCGGTCCATAAATCGCGATAGTGCCAGCTAGGAATTTCGGTAATTTCCGAACCTACGGAAACGCACACACGTGTTACGTCATTCTAAATTATACATTAATTAATAAATTTAAAAACAAAACAGATTATAATTTTTAAAGTTAACTAATAATAGTACACTATGCATTGAAGTTAATTTTTAATATTGATAAAATAAATGTTGTACGTAATTAGTGCAAATACCTTATATTTAGTAATGCTGACCGTCTTAAAGGCATGTAGTAACTGAGTACACTTGTACTCCAAATCGTCGTATTTTCAAGTAAAAGTGCGAGACTGGGACCGTCTCTAGTAGATTTGCGTGTCTTAAACACAATAGGAGACACTCAATTGTTATTAATAATGATCCGATGAACACAAAAGAGGCTTGTTGTACAATATTCTTGATCTATTTTAATTCTTTTCTTGGTTTAAAAGACAAATACATCTAGATCTATATTCTTTTAAATCTTAATATATCTTATATATATCTTATATATATCTTTATATATCTTATATATTTTAATGAAATAGAATTGTTTATCAAATGAAATGTTGAATACTTTGTGTTATCATTGTAACGGGCTGTCATGTTTAGTTTGAAATAGTATATACTGGGTTTTGCACATTTAAATCCAAGAAATATAAATCTATTTAAAAATGCGGGTTTTTTTTTAAAAAAAAAGTCCGAGTAAAATCATAATTATTATTCAGCTTGGTACAAAATGTTTTTTAGTCACTTCAGTAAAGGCAATAATTGATTTGCAGATTGATACAACTGAAAAAAGCTTATTAAATGGAGATAATCACGGAGCGACACAGAACTGTTTAATACTTTCGTGAGGAAAGAAATGCGGTATACTATAAGAAGTACAGCCCTCTTCAGGCCTAATTGCTTGGGCCTTAAACTATTTTCAGGCTGATTGGCAAGTCACTATAATGTAATAAGGTCCTCAGTGGGCTGTACTATATTGTATATAGCAAATCCAGTTCGTTCAGCAGTCAGAACAAATGTATTTCTTCGGCATCGGGAGAAACACGCAAAGTTATAGTTCAAGTTACAAATTAAAAGTTATTGATTAAATTATGCAAAGAAAAATATCTGCAGAAAATTTTGAACGATAATCGAATTAATGTTCATACCATTGCTGTAGATAAGTATAATATTATTGAGGTATGCAGTGTAGTTTAATTTATCCTGTCACCAACCGCTAAAACGACCGTGAAACAGGTTGTTGTTTGTGTTATCCTGACACTTTTCCTTATATGGAATGCAGTGTCCCTTTCCATGGATACTATAGGCAATTTAAGCTCGGTACCAAATGTTATCCAGTCAATTATTGTTCCTTATTGTGCGTAGGAAACTATTTTGACTCATCAAATGATATTTGACGTCATCATTTTGTCTGCCAAAAACTAAACAATACACAGCACAGATACAAAAGGACAATGATAAGAGAGAAAATATAATACAGATCAAATAACTGTAATGAATAATTCAAATTATTCTCATTTTTGTTGTTAAATGTTTCAAAATACTATAAAAGAAACATAAAATGTCTTTCTATTTGTTTTTAACTGAGAAAGAGCATCAATAATTTGTTCTGTTGCACAACATTATTAAGGCTATATAAGAATCCATATGTCACATACAGTAACTGAATCCTAAATCCAGTATTGTTGTAGAGCTAACTGATTTTTCCATTGGATCGAACCAAAGCAGTAATGTCTATGAAAATACATAATTATATTTGTAATGTTGTACTAACATTAGAGACACTGTCTGAGAATGGGGGTCTTATTGCTTTGCAAACAGAATAGATCTAAACCCAGATCAGTGTAGACACAGATCAAACAGTGTAGACCCTGATCCGATATCACATCAATGATCAAAGTAGATCAAGATCAAACTGTAGACCCAGTACAGACAACACATCTATGATCAGTTTAGACCTAGATCAAATACCACATTTATGATCAGTGTAGATCCAGACCAGATCGCATATTTATGATCAAGGTAGATCCGGATCAAACAGTGTAGACCCAGTGCAGATACCACATGATGAGGTATCTGATCCAGTTAGACATTGCACATGATTGAAAATAATTTACTACATATTCTGATGAGTGACAATCAGTGTAGATCTTGAGCAGTCAGAGACATAGTGGCTGGTCTGGGTGTACATTGTTTCTAACGAAATAAGACACTTTGTACCGGAGAACTTTATTCTAACAATTCTACAAGCGACACACAAGTCTTACATACTATACAGTCTGTGCTAAATTACAAGCAAATGTCTGAGGGTGAACACATGATCTGTTCAAATCTGCTGGCCAATTTAATTTTTCTTTGGCTGCACCAGTTGATCATCAACAAATGCCGTTGGCACCAATGGCTCTTCCTTCTAGTCAATGTGTTAATTTCCCTCATGTTGATGCAAATATTCCATCTATTAAACGGTTGCACTAGAATCCTGCTACAGTCCAGTCAGTCATCGAATCTGAAAATGTAAATAATAAAAAAATCAAGCAATGTAAATTTCAAAAGCGATATTTGCAGGTGTATTTATCAAACTGTCTCAAACTACAAAATTCTAAGATTTTCCCTTTTCTACTTAATGTTCCTTCATCTTCTTTCAACACTGGTTACATTCAACTATCTGAACATACTGCCATGGATTGTGCTTAAAGAGGGAGATTCGGATTTATACCTTTTCAGTACATCTACATTCATTCAAAGAGGTTGGGTCTAAAATTAGCCCACGGAAGAAAAGGTTAAAAGGCATTTTAATATAGATATAATTATTTGATATAGATTGATTAAAATAGAGACATGAAAATAATTTTCAGTTGAATTTTTGATATTATTATGCTTTCAAATTCTAACTGAACCGTGGGTGTCTGTTTTTGAGGATGAAACAGCTCCATGATTTGGTAGGCAGACAGATGGGAACTGAAAGCTGGGTTAAAGGAGTTCCCCGTTATTCTCACGGAGATAGACAGAGAGAGAAATAGAGAGAGAGACACAGAGAGACATATATATATATATATATATATATATATATATATATATATATATAGAGAGAGAGAGAGAGAGAGAGAGAGAGAGAGAGAGAGAGAGAGAGAGAGAGAGAGGGGAGAGAGAGAGAGAGAGAGAGAGAGAGAGAGAGAGAGAGAGAGACACACACACACACACAGAAAGAGGCACTTTTGAACTGCTTTTCCAATCCCAAACACCAGACGACGGTTTCCAAATTCCATGTCGACACGAAATACAATTCCAAGTTACAAATACAAATGTTAGGTTTAACACAGTTAATTTCATCACACGACATAGTCGCTGTTACGAAAGCAGATCCACGAAGTCCACAAATGCTGTGTTACTCCAAAATGCGTTTGTTTGGTAAATGTTGTTTTCGCCAGCAACGATGACTTCTGATCGTCTCACCTACGTTCATTAACATGTGAAGGTGTTTGTAATTTGACATGTTAATGTTTAGGTATAATTCGATTAAGAATATCTATATTCTGGCATCATATTTCTTTTTGCAGTCTTTACTCATCTTTTTGTGATTATATAAACAATAAGTGGGAGAACAAGTTTTCTATAAAGTAGTAGTTCGGTCGCAATGTTCTATTCGGACACAGTTCTATTCATAGAAACAAACTCAATAGAATCGAACGGGAGCTAAGAAAATAATAATTGTTCAAACCAAATTACTGTAAAAATATGTTCGTTATTTGGTGACAGGTTAAATAGAATAACCTGTCACTTGACGAGATATGTTAAAGTTTATCCGGTTCGGGACGAAAATAGAAGGGATCGCCAAGGCCCGCCCTTTAATTTTCCACCCTTAACGGATAAACTTTAACATATCCGTCAGTTACAGGTTATTAATCTATATATCGATGTATGCAATAATTAAAGCATAAAAGTACAAAACTGAGTCATGCAGGAAACACCACATACAGAAAAAACACTCGCCCGAACAGCAACACAAGGAAACAGCAAATGTACATAACTATAAAATCAACAAGAGACGCACAAAAAGACAAAACAAACACACAATAGGGGGAAGATGGAAGCACCACCTTGGAACGGTCAGTGACAAAAGTCACTGGGGGTTAAACCAGTTTATGGGCGCCCAACCTCACACTTATTCCATCCCCACCCTAAAAGGCAAACAGTGTAAATAAACGTATCCCCTCTCCGACTAATCTACAACAACCGCGACGGTAAATACAGTGGTGAAGTGCATGTATAACGAAAACATTTAAGTGAACAAACTGTATCAACCTATCGCTAGTGCCAGCGTGATTGTCAACTATAAAATGGTTGACAACCAAACATGCAGTATGTTGTAGTACTACAGGATCATATCCCTTTTTAATGAATTTTTTAACATATTTGATGAACAAAGTGAGAACATGGGTATGTCCAATAATTTTACGAGTTTGTAAATCACATCACCATAATATTCAGGATGTGAAACACCGTGTCGCAGAAGCGCCTTGAAATTAGATTGATACTTGCCAATAAGCGAGAGATTTCGGTAGTAAAATTTAGAAAAAGGTTTTCTTTATGGTAGCTATATCCTTGCTTAAGCAGTTTTTCAGTTAAAATGAGATTTCCACTGTTAAAATCGTCAATAGATGAACAAGCTCTAGCAAAACGAATACGTTGAGATATATAAACCCCGTAAGATGGAGCACGGGGAACATCCCGTCAAGATGAGGAAAATTAATCAAAATCATCTCTTTTGTCATATATTTTAGAAGAAATCATTTCATTATGAATTTTAAGGTCGAGATCAAGAAACGATGCATAATTGTCGGACGGGTTAGCTTATCATTTAAATATAGACAAGTTTCATTGAAGGCTTTTATAACATATTCTTGTGATTGAGGATTCAAACGCAACATGAAATCTCTCTCATAGCAGTACAAAAACAAATCTGTGACAAGTGGTGCACAATTGGTACCCATGGGAATACCAATTACCTGACGGCATATAGCATTCCCATTACGTACAAATATGTTATCCAAAAGAAAGGTTAATGATTCGCAAACTTCTGAGCAAGTCCAATTGGTGTAATATTTCATTTGCTCGTCAGTAAAGAAAACTTTTTCAGCATTACATGCCAAGAATGATGTTTTTTTCCCGGGCCAATACATTCTGGATTAAGTTAGTAGGCTTATCCTTAATTAAAATATGAGGAAGAGTTGTGTACAGAGTAGAAAAATCGGACTTGTTTACAGTGGATGCAAGATACCTTTTGTTTTTAAGTTTGTTTAAGACTTCTGAGGAGTTCTTAATAGACCAGAAGAGATTTATTCCAGAATTTTCACAAGTCTTATCACAGTAGAACCTAACATGTTCTTTTACATTCGTTAAACAAGAAGTCAAAAATATAGACAATATAGTAGTTGTACATGGACTAGAATTTGCAATGAAACGCGCTTTTTATCGTTTTTATGTAGTTTTGGTAACCAATACATTGTAGGAAGTTTATGTTGTGTAATTTTAATATCGGTTCCAAGTTGTTCACACTTTTTGACATTGTCTGAAACGATGGTCTTTTCGTCAATACTAACTGAAATCTATGACTTGGTATTAATAATTTCCTGCTTCAAGACATCGATATAATGTAATCGTCAAATAATAATCACATTATTCGATGCCTTATAGGCAGGAACAAAAACGTATTTTGAATGGAAATCATGTAAACCCTTTCTAAGATGTCTAAAAGAAATTCTTGGTTTAGGTGGAAGAAGGTGTTTATTAGAGCTATAAAAGGAAATGCGTTTATCAATAATATCAAAAATTAGTTTTTTCCAGCTAGAAAGAGCATTAGACTCAACATGTTCTCTTCGACACCATTTAATACTAAAATTTTGTAAAGCCTCCGCAATCTGAACTCGACAAGAGTTAAATGATGTTTAAATACCATGAGTGGTATTTACAAAATGAACTAATGTAGTTGTTACACAAATATTTATAATAGAAAACAGATTTTTTCAGCAATTATCAATCATCCAAAAAGGTGTAGGTTCATATCCGATGATTATCCTTCCAACAGATATTCATGATTTATCCAGTCACCAAGCTTCTCTTGTAACTGACGTAATAAAGCATGTGCAGATAATCCCAGGCTTACTAGGTTAGTACAAGGTTAATCAGGTTGGTAAATGTTTCTAAGGTGTAATGAATCTATAACCATGGAAGTATCTTAATTTTCTGTAAATATGCATATGTTGACGGAATATGTTGACGCAACAGAATTATAGAAATTAAGAAAAGAAAGAAAAAAAAGAAAATAATAATAATGTGGCTAAAGGGGCGTATTCGAACACACGCCGAATCATTCAAAGGTGCATGTCAATCACAACTCCGAGAGCGCTTACCAACTACACTATACGGGGCGAGTTTACCAATTTATCAGTAATCCAAATGTATTGCAGCATAGACTGGCTGTATGTCTACAACGCACCGGTACGAAATATTTCATATTGGCAGGTTTTCATCGTAACGTACATTGTATATGTATATGATTTGTTTTTTTCGAAATGTATTTGAAAGATAACAACAAATTATAATTAGGATTAGTTTTAATTCCCTGGTCTCGTCAACCAACATACAACAATACCCCGCATCACATATTGTTGCGGTACAAGTAGTAAGTCTATCCCCAGTAATTGTGTCGAATGGACTAGCAAAGTTTGTGTCCCTTTGGTTGCATTGTTTTTGTGATTGTCTTGTATTGCTTTAATACATGCTTTTTGTTGAACTTGTTGAACTAAACGACAAAGAAAAGGGTCATGAGCAAAACATAATTTTTGATTTTGTTGTATTTCAGACACCAATTATATGGTCTTTGTACTCAGTCAATGACGTCTCCTTCCATTGACTTTTCCAAAACAAAATAAAAATAAAGTGTCGTCGCTCACGGCGACCCAATAATCAAAGGCCTGAATGGCCATAATGGCGTTCGGGTTAGATATGGATGTTAAGTGTAAGGGGAGAACTTGCTGTACACGTTAATAACAATGCCTGACGTCCTGTAACTGATAAAATATTAATTAACAACACGTGTTAGTGAAACACTATGCCACTGATTGTCACCAATATAAATTTGACCCGTAATTTAATTTGACATTTAACTGTTATATGACCTTGATTTTAATAACACCCCCCCCCCCCGAAAAAATAATAATAGTTCACATCCGTAAGTTACGCAGGTGCAATGGCTACACAATTATTGCCAACATTAAAGTTTGAACCAAGCCAACAAACAGGTCAGAATCACCCCTCCTCATTGACTGGGGGCATACAAATATGACGGACTGAAACCAATGGGGCCATCTGATGGTCTGCTGTTTATATATAGACATGCTTCTAGTTTCCACTATGGCCAAAAGAAGTATCTTATTTATCATGTTGTCTCCTGGTTTCGACACTCTAAGCGTCTATTTTCGCGCATGCGCACTACGATTAACAAGTGCTCGTTTCATTGAATACTCATAACGAGAGATGAACTCTAACTAGAGATCGTAGAACTAACAAAACAAGATTAACTATCAACATAACCAATAAAAGTGGGTACTTGTATCATGTATGTGCAGTCATCAAAATCTCCCAAAAGCTTTATCCTCAGTTCGTTACTCACAATGGCTGCTTAAGGTCAAGGCCGTGTGTTGAATTTTGTTTTTATTCTACAGTTCAGTTCAGTAACTCTGTTCCATATTCAGTATGTTGGTGCATTTTGTTTCTCTCGTACTTCGTGATAAAATTGGGGAAATGGCTATAACTAGCCTCTGGGTAGTTATCTTATAAAGATGGCGGTAGAAATACATCGATAGTAAATGCTAATTTGTTTTAATTTTGATACACTGTCTACAAAAGTATTTGGAATGTAAAAAGTGAACTGGACTGTAAATAATTCATTTCCTCAAATATATTGGATGAAACCGGATGTTTTCTATTTCGGCGCGTGCTGATAATCAAATGAATTGTGACGTATCGAAACCATGCACTGATTTCTTTGACCTTGTCCTTTATTTAATTTGAGTACGGGTCAAACGGAATTGACCGAAACGACGCAAAAGGCAGTTTGATTGGCTGAAAATGTATGTCTATATGCTAATCAGTTACGAATGTGTATAAAAAATGCAATCGGAAACCTCGACGATATTCCTTCTACTTTAGATCGCCAAGCTGTTGCGAAAACTACGGTAAAATATTCGTTCGCGTCTTCTTTGGATTTTAGTAAATAATTAGTTTATCTTTGTGTATATTAGTATTAATTATCTTACTTAGCGCAACATTATTAAATACACGAAGAGTAAACAAATACATGAACATTTGACAACAAAACTAGTGCAGAATTGATTGTTTTTGTCTTGCGCATGTTCAAACAGATCTGATTCAAGTCCCTTGTAGCCTTATGGAATTGAGGCCTTTCCGCAGCGGTACTACTGTGTTCACCATATGTTGTGCTTTGTTTTATATAAACATTTAAATGTATTTTTGTGTGTTTCGTTATGATTGGTCTTGGAATTATGTTAGTTCATGTTTGATGATGTTTTGTGATTCGGTGACGAGATCTTTTGTATGTAGCGCTCCCTGTAGAACAGACTTGCTTTCACTTTAAAAATGTTTGTTTTTTTAATTCATATTTAGTTGACCCAGGAGTGGTTGACCAACAGGAACGGAAAATAAAAGATGGAACATTGACGATTTGCGATGTCTGTGACCCTATAGTCTTTACAGTTGATATGAATGATGCAAACATCAGACCGAATCTAACTAGTGTTCCTGCATCACACAAGTTTTTCGAAATGATGGACGAATATAAAACGGTTCAAGAAAGTAAAACGTTTCGGCGATTATGGACTCAAGAGTGTCAATGCAATGGACACAGATGTACTAAGATAGATGATATATCTGACAAAATATGGCCGTCAGTAAAGCAAAAGTAAGTTGATCTACAACATGCAATGTCTGGAACAATGCTGAGATTATAAACGCACATTCATGGCGCAAAAAATATTGTCTATAACAATATTTTAGCTAAGCTCATAGGCGTTTCACCAAATTATCAAGTCGTCGCCTACCATTCGGAAACCATTGTCGAACGTCTATCTTACTGCCTAACTTCCAGTGTCCGTCGTGGTCCATGCATCTTGTAAGAGACACAAACAGACAAAAACCAAGTGCTACAGTGGCGAACTTGCATATATAATGACATTTAAAATATATGTGGGTGTAAACAAAGGCAACATATGACTTGTCCTAAGTATGGTATAAGTATAGGGGCATTTGGTCCTGCCAACATTTGTACCACACATTACAACTAAGCATGATATTATGTGTAAACTATGTTTTGTAGAAATATTATGTTGTGCGATACGTATGCAAATGTCAAATATTCTGTAATTATAACACACCTCAACACATCTTTGTAGATGGGAAGACGCATGCAAATGCATTTCCGAAGGAACAGTTAGACTAAACTGGTGTCTAGAGACACTTACGGGCATCAGCGAAGAAGAAATGGAACAGGAGCTCAGTTTGATGTCTGTCAGATCAGACGTGGTTGCAACAAGGATAAAAACGATCACCGAGTTTTCGTCGTGTCAGATATTTAATGCAAGAGCTCTCACTATTTCGAAACTGATTGATACCTTACATTTGGAAGGTGACTTTAACAAATTCTGTGAGCTGACCAAGGTATGTTTGTTAAACTATACCTTCTGAAGTATTTATGTGGTTTAAGATTACCATTTGGATAGATTGGATAATATTCTAAATGCGTTTTTCAGTAGTAATGTTTTCTTGAATATCTTACAGAGAATACAATCGTCCGTGGTGTATTAATCGCTTTTTGTATCTTCAACAAACGTTTTAGACATCGACGGTAAAATATGGTAAATGAATTAGAAGTTGTATGTTCGGATTCTAATTAACCTGTTGTGGATTTTCATGAATGTTCGCCTGTGCACAAAACAATGAAATGTGTTCCGTGCGCAGAAATAAATACGCATATCTGTCTACATTTGTATTAGCTGGTCGTGCCTATATTACTGCAGCATTGTTACACCGAGACAAAACTTTCCCAGTGTCTGTACTGCGCACGTCTGTAAACGTTTGGGTTTGCTTAAACCACATCAATAGTAGTAGAGTTGTGTTGTATGCTACTCTCACAATAATGTTATATAAAACTTATTTGTATAAGAACAACAGATAAGTATTACCCTTTCTAGTTTAAAAGCTGATCCCTTTAAAAGTTTTTCAATAGTATGACAGTGTATCTTGGATGACAACTTTGATTGGAATATTATAATACAGAATAATGTATTTATATCTGGCATTGCAGTAAATAAGTAGTTTTGTATTGACTTGTTTTGCATAGTTTTGAAAGTAATCTACAGCTTAAGTGTAGACCTGTTTAACACCGTTGCTTTGTATTGATACTGAACTGACTTAGCCGTCAAAAATTTGCCTATATGAATGAATATACATGCAAAGACGAAATTGTGTTTCAGTATGATCTCTCTGAAATTCGCATACACAAGCTTGCGGAGGAAACTGTACGTGCCACTTTCAAAGAAATAGCAAGCATAAACCAAGATCAAGATGCCTGTTTAGAGAGGTTTCTATCATGTACAAAGCTGATCGAATGGATACGAGACATTATAGGTAACTTAGATAGATAGATTTATTTAGCATCTAAATTGACATACACTTTAAAGATAGTAATACATACAATGACATATTTAAAAATGTGGTATAATCTATATTGTATTGGTTTCCATATAAGTATATCAATATTACGTAGAAGCAATTGTTTATCAGTTATAATGAAACATTACAGTAGCTCGACGCAATAAGATGGTATAATATGGTGAAATGGATGGTAATAAAAAATAGATTCAAGTTTTTGATCATAACTTGAAATGGTATGGCGATGCTGCGAAAGCCCAGAAAAATTCGAATGCTTGATTTAATGCACTAGTATTATTATTATACTATCAATGCCATGTATTTAATTTCAATTATGGTATATAAATTTGTTCCATCACCATTTTAAGAGGTAAAACTGATAATCTGAAAGTGGTTTAATAGATCGTGGTCATGCTATTATATCTTTGATTTAAAACTTACCTCACTAAAATACTACATATATGGTCACTCATTGGATACAAAAACAGTTATCTGATTCAGAATGGACAAATTGAAATTTGTACACGTTGAACAATGGCCGAAAATGACTTTGCTGAAAAACCTTGCACATCACGTACTATATTATTAGTCGAAACTGCTGACTAACTGTGTAATTATAAATACCACGATGGCATTTGTGGTCAGTTAATTGTCAAGTGAGACTGGTTTATTAAGATGTAGATTAATTGTACGTGAAGGTTTATATTTTTGTTCTTATTATGACTGACGGCGTCATTATTCAAAAAACGAAAACACATTCTTGCATTTACATATAGTTTTTCAATAAATCTTAAGTCTAATAAGTTGTACCGCCTATTCTGTTCAAGCTGATCTGAAGGAACTGAAGGTGTTTGTCGACCTAGCACTTATTTCTGCTGGGGATGAACCAAAGGATACACAGAGTGTGAGAGTATTCCATGCTTCGATTACTGGATATGCTCCATTAATATTCGATCTTCCAAAGGGTTACACGAACCTAATGAGCAGGTGCAAGCTTATTTGGAGGGAACTTGGTTCAAACTCGAAACTTCCGGATCAGTTGGTATGTTTACTGCTATTAACGAATTAATTATGACATTGATATATTGGAGTATTGTACTCCACCACATCCGTCCATAGCCACTACAACCATTGCTTACAAAACTATTTCAGACTACTAACGATACTCATTCCGACTTAGTTGGTTGTTTGCAATGTTGCTGCCTGTCTGTGACACGATCGTTTCTGTTAGTATAGACCATACACGTGTACAGAAATTCGTTTAAATGCGTTTACCTTGTAAGTGTGACTAATTCAGTCATGCGATAATATATACAATTAATGGTTATTGCAATGTATATATATACTTCACCATCGGAATATATAAGAAATTCTTATAATTGATCTCAATTCATTTAGGCAATCTTTCATAGGTAATCATAGCCATGTTTACGTTTTAAGCAACTATTTACTAAAGTAAATACATGGTGCGTAATAATTACCATTGTGAAGGCAAAATAACAAGGTCACACTTATCAAATAATTACTTTTTCCACTGCTTTAATCTAAATTTCACAGCTCTTCCTATATACTCCAATATACTCAATAGTCCAAATCAAGGTTAGTAATTAATTCATCTTGTGAAACTGTAATAGTTCCACTCAGGATAACTGACGCATAATATGTGTCACCTAGCAGTTACACACTACAATATACCTAACAGGCTAAATGACAATGGAATGCACCGAATGGGTATGTGCAGTTCATTTGGGACAATATCACATAGGTGAAGGTTTTCCAAAATATACTTAAATAAAAAAACCCTGGTCGAGTCGAGGTACAAATGAAGTCGTCGTGTCTAGCAATTTCAGAATTCAGATGTAACATGTCGGAGTTTTAAAATTTCATCTCCGATCTACCTCTCCTCAAGTTAACAGACATAGCTGACTTATATACAAACCTGGCATAAATGGCACTGTTAATTGAACGACTTGTAAATCTTGTTTCAATTTTGCGTGAGCAATGTCACGGTCAAGCGATCACGACTGAATGTTTGCCAAAGGAATTTTCCAATACGAAATGTGTTTACCATATGACATGGAAATGAATCACTTAATTAACGTTTGTACATTAGTCGCATAGGGGATTCGTTTATTCACACTGTTTGTCTTTTAGGGTAGGGTTGGTGGAATAAGGATGAGGTTGGGCGCCCCTAAACCGGTTTAAGCCCCTAGTGACATTTATCACTGACCATTCCAAGGCGGTACTTCCATCTTCCCACTTTTGTTTGTTTGTTATGTCTTTCTGTGTCTCTTTGTGTCTTTTATATACATGTACATTTACTGTTTGCTCGTCGTGGTGCTATTTAGGCAGTTTTGTGTTTTGTATGCGGTGTTTTTATGACTCAAACATGTACTCATACATGACGAATTCCGAGATTACGACTTTGTATTACAGATCTTTTAATATTGTGTTTATGGGCACGTGCACTTCATGTGTGCTTTTTAAGATCCTGTAGATTTCCGTGGCATCATCTGTCTGAGTTATATTCTTTTAACATAACAATTGAAAACGGATATGCATTACAGTAGCATACTCAAATCCTGCTCACATTTTAATGACATTTGGAAGAAAACGGTTAGGCTGAGGGACGAGAGTTAATTTAAGAGTAGGTTTATGATTGGGTTATGATTAGACTGGATGAATTAACAAGAATATTTGATATTAATAATAATAATAAAACATTCACATATAAATACTTATTTAATAAGAACTGTGAGTGAATGCAGCTTGTCCATATACAACACAATATTGAAATTTCAACATACTTCAGTTGTAGTAACAAATGTTCCAATCATTATTTCTCACCATATGTCTAAATTTTGATATTCAAGACTGATACCTATGAACGACTGGATTGGTTCAAGTGGGTAAAGGAAACACACGGATCCGTTGCGATGAATTCCTTACGACAAGCAGAAGCAATTAACGAAAATGGAGTCTACACAATTTGCAAGGATAATCGAAAATCCAAAAATGAATGGGTACGGTGAAGATACGTAACTACAATAACGTTAACATTGAAATTACGACATTTGAAAGAACTGGTATTAGGAATTATTTGAACATGCGTTACACTTTGTACTCTGATATTATTATATAGACAAGTGTGTCATAATATACATAATTTAAACCAATACAGTAGTCATATACCAATATGTTACTCTACCTTTTGACATCAGATTCAGAAAATAGAAATAACTTAAATAGTATACGGTACTTTATATAATAGTGGCATAAGTTTGACACCGCTGAATTAGCACGAACATTTCCTGTTAATTTCTCTCATAAATACTTATAAATACTTACTCATAAATACTTACTATTCGTTTTTAAGAAACGTTTTTATTATATTATTTAGAAAAATATCTGAAAAATGGAATCTGTAAATTTTTCACGATACCAAGATAAATATAAATAAATATAAATAGCACCAATGTTGTCACGATACGGCTTTAAACTGAATCCACCTTAATGAATTTATCCTGTTACTATTTATCATGAAATCAGATTATTAACTAGAAACGGTTCATCCAAAATTGAAAATTGTAATCGGATGACTGCAGCAGTGGTCCTTCAATGTAAAAGGAAATAGTATATTTCACAACAACCGATTTAGGTTTTTAATTTTTAGAAAAGTTAACAAAAATTATTTTCAAGACCAGTTTCGTGTTATATACTATATATGGTGGAATACGCTAATAGGTAATCGTGACGCGATAAGATAAGCATCAGGTATTTCTGAAAATATTCCACTTTCAACTTTTCACTTATTAGATAATTCTGTGCGATATGACCTATATATTAACAATGAACCTTTCGCGACAGGTAAGTGGTAAATGGTGTCAGAAATATGCCACCATATGATATATTATTCATACCTTGACACAAAATGTTTTACTTATCGTTTGTACATCTCATATATTCTATATATAACTGTATAAATTAAGCTTATCTTTTTTATAATTTCATATGTTTTGTAGAATATGTTTTGCCTTGGAGATTCTAAAACAGAGACCAGCGGTACATTATTAACCGAAATTGTGCAGTTTCTTCGATGGTTTGTTTCCATAGTTATTGCATTGCATATTTACGATCATTAAAATGTCACCTTAACGGTATAACGTCATATCATGCCATCCAAAGTATTACATATGGACGAGAACCCTGGTTGTTGGTCCGAGCATGGAGCGAATCGCATTGTCTCGTGTGCGGAACAGTCGATAGAACCACTGGACTGTTGTAAGCCACCGCGAAATATTTCTTTCATGAAAACTCCAAATGCTCAAACTGGGTTTTAAACCACAGTGGTGTAGGACTCCACTTCATTTCATATATTCCTTCTTAAACCTTTTAATTTCAACGTCGTTTTGCAGCCAATATTTTCTTTCGAGCATTTTATTCATATTCTATTGTCTATCATTGATTTAAGGACGTCGAATATACCGTGACTTTAGAAGTAGAAGGAAATGAACTTAAGCAAACAAGCTTCTCCTTTAATCAACTGAAAGATCTCCAGGGTCGATTGATGCTGGTCGCGGGACCGGAAGGCAATAGGATAGTGGATGAATTCACAATGGTAATGGTGTCATAGTTTACATTAAATGAGTATAATAATAATCAAACCTATTTTGTAAAACAAAAGTCAAGGTAACATTTGTTACATTACTGATGAAGAAGCATGCAGCGAGACCGGGGATTGAAACCGGGACCCCTCACTTACAGGGTGGGTGCTCTACCAACTGAGCTATCTGAATCGCTTACTGTTTTTACCCAATACCTGTACCTTACCTGTAACACTACTCCCCCTTTTCCTCTGAGATTCTCGCCAAATCTGCAAAATGGCATACACAGATTCGATTTTCAAGTTGGCCCCAACTGTAACAGGTATGGTGAAAAAAACATGCAGCCAGACTGAGGTCCAAAACCGGGACTCCTCACTAACAGGGCGAGTGCTCTACCGACTGACCTTTCCGCACTGCTTATTGTTTTGCACCCAGTTACACATTATTTAGTAAATTCTAAAAGCAGGATATCATTAGAAAGAAAAAGCACAAATACAGGGAGAGAGTATTGCAGACTCGATTAAGTATGTTCAAGGACAGACGTGGTCGTTGCAGGTTTAGGACGTAATCAGTTTACGATAACTTAAATCACTGACATTCATGACCCCGGAGGCTCACAATTATACAATATGTAGTATAATTCACAACAGCAGGTGTTAAGTGATTGTGTGGCGGTCGTAAAATGCCTCCTCGTACTTCATTCTCAGCTTTGTTATATTTTCTGACACCCGTGGATCACTAGTGTCGATGTTATTAGGTTTGAACATTGAATACTGCTTAAGCCGGTGCTATGGGCGTGAATAGTGTTGCACTTTTAATGAATACTCATGACTCCATAAAACCGAGTCTTCAATTTTCTCTTTTTACATGGCTTCTTTGAACGGTCTTCCACTTTCAGAATATCTTTGTCAATAACTAATGTTATGTATAATTCCAATCTTACATAACTATGAAGGAAAGTATCAAATCGATTAGTGTTCCAGTAATACCTTTAATAAAATATATTTAATCAGTCAATCAAATCAATTATACCAAATAATTAATAGGGCTAACCGTCTCGGTTCGATTACTATATGCTGTTAGTATGCTATTGTAAAGCAGCGCAATAATGACAACATGAGACAAATGTTATTTAGCCTTAGCGAGGGAACCCTTTGTTCTTTTCTGTAACTGGTCTGATATATGTGTTTGGTTTGATAATAGATGCATTTCTCAAATTAAGTTTATGTGCTTCTAGTACATAAATAGCAGCTGGCTGCAGTTTCAAGGCAAATGTTAAACGGTTGGTTGGTTCATTTTATTATCATTACATTTATTTGGGTTATATTTGGAGCATGTGGTTTACTGTAACAACTATTGAAAGTACGCGTTTCTAATATCTGTGACTGGTTTAATATTTTGCTGTTTAGTTGTAAATGCATCTGACATTCAAATGGCGTTTTGAAGACTGATTTTGATATATGAGCATACCATGGTCAGGGTATTACAAAATTGCTGAGATAGACTGTCATCACTTAAACGTATTTAACTGTCTGAATACAAGGAAATCGAATGCTTTATTAAATTTCTTTCCGTATGTATTATGTTTGTGCTTTTTACAGACAATTCACTTTGTTTTTTCATTAGATCTTTGACCACGTTACAAGGCTTGCTGCTGTCTATAAAAGTCTCTGCAAATCTGGTTGTCTTTTATATGAAGATTGGCATGCACGAATCTATTGCAACGCAGCTAGACCCGTTTGTGTTGAATTAACATTCTTACAAACTACAGAAATGAAGGTAAGATTATTATATGCACATCAATGCTAATATTGTGTAATTTGTTGGGGTCTGTTAAAAGGCACGTTATGTAATCATGATACAACTTCTCATTCTAAAGCAGCGTAGTACATCCTTTATATATGCAAATCAGTATTCATAAGCTCGTTTAATAAGGTCAGAAAGTATATGTTTGATATTATTATTAATATACCACAATTATATAGCCCTTTTACACCGAATGTGTGCGTTTAAAAGAGCTTCATATGGATAAAGTCCATGCACAAACAGATTATATTCAAACCATAGAGAATATTTAATATTAAATATATTTAACACATATGTGCAATTACATATATAAGAAGAAAAAAATGAATTAATTAAAAACCAAAGGTAAACCCATATCACCCTTTCCGCATGTTTATCTGCCTATCAAATTATGCTCTATTACATAGTATATTGTGTCAATTCGCTCCGGTCACCAAAAAGTCGAATGTAACATTTCATGCACAGTGTCAGTACATAACGCAGTCACGACCTAGAACTACCTGATCCTGGTGCAATTTTTGCATACAACACTACACATAAAATTACATATTGTCCTGTGTTTACCGTACACATAGACTTTGCTGAATTCAGAGCAACTGCAGGGGAGCCGTTAAGGGCGCAACAGAGAAAATGCAATACAAGAGTCTGGTGAGCTCATCCAGTTTCTGGGTTCAAGAGTATACGATTATATAATTAACACATGGCTGTCGAGGTGATAGAGGATATTGTCAACCCGAGAATTGGTATATTTACCCAGAAGCGCAGCCAATGGGTAAATATGTCACATTGACAGCAATGTGTTATTTATTTCATTATGCCGTACAACTTTAGAAGTACAATGTTAGTTAATTACATCACATTTTTGGTACCTGAATTTAGCCATAAAATCAAAGAGAATAATGTTGATTCAGCATCATGGTAACATTGAGTTGTTATTTCAAAAGCAATGACGTCATCAAATGACGTCATGAGCGCAACGACGGCATGCATGCATTAACGTACATGCATTCTCCCAAATATATGCAGTACATGTATATGCAATAAAGTACTATAAATGCGTTAGAATGGTGTATAAGGGTGTGACTAGGAGAAAATGAATGAATATTTGAGTGAGAGAAGCCAATAAACATACATTTTGGGAGTCGGTGGTCATAACAGTGATTATGTTAGATTTGTGGTTTCGAAACGGATATATTCCCCTGGAAGCTCATTCTGAGGGTGATATATCCTGATATATTAACATGAAAGCTTATTTTGAGGGTGATATATCATAAGAACACATTTTAGGCCTATGGAAGTTTTGCATTTAAGATATATTGAAGTATAATAACATAAAGTACTACCTCGGTCTGTCATTGTGCCAGTAAAGATGGACTTATAGCTACCAATTGCTAATGGGTCAATAATCAACACAAATATTGCGTTGCAATATAATTGAAACATATCCTTTCTTCCTAAAAGTTTTAATGCATTTAATAAACAAATATTGAAACTGGATATGACTCTGAACTTTGCAAAACCTATGAATTTACATGTACTGATTTGACACGGACTAATGTAATGACTCTCAATATGTTCTTTCTACTGCAGGGACGGTACTTCCATCGTCCCACTATTGTTTCTTCGTCATGTCGCTGTTCGTCTCTTTGTGTATTATTATATACATGTACATTTACTGTTGTTTTGCCGTGGTTCTGTTTGAGCGTTTGGGTGTTTTGTATGTGGCGTTCCCTGCATGACTAATACGTGTACTTTTAACAAGTGGTCCATGGTAGCCAAAATTAATGTTATCACTACCATAATCTTTAGTGGTATTTGATAAATGAGTACTACCGCGTTTGTGGAGGACTTTCTGTAATTTTGTGTTAAACTTATGCATGTATCCACTCCATTTAATTGCCCGCACTCTGGGTTTATTTCTATACTCTGAAAGTAGCAGATCCTTCAAAAGCAAACGTAACAATGTGAATAGAGAAACTTGCCGCCTCGGTTTCATTGTGTCTGTTCATGAGTAGTTATTAAAAGTGCAACTCTACTAAACGTCCCTAGCATCGGCTTAAAGACGATTTCGGTAGTAAGTTCTGCGCAGGTTTTTGCGGAATACACTCTACAACGGAAACAACCGGTATCGGTATTCTGCATGACGCTAATTTCGGACAAATGATTTCGACTAACATTTACAAATCTTAAATCATGTCTAAACAATTTCTATTTCATGGAAAATTGCTAAAAGATCATTAGATGAACGTATAAAAACCTTAAAATCAAAGCGGAAAAAACCCGGTACGGCAGTTTACTACATATGGCATTGTGACGTCATAGACGTCAAAAGACGTCGCCTATTGTGGTGTAATTTTTCTTCTGGTCGATCAACAGGCTACAAGAAAATTATGATGCGAAGCATCAAATAGTGACTACAAATATTCTAGAATTAAGACATGTAATATGAGCAAGATATCTGTGTTACCTTTAGAATTAATTCTATATATTGTGTCTGGTAACTCCAGCTGCTGACAGGTAATTTCCTGTGTAGATCTAAAACTTACCTATGGTCACTTAGATAGTTTAAAAGAATCCATTCAGTTTAATTATTGACTGGGTTTTGATAGTTTTGGTTTTGGTTCTAATTTGAACGACAGTCTATAGATTTGGAATTTGATTATCAGTAAATCAGCATGAACATGAATTACATGTTGTTCAATAGCACTGAGAATAAATCAAATTAAAAGTGAAATTAAACTGTCAATATTATTAAAACATTATGTATTCCAGTCATTTAATGCGTTATTATAGTCCTTATACAATTTCTATACATTATAAAATATGTTTCAAAATCATTCACTTTTTATAAGGTTAACTGTACGCAGATATGATGAATATTTCATTATCTCACATAAATAGATTAATTGTCAATGAAGAGCAGAAAGGTCACTACCTGTTTAACGGAGGTCACTCCGTAACAAAGAAATTATTTTGCATTGCTATTGTAACCATGCTAATTGCACATTATTGAAATAAATGTATATATCTATCTACCAAACACTTCGCCCTCCTCTGTACAATTAGCAATAAAATAAAGTGTTGTTGAACAGCTATTATTTTGCTCAACTATTTTCCTCATGTAAACGTGTATTTACGCATTGCAAATGGAGTTGACCCAGATCTCAGACAGCTCCTAGAGGACCCGTTCATGTGATCAAGGTCGTCTCCATATGCTTATGAAATTATAATAGGCTCGAC
Source organism: Azorinus chamasolen (assembly GCA_963576725.1). NCBI lineage: Eukaryota > Metazoa > Mollusca > Bivalvia > Cardiida > Solecurtidae > Azorinus > Azorinus chamasolen. The sequence continues at coordinate 17,882,664 of OY755240.1, read as the reverse complement.
TCTAGTTTCTACCAGTACCTGTCATTATCAAAAACATCAGCCAATAATTGTTCATGGTGTCATTATTTCTTATGTGGATATGCAACAGCGAAAGGATTAATGCGACAAATCAATAAGCAAAAGCAATTTGTTAAAAATAAACGATCCCCGATCGAGCACCTTGAGTACTTTGATTGATGTCCTATTTTAGATTTTTTTCAACCAGTCGTTGACCTAATGACTAACGTTCCATTCAATGTGGTTATTTAAAGCGGCAACTCAGTTTATCAAGGACAATCCTATCACGGTTTGGTTAGAAAAACATAATACGAAGTTGTCGGTTCTGTTGAAATACACTGGTATGTGTTTTACTACAATGGATCAATGCTTATGGCAAGACATTTGCACCAGAAATTCGAAAGGATCGGCTATCTAGTCTGAATAATGAATTAATGCAATAATATCAAAACTTGCTTATTGTTATTTCGTAACCTATGATATGTTATGTATACTATTAATCGATACAAAAATGACCACCTACCATGAGTCAAATAAATCGTAATCCCATATAGTCGCCATGATTCTATGCGGGGCAACAATTATAACATCTATTGACATGAAAATAGTTAAGAGTGATATACAACTTAAACATTTAAACAATTTTACTCCATGGCCTGTTTTCAGTATTGAAGGCAGGTGTTTACTTAAAGCATGCCGAACGTAAAGCAGAATACTTAACTTCAGTCTGCTTTAATCTAACATCTGTTAGGATATAGGAACCTATCATACGTATAGTCTTATGGTGTATATTTATGACTGTATAAAATGGGACTATTTTCTTCAGTGGAAGAGTAAATCAAATGCATTAAAATGAGTAAAATTGGATTAAAGCGTTAAGTAGTACATTAGACTCTAAATTTTTGACGTCCTGACTTACTACGATCAAAGACGTTAAAAACGTTACTGTGATAAAATATGTGAAGATTTTGGTATTAATGTTTTTTGGTCCATAAAAAATTCAAATGATGATGAAAATGAACAGTATAACATTTCTTCACTGAGCTCTTATGATTTCTCTACACTCTATACTACTCTACCTCACCATCTTATAAAGGAAAAACTGGTTAAATTAATTGACAAAACCTTTGCCAGAGAAAACAAAGTGTCCATTGCTTGTAATGTTCAACGTTCGTTCTTTTCGAATTCAGAAGTTGAACATTACACAATGTGGACTTGCCTTGATGTTTGTAGATCTCCTACCTTTCTTTTAGATAATATATTTGTGCGTTATGGGGATACCATATGTCGTCAAGTTGTTGGTATAACCATGTGTACAAATTGTGCCCCTCTTGTTGCAGATTTGTTTTTGTATTGCTATGAGAGGGATTTTATGCTTAGCTTAAAACCTGACACACAGACCGATAGTGTTAATGCTTTTAATAAAACTTCAAGGTATTTAGACGATACATTGAATTTAGATAATCCTAATTTTGAAACTATGCTTTCTTCAATTTACCCAAAAAAACCGTCTTTAAACAAAGCGAATCAATCTGACAGTATAGCTTCAATTTTAGATTTGAAACTTTCAATTACAAATGATAAAGTTTCGTCCAAAAAATACGATGAAAGAGAAGCTTTTAATTTTAAAAATGTTAATTATCCGTTTCTAGAAGGAGACGTGCCCCGTTCTACATCTCATGGGGTTTATATTTTTCAATTTATTCGGTTTGCCCGAGCCTGTTCTTTGCTTGAAGATTTTAACAGTCGCAGTTTAGTTATAACTGATACACTTCTTAAGCAAGGCTACAGATATCACAAACTTAGGAAAACGTTTTATAAATTTTATTATCGAAATTTACAACTCATTAGTAAATATAATTGCAATCTACGGACGTTACTGCAAAAAGGCATTTCTCAACAAGTCTCTCCGTACACGTAATCGATGTTGTTATCATTCTCTTGCAGGATATGCAAGTAACATACACAACTCTCATTCGCCTCTTACCTTATCAAAAGTATGCCATGCATCTAGTGGTAGGTGTTGTGTTCACCAATATTTTGATGCACATGGTAGCTATACTAATGTGATTGACGTGTTGATGAACACAATGCAGGTGCCCCTCTATCACTTTCCAATATGAATAAAGTTAAAATACCTTTGATAGAATTGAAAGCTATAGATATGCAATATGTGTCGTCTGTACAAGTACCCAAGTACCCAGAAACATTACTAATTTCTCTTCCCTTCAACCTTATGCTCGTTTAAAGCAACTTAATCCTCAGTCGGCATCGTCTTTTCACATACCATCTCTTTCTATTAATAAATGTTTTTTCAATGGACCAAGAGTTGTACTTTCACCTTTAAAATCTGTTATCCAAAATGTTTCTTCTATTCGTAAACGGTCCTTATACAAGCGACACAGAGAGTATCCAATTATCCAAAAGTGCTTTGCTAAGAGGTGCATATGTTGTAGTAACATATTCCACTATAAAATCTACTGTTAATGGTAGAACATTTAATGTTAAGATAAACTCAGATGTTGATTGTACTACTACTAACGTTATTTATGTATTAACTTGAAATGCGTCTAATTGCGGTATACAGTATGTAGAACACAGGGGCCTGGACCGCTTCATTGGGGTCTATATGTACTATAACAATAATATAATAACAAGGGTTCCAACTAGCAGAACGAATATCCGTGTACCACGAGTACAAATGTGACTATAACTCTTACAATTTAAATGATAATAGTATTTCGGCTATTGAAAGCCAATATATTTTTCTATCAAATGAATATAATCTTATAACCGTGACTTATGAACAAGTATCAATCCAACAATGATTTTCTCAAAATTTCACTTGTTTTTTTTGGGTCATTGACAAACGTTCGTTCACCCCGGTTTCACTATATCACAGCAATAACCTGGCAATTTGCAGTTTAAAAAATGGCGTGGTTCAATAAAACGAATCAATTCTATCGCCCACCTCCAATTTTTAGTCCCCAGCATTAAACGAATGATGTAAAATTAGCGAGTTTTGTCAGTTTGCTTCAAATCGTCGAGGAAGGAGCCATTGTACGTGACGTCACGGATTTCCCAACCTTTCCTTCGCTCATCCAATGAAATGGCTCCATTCAAATTTGTTGCAAAATGGCAGCATCCGAAATAGAAACGTAACGACAGACAGAAAGGCTAGTTGCTGACTTATTTAGAGGACAAAACAAATGAAGATTGGTGATATAATTGGATTGTTTTATTGAACCACACCATCTTTTGAACTGAAAATCGCCAGGTTATGGCTGTGATATAGTGAAAACGGGGTGAACGAACGTTTGTCAATGACCCAGAAAACACGTGGAATTTTGAGAAAATCGTTGTTGGATTGATAATTGCACGTAAGTTACCGTGAGAAGATTATATTTATTTGATAGTAAAATATATTACCTTTCAATAGCCGAAAGAATTACAAAATTATCATTGAAATTGCGAGAGTTTTGTCTTGTTACTTTACCGTTTCTTGTTAGATGGTGTTTGGTGCGGTGTCATTTCGTGTGCGGCTCTCCCTGTTTGACTATTTGTCGATATTTACAAATATGAAATTTGTACTTGTGGTACACGGATGTCCGTTCTGCTAGTTGAACCCTTGTTATTATATAGTACATGTAGATCCCCATGAAGCGGTCCAGACCCCTATGATGTAGAACTAACAGGACGTGCTTTGAAGACTCGATTTCGTGAGCATGCATATCAGTATCGAAGTCGTAAACTAAAAACAAATATTGTACCAAAACGTTTGGAAATCTGGCTATTCGTTTAAAGAAGTTTTAGTACAAATTGTTGAGCATATAAAACATGTTAAGGATGCTACTAGTAGCTTTAAGTCAAAAGCTAGATTTATATCTGAATTAAATTGGATCAAAAATTGCAAACACCTTTTCCTTTAGGATTAAATGATAATATTTACCAGACTGGAAATATTTCAAAAGAACTTGATAAAGTTTTTTTCATTTTTTCTATAAGAAAACGCAAATCTCGATCTCATGGCATTCGCAAAAATGGTAATATTAAACGAAAATCTCGTTTGAAAATGACTATTCTTGATCTACATACTTTACGTCAAACTTCTGGTAAACATGTCATGCTTTCTAGACTTTCCTCCTTATCTATATCTTCATTAAAAGAAATTGACAAGCAAGCCGATAAAATTATTTTTAGATCAGATCATCTCATAGGAACGGCTAGTTTGATACAAAGCTTTGCTCTACATGTTCTCAGACTGCACATTGACACATTATCTGAACACCAAAGATTCTTCTTGAAAATTCCTTTTATTAATAAAGGTATTGATTTTATTGACCTCCAAAGTATTTTTTGAGACAAAAATGCCATTGACACTATTTCTAAATTCTTTAAAAATACAGAGCCACCTATCATCTGCTACAAATATAACAAACCCATCAGAAATACAATTTTCAACTACAATAAAATTGTGGCCGACCTTAATATTAATGATAATATTCCTGATAATTGAGATTGCGCCACCTCAAAATTTGCTATTCTCCGGCTGGTCATGTGATTACTGGTAATTTTGAGATAATTAAAGATAAACGTCTACGATCTCTTTTGAATAAAGGTCCCAAATATAGAATACCATCCTTGATAGATTTTAACTCTTGTCGAGTTCAGATTGCGGAGGCTTTACACATTTTTAGTATTAAGTGGTGTCGAAGAGAAAATGTTGAGTCTAATGCTCTTTCTAGTTTGAAAAAACTAATTTTTGATATAATTGACAAACGCATTTCCTTTTATAGCTCTAATAAACACCTTCTTCCACCTAAACCTAGAATTTCTTTTAGACAGCTTAAAAGGGTTTACAGGATTTCCATTCAAAACTCGTTGTTGTTGCTGCTGATAGGCATCGAATAATGTGATTATTATTTGACGATTACATTATATCGATGTCTTGAAGCAGGATATTATAAATACCAAATCATACATTTCAGTTACTACTGACGAAAAGACTATCGTTTCAGACCATGTCAAAAAGTGTGAACAACTTGGAATCGATATTAAAATTACTTGACATAAACTTCCTACAATGTATCGGTTACCATAACTACATAAAAACCATATACAGCGCGTTTCATTGCGCTTTCTAGTCCATGTACAACTACTAAATTGTCTATACGTTTGACTTCTTGTTTAACAAAGGTAAAGGAACATGTAAAATTCTACTGTGATAAGGGAATTCTGGAATAAATCTCTTCTGGTCTATTAAGAACTCTTCAGAAGTCTTAAACACATTTAAGAACAAAAGGTATCTTACATCCACTGTAAGCACGTCCGAGTTTTCTACTATTCTTCCTCAAATTTTAATTAAGGATAAGCTTACTAAGTTAATCCAGAAAGTATTTGCCCGGGAAAAACATCATTTATACATGTAATGCTGAAAATGCTTTCTTCACTGACGAGCAAATGAAATATTACACTAATTGGACGTGCTCAGAAGTTTGTGAATCACTAACCTTTGGATAACATATTTGTACATTATGGGAATGCTATATGCCGTCAGGTAGTTGGTATTACCATGGGTACGGATTGTGCACCACTTGTCACAGAATTGTTTTTGTACTGCTATGAGAGATTTTAATGTTGCGTTTGAATCCTCAATCACAGGAAGATTTTATTAAAGCATTCAATGAAACTTGTCGATATTTGGATGATATTTTTAACTTAGATAACCCTTTCTTTGATGCTCTGATTCCTACAATTTATCCTAAAGAACTCAAATTGAATAAAGCTAACCCGTCCGACAATTATGCTGCGTTTCTTGATCTAGACCTTAAAATTGATAATGGAATGATTTCTTCTAAAATATAGGACAAAAGAGATGATTTTAATTTCAATATTGTAAATTTTCCTCATCTTGACGGGGATGTTCCCCGTGCTCCATCTTACGGGGTTTATAAATCTCAACTTTTTCGTTTTGCTAAAGCTGGTTCATCTATTGACGATTTTAACAGTCGAAAGCTCATTTTAACTGAAAAACTGCTTAAGCAAGGCTATAGATACTATAAACTAAGAAAAACTTTTTCTAAATTTTACTATCGAAATATCTCGCTTATTGGCAATTACCAATGTAATTTCAAGGCGCTTCTGCGACACGGTGTGTTACATCCTGAATTTTATGGTGATGTGATTTACAAACTTTGTAAAATTATTGGACATACCCATTTTCTCACTTTGTTCATCAAATATGTTAAAAATCATTAAAAAGGGATATGATCCTGTTGTACTACAACATACTGCATGTTTGGTTGTGAACCCTTTTACAGTTGGCAATCACGCTGGCCTCTTTGCATGTACGCCGACAAGAAAGGTTTAGTACTCTATGAAGTCCAGAAACGGAAGGAGAACGTCGGATATCTGTACTATTTCGTTTTTGTCGTACCCTTTATTACATTTCTACAGTTACTCTGTTTGCAGCTCAATCATTGAGTACACTAGCGATAGGTGGATACAGTTTGTTCACTTAAATGTTTTCGTTATACATGCACTTTACCACTGTATTTGCCATCGCGGTTGTTGTAGATTAGTCGGATAGGGGATACATTTATTTACACTGTTTGGCTTTTCGGGTGGGAATGGAATAAGTGTGAGGTTGGGCGCCCATAAACCGGTTTAACCCCCCAGTGATATTTGTCACTGACCGTTCCAAGGCGGTACTTCCATCTCCCCCTATTGTATGTTTGTTTTGTCTTTGTGCGTCTCTTGGTGTTTTTATATTTATGTACATTTGCTGTTTCCTTGTGTTGCTGTCCGGACGACTGTTTGTTCTGTATGTGGTGTTTCCTGCATGACTCATTTTTGTACTTTTAAAGGGTATTATCTACAAACTTCGGGGTCATATCCATTTTCATGATTTGTTTATAAAACGTATTGAAACATTTAAGAAGAAAGTTTATGACCCCATTATATTGCAACGCACTGCATGTTTGGTTATCGACCCTTTTACAGTCGGTAGTTACGCTTCCCTCTTTGCTTGCGCGATGACAGACTGAGGATAGTACTCTATGATGGTATACTCTTAAACTCAGATACGGGATGAGCTTACCAGACTCATATATTACATTTTCCCTGTCGTGTCCTTAGTTGCAGGTGCTCTGACTTCAGCAAAGTCATTGAGTACATATTTGACGGATTGTCACAGTTATTATGCTATGTTTTACATGTTGTCCTGTGTTCACCGTCGTCTATGTTGTGGGTAAGTCCGGCGGGGATAGCTTTATTTACACTATTTGTAAAGCTATGGTGACTTTGAGAGAAGTGTGAGGTTAGGACGTCCGTAAACCGGTTTAAACCCCCAGTGGTGTTTTTGCTACTAGCCGTGCCAAGGCGGTACTCTCTTTGTCACCCTTCCTTTTGTTTGCCTTACATTTTTGTGCTTGTGATTGTGTTCATGTGTGGAGTGTTTGTCTCTAGTTCTTGTGTGTCTGTTTGTGTTTTCTGTGTTCAACTCGTGAGTGTGTGTGTGTACGTTTGGATGTGTGGTTGTGTGTGTGCGATGATATATATCGGTGTTTTGGTGGTGGTTGCACTTGTATGTGGCTTTGCCTGCTTGACTTTACAATTTTTCCTCATGAATATACATCGTCATAAATCATACTTTTTTGGTTGGAAAGTACCATCCCTAGGTGATAAATTGAGCAATAACTTAAAACAAAGCCTGCAACCCACATATTTCCTTATAAGTTCATGTTACGGATACTTTAAAACACAACATGTGAAGTTTCGAGAAAAAAAATCTTAGAAAGGTTTCTTAGACATTTACGGAAATATCAGTGATGTCCTATTGTGTGAACTATCCCATATGTAAAAGGCAGGAAACACGTTTATGTTCCATGGTAATTACTCCAAAAACAAGGTATGTAACCACCTCTTTTTCCAATTCAGAATACTTTAAATATCAAAATATAAAAAAGAATAAATATTGGAAGGAAACACACTGTAAAAATCGTCTTTAAACGGTATTCAATTTGCAAACTAATTTAAATATTGATATTTAAGTACCAGAAATATAACGACATTCAGAAGTGTGTACGGGTCTACTTGTTACGGCCTCCAAACAAGCACTTAAGATGTATTATTAAAACACACTTTTCAAAGTTACAGACTAGTATTGGCGCCCGTTGTCGATGCATTTTTACGTACTTATTTTTATCAATAGTACATGTATGAGTAATGCAGGAAACACAACATACAAAACACACAACTGCCCGACCAGCACCACGACGAAAAACAGTAAATGTATATGCATATAAAAGACACAACGAGACGCACAAAGACATTACAAACAGACATTAGCGGGAAGACGGAAGAACCGCATTGGGACGGTCAGTGATAACTGTCACTGGGGTTTACACCGGTTTAGGGTCGCCCAACCTCAGATAATATAACATAATTAATAGTTATTATAGTCATTAATAGTATCATCAATTATGTTTTGCTAAAAAGCAACATAACAAACTTAATATAGATTTTTTAACAAAAAATATTTTTAATTCCATTTACGAGTACATTCTAAATCTTAATATATAAAATGTATTGTAGCTATTTGTTCGGTTCAACCAGTCACAATGTTAAAGGGAAACAAATGTTGGTAGATAATATATAAGTCTGTTAATAAAAACAAATAATATTGTTGCTGGAATAAATAAGTATTGTATGAGCGTATTAACTTTTTATCTTCTATCATTTTCTATCTTTATGTAAATAAAGATTAAAGAGTTTCTGTTCATCATATACATTCGTATGTGTTTCGGCAGGGAAGAAAAATAGGGAAGGAGGGTCTAGCTGAAGTCATCGCCAAAATTGCCACATTCATGGAAACAATTCTCGATCAATGGTTAACAATTATTAGCCAAAAACGGAAACAGTATCACCAGTTGAACTATTTCACTATAGAGCAGCTAGTAATACTTCAGCGACAGTTGGTCCAGAGGGTATCAGATGATGAACATAATGGAACAGAAGAAGTGAAACAAGACTTTATTTACCCACTCCTGAGTGCTGTGAAAGAAAATTGTACAAAAGGTACCAACGTCTTTTGACAACGAATTTTTGAGGATGCATGACTATTTGAAGTCGTTTTACCACAAACTAGAAAACATTATTGACTCGAAATGCGCATAATTGTGTAGTTCCAATGTTCAGTTCGAATTTAATTTAATTTTTATCTTTATGTGTTGTTCAAATCAGGGCGGTACGCGAATATCACAGTGACAAACTAAAAGAAAAATAAGTACATTCCTTACCACTTTTGATTTCATATGATAAATTCTTAAGAGAGGTGATTCCCCGAGAGCCAAAATTGCAACAACAAAGGAGAAAATTGCAGACTCGGTTTTTATTGAGTCTATTATTGAGCAGTAATTGAAAGTGCAACACTGCTCACACCCCCTAGCACCGGCTTAAGCGGTATTCAATTTTCAGAACAGAGAGTACTGAGAATGAAGCATAATTGTACTGATCTTAAACTTTAGATGACAATACTGTGTCGCATTGATGAAATGCAACATTAATTTCTTTGTTCTAGATGACCTTTTCCAATCCATGTTATCTATAAGAGAACGATTAATGACGGAAACGGCCATTAATGATTTTACAAACACAACAGACCTTTCAGACACTGAGTCCAAAGAAGAAAACGCCAAAAGGAACTTCATTCAAGAATTAGTAAATGCGGGATATGAACTACAACTAGTTTTACTTGCTCTTGAGAATAATGACCCAGATGATACTGATGCCGGTAAGTAACTCAATCAACTTAATCGTATGTGATGGCATAGCCAAAACACACAAATGCACTGTATGTTATTTAACAAGCATTTATCATCCAATGACGTTAAATAGAACAAAACTCAGTATGAAATCGTCTCCTACGTTTCTATACAATATTTGCCAAACCGTTGAAAAGTTCGTGAAATAATATTACTCAAAACGTTTAATAACCAGCTGAACGGATGCATGTGTTTGTCCTTTCTATACAAGTATAATTGCCCGCTGAAATATGTGTTTGGAATTAGAGTGACACATACATTCTAATAAACACCGACTTAACCTTATCTTAAATTGCCTTAAACACAGGCTGGTAGCATAAAAAATCTGAAACTGGGTGATCCTTTGAAAGCAAAAATAGAAATGCAAAAAGAGAAAATGGCAGTCTCGGTTTGATTGAGTCTGTTATTAAAAGTGCAACACTACTCACGCCCCCTAGTACCGGCTTAAGCAGTATTCCATTTTCAAAACTGATACCATGAAAACTAAAGATCCCGAAGGACAGAACATATAACAACACTGATAATGAAGTACGGGGATACTTTTTATGACTGCCAGACATGCACTTAACGCCTGCTGTTGGGAAGTACATACTTATATTCTTAGCATCACTTATTATCAGATGTTTCACTTGCTGCATATGTCGGCCATATCGAGTTTTTTGTCATCAACTGTTATTAGCGTGTCAAATCATATCGTAAATGTTGTACTTCATAGGTCTTTTATGGTGCATGGAAAATGAGGACAACGATGAGCTTCAGGTGGACCAGGGATGGAATCAATCTGATAGCTCACTTCAGACATTATTATCTATTGGCAGTCCTAGCACTGAACTGGTACAAAAGTAAGTACGAGCTAAACATTGGTGTTTGGACTCAGCCTTCAGTTGTGGTTGAAATTAGTTTCCTCCTTGTAGTTTTTTGTAGGACTATATTAGTTTATGCGATTGTATATATATACAGTAAAACCCCACTTAATAAACAGCCACTGGCGCCGTTTAAAGCAGGTGGTTGCTTAATGCAGGACGAAAGTTATGCAGAAAGCTCCTATAGGAGCTTTCTGCATAACTTTCGTCCTGCATTAAGCTACCACCTGCCTCTGTCACCCAGAATTATGCCCCTTTTTGGTGGTCGCATTAGCGGGGTTTTACTGTATATATATATATATATATATATATATATATATATATATATATATATATATATATATATATGATTGAACGTCGTTATCTCGAACTTGAAATTCGGGACAGCTGGAAGTAAAAGTTCGGTCTATGTATCACTAACATGTATCACTCCGTATTATTGCGGTTTTACCTTAGAAATACGTTATACTGTAACGTTAAGAAATTGTCCAGTTTTGAAATCGGATGACTAGAACTTCTAGTTGCTGGAAGTCATTTGTATGGTCGATAAAAAGTTCGATATATGGAAGTTGAACTATATATTCTCACCAAACATATGTTTAATATTGACTAAAGTTTCGAATATTATTTACCAAGATCTAGCACCGGCTTGAGCGGTATTCGAATATAAGAACAAAAATACTGAATTCGTGACCCCGAAGGATCTGAAAGTATAACGGCATTGAGAAGATCAAACTGAAGCAGACACTTTTTTGCATCAATGATCTCTTATACCATATGTTATACTTTTAGAATGCAAATCGAAGACCAACTGGTTGACGAGTTGAGAAAATTTTGGGAGCAGTTCAAAGACTCTATAAAAACCAACATCAAGGATTATATTAGTCTTGATCATTTGGGCATCATTCTCCAGTGCTTGGCAGAAAAAGGTAGGGATAATTACACAGCTTCATTGGAAAAGATTGCCATAGACGTTTCGTTTTACTTGTTCATGGTCACCTTAACAGCTCAGTCAGTTGAACGTTTCTAACAGAGGTAGACTTGCGATATTTAGTCGGAACGTTAAGATACACAATAATTATCTAGTGTCCTATTCAGTAAAAAGGCAATCTATTAAAAGGACTGACCTAAATTGGAACTGTAGGGCGATTTTCATTGCAAAATGTACAATATTATCATTTAATGTATCTCTCCGAAAAGCTGAGTCAGATTTGTCGCTTTTAACTTCAAAACTAATTTGTAGACGTGTGTCACAAGCTTAATTGTAATAAAAACCGGAAGTGTAATGAAATTTACTGCAAAACGTGTTAAGATACAACTTAAATAACGCATCCGGTTCTTCTTGCCATTGGTAAAGAATGCATGAAATAGAAATCATTAAAATACCACACACTTTATACACACACGTGTATCTAATTGTGCCATATTAATGGTTCAGATACACGGACTATTGAAAGGGATCTACCACCTGTTTTTACCGAGGGAGAGCCAAATCTTGTATTCTGTCCAAGTGGTAAGTATTTCTGTATGTTTTCTTTTATTGCATCATTGGATACTTCTTTTTTAAATGTGCCATTTACCAAATCACTGGAATTCTAGACACAGTTGCTCTCAAATGACATACTGATGTATTGCTGCGAGGTATGTGTAAAACGCAGGTCAAAACTATACATTTAAATATGTACCGTTTGTTTTCGAGACAAATTAACGTCAATAGTCTTTATATTATAAATCTAATGGATTATTGATGCTGCGTGTCCTGTATAGGACAAATGTATTCCTATTGTTTGTAATGAAACATTGTTTTAACTGTATCTATCTATTAGTATTACGCACATGAGTATTCAAAAGCAAATACCAAATAATTACTGTCACAGTACAAATAAATGAATGATCACGTACTGTACAATCAAATCAAGTGCGTGGCTTATTACGAATGATATTGAAATGCAGTTTGTTTTTACTAGCTTGATACAATGCAAGCGCTTTAATTTCAACAAACCTTCTTATGCAGCATATAACAAACCAATATCATTCTTGGAACGTCCAATACGGTAAGATAAAATAACAAACTTTGATTGACCATTGACATGTATAGATATTATTTTTAGGTAAAATTCGATTACAGTGACAGTGTTGAAAACGTTCGTTCGATGTGTATTGAAGAACATTAATGATATCGACGAGATTTATCGACCTTAAAGTTAGCCATAAGTCTGCAGATTCTGACACCAACTGTAAGATTGTGTAATGCTATTTACGAAAAACAGACCCAATGTCGTTTGATCTAGGCAGACACAAGTACACTGTCGTGCATTTATATGACATCGTCATGTGTCTTGCATTGTGCATTAGTAAAAATTGCCACCTAAACCACAGACTGGATGTTTACAAATTTAACAGGAATTATTTCCTGGCAGCTATTTACCAGTTCATTGTATAATCAGGTCACATGGACTACAAAAGAAATCAATTAACAGTTGTTTTAAACGACGTCCCAGTTTTAACCCCTTACTGGACACTTTATCTGTTGAAATATCTTCAGGTGACTATCAGTCATATTTATTCAAGCCGCTTCGGTTTGCTGCATAATTACATCACTGGAACTAAAATTCGATGTAATTTCTTTAAGCGACATTTCAGTTTTAACAACATGCTAGTTACTCATCCGCTTTTAGAGAAATTATTTTCATGTGATCATCAATCCGGTTTGTACAAACCGCTTTGGTCTGCTGCATATATAGAATACTAAAACTAAAACAGATTGATGAACAAGTTCTTAAACGACAATGTCTTAAACTGCACAATGGTTTCTAACAAATTTCACAGAATTTGACTGTCAATGTCTGCTTAACCAATAGGTGATGGGGGTATTAATAGAGTAACTGTTAATGTCTTTAAATGACGTTTCATCTTATATTATTGAATGATATTCAACACGTGCTACAATAATATTGATTACATGGCCCCTATATCAAAATGATATACATCGTTTCGATTCACAGAAGACACAAATTTTGAACAAACATTTCGGTGATCAACACCTACTCCTAACAATAACTAGATTCTCACCAAATTCAGACATTTATGTTAACAATTATCTGCAAGTCGTTACAGTCCATTGTATAAGTAAGTAACGGGAGCTCAAAGAAGATTTTAACTGATAATGTATTTAATCAAAATATCCTGTTCATCGCTGAATCGATGTCAACCGCATGCATTATCTACTGGTGACGATGCAAGATTTATATGGATTATCCCAGACCACAGCATTATTGATGAAAAATAAAAAAGTTCAATCAGGAAAAACCACACACAAGACTCAACCATTACAAATGCACAGATGAGCGAGAAACAACATCGCACACGAGCACAGACACATAAACACATTAGAAAGAAGACAATCTCAAACACTAACACACGTACAAGTACAGAAATACAAAGACACATGAAATACATAAAAGAAAGTGTGACAAAGAGAGTACCGCCTTGTAACAATCAGCGGCAACTCTGTCACTAAGAACATAGGACAGCATATAATTTAGCAAACAATGTCTTTAAATGACACCAATTTCCATACGAATGATCTCTGCGTGACCATCTGTCGAAGTTACATCAATGTTTTCAACGATCGTCACAATCGCTAACAGTACATTTTAACGAAAATGTTCCTCTCTGCAACCACAACACGGAATGTGACGAAATTGCTAAGGTAGTCCTCTATCAAAGTTGCATAAATATATTATATATAAAGTACATGCAGGAAACACCGCACACAAAACACACAACAGCCCAAACAGCACCACTACGACAAACAGCAAATGTACATGTATACAAAACACACAACCGGGGGAAGATGGACATAACGTCTGCCTTGGAACAGTTAGTGACAAATGTCACCGTGGGTTTAAACCGGCTTGGGGGCGCACAACCTCACTATTTTATCCAGTCACCAGACTTCTCTAGTGACATAATAAAGGGGGTGCAAATAAGCTTAGGTTACTTCCGGTAGTAGAAGGTTCTTAGGTTAGTAGATAGGCGTAATGATTCTATAACCGTGGAACTATTTTAATTTTCTGTAAATATGAATAAAATTATGTTGACGGAATAGATCTAACAGAAAATTCACCAATATTATTATTCAAATAAGAAATAAGAAGAAAAACAATATAAACAAATGACTTTAGCTGGATTCGAACCCGTGCCTGATCCTACAAAAGCCAAAATCTAATCATTCTAAAGACGTCGTGCTTACCGATTACGCCACTGAGGCCACATGCAAAGTGACGTTGATTTATCAGTTTTATTAATTTAATTTACCGCTGGCGAAACGCGTTTTTGATAAAAATCAAATCAGGGAGCAAATATTTACAGATAAATAGTAAATGTTTTTTTTTCACTCTCATGATAATTAAATTGATAAGCTCTTACAGGGGCGGTGATTGTCATAGACCTAAATATAGCCTGTTCAGTTCCATCGATTTATGAGTGAAGTTAGCCGTATCTAAAAAAAGAAACCGAGACGAGGGAACTCGAAAAAAACCCAGAGCGCCTCACGGAGAATATTATCATGCTTGTTTCAATTAACATATCGACTCTCGATTAAAACGATCTTATTTTTCAAATTCAACCACGTTTTCCCCTCGCGTAATGTAAGTATCGAAACTATTTTACTCCGAGGTAGCTATTGTTTACGGCTTTAGAATGGAAATGAAAAGGGAGGTCCGTTGATCGAAAAACCGCATTTTCAATGCAAATTATTTCAATATTGTTATGTTTTATGAGCATATGAAAAAAAGATATAAAAACATTTACTGGATAAATAGGAGAGAAAACAAGCGTCGTCTCAACGTTTTCTCCCCTCGTCGGATAAAGGCGTCCCATCTACGGCACTAACCTATTATTCTCTATATTCCATCCCCATCCTAAAAGACAAACAGTGTTAAAAAACGTATCCCCTCTCCGACTATCTGCAACAGCTGCGATGACAAATGGTAAAGTACATGTCAAACGTAAACATATTTAGGTGAAGTGACTGTATCCACCTATCGCTAGTATACTGAATGATTGAGCTGCAAACAGAGTAACTGTAGAAAAGTAATAAAACGTACGACAAAAATGAGAGTACAAAGATGCTGTATAAGTATGTGACATGATATAAACACTCTAAATTAGTTCTGTTCTGAAACCGCAGAATTTGATCAAACGTTCTGTAAATGGTGTTCTATGAAATACCGTTGTCTGTACATTTGTTGTAGACATTCATAATATTCACTTGGCCTATTATGTAAGCGACACGGAACTATCATGGCCGTACTAATTAAAACAAAGTATTTAGATATGTTGGTGTAAATATATTCATCATATAGTGCTCTCCCCTGTTTGTTTATGTCATCAAAATAATCATTGATTTTTCTTTTTGGATGATCATATACTCTCTCCCTCTGTCTCATTACTTCTCTCCTCCCTGTCTAGGTGTATTTGTCTTTTCCACTGTATCTAAATAATAAGTGTAGATATATTTGTCCAAACCCTTTCGGCGTCAAATGTCAAATTGTTATATGCAATCCAGGTTTGTTTAATCATATTGTAAACTAAGAACATGCAATGAAAATGCAACTTTAAAAGGAATAAAGCACATATATAGATATAGAGTTGTGACAAACCTTGAAGTACCTGATCAGACTCTGCCTCGAAAAGATGGCGTCTGATCTAGAACTGCACTATTTGTCTTGGTACATTTATGAGACATTTGCCATTAAAAGGGTCCAATGAATTTCTATCTACTCCAGTCGCGAATATAGATTCGGTCCTATTCAAACGTTGAAAAAGTTTATTTGAGCCTGTTTCGAAATATATTAAGCATTTTCAACAGCATTCTCTTTCCAATGTCATATGAGAAACTCTTTACCTATTACGAACCTTGACTTCCTATTTTAAAACTTTTTTTTTTATTTTTTGCTAGGGATACCTGACAATGAGCTTGAAGATCGGAATCTTCTGATCGCAATGCATATAGATTTTACTATACAAAAGCGTTAATTAAAACGTACGTGTGATACGCTATAGATACTTTACATGGATGAGTTACCCGCCCGTCGCGTACAATATGTTATATGTATATTTGTATTGTTGCGTGATAAGTCCATTTATTAACAGTTGAAATTGTAACCCATTTTTACTAATACATTAACGTGGCAGAAATACGGCATATGCGACCAAATACACGTGGTTCGTAAGAATATGATCTGCTAAAACGAAGGCTGTCTTGAGCGATTACACGGCGCATGTGATCGACGGCTCTAATTGCGTGCGACATTTTGCAATAGATGTATGCTAGAGCGTACAAAACTACTTTAAACCAAACGGAATATATGCAACAGAACTAAGCACATACGAGGCACATCGACACTTTTGAATGTACCTTAAAAACCAAATACCCTCTAAATAATTTCTAAATTTCCAAAGAAGTATTAAATACCGTCTAGTAAATAGGTTTATATTTTATCGAAAGCGATGTTATCTCCTTTTAAAGCCTGAAAACGAGTTTGCACAATGAATGATGTGATAATAATCTATGTACCAGCAACTTGTTGAGCAAATAATTCCATTGCACAAATAACATGCATTGAATACCTAGCGCTAATCATAGTAATGTCTGGAATAAATATGTATCGTTTTAGAGATTTACGAGTCTAGATATCTGAAGTCCTCTGAATTGAACAGTTTCGTTTTCTAGGCATCAAGATTGTCAGTTGTCATTCCCAAATAAAACAAAAGTGGTTAATATTTGTGTCAGTACAAAAAGTTAATTTTTATGTCATTATAAGTTACAGCAATTGAACCCATTAACTGTTCAACTGTGAGTGTTTTATTTAGGGGACGTTCTCTACATGCTGCTAGCTATATACATGTACAGCGGAGAGGAATCACTGCCGTACTCACACGAAGTGCTTCTTTGTTCTGCAACCACAACCAAAGATGAGGTAGGAAGTACTGTATATATCTTACACATACTATTTATTTAAAGAAACAAAGTCCCTTTCAAACTTTTGTAAAATATCAGCTTTATCTGAAGCAAATATATCGCCGTGTTATACATTCGTTTAAATAAACTACAACATCCACACTCCAAATAGTTTTCATTTCTTTGAAAATGTTGATAGCACCTGTTCGAAATTTCCAAATAGTACAAATATGAGGCATACAGGAAAAATCACATTCAAATGAAACAGCCACTGGAACTGTTCTACAACGGGAAATATTATCCTGATGTAAAAGGCGGATGATAGTAATATATGTTACTATACTATCCTCCAAGAGAATGATCACATAGAGTACATGTTCATGGAGACTTTTTACGCCACCACACGGTACAAGCAATATAGACAAGTGATAAATGGCGATAGCAATAGTTCAAAAATGTTTTATGTCCGTTCCTGACTCTTTTCTGTATGATTATAAAGTTAAGTAGAGGAAGAAATTCATGATTCTCACCTCATAGAGAAATACACAGCTTCCCTTCATTATTGAGTACCTACAGTGAGCTGTGTTGACTAAAGTCAAACCTAGATAGGAGTTTTGCGTTCAAAATATATTAAAAATCATGTCTCTGTATCATTTTGAAACAGAACAATACAATAACAGTCAGCAAAGATATAGCCCTGTCACTGAGAGTAGATACAGACTTAATCTAACTGATGTCAACAGATATATGTTCCCTTCGACGTTTGACTCTGTTTTATGACGTTTTACCTGAATCTTGTGTAACGTACACTATCATTTCTTGTATTGGCGCTACGTGATCTGTTCAGTGTCGAAGGGTATATATTCAACACCAAACTATCCTATTGAGTTACGCAGTGCAACACTCAGCACAATCGATATATAAGGTTTTGTCATGCTCTTGCGTAAGGTATAGCGTCATATCGTGTCTTCTTTTTATGAGATTATTTTGGTTTTACGTCAACGTTAATATGATGTTGTTGTTGAACATGAAAGGGACAGTTCTGTGTGTATGTATGAGCGTGACATCACTCTATTTCACAATAATTTAGTTCATTGAAGGTTGTATGTTTATGTGGTCGGCTGGACTTGATATGTGTTTCTGGGTTTGCCTTCGACTCCTGCATGGCATATATTACATTTGTTTCCAAATGTTGTCATAATTGGTTTAGGTTTTGTGTTCCTCTTAACTTTGAAGGCTATTGATTTTAAACCTTAAAACATAATTGTATTGCCGTGTAAATAATATGCTGTAGCCCTAAGCTACTGATGCATGCTTTTCTGTCGTTTACATACTGGTTTTGCATTAGTGGTTTTGCGAGTATTTGATATGAAGTCCCATAATAATGATTTGTACTACATCCTCTAGGATATATAAAAATATTAAAGTTTATCTTCTGTCGAACATTACTGTTGCCAAATGTATTGTGCACCATTTATGAGTTGCTTTTCTTAATTTTAATTTGGTAAACTGTGTTTACCATGAATAAGATAATAAACTATTTATTGGCTGAAGTGTGTTTGAACTGGCAAGAACCCTATTTAACTATTACAAACTTGGTTTTCATATGCCCGTTTACCGCCTGTTTATCACTGAAGGTGATAGGATATCGCATCCAGGGTGCCTTGCTTGACGTTAGTGCAAAGACTAATCATTCAAATGTCAGAATACCCTGACGGGAAGTGGCAGTATGACAACTACCTGTGGCATTATACCACAGAGTATGACGGCAACATACCTGTTTCCAGAAGACTGCATGTGACTGAACGTCACTATATTTTGATTTACATTCCGTTTTCAAATAGAACATGTCGGGCCTATAACATCTTTTTAACTCACCCGTCATCAATCTAACACCATCATTGTATGTACTGACATAGGGTCGCCAAGCATATCCAGTCCAAACACGTCGTATAATATCGCATCATGTGTAGATGTATGTAATGGTTTATCATAAAACCGTTCTGTATTGTATTGTATATTTTTTCAACATGTATTTATGATTACAGTATATGTAGTTGATAGATAGAGATGGTGTACCATTAATCAATGGGTATGATGTATCACGGTAAAGTCAGTAATAAATCAATGTATTATTTCAAATCTGAGTTGGCAGTGCTTACCCAACGTTAAATTGATGGCAATGAAACACTTTTTTTTAAAAAGTAAATGTTTTGGTATATTTTGCTTAATTATGATATATATTTCTATTGACATTAAGACTTGTTACATGTGTTATTCAGACTACAATATTTATGTTTATTATAAACCCATGGTGATACTGTACATAAAATAAAAGTTACCTCTTTAAATAACAAAAATAGCAAAATGTTTGTGCGTCAATAATAAAGTACATGCACATATTTTTCATGAACTTGCCTCAAAGATCTTTTAACAGATTCCAATTTATTGCATGTAGGTCGACATATTCTGGAGAAGAGCTTTTAGGCCAACGGCGAAAGGGATATTTTGCCTTGCTCACATAGAAAAGCTAGAATTTGATGTCAGTGATGCTTCAGAACGATACCTAGAAGAGCATCTTCCCGGAGAACATCCAGGTAAATGCAAGAAACTGGGAACCCGAATAAACTATTGCAATAGCAGTTTTTACTCCGAGGAAAACTACACAGTATTACTCTATTACCCTTTACACATATATGTAGGTCCTAATCAGACCTTGCATCCAAACTCTGACACTAAGTATACATCGTCTTGGGGTCATATTTGGGAAGGCTATCTAAAACTTAATAACAAATTTGCGTTAATGTCACTCAAAAGTGATTTCAATTGAACGTAAATAAACAAGATTATAGTGCTGTTTAAATGATACAAATGATAAGCAGTTATATAGCTTTGCAACTTATTTTGATCTGAATGAGACGTTGGGAAAAGCGCACTTCTCTCCAGACACGGACACATTTGCCATGGTGATTCTAATTTAAAAGCGCACTTCTCTCCAGACACCGACGCATTTGCCACGGTGATTCTAATTTAGAAGAAACCTGAAGCAAATAAAAAAATGAAAATAACAGTTAATAAAGGGTTCGAGAAAGACAAAATGTGGTAGTGAAACCCCAGTAATATGTATTATTTACAATTTGAAATATAGGCCCCGAATACCGTTTGATAGTGATATGCAGCAGTGAAAAGGAATTTCAGTCAAGACTTGCATCAGCACTCGATAAGTTTCGACGTCCTGCTGTCCAGTTCGACAGAGAAGAGGTAAAGAAGTACGTGCAGAAAATATTGGAAACTAAAGGAGAAAATACTGCTGCTGCTGTTGATTTCGAAAGGTTGTGTATGTTTATAGTCATAATTCCTGTTGTTTTACAAAACATGTTTGCGTTAATGATTGGAGCGAATATTATATAATTTAAACACAAGCAAAACATACGAGTATGTCCATGTTGTCACACTGTAATATATATTTTAGCTTAAAAAGCGGCAATTCGTGTTTACCTGTTTCAGTTACATTCAGCTGACATTTTGCTAAAACGATTGTCAAACATGTATATTAAAACTTAAAACGAAAGCAATACGAACTAACACAATACTCATAAATTCAGTTGCAATATTTTCACTTCTGACGGCATTGACAGTTTGCAAAATGTATGGAATTGCAAAATAAATAAAGTACAACACAGCTAATTTCGATACCAGTAAAAGTAATTGTAATATGACCCCAGCACTCGTCACGACTGATCTCCATAAAGCAAGAAAAATGTGTATACAAATTTCGACTATGAAAGGATCAGTTTTATTTGTACCCATTTGAAGTGACTATGTGAACAGTAAATCAAATTTAAACTACATAGATTATAATGGTAACAATTTATGTATCGAAAATGGGAAAACTTTGCTCGATGAAAAGAATCAGTGTTTTCAAAAACATTCATACAGACAAAAAAGAAAACGTTTGATATAGAGAGTTATGTACAGTAAAACTTGACCTAACGGTCACCTTAAATGAACGGTCACGTCGTCTTAACGGTCAGTTTGAAATCCTCCCGACGAAAATCAGTCTATAATGCACCTGTTTTAGACGGTCACCTTCCTTCCGCGGCCAGCGGCCACCATATTTCACCCCAAACCCTATATTTCGACCCCAATGGACGGCCAGCAGACAGCCTGGCGGCCAGATTGAAATGTGTGAAAACCCAATACACAGCCAACTGTTGACACATGTCAAAATGGTGACTACGCATCGTAACTTTCCGACATTACGGAAATCACCGATCGAAATATCGTGACCGTTTCGGAGAGTTCCGTTGTGTCGAGAAAGTGCATAGATTGGCCGCTTCGGTGTTTTTCGTTATGTCGGAAGTGAACGAAATAAACCAAGCGTTGACCGTGGCCTTAGGACAAGATTATAGCCGATGGCCTTATAATCCTTTCAACTCCTTTACCTGTTAATATGCAAATATGGGGGCCGAATCAAAAGAGATAACATCAAAACAAAATATTCACGCCTTTTCCAAATGTAAGTTCCTCACGTTAGAGAATCGAGTGAAGTGTAGACATGTACATTTGTATTTCCGGATGTGTCGAATGATTCTGCCTGATGTTTATTTTTTCTTTTGTGCATGCAATTAAAGTACATGTATTTTACCTGTATTTACAAGGATAGAATACATTATGTTTTGGATAAGGCATTAAAGTTCATGTAGATATATTTTGCGTTTGTCTGGCCAAACAAAAAAATCTCCCAAAATATCCACCCCTCGATTAAATGGTCACCTCGCTTAAGCGGTCAATTTGGCCGCTTCTCTTGACTTGCCGCTTAACACAGGTTTTACTGTATATAAAACTATATGGTATCAAATAGACTTGGATGATTTTTAAATGACAAGTGTAGATAACATTATTACCAGTCAGAGTAAATCCTCGGAATTTGATTGGTCAGTTTGCCTAAAACTGCTGGGGTGTACAGTACCGTATTCAGCGGCTTCCACGGAGAATACAGAATTATTCAAATTTGACGCGTGACGTCATTCGTTTTGTTTTTATTTTTAGCGTCGATTCGAAAGTTCATATCGTCCTTACTCCAATAATTCTTGATGGATTACGACCAAATAATCGATAATAAACGTAAAAAAATGTATCTCATACGTGCCTCAATTTAACACTATCAACTTATCAGTACAACGTGTTACCGTTAATGTTTACAAGTGAAGTTTCAATTCTTCTTTCGAAATTGCTCTGAGACGACGTCATATTTGCTCTGTGATGACGTCATGTTTTCTTTGTCATGTCGTCATACAATTAGAGATCTAATGTCGGCAAAATAAGAGTTGTTCGTTTCTTAATTAGGTAAATCGGATCTCTGACTGGTAATAAATTCGTTACACGGTAATTTGGCAGGGTGTACGGGCTGGTATGACCGGGTTATACCACGTATTTCCTTCGGCTAACACCTCAGTAAATACGGGATCTAACCCGGTCATACCAGCCCGTACACCCTGCCAAATAACCGTGTAACTAATATTATCTAATCGTATATGGTACCTATCGGAAGCAAGGAATCCATATATTATAGCAAACATTATTTACTTTTACCGATTGGTCCAATCTGCAAAATGCTTACACATTTAGTTTTAATCAGATTTATTATAAAATGAAAATTGAATTGTCAGATATTCGAAGCAGTATAGTAAATTCCCGCTAATGCGACTACCTAAAAGAGGTATAATTCTGGGTGCTAGATGCAGGAGGTACCTTAATGCAGGACAAAAGTAATGCAGAAAGAGGTGATTTGTGCATTATTTTTGTCTATCATTAAGCAACCACCTGCTTATAAAGACATCCATAATTATTCATTAAGTGGTCGCATTAGAGATTTTGTACTGTATTATAATCGCATTACTCATATAGGTAGTGTACAACGTTTCTAAAGTACTGATAAGGTAAAATATAACTAAAGCTTGCACGCATAGTTTTAGTCATAAAGAGCCATATACGAACCATATTATACTTTGTTATCATGCAAAAATCTCGTAGACAATTAACTCTGTTAACTTTCTTTTAAACTATATTGTAACAGGAAAAGAGAAAAAATAATGTTACAAAGGCATCATATTAGCGTTGATTTTCATTTGGTTCACGTTTGATCGCTGTTTGTAAAAAGCCTATTCGGTTGAAGTTTCATCTATTCACAATGACAGCATTACGATTATATGGTTTAAAAAGGATAGGTGTAAGAAAACATTCATCATAAGAAATATAAACCCGAATTAACATGCATCATACCAAAATCGTTGTACATGATGGAAGTTTATAACGGCAATGATAATCTGCAGGTCAACCGTAAGGGTTGTAGCGTCTACGAGACCAGGACTTGGAAAAAGCTTGTATAAGAAAAGACGGGAAGAAGCTTTGCACAACGTTTTCAACGTTCAGGCGTGTAAAGGCCTTACAATTCCATTGTATGAAAAAACTATAAATGAAGGGTTCGTGTTCAAGAGACTTACAACAGGTCAACGCCAAGAATGCATTCAAATTGTACATATTGACTTGGCACACGAGGTAAGCATCATCAATTGAAAACAATTATCATAGCTTGACGGCAAACAAACGTGTGTCATGTCAATTGGTAACAACTGCGATTTGTACTTAACATTGTACATGTTTACAATGGATTAATAACAGCAAAGGTAGCATTGCAACGGTATTTCTCATAGAACTTATTTTGAGGATATTTGCCATAGCTTACTTTTAATGGACATTTAAAATGTTTAATGTTACTTTGAAATTGGGCTTTGGATATTGGCCTATTTGAAATATAACAGTGTTGTAATGTATTGAGCGGAGGTAATCACTTTACTCTGTTATATTAAGATAACAATAACGTATAATTCTGATATTATTTACACAGCGAACTATTATTAAAACCTCAAGTCATTATCCACATGTAAATATCTGAACATCGTGATAAGAACAACCACGAAAATCCCCGATATCACACAATTAACTTCAGCATTTTACAAACTTAAGACATTTACTTAATAATATTTTCTTTGAAAAAAGCAGTATTAGGACACGACGAATTCCATTTACTTTTGAATTAATAACAATCTAAATTTAGATAGCATGTACCAAAGAAAATACTGCCGCTGCGAAATTATTTTAGGTAAATAATTAAAAGTTTACCTTTGCATTATAGTATATCTATCTCTCTTTCTGATTGCAATCGGCACCATACAAAATGACTGCAATTCTGGACTGAAATCTGTGTCGCGAACGCTTTTTGCACTACAATACATTTCCTTGCAGGTGCAAACGGGTGTAGATCATCTTCTATTCCAAATGTTTGTTTTGGGTTATGTTATGGACAGAAGTGGCAGAGTTTGGAGAAAGTCATCTAAACATTTTTACATTATTGAAAATATGCCACTACAGGACAACAACCAGGTACTTTTCTCAGACGATGTTTGTACAGTAGTTGACAAAACTATTTCATGTTCTAATTATTTTAAAAAAATGGTGGTTGATTATCATAATTATGCGATGAATGATATAATTAATAAAGACATAGGCATTTAGTAGATGTTGTACGCACCTGTCAACGATTTTATGCTAATACATCGAAATCACATAGATGATTCGAAGAGACCGTGCTTTATGCAGTTGATAATATTACTGTTACCATGCCATGCACGTTGTTATTTAAAAACATGCAATAGTGCTTGAGATGAAATACTTACTATTAAATAGTTGTATAGCATATACCGTGCATGGTGTTATGCTATTAATTCTGGAAATATAATGCATTACTTGACACATGGAAAGTTTGAGCTGTGTGTTGTTTTGACGTCATTTGTCTAATGTGTCTCATCGTTTACATTTGCTGTTCGTTTTTGCCATGATGCTGATCTGATCGGGCGACTGTGTGCGTTCTATGTAGTGTTTCTCAAACAAAGCATTTAGTTTCTATCAATGAAACTAGATGGCTTCTGAAAACAATATTGTTATATGTAAGTTCCAATTCGATCATCTTGGTGTGTTTGTATGTGTTAGTGTGCGTGTGTGTGTGCGTGTGCGTGTGTGTGAGCGTGTATGTGTGTATTTGTGTGTGTATGTGTGTGTATGTGTGTGTGTATGTGTGTGTATGCGCGTGTGTGCGCGTGTGTGCGCGTGTGTGCGCGCGTGTGCGTGCGCGTGCGCGTGCGCTTGCGCGTGCGTGTGCGCGTGTGCATGTGTGTGTGTGTGTGTGTGTGTGTGTGTGTGTGTGTGTGTGTGTGTGTGTGTGTGTGTGTGTGTGGTTATAACTATAATTCGTCTTTGTCGGTTAAGATAGTAGTTTCACCCCAACCTAAAGTGTTTATTCGTGTGATGGAAATTTTATATTTTGTATATACAGTAAGGTATTTGGGAATTCTGCTAGGATATATAACACTATAGCTTATGTTAATATATGCATAAACAATTGATTAGTGGTAAAACAGTGATGTGATACCGCATGGTCTATTCATTCTTTTCCCACAATAATTAAGAAACAACATAAACAACATGTCAGTCTGTTGCGGTGATTAGCGGTCTTGTTGTTTTTGAACTGGTTATATGTAAGTTTATTTTATGTGACTTTAATCAGTAGAGAATATCACGATTTTAAAGTTATTTATTACTAAGCCCTCCAGCACTGTTTGAATATGTGCGTTCTGATAATGTTATGCGCGGAAACATTCCGACTGTCTTGGGATACGCCAGTTGTTCTACGTTGGCGTTGTTTGTTCCATTTATAGAAACCTCTCTGAATTCTTCCTCGTCTAGCTGGACGACGCAATGAGACAGAAATTATTCAAGCGCCATGAAAAAACAATTCATTTTTACTAAAATATGAAAGCGATTTCCATTTTTACTAACCTCATATTAGTCAAAACTCCTTAAAAAGTAAATTAAATTCATGTGATAGGGTAGTTAATGCATAATTGTAACAAATCATTTTAAAAACTGTTTTTACTCGAGCAATCGAACGAAATATATCTAAAAATTCTTCTGTTTAAAATAGTAATCTTACAATTACAAATTACCACAATCTATATATATTTCAACGGTAGTTTCTTTTTATAGATACAATAGTAAATGAAAAACAAAATATTGTTGTTTGATTTATTTTAGTGCGTTCACGTTATGATAGGTGTTCTTCCAACCATAACATGCTGGTCGCCTAGTGAGAGTTTAAAGATACTGAAGGACGAAAAGTCACCCAGTAAGTGTTACTGATTTAAATTGCGTCTATTATAATAATTATGTTTTAAATTCTATCACTAGAGTGTAAATTTCAAAAATAATAGACCTATATCCATCATGGATCAGGTGCAAATTCTGATTTAACTAAAGTTTTTATGTCATCTTCATCTTTGTCATTATATCATAATTTCAAGGGATATCTCACTTCCATATATAACCTATTTACTTCACAACAGCAGGTGTTAAGTGCTTGTGTGGCGGTCGTAAATGTCGCCCGTCTTAGTGTTATTATATTTTCTGGTCTTTCGGGATCATTAGTTATGATGTTATTAGTTTTGAAAATTGAAAACTGCTTAAGCCGGGTTCATGAATAGTGTTGCATTTGTATTAACTACTTATGAACATAAACAATAAATCCGAGTCTGCAATTTTCTTTTTTCGCATTGCTACCTTTGCTTTCGAGGGATCTCCCACTTACAGAATAGTTTAACAATGGGGATGATATAAACAAAACATGCACTTTCAGACTTCCGAAAAGGTGACCAGACATTCGATCAGGGTGTATTTGAGAGCAGAGAGTTACAGAGGACATTTCAATACTTAAACAAGCATGATGAAAAGGGGACTTTAAGAAATATTGATACAACCAAAGTGACAGGCACTAAACAAGAATGTCTTGAAGTACTGCTGAGGTATTCAGTCTGTCAGATTCATCTGTACTGGTGATTTCTCGAAATCATTTGCAAATAGTTGTGATCCACACAAGAGGTTAAGTAAATGCCTCAATGCTTTACACTCCTGTCAAGATTTTGAAGAAAAACTTGCTTATTAATAAAAGCACACAGGTAATTTGTAAATGTTCCTTAGCTAAAGTACTCGGATAATATTAACTTTTTAGCGTAAAGAAGAAAAATAATACGTCGTGTTATCTTTGTGTTGCGTACATGATATACGAAATAGGTATAATGCTTCACTTGTTCTAAAATTATGCGGATCAGTAATGTTGAATGGTTTCATGATAGCGTATACAATATTGTGAAATTATTTTATCGTATTCATCAGATACTGTGGAGTTGAGGATCCTACTTGGGCGGAACTACATCATTTTATATCGTTCATTAACAACCAGCTAGTAGCGTTTGAGAGTAACGTATTTGTGTGCGCAGTTCCAGAAGAAGACCTACCTGGTTTTTCCACGTTTGTGTTGCGATTTCTTATACAGATGTCAAAAGTAAGTTGAATGATTGACCTAGGAACCTCCGCATGAATTTCAAGTACCGAATAACAAGTGCACTATCTATAAAGTGAGATCCAACATGAATGTAACTGCACCATGTAGTGCTTTAAACTACGGGTATATGCATCGCATCGAGGCTTTGCTAACATTCCATGGATAAAACAAATGTTTAGACCTGTTCAGACATTAGTTTAGATGACGATGGGGTATAGAGTAGCAAGGCATCTTATCAGAAATGGATTTCGTTTGACAAATATCTTCTTTTTCACCTTTACACCAATTATAGGTACAGTACAGACCGCCCAGACTTTTTGTTTTTCGCGTTACCTGCGCGAACAAAATTAAGTGGGCATGAGATTCCAGCCTGGACAATTTTTATGGATCATTGCAAAATATGTGTCCACCGCGGACCCAAATTTACCCTACGGGATATTACCGCCGCGGAAAATCGCAGTCCGTGCTGATATCATCGTGGATTGCGATGCATCATTGTGGACACTACCTTATGACTGGCGGTCGTTTATTCGCTTGAGGTGTAAATTATTACGATAAGATATACAAAAGCTTACATGTACATAAACAAGTGCATTTTTAACTGAAAAACACATATTGAATACTGTCAGATTTAGAATTCAAAATGGAATTTAGATAACATGTACGTGAACAGATAGCCTTCATCCAAATTCCGTGACTGAAACGAGTTTTTTCTGCTCAAACTACAATGTATAGTCAGATTTTAAGGATTACCAGATTGTAAATGCTCGAGAAAAAGAAATAGATATAAAATATAAGCAGTCATTGTTTTCACAATCTGATTTTCAGAAAAAAAACGTAGCGCAAAGATTATATATGTCGGGAGCATTCGGACATATTTGTTTCGACCCCACACACGTGTTAAAGGGATGGAGGGTTGTGTCTCGGAAAAAAAACATTTGTTTACTTCTTGAAATACTTCTTTTAGAAAACCTTATCCGTTACTCTATAGTTTGTGTTCAGTATTGAAGACAATAGTGTGCTTCAAACAGGCTGACTGGGACCATTTTGCTTTACTCTCAGTCTGCTTTAAGCTACCGTCTGCTGCGCTATAGAAAAAATTCTTATGCCGCATATTCATGAATGTATAAAGTGGAGGAATATATTAAATGCGTTACAATGAGCACCTTTGGAGTAAAAAGGTTGAACTTGGGTCTCATTTGAAGAAGAGATGCTAACAATTGATTAAAAAAATGATTTAAGTTTAAAACGCGTCTATACTAATACGCTATACTGTATACTTTGGAGTAAAAAGATTGAGCGTGGGTCTCATTCGAAGAAGAGATGTTAACAGTTGGTTAAAAAATGATTTAAGTTCGAAACGCGTCTACACTAATACGCTATACTGTCACAGTTATTGTATTGTATGATCGACCATTCAGTGCGGATAAGATTTACGTTGATATCAAAATTAAGATGAGAACTATAAAGGATCTGTCAAACATGAATTGGCATTCGTCTTGGGGCAATTATTCCGTTATTCATTACCGATATAAAATATAAAATAAATGTTGAGATGATAGATAGTCATAGAAGGCAGTTATATATGAACACCCAGTGAAAGCATGGTTAAAATAATTTCTATCTAGCACAAAAGTACTATTTACGTAGTGAATTCATATATGCGGAAACGCATTTTCTTAGACAGAGAGAGAGAGAGGGGGGGGGGGGAGAAGCATAAAGACAGACGAACGTACCATTTACGTAGTTAATTCATATCTGCTTGCCGAGACGGAGAGAGACGGAGAGAGAGAAAGAGAGAGAGACTGGGAGAGCCTATACAATCTATTTGAAATTCATTGTTCAATGATTTAATGCGTGTAAATGTCTTAATAAAAAACAGTGGCGGCCATATTTATTGTTTTAACACGGCAGGTTTTAATCGGATTAGGGGTTTGACAAGCCTAGAGGCATTAAACAGTTCTCCCGTACGCAATAAATATCATGTCAACAAGTTTGTGTCGGATTGTTTTATCTAAACTATTTGTTTGATATCTTCGAATTTTGCTGATTTTGATATACACGACACAATTTTCAACAATGAATTAAAACACGATCTTGAGGTGATACATGTGCGTTTGTTATTTGAATACAGAATGGCTCATTTAAAACCAAAAATTATTTAACATAAGTTCGATCTAAGCAATTATTTAAAAAACTTGCTATTTATTAGAGCAATTTCTAATGAACCTGATAGGTAGTTCTTTTGGATTTCTGAGTTCGAGTCACAAAATGATTTATTGTCGAATTAGGCTAGTGTATTTGTAGGAAACCAACCCAAGCATAATAATGGCATTTGGGTGAGTGGAGTGATCTTACTACAGATACCTTTTCTTGACTGCAGACCCTGGTCAAAATAATAGCCCTGGTCAAAGCCTTACGGTGTAAACCCTATAAAACTCTGGCAAACAGTGTCTACGCTGACCAAAACTTGATCAACAATGTATACTTGTTATTCAGATAAAAAACATTCCTATGTGTAGACCATCTAACAAATAAGATGTAGACCCTGAATAAAAACCTGACAACGCACCCTGATTATATATAACCTGTCTGACCAAGATCTGATATTACAGTGTAGATCCTGATAACCAATGTAGACCTTACCAAGTCAGATTTACAATGCACAACTTGATAAAGCCATGGTAGTGTAGACCTTAATCAGTACAGTCAGACAGTGTAAACATTGATCAGTACTGTCAGATAGTGTAGACCCTGCTTATCACTGTCAGATAGTATATACCCTAATCAGTACTATCAGATAATGTAGACCCTGATCAGTACTATCAGATAGTTTAGACCCTGACCAGTACTGTTAGATTAAGTAGACCCTGATCAGTACTATCAGATAGTATAGACCCTGATCAGTATAGTAAGATAGTGTAGACTCTGATCAATACTGTCAGATTGTGTAGACCCTGATCAGCACTGTCAGATAGTATAGGCCCTGATCAGTACTATTAGATAGTATAGACCCTGGTCAGTAATGTAAGGCAGTGTAGACCCTTATCAGTACAGTCAGATAGTGTAGACCCTGCCCAGTACAGTCAGATAGTGTAGATCCTGCTCAGTATAGTCAGATAGTGTAGACCCTCATGAAAACTGATATTTCGTTTGTTTGTATCCCCGCAATATAAATAATGTGAGGTAGCAGGGGAGCGGAAGTGCATGATAAAGAGCCTTTTAAGTGATCCAAAGGGAAGATGACTATAAATCATCCCCCCCTGCGCTGAAACATCAGGGTAGCTTCCGTACATTGTAGAGCACCCAAAGCGAGCATTGGTTTAATGTATGACCAAAAACTTTCCTTTGACCCTCATTATACTGAATTATCGCCCGCTTCAAATATGTAGGCTGAAAAATAAATGATATAAACTTTGCTTTATTTCATTGAAGAAGAATGGAAAAATGAGAGTCAAACATATTGAGCCTAATCAGACTCCGAGTTATTCATCATCTGTTCAGTATACAAACTGTTTGCAAATATTAAAGAAGCTACGTTCGGCGGGTTAAGGGTTGATGTGCATATTTTTTATCTATTGAAACTGCAAGGTCCTACAGAGAATGTCAAGTTTTCCTACATGTAATATCAAGCTTACTGAAATTGTTATTTAAAAGTATTTTGTTTTTCTTTTTTCTCTTTTCTTTCTCTCTTCCCTTTGTAAACAAATATCGACTTGTACTTGAATAATTTGTTTCCGCGACCACACATCGAATGTGTGTTACTGTATCATCTCCAAAGGCAAGTGACTGCATAATACAGGATAACAATTTTTCTAAAGTCACGTCTCGAGTTTCCTGTACTATTTATCATATATTTAATACGATGTACGGCTAATGACTGCTTATGTGTCTCATCATTGAATGCCTGTTAAATAAACGTATGTCTGCAAGTACATTTGTACGTACATGTAGAATCTTTCAAATAAATGGAATCCCTTTAGCAAATGTTAATCAATCAACGTCGTTGGCGGAACCCCTGCTTAAGTGTACCGACACTCTCTGTTATATTCCGTTTAGCAGCAACCTCTATAAGCCCCTTGTGTTACCGTTTTACTTCCGCAATATATACTCCTTAAAACTGGAGGTCTATGACATTAGGAAGTTAGGATAATGTTTTTGTCCTAATTTTTTATTTTACTTGCTCTACGTATTCTACTTGCTCACAGAGGGTAAAAAGAAAATGCCTACATTGCTCTAAAACAGATGGTCAATTACACAGGACAACTATAATGCAGAATGAGTAAGGATCTTCTAAATTACTTCAATTCTGCAATTAGTTGCCATCTGTTTTAGACGACTGTCAAATCAACCTTTTTAGAATGGTTGTTATGCATGTTGTCTTAACCGAGAATCTTTCTAAACCGACATTGCAGCTATGGTGCATTCAGTTGCCTGTTTTTTTAAATGCCAGTCAGTTCAACTGTATTGAATGGTTGTTTACTTCGCTATATCGGTTTGAACCTTTCTAATCAGGTCAGTTTTCTCGGTATGGTCACAGGGGTCGTTTTAGAAGGTTTTGAAGTATTTTTGTTATTATCAGGATCAGTTACATTTTTCTTAAAGCATCAATTAAAAGTAGCAATTGGCATTTAGATTAAAATATATCCGTTTAAAAAGAAAGACAGTTGGCGTATGAGGGACGTATTTTGCTATTCGTATAAATGATAGGTATAACCTCTGCAAAGCAACACTCTGAGGGATATTATCGACTGTTTTG
The DNA here is from genome assembly GCA_963576725.1 of Azorinus chamasolen. Lineage (NCBI taxonomy): Eukaryota > Metazoa > Mollusca > Bivalvia > Cardiida > Solecurtidae > Azorinus > Azorinus chamasolen. The sequence goes on along the minus strand of OY755240.1, from coordinate 17,849,798 downwards.
CCGTTGTAGAGAGGTTGTTGCAAATCGGATGTTAATTTAATGACAGATATCTCGTAAGAGACAACTCACTAAGGAATACCCGGGATCTTTGAACAGAGGTGGCTGCTTAATGCAGGACAACAATACTTTTATCTTGCATTAAGCTGCCACCCGCTTTAAAACCGACCTTTTATTTGTATCGACGTGGAGAGGTTCGACAGTTAGCTTTGGGGATTCATTTGATGTGTCGTTGAAAGGAGGTGTTTGCTATGCAGAGGGCCGTTGTGGAGAGGCTGTACTATATGATGTAAACCACTTCACTGTCATCAATTATGACGTAATAATTCGTCTAACACAGTCACTGCAATTACATGTTCTGCTTACATGTTCCATCTACTTTTCTTTATAATAAACTTATGATATGTTTTACTTAAGAAACATTGATATGAGTGTCAAACAGTTTGGATCCTTATCAGACGCGGCGAACCATTTTATGTGCCGCAGTGGTCAAAAGAACTCCTCAACACATTGCGTATTATTATATGCATACAAAAAGCGGTTGATTTGACCTCTTCGATTCAATCTTGATTTAAAGTGTTTAAGTGGATAATATAAACAATGGAATAATATAAATGTGAGAGATGTAATCACTATCGCAATCTGTGACGATCAAAGATTGGATTCCGCAATGTGTGTAACTTTTAACGCTAGGAGCCACCAAAGTAAGTTTAGAATTAAGCAATGCTCCCCTTCGTTAGGTAGGATTATTCCATAGCAACATACACTTCCGTCGCAGGTGCGGGCGTGATAAAAATGTATATCTGCATATTCACCGTGTAATATTTCCCATTCAGACGTTTATTTCTCATTGAATGTGCTAATTTGTGTGCAACTATCCGTCTATTTATCGCTAGCTTGTGAAATGACGGGATATTTTTTTACAAGAGATGTTCAAAAGTACCAAAGCGAACATACGCTCCATTCGGTAACGATTCTACTCGTACCTGCTGCACTTAAAGAGAGCTCATACATCAGCAGTTTGACCAGGGACTGTTCTGGTTGCTTAACAGATTATAATAGATCTCATTATATAGTTTCTACATGAGCCAAACTGGCATATGTTCATATGCCATTATACAAAATCCAAGTAATATTCATGATGTCATCATATCTTACACGAATGTTGAACAGGAAAGGGTTAAAGAAGTGTTTTTAACATCTATTTTAGTTTTCTGATATATATATATATATATTGAAAAGATAAATTGACACCACTTGTGAAGATTTACATTTTTATTCCCTACCGGTGTATATATATATATATATATATATATATGCAATGAACCGGAATAATCGATATAAGTTTTATGGAAGGTCAACTGAATATACTTTGAAAGTTTGTTGAAATCCATCCAGTGGTAAAGATGTAATTTAAAGAAATTCACCAATAAACTATATGTTTAGCTCCTATGACCTACTTATGCAATTAGACTTACCAATTAAGTATCATGAAGGGTCACCTGCATATCATTCAAGTAAAATTTTGTGAAAATTCAGAAACAATTTAGGAGAGGTTTAAACAAGAGAGCCATGATTGCCCTATATCGCTCACTTTCGAATTATAGTTCTAGATAGAGATGAAATAAAGAAATTGTTGATGGACAGATGGTGGGTGGACAGACATACAGATATACAGTTGTACAGATGGATAGATGGATGGACGTCGGACGATCACAAAAGTTGTAAATTATACTGTTGTTTAAATATCAAAGGCTCATACCTTTAGACATGCCCTAAATTTGGCTAAAACAGTCAATTTCGTTTTGCAATACACATTGCACCCAAGTTTGATTAAGGTAATTTAAGACGATGGATGTTAAAAAGTACTAATTTATGAACAAATTGGGGACAATAAATGGCTTAGACAAATCAGTGTCACTGCAAATAAAAGTATACAACCACTTTTGACCTTTTACCTCGTGGATACTCCTTTAGATGATTCAGATTAGACAGCACCTTTTTGCTTATGTTGCTCTGTTTGCTTATGAAATAATATATATAATTATATTTTTCTACAACATTAGGCATTGTCACAGATTTCTTTGTGATTTTGTCATTGAAAATGGCAAAATCAGCAATTAATATTCATATCCACTATATCTTAACCCTTTCCCTGTTGCATATGACATCATGAATATTCATTTACTGTATAATATAATGACATCATTATGAACATAGGAATTGTGTTCATGGCAGAACTTGTCAAGTAGATATACCGGTTTTATAATTTCATTAACAAACAGAGCAGACCCTAATTAGACAGTTCCTACAAGTGTCATCTGATCTGGGTGAAAAGTTGTTTTATGAGGGAAATGATTAATGATTATACACCAGATATAGTGTTAAAGGACAGCAATCCTTATTTATAAAGTGGCCATTCTAGAGAGGTTCTACTTTACTGAAATGTCTGTATAAATTTCATTAAAAATATCATGTTTGTTAAACAAAACAATTCTAGATATACCAGTCTTTATTACAACATGAGAATATATAATATTTTAATCATCTGTGTATATTTTGAATTTAGATAATCCTTATTTTGATACTATGGTTTCTTCAATCTACCCAAAAGAACTGTCTTTAAACAAAGCTAATCAATCTGACATTAATGCTTCATTTTTAGATTTGAATCTTTCAATTACAATTGATAAAGTTTCGTCCAAAGTATACGATAAAAGAGAAGATTTTAATTTTAAAATTGTTAATTATCCTTTTCTAGATGGGGATGTGCCACGTTCTACATCTTATGGTGTTTATATTTCTCAACTTATTAGGTTTGCCCGAGCCTGTTCTTTGCTTGAAGATTTTAACAGACGTAATTTAGTTATAACTGATAAACTTCTTAAGCAAGGTTACAGATATCACAAACTTCGGAAAACCTTTTCTAAATTTTATTATCGAAATTTACCTCTTATTAGTAAATATAATTGCAATCTACGGACGTTACTGCGACAAGGCATTTCTCAACCAGAATTTTATGGGGATGTTATCTACAAACTTAGGAAAATTCGGGGTCATATCCATTTTCATGATTTGTTTATAAAACGCATTAAAAAAATTAAAAAGAAAGGTTATGATCCTATTATATTGCAACACACTGCATGTTTGGTTATCGACCCTTTTACAGTCGGTAGCTACGCTTCCCTCTTTGCTTGCGCGATGACAGGCCGAGGGTAGTACTCTATGATGGTATACTCTTAAACTTGGATACAGGAGGAGCTTACCAGACTCATGTATTATTTTTTCCCTGTCGTGCCCTTAACGGCTTGCCTGCAGGTGCTCTGACTTCAGCAAAGTCATTGAGTACATATTTGACGGATTGTCACAGTTATTATGCTATGTTTTACATGTTGTCCTGTGTTCACCGTCGTCTATGTTGTGGGTAAGTCCAGCGGGGATACCTTTATTTACAATATTTGTAAAGCTAGGGTGACTTTGAGAGAAGTGTGAGGTTAGGACGTCCGTAAACCGGTTTAAACCCCCAGTGGTGTTTTTGCTGCTGACCGTGCCAAGGCGGTACTCTCTTTGTCACCCTTCCTTTTGTTTGCCTTGCGTCTTTATGCTTGTGGTTTGTTCATGTTGTGGAACGTTTGTCCCTGTTTCTTGTGTGTCTTTTGGTGTTTTGTGTTCATTTCGTGTGTGTGTGTGTGTGTGCATGTGCGTTTGGGTGTGTGGTTGTGTGTGTGTGTGTGTGTCATGCTGTCTATCGGTGTTTTGGTGGTGGTTGCGTCTTGCATGTGGCTTTGCCTGCTTGACTTTACTACTTTTCCATGATGATTGACAACCCGGGCATGAACTGTTCACCTGAAATGAAAATGAAAAAAATCAGGATCAGGTTCTCTATTTATTTTCTTTAAAAAAAACCAAACAGTCCTTCTAAGATTCTCCTATTAAAATATGTACTGATTTAGGTTTTGATACAATATGGTATAAAGTTAACAGCATGGAAAAGTCTTCTAGATGAACACATGCCAATAATTTGATTTTGTAAAACTGTATACATGTATATATATATATTTGAATAATATATTTCTTTATTTGCAGAACACCTTTTTTAGAGTAAAATTTAGTAGATGCATTATTATAGTCATGTCAGCAATAACAGAAAAACTGTCAACATGTTAACAGTATACATCACCAAGAAAGCTGATACACACACACCCTTATTTGTATTTCAGAGGGAACTTAGTATAGGTATATGTATCATAGACGTATTAATACATGTACTTATTTCAGTTGAAAAAGCAAAAAAACATATTCCTCTTTAAAATCAGGTGAATTATCTTAAATTGGTTGCTCGGATAGTATATGGCCCTATAAATTATATTTCACTGCATATTTCAATATTTGTAGCATATACACTTTGACCTTACACACAGGCGTGCTTTATATTAGGACAAACTATATCATAAACATACAAGCAGATTAATAGTTCAAGGAATGATCAGCTCTAGTTTGTCCTTTGGTCTTAAAATGGTTTTTGGTCAGCTGAAACAGAAAAAGAAGCTTAGTGCAGAGATTTTTCACAAATAATTTAAAAATGATATGTCATTCCTGTAGCCAATTGATGCAAATTCACAATTTCTATTAGAATGATTTCCTTTACCTTATTATCTAGATCATTATTATTATGAAAGAGTAAAATAATATCCTTGAAATATCCCAAAATGCAACTCAGTTGTGTAATCAATAATTACTAATCTATATAACCCATTCAGTATTTAATTATTTATATATAAGAGGATTACAATTGAATGAGAAGCAGTATATACTCTGATCAGAGGTCTCCTGTAGGAGCTCTCTGATATTGGTCTACACTGGTTGCTATTACCGTACTGGTAATAGCAACCAGTGTAGACCAAGATCAGAGAGCTCCTTATTTCAAACATTTTACGGTATAGATAACTCTAGCAACAGTGAACATTTGAATGAATAAAGGACAGAATTAACTGTTTTAAAATTTAAAGCTAACCATGAGTTAAATTTAATATTTCAAGAAGATAAATTGTGGAATGACATTACAAAATTACTCGACCGACATACATTTTCAGGATACCTTTGATAACACAGACTGTTTAACCCTTTCCCTCATATTAAAAATGCCTTATCACTCCTTTGCAAACAGAGAAGACCCAGATCAGAAAGCTCTTGCATGAAACATCTGATTGAGGTCTGCTCTGTTTGCTTATAAAATGATAATTCAGCTGACAACAGTTTCTACTGATACCAAGAAATCCTGTGTACATGTGCCATTTTAAATATTCAGTTAGATGCCATTTGATTCATGATGTCATTATTTCTGCTGTGAATACGGAACAGGTAAATGGTTAATCATTTCCTTCTGCAAATAGAGTATACCCAGATCAGATGGCTCCTGTAAGAGCTGTATAATTGGAGCTGCTCTGTTTGCTTATGGAATTATAGATTGAATCTAGACTTTCTGCCACAGTCAAAGTCCTTTGTTAATACTGCTTTAAAATGTTTGGTTCTGTAATGTTCATGTCCATGATGCCATTATACATCAATATTCAACAGTAAAAGGGTTAAAGACGTGATGACATAAGTGAACCTCTCTACAACAGCCACTAAACACGCATGTTTGGGGCGTTTCATCCTTTATTCCATAGATATGCCTTTCTTTGCCTAAAAGCAAACAGAGTAGACTCAGAACAGATGACTTCTATAGCTCATTCCCTCATTTTGATGCCTCCGCAAAAGTCACCTGTTGAACCATTTGTGATAAATAGAGCAATTGCTCCTATTTACGGAAATGGTTCTGAACTACAAAATTCTGAAATTGTCCCTTTCTCTAGTTAATGCTCATTTTCGGTAGATGTATTCAAAGAGGTTGAATCTGAAAATAGCCTATGAGGGAATGGAATAGGAGCCAACTGATCTGGGTCTGTTCTGTTTGCTGATGACATGATATAAATATGATTTTACAAAACATGGCATGATCAAACCTAAATTTCTGCGTTCATATGCCATTAATTAGAATAACTAGTATGAATGTTGTAATTATTTCTTGCACACATGCATGGAGGAAAATGCATCGCTGACATGACCATTACTGATCAAGATGTACACTGATTGCATAGGATTATTGCAATCGACTCGACGGCACATTAATATTTTCCCCTGATACAGGCCATCTAATGCTAACTAATTCCTCATTTATCAACTCTTTGCCTTATGTAAGCGCATTTTGACGCATCTACAAACAGAGTAGACTCAGATCAGACGGTTTCTATAGGAGCCGCCTGATCAGGGTTTGCTCTAAGTTATGGGTTTATAAAGATCTGAATAAAATTATCCTGTGATCATAGGCCGTTATAAAAAAACTTCATCTTATTAACATGCATTACGTCATTACTTACTTAGACCAAAAACGATTGATAAGTGTTATGAACAAACTTACCTGTGATAAGAATGTTCTTTCCTCAGTAACGTGGTGCTATAACTGCAGAAATTCGTACGATAAATATGATTGTACTAAGTTAAGTGAAGCGGCCCCAGCTACCTAAACAGTAACAAAGTATGTGGACACCGGTCCCACTTTCATTTGTGGAGCGGTTAGTGGAGGTTGAGTTATTTCCCTTCAATTAAAAAGGGTCCAATGTCAAGGCTGGTTCTCCGCTTAGATCTAACGAAAAAGCAATAGCAACAAATACAATACGAGAACGCCACTAGCATTTTTATCAATGGAATTATCATTTACATCAATAGACGTTCAAGTAGCATACATACAACTGCAATAAGTAATATACATAGGAACATAGTGCATTTCGTTTACACCAAGTAACTTGAAATTACCAGACATGCAATTGCAAGTAAGAATAAACAGCTATGACGAAACATGAATAAGAATGTCACTTACATCAAGAGACTTTTGACGGAAATTCCCTTCCACACAGACAGACAGACAGACAGACACACCACACACACAACACACACACATACACACACACACACGCACGCACGCACGCACACACGCACGCACGCACGCACGCACGCACGCACGCACGCACGCACGCACGCACGCACGCACGCACGCACGCACGCACGCACGCACGCACGCACACACACACACACACACACACACACACACACACACACACACACACACACACACACACACACACACACACACACACACACACACACACACACATACACACACACACACACACACACACACACACACACACACACACACACACACACACACACACACACACACACACACACACTGCTGTGAACGGAACAATTCAATTTATCCTGTGCACAGAAGAACATCTGGGATTTTCCTTCATCTGTAATTAGCAGGACATCGTGATATGACTGAAACACTGTTAAAAAAAGAAATAAAACCCGATAAAAACTAAACCAATCATCAGATTTGATGACATAGATAGATTATGACTAAAAAAACACATTCTTGACCAAGTAGGATACATACGAAGACACACTTTTGATTGTAATGTCTTATGTTCTGAAACAATACCATATAAGTAAATTCTTATAACATTATAACAGATTTATACACTGTACAATTGCAGGATTTCTCCAGTCGTTCTCTTGATTTAAGCGACCAATCATCTAAAACAACACATGATAAAGATCTACAAATGTATCAGATGCGACGAACTTGGGAGAGCAGGTACATACTATAGAGTTTATTGAGTTTAGTTTAATTAATAGTTCGCTCTTCATAAAGTACATGCATATATGAATGTAATATCATGCTATAAAATATGGTTAATACCCAAATATCAGCAACACACATTTCTATAGGAATGAAGCACATACACGTCCTCATATCCACAGGAGAAGGACTCGTACATGTTTGGTAGTCATATGCATTCGATTTCATTTTATCAGGACACTTAATATATTAACATTCGAAAGAAATGGAATTTTGTTATTAATAATGTAAGCAGTTTACCCAACCACCGATTACTTATCCATGTTGCAGATGTGCAAAACTTACAATATTGTATGCGCATGGAGCTCTTGCATTTTACATCACAATTGTTTATGTGCATGGATTGCAATATGGTATGAAAACATATGCTGTGACATGATTAAACCCAGAGTATATTTGACAGATTATTCGAACTATGTTTAAAAGACGTACTGTTTCCGTAACATGCTTGTTGTTAGCAATAAAAAACATACTTTACTTTTGTCATTGAACATACCATGTTTTCACTGTTATCTGTCTTCGTTACCTTTATAAAAGTCATTGGCAACATTGCAAACTTATTATTTATATGTAATGGGAATAGTTCAGGTCTCGTCGTTTTTTTCTCTCGTATTTTTGTATTGTTTAATTAACTAAGGTATCTTAATTTATCGGTTACATCTGTGTTAACATCGATTACATCTATGTTTAACTCTCAGCAATCACTTTGCTTTAAAATTTATTAGCCCCCATCCGTACCTTTTCTTCAATTCGGACAACACGTTTACATTCGTTGGGTTCCATATCGATCGTAATACAGGAAACATGACAGATCTGCAAACGGACACGATTCTAGAAACCGGTGTCATGAAGCGAGACCTATATGCTGCACTGGTTAGAAACAATGCGCCAATTAAAGAAAACTTCAATGAATTGGACAGGTACATATAATATTTTTAATCTCAATTAAGAATATTGTTTAATAATATACATTGATGTTTTATGTTACATCTATAAATAGAGGAAAGATTCGTTAAATATTAAAATTTCATTATAGTTTTTAAATACAAAGTGCGGTCAGATGGTAACCCGATATGTTCTTGTTTGCAAGAAGTGATACATTTGCAACACTTTAATGGACTCTTTTTCAAAATGATTTCGATCTACAAGTAGGATATGTTGCGAGTATGAGCTCTTGCAAAGGATAAGGTACATACATATCTCATAAACTATGAAAGTCGATATAGTCTGACATTTGATACGTCAAGACTGTGTCAAATCTATTTTCCCCTTGCCCCGTCTTACGGGGTTTACATATATCAAAATATTACTTTCGCTAGAGCTTGTTCTTCTGCCGATGAGTTTAACAGTCGAAATATCACTTTAACTGAAAAGCTGCTTAAGCAAGAATATAGATATCATAAACTAAAAACAACATTCTCTAAATTACCTTCGAACTATCTCTATTATTGGAAAGTTTACGTGTAATCTTAAGGCGTTCCTGCGACAGAGTATCTCACATCCGGAATTTAATGATGGAAAAGTAGTAAAGTCAAGCAGGCAAAGATGATTGATTTACAAACTTCGAAACATTATTTGACAAACCAATTTTCTCACTTTTGTCATCAAATATATTTAGAAAATCATTAACAGGCATGTACCCCTATATTGCTACAAGATACTGCATGCCTGAATGTCAACCGTTTTACAATTGGCAATCACGCTGCTTTCGTTTCATGAACGCCGCTAGGAAAGGCTTAGTACTCTAGGAAGACGCCTTCTGAAGTCTGGAAACGGAGGAAGGACGTTCGGATTTTATTCCATTTATTTTTTATGATTAATCTGGATGCATCTCAATCACTGAGTACACTAGCGATAGTTGGATCCAGTTTTTTTTACTTAAATGTGTTTTCGTTCTGCATTCAGTCGACAACTTCATTTGCCATCGCGATTAATGAGATTAGTCGAAACGGAAATATTTTTACTTACACTGCGTGTCTTTTACGGTGGAGATGGCATCAGCGTGAGGTTGGGTGTTCCTAAACTGGTTTAAGCTCTAAGTGACTATTGCAACTGGCCGTTCAAAGGAGGTACTTCCATATTAACTTATTCTTAGGTTGTTTTGTCTTTGTGTGTCTTTTTGTGTTGTGATAGATATGCATATTAATTGTGTTTACTTATAGAGGTGCTGTTCGGACGTCTGTTTGTTTTGTACGTCGTACTTCCTACCTTGCACTTATATACACATTGAAAGTAATAGAGGTAGGAAGATATCTATAAGGCGATGTGATAATTTAATTTCTGCTGCACTGCTGTGACGTAACTGCTCACTTTGATAAACTATTTTGCTTTAAACGTCACTAAAAGATGGTAATTTTGAGTGACAGTATGACTTTATGTGTGGGGACCTCCGTGGCCGAGTTGTTATTGTCTTCATCTGAAAATCGCTTAGGCCCTCGCCAATTTGGGTTCCATTCCCGGTCCAGACATTTGGAGTTTTCTTGTGAGAAAGCCTTCCGGTTGGCTTGCGGTAGGTTGGTGGTTCTACCTTGATGTTCTGTGCTTGGAACGGTGCAATTTGTTCCCTGTAGGGATGAACCCCTGGAGTCTATCTCTACTTGTATTTAGATGGATGTCGTTATATGACTGAAATACTGTTAAAACGGCATAAAAGCCGATAAAAAACAAATTCAACTTTATGTGTTTTGGTAGTTGCATCTTGTGTGTGACTTTCCCGGCTTGACTCTACTATTTTTCATAAAATATTGATCAATATTTAATGTTGTACCAAAGGGAGTTCAATAATCATCCATGGTAAAATGTTTCATTCTCAGTGTTGTTATACCTTCTGATCCTTCGAGATCATGAATTTCAGTACTTCTTGTTCTGAAAATTGAATGCGGTGCTAGGGGGTCGTGAGCAGTGTTGCACTTTCAATCACTGTTAATGAACAGACTCAATAAAACCGAGTCTGCAATTTTCTCTTTTTGTGTTGCAATTTTTGCTCTCGGGGGATCACCCCCTTTCAGAATTTAGATGCTTCTTTGAACATATGTGAATTGTCTGTGCACTCACCTAGTGAAATCTGATGTTATAATGTATTGACAACCTGCAGCAATACTACCTGACGATCATATTACATGAAATCCTATGATTTGCAACCAGTGACACGGTAACTACCCCATTAGACCTCAAATACCTAACAGTACATGTATGAGTAATGCAGCGAAACGTCGTACACAAACAGTTACACACAAAACACACACAGCCCGAACAGCACCATGACAAAAACATCTCATGTACATGTCTATCAAAATATAGATGCATACAAAGAAAAAGCATAAAACACTATAGGTTGGGAGTATGGTAGTACGGCCTTGGAAAGGTAGAAAAGTCAAGAAGGAAAAAACAACCACAAAACGCAACCAATACCGAAACACCAACAGAAAGCAAGGAACACATCTACACAACGCACAAACACACAAGACGAAAACATAAAACACGAACAAAAGCAAAAACAAAATGCACCCAACAAACATAAAAGTAAGGGTGGTAAAGTGAGTACCGACTTTGAACGATCAGTGGCAAAACCACCACTGGGTGTTTGAACCGGTTCACTGACGTCCTAACCTCACACTCATCTCAAAATAACTCTAGCTTAACAAATAGTGTAAATAAAGGTACTTCCCCACCGCATATACTTATTTGCGCTTAGAACGACAGCATCATTAAATTTCCGGATACTTACTGACTACCCATTGCACATAAAAACAGTCAAAGGAATTATATTTTCTGATATGGTTTTATTACAGAAACGACAAAATCAAACGAATTTGCAAGGTGATGGGCGTGGAGAATCCTTCTGATGTAGACAGATCATATGAACTTACCACGGACAATGCTAAAAAGATCCTTGCAATTTATATGAGATTCCGGTAAGTCTTAATTATATCATTAATTGACGAAAGTACAAACATGAGTCATGCAGTAAACACCACATACAGAACAAACACTCGCCCGAACAGCAACACAAGGAAACAGCAAATGTACATTACTAGAAAAAAACAAAAAGAGACACACAAAGACATAACAAACAACCGCGACGGCAAATACCATGGTAAAGTACATGTATAACGAAAAAACATTTAATTTAACATACTGTATCCACCTATCGCTAGTGTACTCAATGATTGAGCTGCAAACAGAGTAACTGTAGAAAAGTAATAAAAGGTACGACAAGAATGAAATAGTACAGATATCCGACGTTCTCCTTCCATTGCTGGATTTAAGAGGTCGCCTTCATAGAGTACTAAACCTTTCTTGTCGGCGTACATGCAAAGAGGCCAGCGTGAATGCCAACTGTAAAAGGGTTCACATCCAAACATGCAGTATGTTGTAGTACGACAGGATCATATCCCTTTTTAATGAATTGTTTTACACATTTGATGAACAAAGTGAGAAAATGGGTATGTCCAATATTTTTACGAAGTTTGTAAATCACATCACCATAAAATTCAGGATGTGAAATACCGTGTCGCAGAAGCACCTTGAGATTACATTGGTACTTGCCAATAAGCGAGAGATTTCGATAGTAAAATTTAGAGAAAGTTTTTCTTAGTTTATGGTATCTATATCCTTGCTTCAGCAGTTTTCAGTTAAAATGAGATTTCGACTGTTAAAATCGTCAATAGATGAACAAGTTCTAGCAAAACGAATAAGTTGAGATATATAAACCCCGTAAGATGGAGCACGGGGAACATCCCCGTCAAGATGAGGAAAATATACAATATTAAAATCAAAATCATCTCTTTTGTCATATATTTTAAAAGAAATATTTCCATTATTAATTTAAGGTCTAGATCAAGAAACGCTGCATAATTGTCGGACGGGTTAGCTTTATTCAATTTGAGTTCTTTAGGATAAATTGTAGGAATCAGAGCATCAAAGAAAGGGTTATCTAAGTTAAAAATACCATTCAAATATCGACAAGTTTCATTGAAGGCTTTTATAACATCTTCTTGTGATTGAGGATTCAAACGCAACATGAAATCTCTCTCATAGCAGTACAAAAACAAATCTGCGACAAGTGGTGCACAATTCGTACCCATAGGAATACCAATTACCTGACGGTATATAGCATTCCCATAACGTACAGATATGTTATCCAAAAGAAAGGTTAGTGCTTCGCAAACTTCTGAGCAAATCCAATTGGTGTAATCACCAGTAATCACATGACCAGCCGGAGAATAGCAACATTTTGAGGTGGTGCAATCTCAATTATCAGGAATATTATCATTAATATTAAGGTCGGCCACAATTTTATTATAGTTGAAAATTGTATTTCTGATGGGTTTGTTATATTTATAGCAGATGATAGGTGGTTCTGTATTTTTAAAGTATTTAGGAATAGTGTCAATTACATTTTTGTCTCTAAAAATACTTTGGAGGTCAATAAAATCAATACCTTTATTAATAAAAGGAATTTTCAAGAAGAATCTTTGGTGTTCAGATAATTTGTCAATGTGCTGATAATTTTATCGGCTTGCTCGTCAATTTCTTTTAATGAACATATAGATAAGGAGGAAAGTCTAGAAAGCATGGCATGCTTACCCGAAGTTAGGCGTAAAGTATGTAGATCAAGAAGAGTCATTTTCAGACGCGATTAATTCAGATATAAATATAGCTTTCGATTTAAAGCTACTAGTAGCCTCCTTATCATATGTTATATGCTCAACAATTTGTACTAAAACATCTTTAAAAGAATGGCCAGATTTCCGAAAGTGTTGGTATAAAAAATTGTTTAGTTTACTATTTCGACACTGATATGCATGCTCACGAAATCGAGTCTTCAAAGCACGTCCTGTTTGTCCTACGTACTGTATACCACAACTAGGCGCGTTTCAAGTTAAAATATAAATAACGTTCGTAGTAGTACAATCAACGTCTGAGTTTATCTTGACATTAAATGTTCAACCATTAACTGTAGAATTTATAGTGGAATTACAAGAAATGTTACTACAACATATGTACCTCTTAGCAAAGCACTTTTGGGTTATTGTATACACTCTGTGTCGCCTGCATAAGGACCGTTTACGAATAGAAGAAACATTTTGGACAACATATTTTAAAGGTGAAAGTACAACTCTTGGTCCATTGAAAAAACATTTATTAATAGAAAGAAATGGTATGTGAAAAGATGATGCCGACTGAAGATTAAGTTGTTTTAAACGAACAAAAGGTTGAAGGGAAGAGGAATTAGAAATATTTCTGGGTACTTGTACAGACGACACAGATTGTATATTTATAGCTTTCAGTTCTATAAGAGGTATTTTAACTTTATTCATATTAGAAAGTGATAGAGGGGCACCTGTATTGTGTTCATCAACACGTCAATTACATTAGTGTAGCTACCAAGTGCATCAAATTGTTGGTGAACACTACACCTACGACGAGGTGCATGACATACTCATGATGTAAGAGGCGAATGAGAGTTGTGTATGTTAATTGCATATCCTGCAAGAGAATGATAACAACATCGATTACGTGAACACATTTAAATCAACTTATGTATTTGAACAGTTATTAGAATTGTTTGGAAAAAAACAAATGGTACTGTAGTCAACAGTTCGGCATGTTGTAAAATCGTTTTAAAATATTAACTACTATTGTATCCATTTCACATTGATACTCGTTTGCAGGATATCTTAAGGGGTAAGTACTCGGCGATATGCAGAATAGAGACATACACATTGTTTTCCATTTGGCAGGTGCAATATCCCTGTGATCATCATGGGTGAAACTGGATGTGGAAAAACACGTTTGGTAAAATTTTTATGTGACCTTCAATGTCCAAAAGGAGAGAAAGTGACAAACATGATATTAATGAAGGTAAATTACATATGTTTCAAATGAGCACTTATTTGATATAATATCGTACATTTTCAAGGCAGTTGTCATTCAATGTTTGAAGCGTGGTTTGTTTTTTCAGCAAAAATACCGTTAACTATACTATATTATTTACTAACATTAGAACAATCAAATACGTAATAATCGAATTATCCATATGGAAAAATAGTCAAACAGGGAGAGCCACACACGAAATGACACCGCACCAAACACCATCAAACAAGAAACGGTAAAACCACAAGTCAAAACATAACAGGATGCATATCAAGACGAAAAACATTAAACATTAAGCATATTAAACAACAAAATTGACCATAGGCTGGAAGCTGGAGTACCATAAGCTACTGGGGGACTTAAACCTGGTTTACGGGTACCCAACCTCGTCCTTATCCCACTTTCACCAAAGTAAAAAAGTAAATAAAATCCCCCTCCAGACAACTCCACAACATGCATAACGATGCCTGCCAAAATGAAATGATTTAAAAATAAACGTTAGAGGTAAACATCATTTAAATTACGTCATAATTTAAAAGTACGGGAAAACTATATGAAACACTTCTACACCGACATTTTATAAAAAAATAAATCGCAAGAAGATACAAATACTGTTTTGTTTGAAAAAGACATGTACTCGATGACTATTCATAGGTCAGAACAGCTGTGGAGAAGTCATTTGGGGTACGACAGAACTGGTAAAATACAAATATCTAATTTCCTCCCTCCGTAAACGGGTTTAAGAGGGAATCTTCATAGAGTATTAAGCCCTTTCCGTCGTCACACAAGCAAAGAGGAAAGCATGACCAACTGTAAAGGGGTCGACCACCAAGCATGTAGTGTGTTGCAATATAGGGGGGTCATATCCTTTTTTGATAAATTATTTAATACGTTTGACAAACAAAGTATCAACATATGTGTGTCCAATAATTTTTCGAAGTGTGAATGTGAAATACCTAACTTTAGAAAAGTACGTAAATTACAATTGTATTTGCTGATGAGTAGAACATTACGGTGGTAAAATTTTGAAAACGTTTTACGAAGTTTTGTCATATCTGTAGCCCTGATTTAGTAGTTTTTCAGTGATAATAAGGTTACGATTGTTAAAATCATCAACAGAGGAACAAGCTCTAGCAAAACGAATAAGCTGAGAAATGTATACACCGTAACATGTAGCACGGGGAACATCCCCATCCAAATGAGGATAGTTAACTATTTTAAAATTAAAGTAATAAATTCCAGAAGAAATCGTTCCATTGTTTATAGATAAATTTAAATCTAAAAAGGCTACAGATATGTCAGAACTATTTGCTTTATTAAGCTTGAGCTCTCTAGGGTAAATTGAGGTTATCATAGAATCAAAGTATGGGTTATTTTATGTTTCATGCTGTCTATCGGTGTTTTGGTGGTGGTTGCGTCTTGTATGTGGCTTTGCCTGCTTGACTTTACTACATTTCCAATTATCAATATTATATTAAAAATGTCGTCTAAATAACGTGCTGCATTGTTAAAGGCATTGATGACATCCGCCTGTGAATCTGTATTAAGGTTAAGCATAAAATCCCGTTCATAACAAAACAAAAACAAGTCTGCAATTAAAGGAGCACAGTTGGTTCCCATGGGTTCCCATGGGAATAAAAATGACCTGGCGATAAACAGAATTACCAAAATGAACACATATATTGTCTTACAGAAACGTAATTTCGTCACAAAGATCTAAACATACATAAGTCCTAAATGTTTATTCGATAGCTTTGCACATATAATAACTATAGTGCTGCTAATAGTGGTGAATATTTACCGAATGCTAGAAACTGGATCAGTGATACAACATACCATACATCATTGCTAGGAAATAGTCATTAATAGCAACGGTGTTAAAAAGTCAAACACAAACATGCATGATATATCTCTTAGGTCCATGGAGGAACAACAAATGAAGATATTAAAAAGTGTGTGAAAGAAGCTGAAGATGTGGCAAAAGAGAATGTGAAACAATATGGAACAAATATGTACACTGTATTGTTCTTTGATGAAGCAAATACCACGGAGTCCATTGGTCTCATTAAAGAAATTCTGTGTGATAGGAGACTTGAAGGTGACGAGATGCAACTCGTGGATAATCTTAAAATAGTTGCTGCCTGTAATCCTTACCGAAAGTAAGTATCTCTTATTCTAACATGTAGTCCAGCCTTGTAATCCTAAATCATGTTTTAAGCGCACTTGAAATGGGTTGTAAGGACAAAAACTACGTATTTCATTTGTAAGGAATTTGAGTTAAAACAGGGTTTGGAGTATCACACACCTGTTGGTCTTGTGTTTTAGGAATATGTATATACTATAATACTATGTTTGAATGACAAAATAACAACATTATTCACTCTTATACAGAAAGATAATTGCCTTGTAATGATGACTAACATGGATTCAATGTATTGTATTTTTTCTCATCTAAATGTTGGTTTGACTGTGTTATTATTATTATTATTATTATACCACATTTATATAGCGCTCTTTTCACACGGGATATGTGCGTTCAAAAGCGCTGTACATGGATGAAATCAATAATCGGAATGAACCGCATGATTATCTATCCAGACAATGAAGATTTACAATAGATGTGCAATAAATATAAAAATCACTAGCCGGACAGTCAGTGAAGGATATACAAAAAATATACAATAGATATGAAATCATAAACCGGAATGAACGGCATGGTCGTCCATCCAGTCAATGAAATGTATGCAATATATATACAATAAATATAAAATCACTAACCGGTAGGAACCACATGATTATCCACCCGGTCAATGAAAGATATGGAATAGATATACAATAAATGTATAACCACTAACCGGTAGGAACCGCATGATTATCCACCCAGTCAATGAAAGATATGCAATAAATATACAATAAGTATAAAATCACCAACTGGTAGGAACCACATGATTATTTATACCAAGTCGGTGAATTATAAGCAATATATATACAATAAATATGATATACAATTAATATGAAATCACTAACCGGTAAGAACCACATGATTATCTATTCGGTCAGTGAGAGATTGATTCCTACAGCATATCCCAAGGGCTGCAATGGCAACGGAATCGTAAGGTATGAGAATTGATGATTATAAGCTACTTTCCCTAAACTGTCCTAGTAGTATATGTTGAAGAAATGTGTTTTCAGAGATCTTTTGAAACATGCCAGTGAGCTTGCATCTCTAATGCCTGATGGCAGAGCATTCCAGAGTTTTGGAGCTGCATTCATGAAACTTCTCTCACCGTATTTTACCTTACGACTTTTTGGTACAACCAACGACAAGGAGCTACTTGCTGACCTTAATTCTCTGCGGGGCCGATACACGTCAAGCATGTCGACAATGTACTTGGCGGATTCATTGTGCATGGCTTTATACGTAAGTGTCAGAATTTTGACTTCAATGCGATGTTGAACCGGAAGCCAATGAAGTTCTTTCAAAACAGGCGTGATATGATCATATCGAGGAGTCCTGGTTAAGATGCGGGCTGTTGTGTTTTGAACTCTTTGAAGTTTCTGCAGTGTGCTTTTTGAAATTCCATGCAGCAATGAGTTGCAGTAATCTATTTTTGATGTAACCAGAGAGTTCACCAAAGTCTTGGTAGCATCAGGTGAGAGGTACTTTCTTATATGACCTATTCGTCGTAGCTGTGCATAACTAGACCTACACACCGAATTGATGTGTGATGCCATATCCATTTGTGAATCGAGCCATGTACCGAGATTCTTTATACACAAAGACGGTTTGATCTTGGAGGGGCCTACTTGCACACGAATGTCTTCAGGTACTACTGTGTTTTTTGCATGAAACAGGATGACCTCAGTTTTGTCAGTATTGAGCTTCAGCATGTTCTGGTGCATCCAAGAGACTATTTCGTTGAGACAGATCTCAACTCGTGATAAAGCTTCTTGTTGACAGGAAATGTCTTTGGGCTTAAAGGACAGGTATAATTGCGAGTCATCGGCATAAAAATGGTGCTTTAGCCCATGGTTTCTGCAGATTGAGCCGACAGGTTTTGTGTACATGATGTAGTTTTTTGGTCCAAGGACCGATCCCTGTGGCACGCTATATTTCATATTAATTGGGGTGGACAACTCCCCATCTACTGACACTATTTGATAGCGGTCATTTAGATAGGAGGTCACCCACTCAAGGGGTTTCCCAATGATTCCGAAGTCTTTTTCAAGGCGCTTTAGCAATGTTTCGTGATCGATAGTGTCAAATGCAGCCGATAAGTCAAGCATCACCAGAACTGTTGTTTCATCTTTATCTAGGGATAGAAGGATGTCATTCTGAACTTTCAGAAGAGCAGTCTCTGTTGAGTGATGTTTTCGGTATGCTGATTGATAGTGCTCATGTAGATTGTTTGAGTTCAGGTGGGACTCAATGTGTTTGTCAACCACTTTTTCTAACACTTTGGAGACAAATGGCAGATTTGATATAGGCCTATAATTCTTAAGTTCATTTGAATCGAGATCTGGTTTCTTTAAAATAGGTCTGACATGTGACCTTTTGAAACTTTTTGGAACATAGGCATTGTCTAAAGAGGAGTTTACAATGTTTGTCAAAATCGGTAGGAGTTCATCAAGGCATGACTTTAATAGCCATGTAGGTATTGGATCCAGTTCGCAAGACTTACAGGGGGATGCCTAAATGATCTGTCCTACTTCTTCTACTGTAGCTGTAGCAAACTTTTCTAATACGTTTGTTGAATGCTGCATCGCAGTGTCAATCGGCGCACTGGATACAGTGCCTGATGCAATATCAGCACGTATTTTGTCTACTTTGTCAACGAAAAAGTCACTGAATTCTTGTGCAAGATGCTTCGAGGACGAAGTCTTAGGCAATGAGATGTCACTAGTTGAACCTAGCAGATGCTTAGTGACTCTGAAAAGACTTTTTGAGTCTGCCTGGCATGCTTCAACTTTCTCTGAGTAAAAATCAATCTTTGACTTAATTAGTAGCCTGTTGACTTTGGCACACTGTTCTCTGTATAGCTGATGGTCTATTGTGAGTTTGGACTTTTTCCAGTTCATCGTCCATTCTGAAATTGTATCGGGAATTTAAAGTGGCGAATTATTTAATAGGACTTTTGTAAACAATCCAATTGTATGAAAACTAAAACAGAAGAAAATATATGTTGCTTTCCTTAAAAAATTTTTTTTTTCACTTAATCAAAAGCAAACCGATACCCACTGATAGAATAAGATATCACTGCCAAATAACCATTACCATTACATTTTTTGTCAAACCGGAATGTATTGTGATCGGAATAGTAGCATCTTTGATATTCGAAAACTTAGTTATGATGATGAAAAAAGTGACAGTTGTTCTTCAAGAAATTAGAAATGAATGTAAATGTATACAAGGAGAAGTTCTTGACACCAGCAGTTGACATAAACTAAACAAATGTACGTTTTCACATTAGTATTCCGATGGTATCGATTTTACGCAAAGACGCAGGTTAAAGACATCTGTTGACAGGCTAAATAAAAAGTATCTCGAATTGCATTTGCGCACAAACCGAAAAATAATTGCATATCAAAAGCGGACGAAAACCTCATAGCATTTGCGGACGAAAATATAACAGTTCAGCATGTCAAAAGCGCACGGCATTTTGGACGCCTAAAAATGGATTCCTGAATTTCTGAAACAAAGTGCATTATCTGCGATACACTTTTATACTGTATATATACATTGTGACAGTTTAAAATCCTACTTCCACCTCGCCGTGATGAGCAAGGGACAACTATGTTAACATATGACAGTGTTTATCATAGGCTAACGGAAGAGGTACACGTGCGCATTTGATAGTAAAAACTTGTGCGCAAATGAAACTTTTTTTGTGCTCAAACGAAGGAAAAAATATCCGCAAATGATATGCCAATGTGTGCAAATGCAAATCTGCTAGAATATTCTGAATAACACATAGATCACATAGATCAGATACTGAAATGGGTATACAGTGCACGTATGCCCCGGGCTAAAAAGATAATTTGCACTAAATGTTAGGGGACTAGACAGAAGTCATGGAGAACAAATATCCCTGATTTCCTCAATAAGCCAGAGCCAGGTAATGCATTATCAACTACATATCACAAGCTGGCTTCCTTTAGAAAGCAAGCCAATGAGAGGCCAGTAGCTGTTATAATATGAATAGGAGAATCTTTTTTAAAAGTGAATGTTAAATGTAGATTGGCATAAAACGGTAAAGATTTATAGAAATAATGGTCGTGTGTTACGTACATGTAGTTGAAAGCGTAAATCAGAACAAAATGTAATTGTACTGGATTAAGCTTGCACTAGTATGTATAGAGTTACTTGTGGTTGTGTGATATGGAAACAAATTTGTCGATGGGAATAAGGAAATTGAAGCAGACCCTTAGGGCCAAGCTAGATGGCCCTTAATCGCTCATCTGATTACCATAGATTTAAGATTATAGCTGAGTAGCCCCAAGACAGGGTCAATGGTGACCTAAGGGACAATATCTGAACAATGTTGGTAGTGGATCATGAGCAGTGGTTCTGGAGGTGAGACTGCATGAAGATTCAGCTAAAAATGTGACCTCTAGAGTGTTCACAAATTGTTTCTACTATATGACCTAGTGACCTAGGTTTTGACCCCACATGACCCACTTTCAAAACTCGTCCGAGATTTTATCAATACAATCATTCTAAGTCTATTGAATATTGGACAAAAAATGTGACCACTGGAGTGTTCAGAAGGTTGTCCTACTATTTGACCTAATGACCTAGATTTTGACCCTACATGACCCACTTTCAAACTCGTCCGAGATTTTATTAAGACAATCCTTCTGACCAAGTTTGATGAAGATTTGGCTAAAAATGTGACCTCTACTGTTCCCACAATCAGTATTTAACCTAGTTGTAACCCGACGTGAGCCACTTTCGAATTTGTCCGAGATTTTATAAAAAATATTCTGATAGTTTCATGAAGATTCGCAAAAAAACCGGCCTCTAGAGTGCTTGCAAGGTTTTCATACTATTTGACCTAGTGACCTAGTATTTTACCCCACATGACCCACTTTCAAACTCTTCTGAGATTTTATCAAGACAACCATTCTTAGTTTCATGAAGATTATAGGTACCCACTCCAGGACTTAAACCTGAAATTATTGTGAGATATTTGGAGTTTTAAAGTCATATCCGGTGTTTCGCCCTCACAACGGATATACCTTTCATATCCGATGAAGAAATTATTACGTACTGTAAAGTAATTTTTAAAGGTCAAGTAAACAGATTGGGTTTTCGTCAAATTCTGATAGTATACAGTTAGTTAAACACTAAGCTAACCGTTTTTATCTAGTTTTGATTTAAATCGAGTTTTTATTGTACCGCGAACCATGAATTTTGAAAATCGATACATGATTATCTCCCTTGCGTGACGTCACTGATGAACATTCCGCCATTTTACAATTGAGCTAGAACGCAATCATGGAGGTTGAATATGACAGTGATTTGGAGGATATCTTCGACTCAGATTCTACTGAAAACATTGTATCGCCGTACTCGTATGAACCGACAACATTTTCATCAAAAGGCTTCCCTGATGACCAGGATAATGTGTCGGAGGACTCTGATACTGATCAGTCTGTCTCCGAGGAGAAATCAACGCGACCGGTTTCAGAATGGTAATTTTGTTGAAATTTATAATTATAATCAGTTATAGATATGCGATATGAAGATCTTATTCAGTCTGGTTGACCATCCTGCAGATATCTTCCGCTGTATGTATTCAAAAATGCGTAAATATATCTAGACTATGTCGTGGAGCAACCGTTTTTAAGATTGACACGAATAATTATAAATTACCAGTACAGTAGGCCTAATGTAAACATATCTAAAAGCAAACTTTGGTAAAAACACCACTAATTTTCTACAAACCATACACTCTTTAATCCATAAATACGCCTATGAAAACAGATTAGACCCAGATCCTATGGGAGCCGTTTGACAAGGGTTTCTCCGTTTGCTTTTATGAAATGGATATAATTCTGAAGCTTCTGCCATTGCCAAGAACTTCTGTGTACACGTGTCATAAAAAATTATTTGCATGTGTCATTAATGTACATGGCAGCATTATTTCATACATGAATATTCGTGGAGTGAAGAGATATGTGGCCAGATCACCATTTCTTTTCTTTTTTTCCATATGTCCGTTTCAACTGTTTTGATGGACAAACGTGGAATACATATTTTCGAAACTAGATATTTACAGTCTTGATGGACGAACGTGGAACACATATTTTTGAAACTAGATATTTACAGTGTACTTGCCAGTGGCCACATTAATTTCATTGGGGAATAGTAAAAGAAAAAGTGGACTTTCACAGCTGATATGTTTTAGACCAGAGAACCTTATAGCTTACAATTACACGTCTGATCAGCAGTTTCTCTTCTGAATGTTCAGCGTGGTTTATAAACAAATGTATAACTTTGCTTATCACATATATCACTTTGCTTTTATGAAAAGTTTCCATTTAAATATCTTGCATATAATTATCTGACAAGCTGAACAGGCAAGTTAAGACCAGGGATCAATCCCGGGACGCCTAACATAAAGGGCGAGTGCTCTACCGACTGAGCAATCAGAACGTTTCGACCGCTTACTTTTTCACCCAGTACCTGGTCTGTTACACTACTCCCCCATTTCCCTAGAGATTCTCCCCGAATCATGGGTATTCACAGGGTCTGATTTTAAAGTTGGGCACCAAATGTAACAGGACTGGTGAAAAAACATGCAGCCAGACCAGGGATCGGACCCGGGACCCCTCACTTACAGGGCAAATGCTCTTCCGGCTGAGCTATCCGAACCTCTTACTGTTTTACAACCAGTACTTGTACCTGGCCTGTTACAATATACATGTAAATAACAATACGGAGAATGAAGTGTATTCATCTGGTTAAAGAGGAAAGTTTTCAGACAATTGTCTGAAATATAATGCAAGAATTATTCATGAAAACTATCTACTTAACTTTTTATCTTGAGATATGAGCAGGAAACTTTTATAGAAATTATGTGGTGTCAGAAATATGTCATCATATATATATGTTATTATTTTTTTTTTAATACAAATGTTATTTAATATTGATGTTACAATGTATAAGTCCTTATATTGATAGTTGATCTCAAGACATGATAATATTCGACTTGATGAAGAATAGTGTCAGTACTCTTCAGACATAGATGATCAGTTTGATATGGTGATGGCTGCTCATGGATGACCGGTATGTTAAACACCCACTCTTTGATGAGATCATACTTGAAAGCATTTTGTGTTTTATTTCAGGTGCAGCTGTGCCAACTGCCTTGACATGCCGACAGAAGTGGAATGTAGATGCTGCCAGACCACAAACATAGTGGACAACAAGGCAGAAGGTCTTCAGTGTATCACCCACCATGAGGGCTTTGTGGTCAACTGCTTAAATATCCATGTCCTGGAGACCTCATATTATGACCACATCATACAGAATGGTCCACTCAGGGAGGAGGAGCTAATCCATGAGTAAGCATTTTCAAAAATAAAACAACAACAGTACAATTTGGCAATTTACTTGCTACAGTCATGTGTCAACAAAGTAATTCATGTCTAGGTTCAAACTAGAATTGAAAAAGTAGTAGCCGAATACAGCAAGAATCATTAGAAAATACCTCAATTTCAATTATTTGTCGTGCAATTTGAATTAGCAGGTTTTTTCATAATACGGTACCATGTTTACACTAGACTGTTAGGTACTTTTGTAAGTAAAAAGAGCAGACCGTGATCAGATTGGTCTTAAAAGCCATTTGATCTGGGTATACTCTGTTTGTAATGGCATGGAAAGGTGTTTATATGAGGGACAGGGTTAAAAAGAAAGTTTTTCTAGACACTAGCTAGTTTGGCTACCAGTAGTTTCAACCTAGCATGTATAGAGGATAATAATAATAATAATAATAACAATAACAATAATAATTTACATCTCACTCTGGGCTTTAGGTTCTTCTAAAAGAATTTGTTTTCTACATAATCACACTAACCCAACCCTTATCTTCACAAACATTCATTTAGATGTTCATTATCACAATCTTTGTAATTGAAAATAGACAATTTTTCTTAATGGCATAATTTATGGAAATGTCACAAACCAACAGAGCGGATTCTAATCAGTCCGCTCCAACACGAGCTCTCTGATCTGGTTATTTGCATATCTTTGAGAAAAAGAGTTAAATACACTTATATATCCATGCCAATTATGTTTTATTTAGCCTCTATTGTTTGTCCTTTACCCAAGTGGCTGCTTAATCAAAGAATGAAAACATCCCTATCCTGCATTTAATTATGCAGCCACCTGTGTTGAAAACCCTAACAAAGAAATGATAAAGAACACTTACGGAGGTTTTAGGTGTATTATGACAAAGTCCTGTTGGCTTCAAAACTTTCAACCTCTTGCGAATACATGAAAATACAGAGGGATCATAATAACTAACTTTCATGACTGTTCAGCAGCTTTCCCTTCAGCAGAATTCATAACAAATGGGAATTCATTTCAAGATTCAAAGATCAAACAACTCAATAAGTTTGCAGTTACTTATTCCTGTAACCAATGGAGATTGTTAATCCTTTCCCTGTTCTGTGTTCATTCCAAATTTCAATACCTACTGAATATTTATAGATAAAATGATTATAACGAAATATGGAAGATGGAAAATTGTAGCCATTTTAGAAAGTAAAGACACATATCTTTGAAATTCTATTAGCAAACAGAGTAGATCCTGATCTGACAGCTTTTCTAGCAGCCGTCTGATCAGGGTCTACCCTGTTTGCAAATGCGTGAAAACACGTTTATATTCGGGAAAGGGTTAAGACTGCCTTAGAAATATAAATTTGATATTCATGAAGATAAAACAATACATATCACTAAATCCTAAGTCTACCATGTTATTCAATGTTTCAGGGTTTACAGATATCTGGCCTACAGGCGCTTTACAAGATGGGTGTATGGGCTCCTCGGGAAAAAGAACAGAAGAGTGATTCCCTCCTGCGCCGTTATAGCCATACGGAAAACTTTTCCCTCTGAACATTATGCAGGCTTTAAATACCCACAGTGACCAAAATAAATAAATGTCAATTTCATATTGAGTTTTATCTTGTTAGATCCTTACAGGGTTAACCTTTACATGATGAATATATATAACAAGGATCCATTACCCTAAATGCTTTTTTCATGACTTTGCAAAACCGAGTAAACTAAGATCAAACACCTCTTGAAGGAACAGTCAGATGAGTGTCTGCTCCGTTTGTTTCTGGAATTACACTGATCTGATTCTGTTACTGAAATGGCAGAAAAGTCCATTTTTCATTGGTTATTGTAAAAATTAAGCTATACATGTATTTAGAATATTCATGAATTCTAGTATAAATTTTCACGCGGGAAAGTGTGTGATATTTTATCATAGCCAATGTACAAAGAAATATGAGTCAATTTCAGAAACTAGAATCAAGCATATGTAATCCCATCAGCATACAGAGCAGAACATTATCCTATAGGAGCTGTCTGTCATTTTGCTGCTCCTAAAATGTGTAAACCAAGGCTGTAGAAATCTATTATCTAGGTATTTGTACATATACATAATAAGTGCATAACAGAAAGTCTTTTTCCCCAAATATAAATTCTTGTTTGGCATCTAATTGGATATCTTTTGCCTGAACCCAATTATGTTTCAGCACAATTTCCAACTAAAAGGCTCTATATGCAGACCCTAGGCTTATACATTTACAGCTGACATTATTCTGAGCTAAACTAATTATCCTGAAAATATTTAAGGACTAATATTGACCAAGCAAGTTTTCTTGGACAACAGTCCAGAGTATATTTTTTTTTAAAAAAGTCATTGTCCGAAATGTAACATGAGCCGCCTGCGGCGCCAATGCTCGTCTGATTTGGTGCTTGTCCAGCTAAATTTAAACTTCTTTATAAATTAAGGGCAATAACTCCATATTTTTAAGTCAAGAATTATGGTTTATTTTGTAGGGGTTTTGTCGTCAATGAGATCTACCCACATGTTTCATGTGTCAAAGATCTAGCTACACTAAAGTTTTTGCACGACGATAAAAGCTCGACATTTTCTGCGAAAACAGATGAGATAAAAACAGCTTATCCCAGGTATCGGACAGTAGGATTTATACAGCACTGGGTTTGCCTTTTAAATATTTGAGTTTATGGTTCCATATACATTTTTATGCGTATATCTGTTCCAAAAGTGTATTCTTGACAATTTACCTGGTTTAAGCTTCATTTTAAGTATACACAATTAAAATCATAATAGATCAAACACTACCAAGGAGACTTTTATAACTGAAGAATTTGAAAACAAAATTATCCATGAAAACAAGATACTCATTACAAGATCAAATATTGGATATGGATCCAGAAACCCAATTCCTCCAGGAATATAGACATAGGGTAGGATAAAAAACAAACCATAAAAGTATAAATCAAATGTATGACATGTAGTCAGGAATTTGGTGGCGTTCTAGCATCCGAAAAAATCTAACAGATACTGGCACAATCAACTTTAATAACATAGCAGTCTAGTGTCTAACGGTTGAACCTTCTCACATGTTTCCTGACTATGTCAACTTTGTTGGCACGTGGTGTGCTTTGTGCCAGTGGAACAGGCCTCTGCGGCTCCTCCCTGGATCTGGCTAACTTGGCATCTGTATATGAATTTCTTATATCCCGAAGCAGGAGAACTTCCTTCATTAGATCATCAACATACTCTGGAGAATAAAAGTATTTAATAGCTACAAATTGATACAAGAAGTTTATCCTCAGCTACAATTTATGCAAATTTCTTCTTTAGGTAGATCAACAGATTAGTTCAATGAATAAAAGAAAATGAAAAGAGATCTATCCAGATGCTTATAAAACTCAAACGTCTAACTGCTAAGAATCTCAAATCTCTAAAAATGAAACGGGGTCAAAAGGACCATGATCAGCCTGGATCGCTCAACATGTTAGCTTGTGCTTGTGTGGCGGGCATAAAAATGGCCCCATACTTGATTCTCAGTGTTGTTATATTTTCTTGTGAGTTAGGATCATTAGCTTTGAAATTGAATACTGCCAGCGCTAGGGGACGAGAGTAGTGATGCACTTTTAATGATTATTTGTGACAAGACGCAATAAAACCGAGTTTGCAATTTTTCTCTGTTCTCATGACTACTTTTGCAGTCAAAGAACCTCCCACTTTCAAATTTTCATAAACAAAGCTTTGACGTGTCTGCTCTCCACTGACCATTTAAAAGAACCAAAGAAACTATCAATATTACAAGTAGGGCATTGTTCCCAGAATTCTAATTTATAGCTCATAGTTGGCAGAAACATGTGTATCATTCAACACAACCAGCCAACCCAAATATGTTGTAGATAGGAACAATTAATATAAATCAAATCCAGGTCAAGTCGGCCTTAGGTCAACTCGGTCTGGGTCAAGTCGGCCGGGTCAACTCGGCCTGTTTTGGGGTGGGTCAACTCGGCCTGTCTCGGTCAGGTCAACTCGGTCCTTTCCCAACCGTCAATTAAAGTTTATAAACTGCAGCAAAAATTGAAGATCCTGATCGGTAGGCTCCTTGAAGAATTCAGACAGTTTGCACTTCTTTTTGCAAGTAATCACACAATAAATTTAGCGGACGAGAACAAAGATGATAAGTATGTTGCATGAGATTAACGAATAAAACAGTTGACATTTAGTGATCTTTCCATATATGAAGTTTCAATCCAATGGCATGAGCAATATAGAAGTTATCGTCGGGACAAAAAACTGAATTGTTTTACACAGGGCAATAACTCCTATATTAGTGAAGCCAGAGGGAGACATAATAATATACCATAAAAATGTAATTATGAAATAATATTTGCGGGCCGACTTGACCCAGGCCGAGTTGACCCGGCCAACTTGACCTGAGGCCGTATTGACTCAGGGGCCGAGTTTACCCAAGGCTGAGTTGACCTGGGACCTATAAATCTGATAAACCTGTGTCACCTGCACATAAATCATTTAACAGTTTGAAGATCGAGTTTGTGATTTTGTATACATCAGACACCAATAGACACAAGGCAATTTCATTAGCTAATCTTGTTACTTAGTGCCATGTGAGCTAAAAATGTAAGTTCTTTACCAAAAGTCATGTTGGTCTTGATTTGTTTGGGAATACCTTCTCCTCGTCTGGCCTTAGGGAAGGAGACACTGAACTGCAGATCACCTCGTTTGTTGTATTTTTGTGGCCTGCTTTGATTTTCGTTGAAATGAAGAGCAGCGAGATAAAGCCTGAAACAGCATGTTTCTGGTAATTAGGTTGAGGTGCATTTCTCAAGACTGACATGTAATCGGTACAAATGACTACTTTACTTTAACCCTTTCCTTCATATAATGCTTTTTCACACTTTTGCAAAGGGAGTAGACCCAAATTAGCTGGCTCCACAACAGGAACTGTCTGATCAGTGTCTGCTCTATTTATGTAATTATAACGGGCCCGCCGTTATAGTTTTTACCAATCCTATAATATCCTATGTACATATGACATTACATAAATTCAGTTAATGACTATTCATGATGTCATCATTTATTACCTGAATATTTAACAGGGAAAGAATTAACACTAATAATATTTACATACTATATATACATGTACATAAATCTTGTAAGGGTCTGCCCTGGTTGCTTATGGAATTTTAGAGCTCTGTAACTAAAATGTTTGTGCTGAACATCAAATTTGCTTGATCTTTAAAAAAAATAGTCCAATTGTTGTATACAAATTATAAACTATATAACAATATCAGTGATTGCTCTTTTGGATATACCGTAACTAACATTCAACTGTTGGAAAATGATACCAATAGTTTTTTGCTACATCCCAAGAATGGAAAAGTATCTAAACTATTATGTTTAATTTTCTTGAAAACAGTGGTTATCTCAAAAGTAAATTAATGGTTGATTGTATACCTTGCCTCCATTTGTGCATGAAAGTAATGCACAGACTTGGGTGCGAATGCACAGATGACCTTGTGGAAGGCTTCAAGGGAAGAAGTCTGTTCTGCAGGAGAAAGTTTCTCAATGTCCTTGAGTAGATAGGGTGATGCAATAACCTTCTCCAATTCAGCATGGGGTTTCCGTCCTGGAATCAAAAGCAATGTAATGTATGTCTGAAAGTCAAAATTTCGACTTAACGAAAACGTGATCAGTTCGAACTCGTCTTAAAAACTTAAATTTATATAGAATATATAGGAAGAAAAGTTGGGACTTTACAAAAACTTCTTGTCAACGAGAAATTCGTGTCATGTGAGTTCGCGATAACGAGAGTGGACTGTACATGTATGTAAAGTATTACACAGTATACATTCTCCTTTGCGTGCTTTAACTTTCAACTGACCTGTTTGGTTAACTTCTGTTGTGAGCAATAAGTAATATTCAAAGTGCAGTTCCAAAATCAATTTTAAGTAAACAAACATGACCAATGATTTCTGTGTCTTAACTCTTTCCTTCTTATAAATATGTTTTCACCATTTGCAAACAGAGCAGACCAAGAACAGACAGCTCCTATAGGAGCTGTCTGATCAGGGTCTGCTCTGTTTGCTATTGGATGTTGATAGATTTGTTCCTTTATTTTCTAAAATGGCTATAATGTTCTGAATTCAATATTTAATTTTAACTATTTTGTCCAAGAATGGTCAGTAGATATTGAAATTTGGAATTAATATAGAACAGGAAAAGGGTTAAAAAAGTCCTATAGATTGAGCAGTATTTAGATTTTGGTAATATTTAGCTGAATACAAAGATATTTCAACTTGTAGGAAATATGGCCATAAACATTATTTTCATGATATCAACATGTGTACAATTTTTGAGGTTGAGTAGATTAAACTTCAATGTATTGTATATACCGGTCTGTAAATGAATTAAATAGCATCTTGAACAATACCTTTAACCATCCAGTCCCGTTGCTCTTGTATCTCAGCATGAGCACATCTTGAAAACATTGCCCCATGTCCTTCGTGAATATTGGCGACATGATTAAGAATTGAAACCCACTTGTCTTTGAGCAGCCTTCCATCTCCCTCACTGCTAGCCGCACACCAGTACAGATGATTGCTGACCGACCTAGCCCAGGCTGCCACTTTCTCACACCCTTTCTACTTCCCAGCAGTCAGCAACTTTTTGTGCACTCCTATTAAAATAAACATTAAAAAGAGATCTTACAAATACATGCCTGCACCAATCATTTATGTCCCATCATTTTTCTTATGGAATGCCGGTCACGACATGCTACTTGCTAGTTGCTATTAATAGTCACTTGCCAGTTGCTTCTTTAAATTTGCTACTTGCGATTTGCTGCTTGCTATTTCTATTTGCAACTTGCTATTTGCTACTTGCCACTTGCTAGTTGCTACTTGCCAATGAATACTTGATATTTTGGTTTATGTACCCAAATCAACACGGATTATAAACAAGTTTAATAGAAATATGCATGAAGTTGGTAAGTTAAACAGTACATTGTGTTTTAAATTGGTATTTTGCTTCCGGACGCTTCTCGACCCTAAGGACGCTTACGTCGCTTTTTAGGGAGACCGTTTCTGAGCGGTGTGTATATAAAATTTTCCTTTTCATAAGTGTCATTTTCAGTGAGTAAAATGTTAATCTATCCAGAAATTAGGCCAAGTTAGTCTCATCATGTGACCCATAAGTCTTGCACAAGTTAGTAATTACTGTACAAAAAAGGCTACAAATCCATATTTTTAATATAAAAATATCCAAAAGGTACATTTAAAATACTATTAGGAAAAAAGCATATTGGCGCCATTTTATGATGCCCAGTCAACACAATGAATATCCATTCAATTTTTACAAACCTTTTGCAACATGCCAGACATCAAACCAGTGCTGAATATTTGGATGTTGTTCCCGCATATATTTCTTAATGGCACTGTGTCTGTCGGTCACCAGGTGCGAGACCGGTAGATTGTTCTCATTCAGCATGAAGGCTAAAGATCTAATGAGTCCTTCCTTCTCCATTCCGTAGGAGTTAGGCACCTCATTACTCTGAAAATAACATACTTATGTGTCTTTACTGGTTGTGGTGGATTTTTACATAAGATTAGTCCTACAGATTCACTTTCTAAGAAATATATACTTCCGATCATCAGTCATATGTTATTTAAGGAGCTACACCTTTAGGGTCACACGAAGATCTGACTACCCTACTTGTACTTTTAATAATTGTTAATACATACAGCTATTAGAACATGGATAATCAATGCTCAAGTATAAATCATGTATGAAGAAAATCAGAGTTTAAATCATGGTAATGTCAGAGCTCCAGATAAGATGCAGAATTAAATTAAATCATTTTCAGGAAGAACTTCTTTATTTCTGCACAAAAACAAATACTGTGAACTCTTTACTGTATACACTCTGGTCACAGCAATAGAATTGGTGGGAAAATGATGATTTTAGTATTTGAGTATGCACCTTTATTTGTAGCTCTGCAATTTGTTGATATTTACTTCAGTTTCAGGTAGGTAGGGTTAAATGACAGTTGTTTCTGCTGACATTATTTTGAATATTAATGATCGCTTCACTGGAATTTCAGTAACTCAGAATGGCTGAATTACCATCTAATCAGGGTCTGCTTTGTTTGCTTGGGATAAATAATATTTGAATTGTGTTGATAAATATTCCCATGAACATCTGTTATTATAATCTAAGCCATTCATCACATAAAGTGCCAAAACAGAGTGCCAAAATTTGCGGAAGTGCACTAGTGCATTTTTATGCAAATGAGCAGTTTGAATCTGGCTGTATACTTTGCTGTAAATAATGGCCGAAACAGTCTAGTGAGTCATCAGATATATTTGACGTTCTATGGCACTTTTAAGGGTTATGTGATCAACAGAATCTTACATGAGTGTTCATGACAAATTGTTTTTTATGAAAAGAGTTTACTATAATAATATGAAATGAGCTTTAGAGAGACTAATATTCATGATAGTAAACAAGTTTCATGAAAACAATTTGTAATGAACACTCATGTAAGCTCCTCCATACACATTATATAATTACTTTTACATGGACTAAAGGGTTATTCATGTCACTATTAACTTTCCAAAGTACCTGCACTAGCTGAATGTCAAGAATCATGTTTTTCTCGAGGTACATCATGCTGTATGCGCCAAACTTTGCCGTGTGTCCTGGGCTACAACATCTCCCATCTCCAGCTAGTCGGAGTTGTCTTCCAGAACTCTGGATTGCATTCACATAAATGGCTTGCCTTTGCTGCCAAACTGATCCCACTGAAGGCACGAGATATGCACTTTGAATTTTCAAGTATGTGGTTTTGCTCACTGAAGCTACTTTACAAAACTGCATCATCCTCAGTGTCTGAAGTGGACTGGCTCCAGAAAACATTATCCCTGCACACAAAACTAAATTTCCAAATGGCATGGAAGAAGAAAATGGCTGACTGCTCCAGTCAGTAGCTGTGCCACACTCAACACAAGTCCTCTTGTATATTACACAAGTGCCAATTACTGAACTGCTAATCAGGCACTCTAGCCCACAAACCGCACACCTCTTCGAAAGTTCCTCGAGGCACGATCTGTACACAATGAACTTTTCTTCTTGAGCTTCATTGGCAACACTTGATGCACTACCCCCACCTTCACTCTCAGTATCTGATGCAGGTGTCCATTCTATGTCTCTAGAATCTTCCCTACGCAAACTCTCATTCAGACTAATGTCAACGGGAGTGCAAGCTGGTATTTCCAGTGTGTAGGTAGACTCTGTCTGTGTCTCAGCATCTGCCATAGATGGTCCGCATTGGCTAGATACATTACGTCTTGCCTAGAATAAAATTTCAGACAGAGATATTATGAAACTTGATATAATTAATACACACATTTTTGAAGCTTTATCAGTTTCCTCCAAATAAGGGTATATGAACAGTAATCCACAACCATCTGATACTTGGACCATATCTTGAAAACATATCAGCAAATTTAGGAATTTTTGCAAACCAAAACTGACCTATAGATGCCACTTTGGAAAACTGTTGTTACTACAATTACTTTTACTGTCACCTGGTAGACATGAAAAGCAAGCCAGCAAAACAAGAGAAAGACAATTACTGTAATTAATTGTACCATAAATTGCACAGGATGGATTTGAACATACTGGGCTGCATCAGACAATAAGTGACTTTTCAACATTGCAAACAATATGCATCTAAATTTGTCTAATTGGACTTCAGTTCAAGACCTACCCAGTTGTAGAGCAAATCAACATCATTATGTTACCTGTCATACAGTTTTTTACATGCAGCTATTCATCTACATTTGCACTGTTTGCATATGTTTCAAGATCCTATGACAGGCGTTATCCATTTGCTTTAGAAGCACTAATAAGAATTACTTTACAATGAATTAGTACATACCACAAGATTGTATGGTGTCTGAGTCTGTACAGAATAGCTGCTGACAGTGGGTTTGCTACTGGCAAGACAGATGTCTGCAAACCATGTCAGCGTTTCACTGGAGCTGGTGGTCACAGTAGTTGTGCTGCAGGCTGAGGTGGTTGTGATCGTCGGTGTAATGCTTGTGGTAGTTGTTGTAACCGGGGACAATAAAGGTGTGGCAAAATACACCTCATCTTCCCACTGAGGTGGATGCTCTGCTTCCTGGCAGGAAGTTATCTGAAATGCATATGAGAGTGCTTTACAAAGCATTAGCGAAGGACAAAACAGCAAAATAACTAGAATTCTGACCATTGGACATGGAGTTTTCACAAAATGTATACATGTATATGTTTTAGGGTGACTAGAATTACAAAGTCATATAACAGGACCTTTCTGCATTACTGCTGACCTGCCAGATGCAACCACTTGCTTTCAATGCCCTTGTGCATGACACTACTCTCATCATGCTTGTTTCATATGAGATGTTTCAAATCAATTGAACCAGTACATAAAGAGTTATTAACTGGACAAGAAAATATGAAAAGGGGAATAACTCCAAAAATATAGATGCTAGAGTTATGGCCCTTGTGCAAAACACTACCCCTCATCATGCTTGTTCCATATGTGAAGTTTCAAATCAATTGAACCAGTAGATAAAGAGTTATTGTCCAGACAAAAAAATATGAAAAAGGGGAATAACTCCAAAAACTTTGATGCTAGAGTTATGGCCCTTGTGCATGACACTACTCCTCATCATGCTCCTTCAATGTGTGAAGATATAACGAATTTGGCCTAACTTTGTAGGAGATATGGCCCGGACACGAAGCGTGACAGACGGACTGACAAGAAAATATGAAAAAGGGAAATAACTCAAAAAATATAGATGCTACAGTTATGGCCCTTGTGCATGACACTACCCCTTATCATGATTGTTCCATATGTGAAGTTTCAAATCAATTGAACCAGTAGATAAAGAGTTGTTGTCCGGACAAAAGAAATATATAAAAGGGGAATAATTGATGCTAGAGTTATGGCCCTTGTGCATGACACTAGCCCTCATCATGCTTCTTCAATGTGTGAAGTTATAAGGAATTTGGCCTAACTTTGTAGGAGATATGGCCCGAACACGAAACGTAACAGACAGACGGACGGACAGACAGACGGAATCGAGCAAACCTATAGTACCCCAACCGGTAACCGGTGGGGGACTAATTATGTACAGCAAGGCAAGCACCACCACGGGGGTATGATGTGTCTTACAGACACAATTTTCAAGTATCTGTTCCAATAAAAAGTTATTATGTTCAATGTTCCATTCAGTAAGTTTATATTCATTGAGAAAAGGGTGAAAGATACCAGTGTTTACTCATCAAGTGGTCACTTTAGCAGGGTTATACTGCATTTGCAGATTCATAACAAGCCATTAGGGGATAAGTTATTGAAAATGTTCACTTCAGGTCTAAAGTAATTGGCAAAGTTAAAGAATGAGCCAAAACTGGTAAACAATACCCTGTTATCCCAGGATGCATCTAACCACATACAAAAACATTCAAAATTTGGCATATCTAGGTGATACAGTTTAGAGATATAATCATAACTCTTTGGCGGACATTTGCCTCCCTAGCGGTTTAGCTTGGGTGGACATCTGCCCCCCCCCCTCCCTCCCCCATACCCCCCCCCTTTGTTAATTTTCTCCAGGGCGGACCTTTGGTCATTCTTATTCAATTTTCGCATCATCAGCATCCCTAAAACATTTTATAGGAAGTTGGGCATTTACAATTTATTACAACATAATTACACTGTGTGCACATATATTTCAGCTTGTACTTTTCTGTTTGTAACTAACTTATGTTTAACTCATTTGTAAAAGCTTTGGAAACCCCATGCAAGATTAATCGCTATTTGAAGGTATTTTATATATATAAACACTTTGTTGTTTTTTAATATCAATCTTACTTGATTACTTTTTTGTTAACCTTTAGCCTGCTGGCCAAATAACTTCTAAAGAGTTTTTCACCTACTACATTTTCAAAATTGAAGTTATAATCAACTTTTCTATCAAAATGCAATCAGAATGTCAAACAATTTGGATCCTGATGAGATGTCAATTTACTCGGTGTCTCATCTGGATCCAAATTGTTTGCATATATGTACTCATCCACCTATAGCAGGCTAAATGTTAAACATTCATCTGCATGATAGGAAGAGCTTGTAAATCATGTTTGAATTACTGGACTCTCTACAAATTAATTTTTATTGATAATTAATTAATCACCTCCTTTCAGAATTTACAAAAAGCATATTAAACAAAACCTTTATTACAATGTAACTGTACAATATATACAACATGTACATTTTAACAAGTTCCCTCATAAAATGCCTTTTCATGCCTTTTTAGACCAAGATCAGACAGCTCCTAGTAGTTGTCTGATCAGGACCTGCTGTATATGCTTATGAAATTATAATAAATTTGACTAGTTTCTACAAGATTCCTTTCTACTAATATCAAAATAAATGTATTCATAAGTCATAAACATTCATGATGTCATTATTTGATTGATTGAGAGATTGATTTCTTACATCACTATTCAACTGGTAAAGGGTTGATTTGTAGTTATTAGAAAATCTTTATGACCATTCCAATTATGCAAATGAATGAGTAAAATAATGAATCAATGACTAATTCTATCCAAGCTATCTTAGCCTTTGGTCATATTGCACTGTGCCATACTACACATGAAAGTGTGGCTAAGTGCCTCCCACTGTGATGCAAGCCTTCAGATGTTAGGTATCGTAATGACCCTTTGTCAAATAACCAGCAGGGGACAATGTTTATTATGGGGAAATATAAGCCTGTATGACACACTTCCTGCTTCTTGTACATTACAAGTAAATGTGTTTATTACTGTTGCATCACAGCTGTGTGTATATACAAAACTTCAAAGGAACTGACTGGGAGTTTGAGGAACAATCATTGTAACCATTAAAATTCTAAACAAAATGTCCAATTAATAATATAGGACTCCAAAATGAACTCTGATTGTATGGCCAATTTAGTCATGTCCAAAATTTTCAGATTTGAATATTTTGATTGAACCATTTCCTTCATATAAGCATGTTTTCAAACATTTGCGAACAGAGTAGACCCAGATCCTATTGGAGCCGTCTGATCAGGGTCTGCTCTGTTTGCTAATGGAATTTGATAAATATATATTTCTTTACTTTCTGAAATGGCTATAATGTTTGACCTTTCATATTTTAGTATAACTATATTTCGTCCATGAATATTCGGTAGCCTATGTATTGAAATTTGGAACACGTAAAATGGTTAACCCTTCCCCTGTGAATAGTTATGTGTGAATTAATCACTCTATCAATAACCTTTACTCCATATATGCCTGCTTATACCGTTGAAAACGGAATAGACCCAGATTTGACAGCTCAAATAGGAGCTATATGATCAAGTTCTATGTTTGCTTATGAAATTATTTTGTTTAGTTACTCAACTGACTGTCATGTTCCAGTTTTTCAATATTCTTCCAATTAATATCCTTGATGTCATTATATCATGGGGTAAAGGATTAATAACTCCAATTTTTACAATGTAAACTCCTGGACAAGATCCTTGGACTAGACGGAATCTCTAGGATCATATCAATATATTTTCAAAAGCAAACAAAGCAGACCTTGGTCAGACAGTTCTTACAGGAGCTGTCTGATCTGGGTCAACTGTCCAAAAGGCATTTACATAAGAAGTACAAATGTCAAGGATTAACCCTTAACCTATTGAATATTCATGTAAAAATAACTACATCATGAATATTTATTAGCTTTTTTTTACAATGGTATAAAATATACGGGGGTTACCATATATGGGTGTACCACAAAAGCCCCTCACTACAAAAGCTCCTCACTACAAAAGCCCCTCACCAATATTGTCAAGGTTTACAGTAGCCCCTCACTATGAAAACACAATACTAAAATTAATTGAACTAACTTTCTTCAAGTGTTTGTTAACTGTATTTAACAGCCAATTATAGAATATGTATGATCTGGATCTATTCTGTTTGTAAATAGATATAAGGAGATCCTCCTTGTGGTTATACAATTTATGCTTTTATAAACATTGATAATTGTGTGATATTAGCCTTGTATTACAATTACCAAACCTAATGAATATTCATAAATAGAATAATTAAATATAAATATTAGAAATAATATATAAGAAACGAGTTGATAAAATGCATGGAGTGTATGCAGAAAAACAAAATAGATTAACTTTTATTACCGTTGTTGATATTCCTTTATAGTGCACCAAAATGGAACCGAATCTTATGTTATCTCTCTATTAATTTGGACATGTATACAAACCAAAGTGGAACCCTTATACTGCGATAGAAAATTAGCATTGACCTGCCACATTTTTCTCTTAGTTTTTCCAAATAGTTTGCAAATACCCGATTGTGTTAGTGTCTACTTTCTAAAGGGGGACTATGCTACTTCTAGAGGTTTACATGTCCATACATTTGGAGGATAATGATTAATTAACAAAACAGGTATTGTGAAAAATAAAGTGAATAAATTATACATTTTTCATAGTCAGGTCCAAATATTTGGAGTACATGTATAATGATTAATTAACAAAATAGTAATGTGAAAAATAGTGAGGGGCTTTCGTAAGCCTTGACCATTTTAGTAAGGGGCATCATAGGAGAAAAAGGTGTTTATATACCAGACTTTAACTCTAATATCCTTTCCTTCATTTAACCCTTTCCCTGTTCTATGTTTATTACAAATTTCAATACATACTTAATATGCATGGACAAAATAGTTATAATGAAATATGGAAGGTGGAACACTGTAGCCATTTAAGAAAGCAATTCTATTAGCAAACAGAGTAGACCCTGATAAGACGCCTCCTTTAGGAGCCGTCTGATCTGGGTCTACTCTGTTTGCAAATGCGTGAAAACACGTTTATGTGAGGGGAAGGGTTAAAAGCATTTTCATGAATTTACAAATACAGTAGACCCAGATCAGACAACACCTGTAAGAGCCATCTGATCTGTTTGCATATGAAATTGTAATAGAACTGACTACAGTTTCATCCAATACCAACAATAATTATATTATCCTGAAAATGCTTTTAAATGAAGGAAAGGGTAAGAGTTATATTCTGGTATATAAACACCTTTTTCTCCTTTATGATGAATATTTATTCTAAATTTCATATGTTCATGTGTAACTTACACAGACACTGGACTTTGGGAATTTTTCAACCCTGGTAGATTCTACAGGAACGGGTCTATAAAATAGCAATCAGAGCAGACTCTGGTCAAACGGTTTCTGTCTGATCAGGATCTATTCTGTTTGCAAAAAGTCTTTGAAAAGTATGTCTATGCTAAAGTGTAGATCCAAGTCACTTTCTACATTATTTTCTAGAGAATAATTTTCATGGAAAATCAGTCATCAAGACAGAAATCCATTTGGGTTAGCCCTTTACCTCACGAATATATTAAAAATGATATAAGTTCAGTAATAAATATACATATATTTAAAAAATTACAATCAGTACATGAACACAGGCTTTTTGGTTCAAGACATAATTATATATAGAATTAGATCTATTTTTAAACCATAAGCAACAGGGTTTGCTAAATTAAAATAATCTGTTACAGATCAATATCTTTACATTCTTGTGGAATTGCAATGGTGTGAATTGGCAAAATGGGGGGGGGGGTGACCAGACGTTTCGCCCACTAACCAGTTCGCGCCCTAGACGTTTCGCTCCCAGGACGTTTTGTACCTGGTCGTTTCGCCCCCTGGTCGTTTCGCCCACTATATACACTATATAATGGTTATATACAATCTAAATAGAAGCTATTGGTGCAGTTAATATTTTTGAATCAAACAGGACATATCCTGATCAGTCAGTTCCTATATGATCCGTCTCATCTGGGTCTACTATGTTAGTATAATAAATAATGACGTCACCCTTTTTTAATAAGAGTCATTTCCAGAAAATTTCAAGTATATTTCACAATCTCAAAAGCAAACAGAGTAGACCCTGATCAGTCGGTTCCTACATGAGCCGTCTCACCTGGGTCAACTATGTTAGTGTAATAAATCAATAATGACGTTACCATTAATAAGAGTCAGATTCAGATTCTTTCAAATATATTTCACAAACTCAGAAGCAAACAGAGCGGACTCTGAATAGTTGACTGATCTGGTTCTACCGTGTTATTGAAATAAATGACGTCACCATTAATAAGTTTTCATTCATCATGTAAATTGTTGGTAATTTAAAATCTCGGAAGCAAACAGAGCAGACCCTGGTCAGACGGCTCCTACAGGAGCCGTATGATCTGGATCTAATATGTTATACCTAAGAATTAACAATGTCACCATCAATTAGATTTCATTCATCACGTAAAGTGTTGCCATTGCAGAAAATGTCAAGTCGAAAGCATACAGAGCAGACCCTGATCGGTAGAAAGGCATTAAAATGGTACATATCTCAAAGTTGAAACCTAAATCTGGCAAAACACTAGTGAGTATGTGTTGGTCATATGATATGATATTAGCCATCTCCAAAAATCTTCAATCGCTAAGATTACTTATCGTCAAAGCTACCTTACAAGTTACAACACAGTTGAACTGTGCAGTATAGAAAGGATGGTAATAATCATTTATCATTTTTTTTACTGTGACATACTTAGTAATTATTCACGAAGAAAATTGGTGTAAAAAGCCAAATATGTCTTAGAAATACTTACATTGGCAATCAGTTTTTTCCGACGAATATTGTCTGCAGACTTCCGCTCGGGACGTGGGTTCTTGGACGAACGGACATCACCAAAAACTGATGGCACCGCGTTTCTTTTTAGTGCTGCTTTCATCTTGTGCTGAAATCCAATACTGCTTAAAAAGCCAAAGCTTTTCGTGGCAAACTGATCT
This sequence comes from Azorinus chamasolen, assembly GCA_963576725.1. Taxonomy (NCBI): domain Eukaryota; kingdom Metazoa; phylum Mollusca; class Bivalvia; order Cardiida; family Solecurtidae; genus Azorinus; species Azorinus chamasolen. The sequence continues at coordinate 17,808,667 of OY755240.1, read as the reverse complement.
TCAGTAAAATGTCTAGCACAAAGTCTTGAGTGTTTAGTTGGGACGAATGTAGATTCAAACTGTTCCCAACTTGTCCTCTCCCAAGTCGTTCACACCATATTTTCTTAAATTTCTCGTCCTTTGGGAATTTGAAGAAACCTATTTTGTCCTTTCCGGATCTGGAGACACACCCATAGGCAGCACAAATTACCATTTTAGCACTCAAAAGTTGAAAACGAAGCAGAATTGTATTACGTACGACTCCTTTCAATAAGAATCTAATAGTGACAAATGGCGCGGATGTTCACAAGTGACGTCATCACAAGGGAGATAATCAATCGGCCGGTGCAACAGGTGACTTACTTATCGGTGATATATGGCAACTGTGGCGTGCGATATGACCGTATTTTTTTGTTTTGAAAACTACGCCGTACCAGCTACCCCTGTGTCAAATATCTAAAAAAAAGTGTCCTACCTGTTTACTTGACCTTTAAGGATCTCAAACAACCAATCATCACAATAAACTGTATAACTAGTCAAAATACAGAATGCTTTTGAGGCCCTTGATTATCCATATATCTCCGGGGCGCTTCTAGTGCTCCTGCATGTCTAATATTATGATTGTTTAAGCTTTCTTTAGTTGAAGCATGCACAAAAATTTCAGAGAAGAGCCAAACTGTGATTAGGTAGCCATTCCATAAAAGTACAAAAATGAGTCGTGCAGGAAACACCACATACAGAACAAACACTCGCCCGAACAGCAACACAAGGAAACAGCAAATGTACATAAGTAGAAAAAACAACAAGAGACGCACAAAGACAAAACAAACATACAATAGGAGGAAGATGGAAGTACCGCCTTGGAACGGTCAGTGACAAAAGTCACTGGGGGTTAAATCGGTTTATGGGCGCTCAACCTCACACTTATTCCATCCCCATCCTGAAAGACAAACAGTGTAAATAAACGTATCCCCTCTCCGACTAATCTACAACAACCGCGACAGCAAATACAGTGGTAAAGTGCATGTATAACGAAAAAACATTTAAGTGAACATATTGTATCCACCTATCGCTAGTGTACTCAATGATTGAGCTGCAAACAGAGTAACTGTAGAAAAGTAATAAAGGGTATGACAAAAATGAAATAGTACAGATATCCGACGTTCTCCTTCCATTTCTGGATTTAAGAGGTCGCCTTCATAGAGTACTAAACCTTTCTTGTCGGCGTACATGCAAAGAGGCCAGCGTGATTGCCAACTGTAAAAGGGTTCACAACCAAACATGCAGTATGTTGTAGTATTACAGGATCATATCCCTTTTTAATGAATTGTTTTATACATTTGATGAACAAAGTGAGAAAATGGGTATGTCCAATAATTTTACGAAGTAAATCACATCACCATAAAATTCAGGATGTGAAATAACGTGTCGCAGAAGCACCTTGAGATTACATTTGTACTTGCCAATAAGCGAGAGATTTCACTTTAACCTGAAGTTATTATGAGATATTGGGAGTTGTAAGTCATATCCGGTGTTTCTCCCTCACAACGAATATGACTTTCATATCCGGTGCATGACGAATAGTATGTTTTTAGCTTTCTTTAATTGAAGCACGAGCAAATATTTCAGTGAAGAGTCATACTGTGATTAGGTAGCCATTCCAGGGCTTAAGCCTTAAGTTATTATGAGATATTAGGAGTTTTAAAGTCATATCCGGTGTTTCTCCCAGACAACGAATATGACTTTCATATCCGATGGAGATAAATTTGATTATAACTACTTATTACGCACTGTAAATTAAGTTAACGATCAGTCATCACACGAAACTGTATAACTATTCAGAATACAGAATATGCTTTTGAGGCTCAAGATTATCCATATATCTCCGGGACGTTTCACTGCGGTCCGTGCTCCTGCGTGCCGAGTATTTGGAGTTGTTTAGCTTTAATTAGTCGAAGCATGAGGAGAATTTTCATTGAAGAGTCATACTGTGATTAAGTAGCTATTCCCCAACGTTAACCTTAATTTATTACGAGATATTAGGAGTTTTAAAGTCATATCCGGTGTTTCTCTCACATAACGAATATGACTTTAATATCTGGTACATGTCGAATATTATGATTTTTATGCTTTATTTAGTTGAAACGTGAGCAAAATTTCAGTGAAGAGTCATACTGTGATTAGGCAGCCATTCCATAACATACACTGTAAGGTTTTATGAGATATTAGGAGTTTTAAAGTCATATCCGGTGTTTCTTCCTCATAACGAATATGACTGTCATATCCTGTGTAGATAAATTTGATTTTTAGTACTTAATACGCACTGTGTTTTAAATTTTAAATATTGCAAATAATAAATCTAGACTATATTAGTCGATCAGCTCGATAAAAGATTCTTCTAACAAAAAAATAATGCTTTTGTGGCCGATTTTAGGCTGCAAATTATATATCCTCGGATATGAGAATTATATCGGTCATATCCGGTGTTTAGTCATACCGGATCATGACAGTGTTTATCTATGTAGCTCAATATAGTTAGCAGACCAGATTGACCTACTTTCGTTTTCAGTACGATTGCTTTGTGTAAAGATTATCAACGCTACCAGAACAATAAGTGTGCATTGAAATACTTGATTAACACGAAACAAATTCGTGGTGTCAAGAAGCCCATAATGCAACTTACCCCTATAGCAAAGCATCATCTGTGAAATCAAGGGCTGTGTGGGATCCTTCAAGCGACGGTGTAAAATAATACGCATCAATTATTTTCACAAAAACAAATTGATCTGAGTTTGCAAAAAATAGATTACTTTGCTTGTGTTTAGAATAAATAAAGGAATATTATTAAAATACATATAGGAAACATAAAAAAATGTTTTATTTGTATAAAAGTGGTAATTCAGGCTGATTTAAAATCAAGTTGATTCGTTTATGACAGGCTTCCTATATATGCAATCAACTTGAGTTGACGCATGCGTATTACAGGGGTTATTGGAGAAGTCAGACTGTATGCGTCACATTTTCGTGCTGATTTATCACACTGGACTGAGAAAATGTGTGCCCGACTGTAATGGCTCCTGCTTTTAAAGCAAACACTGTTGGAGAGGAGAGGCCCTCAAAGCCTTGAGGGCCTCTCCAATAAATGATCAGATATATTACAAACGTGTTGTCACTGCGTAATGAGTGTTACGGACGTCGCGGTACAACTATATTCTACCGGCATGTAGAAAAAGAAGACGTGCAGTTGCTGTAAACGAAATTATGACCCTTTTCCTTTCAATAAATGTCCTCAGGCGGTTATATATATATAAGCAACATTCATCTATTAGACACACACTTTATTCTTACTTAAACATCTACAATACTACTTGTATAGTGTCATAACAATATGATGCTGATGTTTATTCAATAAGATACACAAAAACTTTGCATTCATGTGCAGGATAGTATACAAAATATGGTCCGACTAAGGATACTATAATCCACTAAGGTTACCATTATTGTATAGTTTCACAAAACATACTATTATCCAGTAAGACTATTTACATCGTATAGTTCCACTAAGGGCGATGCATGTAATACGGGTCCATCTTGTCCACTTCGGAAAACATTACATGTACACTTCACCCAGAAGTAACCGTGTTTCCAAATAAGAGTATAAACAGTGATTCACAAATGGTTCTTAACCATCATTGTCAACATTTCGGTCGGTGTGACATGATACATTAACGTAACAGTTCGTTAGCAACACGTTGGTCGTAGACAAAACTTCTAATGGACTGCAAATATTATCAAACTATGCATACTGACCGTGTAACAAATGAAATAATTCAAAATTCTAGTCCATTTTATGCGATACACCAGTAACCTCATATAATATTATGATCCATATGCACAGTCTCAATAACCTAAAATATCGATTTTGTTCACCCGTTACCCACTAGTTGCCATACTAGCAGCTGTTGTAGTCTTACTATAATAAGAATAAAGAAGAAGAATAACAATTATCATTATTGCTATTAGTTGCATTTCCAAGTTTTCATACTTATATTTCAAACCATAAAAGTACAAAAATGAGTCATGCAGGAAACACCACATACAGAACAAACACTCGCCCGAACAGCAACACAAGAAAATAGCAAATGTACATATGTAGAAAAACAACAAGAGACGCACAAAGACAAAACAAACATACAATAGGAGGAAGATGGAAGTACCGCCTTGGAACGGTCAGTGACAAAAGTCACCGGGGGTTTAAACCGGTTTATGGGCGCCCAACCTCACCCGTATTCCATCCCCATCCTAAAAGACAAACAATGTAAATAAACGTATCCCCTCTCCGACTAATCTACAACAACCGCGACAGCAAATACAGTGGTAAAGTGCATGTATAACCAAAAAAACCAAAACATTTAATTGAACATACTGTATCCACATATCGCTAGTGTACTCAATGATTGAGCTGCAAACAGGGTAACTGTAGAAAAGTAATAAAGGGTACGACAAACATGAAATAGTACAGATATCCGACGTTCTCCTTCCATTTCTGGATTTAAGAGGTCGCCTTCATAGAGTACTAAACCTTTCTTGTCGGCGTACATGCAAAGAGGCCAGCGTGATTGCAAACTGTAAAAGGGTTCACAACCAAACATGCAGTATGTTGTAGTAATACAGGATCATATCCCTTTTTAATGAATTGTTTTATATATTTGATGAACAAAGTGAGAAAATGGGTATGTCCAATAATTTTACGAAGTTTGTAAATCACATCACCATAAAATTCAGGATGTGAGATACCGTGTCGCAAAAGTACCTTGAGATTACATTTGTACTTGCCAATAAGCGAGAGATTTCGATAGTAAAATTTAGAGAAAGTTTTTCTTAGTTTATGGTATCTATATCCTTGTAAATTGCAATCTCATTTCGTGTTGTTTGTAATGTTTTATCGGTTGACGATTCGTTTTTTTCTCATTGGTTTTTGAAATTGACGATCTATATTTGATTAGGTTTAGAGTAAAGATTGCATAGTCATATAGACACGGTTGAAATAATCCAATAGACACTACATTTCAAATAATACTATATATGCTCATATCTATCCAGTACATACAATGGTTTTCTTTCATTGGGTAAAACTTATTTGTTTGGATTCCTTTAACATGAGAAATATAACAGGAATGAAATCATCAATAATGCAATACGTTTAATCATTAGGCTGTTAAAATATCACAAAATACTATACTGTGCTAAATCAGACGATCGGATTATTTAGATAAGCATGCAGCCTACACTAAATGTTACGCACAGTTGGATAATAGAATAAAAACCAGATTTTACGCAAATGTAAAATGGCGGCGTAAAAGATAAAAACAGGATACGAGATCAAACAGAGAGCAGCATCACTATTTAGAAATTTTGATTATGCAAGGACACGAAAAGTTCTGACCAAAGGCGATCAACTGATGTCTGAAATATAAGCAACTGTTCCTCTAATCAGGTGTGAGTTTTTAGTATTTATAACAACCCTTGCAAATAGTCTGGGTCCAGATGAGATGCTGAGTAACTTGGCACATCATCAGGGTCCAAACTGTTTTACACTCTGACATTTATTTTTGAAAGGATATGAAAGGGAAAAATACAGCAGACATTAACCGCTTCAGTGCCATGAAGACCGGTCTGAACTATCATATGCAAACTGTTTGGATCCAGATGAGACGCCGAGTAACGCGTTATCTCTTCAGGATCCAAACTCTTGACACCCTGTTTATCTTTTTATAAAAGTACAAACAGTAGTCATGCAGGAAACATCACATACAGAACAAACAGTCGCCCGAACAGCAACACAAGGAAACAGCAAATGTACATAACTATAAAAAACATCAAGAGACACACAAAGACAAAACAGCAGTCCATTCTAAAACTTGAAGCAGATGAAAATATGTCTAGCAGACGACAATTCTGTCACTGAGAGGATTAATTGCTCAGAGTGCAAACGGTATTTGGAACTTACATAATTCTGGTCAGCAAATTACCTGTAGATGACCTGAATAATGTTAACACCACATCAAACGTTAAACAGTCCTTGGGATTTAGTGAGGCAAAGTCAGCACAGTAAACAATATTGCAGCTTCATTTTCTTGCGTGTAAATTTGGAGTGACATTCCGCAGTGAATCATTGACATTTTCAATTTCAATTAAAATGTGTGCGACCGCTGGAGAAACATATATTACAATGCAGTAAAAATATACTTAAATTAAATACCAGTTGGATTTTTATCCATATTTAAATAAAAAACTAATCCCGCGGTAAATCATGGGCACTTTAAACTCCCATCAAAGAAGGGCTGTGACTATCGCAACAAGGTTAACATGTCTGTCGATATATTCTTCTGGCTTATTCTTAATATCTGAAGCCACACAGTTAAATCAACATATTGATTTTGATAATCCATCATACGAATATTTATATATATCAAAATGTATTTAACATGGTCCAATGGGCTCATACAACTTCAATGCAGTTTAATTCTGGAAATATGGGCCAGCATGAGTTCCCTTATGTACATTACATTTTCATACAACATATTCTTTTTGAAAGGCACTCAGAGGAAATGATCAAAAAGTTGGAACAAGCGGGCCTCGGGTACCATGTTGGTGTAGCGGACACAGCTGATATGCTTAGTAACATTCCAATGAGACATTTGGTTTACAGAGTTCAGCCTTTGCCTCAGAGCCTTCTCCCACTTGTATGGGACTTTGGACAGCTAGACACTGATACAGAAAAGTTGTACATACGGCAAATGGTTCGCCGTTATGTAAGTAACCAGAATTAAAATGTACCAGTTAAGGTGTTTTGAACTTGAAAATAGTATGTAAGAAATTAAGTGCTTTATTTTCTGATTATTCCATGACATATAAACTATTATTACCAGAAAGCTATTGGCCCGATGTGTGTCATGATAGGTCATTTCATGCATCAGCATCTATTAAGACGGGCTATTATTTTGATTTACCACACAAAAATGTTACACCTGCCATTACATGATACTTTGTAATCATGCAAATAGACTATACAGTATTACGTCAAATAGTTTAATCACTGAATTATTGTCATATATAGATATGAATCGTTTGGCAAACGTTTTCATTAATTAAACTGTTAATGAAGAGCTTCTCATAAATACAAATGATTTAACTTTGCTAAAACATTATAAAAATAAATATGATTGTTCTATTAGTAATAAATAATCACCACCCAATCAATAGCAATGGTAATGCTAAGTGCGTAATATTTTGCATATTAAATACAGATCTTTTGATTTCTTTAATATAAATAAGTCATCTGATGAGGTTATGGACTATTTGCTTGCCAATCGATGCAACATAAACAAAGTATACACTGTTTTTATTTCAATCATGCACATTCCAAATAAAAGTAAAAAATGAGTCAAGCAGAAAACACCACATACAGAACAAACAGCCCTCTGATCAATATTTGGAAATGTTTTACAGATCGTAATTACTGACTTATTATTGACTAAATATATTTCCCAAAACGAGGTTATTACCAATAAAATATCGTTTCAAAACGGATGTGTGTATGCGTGATTATGGCAACCCAGCGTCCGTGAACTAATTACAATATGTGACGTCGAGGGACTACTAACAGGAAGATGGTACAGGATTCAAATACGACAAGTTCCGAAACTAAAGTTGGATCTGTAAAGGAACATGACTTGGGAAAATCCATATGAAATTAAATGGAATGACGTTTGAAATACAGATAAAATGATAATTTTTTGTGTTGTAACTCTTTCTTTTAGGGGATCACCTCCCTTCAGAATTTATAATCTTCATAACAGCAGGTGTTAAATGCTTGTGTAGCGGTCGTAAAACGTCGCCCCGTACTTCATTCTCAGTGTTGGTATACCTTCTGATCATGAATTCCAGTACTTCCTGTTCTGCAAATTGCTTAAACCGGTGTCAGGGGGAAACTTTCAATCACTGCTCATAAACAGAACGAGTCTGCTATTTTCTCTTTTTGTGTTGCAATGTTTGGATCACCTTTCCCATCATACCGTATAAAGTTAAGATCAGCTAAGAACAATTTGTTTTACCCGTAAAATTGCTTGTCGACATGCCGCCTAAATCGATGCATGTCCTACTTTATTCTTATCAGTATAAATATGTATTTGAATTCTCTGATTTATTCTGTATATCCATGTTTCCATTGGTTATGGAATATATACATATACCTTTGTTTAAATGAAGTGGTGCATGATTATAAGGTTTTGTGTATTTATATGAACTTTTATTATATTTCCAAAGGTAAGAGAGCGTCGTCTTCCTGATGAACCCGATATTGACACAGTTATCAGTGAGGTTCTTACTGAATCTCAAAACTATATGCGACGCCAAAAGGTATGTAAGATATCATTGCTGTTTGGTCAATGTATATATATATATATACACTGATTTCACAGAGTGACTGTAACATATATATTTTCAGACATTTCTTGAAATCACGGAAAACCCCTTCAGTCATTATAAGAAAAGCATGAATCACCATTTTATAATCATATTACATTGTATTGATAGGTAATAAAAAAAAATGTTCAACCAACTGTTTATTCATAGTGATAATCATATTTCAACATATCTTAACCATTACTTCATAGCCTGTTTTTAGGTTTAAAGGTGGTTTAAAGTAAAACGGAATGCTTTAAGCCTGCTTTAAGTTACCATCTGCTAGAATATAGGAAATGTCTCATTGTTTATTGATAATCTATCCATAATTATATTCTACTTAATTCTACTTAACTCATTACTCCCAGGCTTATTTCTCCATTTACACACAGGTTACCACTTTAAGCTGGTTAAAAGTAGGCTACCGACTACTATTATAAGAAAAAAATCTAAAAAAAATCCTTTTCTCTAGTTAATGCTACTTTTCGGTAGATGCATAAAAAAGAGGTTGGACCTAAAATAGCGTATGGAGGAAAGGGTTAATAATATATTCATAATCATAGTTCAACATATCTAACCCATTGCTCCATAGCCTGTGCTTAGGTTTAAAGCTGGTTTAAGTAAAATGGAATGCTCCGTAAGCTAAGGTGCATTAATGATTTTACTTTACTTAAAGCCTGCTTTAAGTTACTCTCTGCTAGAATATAGGAAATGTCTCTTTGTTCATTGATAATCTATTCATAATTATATTACAGTCTACTTACGGGTATTTGCAGAATTCAACAAGTAACCCTTTGAACTTTCATTAAACTAATAAGTTAAGGTTTTGATGTAATTTTTCTTTAATCATTTGTATATGTGTGTATGGGTAACAGATAATCCAATCTCTTAATTAATGTAAATGAAAAGGTCAGGTAAAACAAACAAATCAATTAAGTTATTATCCAATCAGTGACAAGTATGTGTTTTTATCACTAATTAATGTAAGTGAAATTGGTGAAATCAAACCAACCAATTAAGCTATTTATGGTAATAACAGTATCTTAAAAACTTAAAAATGCATGTATATTAAATTTATTACAAAGTTTCATAAATACATGTAGTTAAAACAAAATATGTGCAATGTTTCTGAAATAAATGTTAGTTATTAATTATTAAACACAATTATACATATATAATGATGTGAACGAACAATTTCTGTTTAATTAATTAAATAAAAGTCACTTGAATCTTTTAAAAGAACACTTAAAAGTCATTTCTTTTTAAAGATATATGGTGGCTGATATATATTTTAAGTCCAAATAGCTGTTGCATGTTTTAAATCTGCTACACTAGAATCTTTAAATGATGTGAATGAACAATTTCTGTTTAATTAATTAAATAAAAGTCACTTGAGTCTTTTAAAAGAACACTTAAAAATAATTCCTTTTTAAAGAATTATGTTGGCTGATATATAATTTAAGCCCAACCAGCGGTTGCATGTTTTAACTTTAGTAATAGTATGCTATCAACTTTGCTTTATCCTCTTAATATCATAATTGTACTATACCTTACTAAGCATATGGATTTTAAATTTCGGGGTTATGCGATAAGTTCTTTTTATATACCTTAGAACCACACTGTAAATGTTTTGGTTTTGTTTATTGTGTTTTTATTTCTATTTAAAATCTTATATTTTCTTTAATTTCTGCTTAAGTATGTATACATGTTTTAACTGTAAAGCACTTTTGAACTTATTTAGATATGAAAACAGTGCTATATAAATATGGTATAATAATACTAATTTCACACATTGCCTGAATCCCGTAAATGGTCTTTAGTCAATCTGTGTAATAATGGCCCATCAATTTCAGTCATTTCATGAAAAGCCAGAAAATGGTAGGCATTTCGTGAAATGACTAAGTGAAACAGTAATTTCACGAAATGACTGAAATTTTCTGTCATTTCATGAAATGACTGATTACACAGATTGACTGTAACATATATATATATATATTATCAGACACAAAGGTCTGCTTAACAACTTCACGTATCTTTAATAGAAAACGGACGCTAGACTGGATATGCAGCACGAAAGCTTGCTGTATTGAGTAACAAGTACACTAATAATAATTATTAGTTTCTAGAATTTTGGGTTGACTAGAAGGCAAATACAGTAATGAAATCGTTGAAATTTGGAGTTAAATAATAAACAAAGACTTGCGGTTGTAATATATGATTCCTTTTTGAATTTCACATACATCTAGTTGACTTTAACATTTATCGCCAATACTGTCAAATTTCCGGAACATAACAAGCTTTTCTCTTATTGACCGATGTAGAAACTAATATTCTAGACACAACAGGTTAACACGATTTAGCGATGTACTAAAGTCGATTCTGCCATTAAGAATTATTAATGTCACAGTATGTTCAGTCTACTCTGCTGGAATGTATAATGTGCAATTGCAATGTTTTATGTAGTTCTATCAGTAAACTAGTACATACATGTTTGATACTGTTTTTAAGAATTCAGATATATGAGCCACTCCTAGAGAAACGGCACCTCTTTTGTAAAAATTAAGACATGACCATCAGTGAAAATGCGTGATATATAAACCAGGTCATCTTGTCTTGTTATTTTCAAATTATATGCACAAACATTGCACTTATGACGCGGATTGTAGCCTAACCGAATACTAAAGGTGGAAAGGTACAAGCTCTCTTAAAATGGCTTATTATAAAGCCGGTGCTAGGGGCATGATAAAACCGAGTCTCCATTTTTCACTTTTTGCATTGCTCCGGTGGCTCTGGAAGGATCTCCCACTTTCAGAATTATGTGACTGTTTAACATTCACTATTAGCAAATATACTCAATCGCACGTTTAAGTATAATGTATCAAATATCTTTCAGGATGAGTGTAGCTATGTTTCACTGCGAGATGTTGAGAGAGCCTTAAGTGTAATGTGTTGGTTTAAAGACCAGACACACCTTTTTCGACAGATGAACGAAAGCGTGGAAATGAAAGATAAGGTATAACAATAAGGATCAATAGCCACATGTGATACAATAAATCATAGTAGTGTTAACCTTTAATACAATGGAATGATACTCGCATTCATTTCAACTCTAGCATGCCTATATATAATAACGTTTATGTATGATGTAATAAAATGAACAAAGACTTTTAAAATATCACGGTATTTTACTAGAGCCGATTCAGAAATCTTAGCTTATCTTTTACTCGTGACAATTGACATTAAGTTATTATCTTTATCTTATCATATATGTGGTAATCCTCACTAAACAACCTCAAATGATTTAATATATAGTGCCATGTGTTCGCAAAACTATTACACGAGGATAATTTATGATGAAAATAGTACTTACGTCTAAATTCAGTGTAATTAAGGGTATATGTACTTAAGTTTTTGCGTTTGATATTTTTTTTTTGTTTTGCACGTGCATCATTTATACAATATAGTTTCCCGTATGAAAGTGTATAATATAAGCGTATATATTCCAAGGCGGCACTCCTGCTTTCAGCCTACGGTCAATTTTGTTGTTTAATATGCTTAATGTTTAATGTGTTTCGTCTTGATATGTGTCCTGTTATGTTTTGTCTTGTGGCTTTACCGTTTCTTGTTAGATGGTGTTTGGTGCGGTGTCATTTCGTGTGTGGCTCTCCCTGTTTGACTATTTTTCCATATGATATGCAAATCTTGCTATAGACATGGAGATATTTGTACCGTTTTATCGTTACAAACAGCCGTCCTGTGCAAATAAAATATATTTTGTTATCAATATAGTAATGGCATATCACTTATTATACTACTTAGGAACAAATATGCGACGAATCAAGGTCCTTGATTCTAGCAATAGGACTCTGTTACCATGCATGTTTGAAAGATCGCAGTGGGTACAGAAAAGCTTTAGCACCTTTCTTCAAGAAACCATGCCCGTTACCCGGTGGTCCAGATAGAATTGAAAGTGAAATTCAAAGGTATGAGACTAATCCATTACGAAATACAGACAATTTGCTGTCAAAGTGTGAATACTCAAACAGATATCGTTAAGACGAAAACGTCCAAACACATGTAATATTATTTGCATAGATGTTACATTTTCTGCTTGACATTAAATTTGACATTACAAAATCACTTTATAATCACACAACACGCTTTATAACTTCCTCTTGTTTCAGCTGTCAGGACATTATTTTGGCCAATGTGAAATTAGAACAGAACATTGCTCGAAACATGGCTCTGAAGGAAAATGTCTGCATGATGGTTGTGTGCATAGAACTACGTATCCCATTGTTCCTGGTTGGAAAACCTGGGAGTTCGAAATCTCTCGCTAAGGTCATTGTTAGTGATGAATTGCAAGGATCGTCTGCACGCACGGACTTGTTCAGGACTTTCAAACAGGTGGATAGTATACGGTTTCGTTTTGAAGAGCTATGTATTTTAAATTGCTTTTACGTCATGAAGTATGTGGCAGTTATGCTTATATAACTAAAACAGTAAAGCGTAACAATAGTAAAATATGACTGACTACCATAATTACAGTATCGTCTCAATGTTACGAGTTTGTACTAAGGTTACAATTGATTAACGTGGTAAAAGTTCCAATATGAGTCAACATACCAAACACTTTCTTATGTTGCCATTTACTCATCAATACTGATACTATCCATTTTGTGTCATTTGATAGGTATAGATGGTCCGGGAGCAACACATGGTGACTATTAAATGCCTAACATTACAAATCAAACCGGTTATATGACACATTTATTCAGAGTGACTGGAGAGTGGATGACATAAAATCTTAAATTGCAAACATGTATAAACGTTCTGCTGATTTCTTGAGGGTGAGGGAGTAAGACACAAAGTCTTGTGCATGTGCTCTGGTGAGATAGGGAGTGAGAGTGAGCGAAACTGACTTTATTGACGAATTATGATGAAGGTTTTCTATATTAAAACTATTTGCAGTAACACGCAGTATGAATTTCAAGAACATAAGAGAATAGAATTAATTGCAAATGTCAAAGATCCGAAACAATTATTGAAGCTGCTAAAATCTTCATATTATAAGGACATAAACAAGCCAAGCAGGAGTAAAATGAATGTCACGATTAATTGGAAAGTATGTTGTGTAATGAGAGATATCCCATTGTATTAAAATATGAGGTTTATTGAGATGCAAACGAAATTAATCGTAAAACAAATGATCAAAAATGCGAGAAAGAGATACACAAGAGTATAAATCCAAATTCGGGGATATCAAGAGGACTTGACGGTAAATGGGCCTCATTAAATACAAATATTATTGTTAATACTTCCATAACTACATTGTAAATTAAAAAGTAGTAAAGTCAAGCAGGCAAAGCCACATACAAGACGCAACCACTATCAAAACATCAACAGACAGCATGTCACACACACATACACACACACAGTCACATACCCAAACACACGCACACACATGAGATGAACACAGAAAACACCAACACACACGCACCAGAGACAAACATTTCAAACACGAACACAAGCTCAAGCAAAAGAACACAAGACAAACAAAAGTAAGGTTGACAAAGAGAGTACCGCCTTGGAACGGTCAGCAGCAAAGCCACAACTTGGGGTTTAAACCGGTTTATGGATTTCCTAACTTCACACTGATATAAAAGTCACTATAGTTTAACAAATAGTGTAAATAAAGGTATCCCTGACGGACTTTCCAACAACGTAGAAGACGGTAAAAACAAGTCAATATGTAAAGCAAAGCATAACAACTGTGAAAAGTCCGTCAAATAAGTACTCACTGGCTTTGCTGAAGTTTTTGCTGAAACCAAATCCTGAGGACAGGTGAATGTCAAATGCCATGGTGTGAAGTATTGTTTTAATGTATAAATCGAGAATAAAAGTCTACCCTTCAAACTATAGGGACATTTCTGTCACTGTTGGTAGTGAGTAAGATATTTTCATCTATTTTGAATGACAGACTGTATAAATAGGCCGACGAAAATAACATATAGAGCTGATTACTCATGCATTGATATTTTTTTTATCTGCAATGTATTGTTCAAAAGTATAAGACCAGGTGGCCGGTTGTATGTTTTATACGTTGATCGCGGTACTGTGAGAGTATCATTTTAACCCATTCCCTCATATTGACGACTTTTGACGACTCTGTAAAAGTCACTTTGTGAAACCATTGTGATAAATAGAGCGTTTGCTCCTATAGGAGCAAATGCTCTATTTATCACAATAGTTTCAAACTACAAAATTATAAAAAATTCCTTTCCTCTAGTTAATGCTCCTTTTCGGTAGATTAATTCAAAGAGGTTGTATCTAAAACTAACCTATGAGGTAATGGGTTAATGTACAAAAACTTAGTCACATTTTTAGATTGATGACGCTGTAACATAGTCGTTCATCTGTTATATAGGTATGAGACAAGAGGAGCTAAGTAGTCCGTAAATTTTAATCACTTTATTAATGACATCTTTTATAATTACCTGGCACATGCAATACTGGTATCTTTATTCCTGGTGAGATACCTGATATCCAACGTATACTTTTTACTGACGATGTTGCAAACTTTGTTGATACAGCCACAAATTTACAAAATCAAATTGATGCTATTTCGGATTTCTGTATTGATATGGAAAGGAAAATAAATTTAAACAAAAAAGAAATCATAGCATTAAAAACGGCGGACTGCTTCGATATTATCACAATTAGAAACATAACAATACAATGATCAGTATAACAATTGTTTTTAAATACATGGGCTGACTTGTACTCCTAAACTTTTATGGACAGTTCAGCGAAAAACAAATTATCTGCATAAATTGATTAAATAAACTGACCCAATGGTCTGGCCTATATTTACCTTTGGATCCGAAATATGGGGGGGGGGGTGTATTACTCAGCAATCATTGCGCAGTGCAAAATCAGTTTTGCAAATGGTTTCGTGGTGTAAACAGCACGGTTAACACTGGCATAAACTGTAATCTATTCCAAGTCACATGTATCCAAAACCCTGGCCAAAAGGCTGTTATAAAATGCTTTAGGCTCAAGATGACGTCGGTAATATAAACTGGGTGGCTAAGGTTTGGTTCTACCTGGCTGTCGCAATAAAATGGTGATTTTAAATTGTGTGTATTACGATTGAGAAGAACATTTTAAGACATATATATATAATATCAAATCCATGTTCAATCATGAACCATATCTGTGCTTAAACATACATGAAATTTAATAAGATGTTAGCCCGATTTAGATGAAAGAGTAGTAAAGTTAAGCAGGAAAAGTCACACACGAAATGCCACAATCACCAAAACACCGACAGAAGGCAATTTATATAGCAATTTATATAAATACACAAGCACAAGGACACCAGACCAAAACAAACGCAAGGTTGAACTCACACGCAAGCGCACGAGACGAAAGCAATAAACCCAAACAAACATAAGTACAAAGACACCAAACAAGCAAACGCAAGGGTGACAAAGAGGGTGCCGCCTTGGAACGGTCAGTGGCAAAACCACCACTGGGGGTGTTTAAACCGGTTTACGGACGTCCTAACTTCACACTGATATAAAAGTCACCCTAGCTAAACCAACATTGTAAAAAGAGGTATCCCCGCCGGACTTCCCCACAACATAGAACACAGTTATCACATTACAAAATATAAAACATGGCATAACAACTGTGAAAGTTCGTCAAGTCCGTTCAATGGAAAAGTAGTAAAGTCAAGCAGGCAAAGCCACATACAAGACGCAACCACTACCAAAATACCGATAGATAACATGACACACAGCCGGCCCATACACAACTACACACCCAAACGCACACTCGCACAAGATGAACATAGAAAACACAAATAAACACACAATAACTAGAGACAAGCATTCCACACATGAACAAAATCACAAGCACAACGACACAAGAAAAACAAACTAAACATTGGAAGACACAATTGTATAGACAGAGAGGACAGAACTTTTTTTGTAATTACGAAGGCAATCCTGGTCGAATATAAGCTCCATGCTTTCTGTCAATGTTGTAGATATAATGATTTACACTAACAGCAATTATTTAAATGGCACTAAGGTAGTTCTGATATAATACCCTTTTATAACTTGTGTAAAAGTGAAATTTGCATTTGAAACATTGCTAAATGGGTTTCAGCAATTTTAGAAAAAAAAGACAAAAATGAATAGAATATGCTGGTTTGTTCCAACACTGTATGTATAAAATTATGTTGTGTGAAGCACTCAACTCTGTTTTTTATTTACGTGTATAATCATGTTGCATTATGGACTTGTGACCTTTATTTACAGATAAAATATATAGCTTGTATTCCTGTGTAACAGTAGCAATTTAAATGATACTTTTTTAATATCACCATATATCTACTTCTGTTCGATTGTTTTATTATCATAGGTACAGATGGTTTCGTTTCAATGCAGTCCCCTCTCAACACCGGAAGGAATCATTAGTACATTCCGACAGTGTGCACAGTTACAGAAAGACAAGGATCTTGACCAATTTGTTTCGGTTGTAGTTTTAGATGAAATTGGTTTGGCGGAAGATAGCAAGCGAATGCCACTGAAGGTCAGTCTACTACTTCGGTTAGAGTCATTTTCTATTTTCTTCTGAATACATTTTTGAACAAACTGCTCAACATCAATAATTTAATAAATCTATGAAAATTGTATTGCTTAATCATCGGTGTTGTTTTGATATTGTTGTCCTTCGGGATCATCATTAGTTTTGATGTTATTAGTTTTTAAAAATGAATACTGCTTAAGCCGATGCTAGGTGTCTAGGTGTTGGACTTTTAATTACCACTCATGAACAGTCTCAATGAAACCGAGTCTGCATTTGTCCCTCTTCGCATTGCTACTTTAATTTAATACATTGCAGCGATCATGTTAACCCCCAACACACTGCACTTTTCAACTCTGTTGTTTTAATAGCAAGACTAATGAAATGTAATTCCAATCAAGACTAATGAAATGTAATTCCATACGCAAACCACTTATAAAATCCTTGGTGAAGAAAGTAAATAATTGTTTTTATGCAATGTTGATGGTGCCATGCTTGTGCATTTATTGTTGTGGGAATTAATCCTTTACTTGTGAATCACTCTCTTCTAGAAGTATATATGTGCGTTATAAATATAAAAAAGAAGTAAATTCAAGCAGGAATAGTCACATATTAAACGCCACGATATTTAATGATTTTTTTATTTAGTTAACAAAATGAGAAAATGGGTATATCCAATAATTTACAAAGTTTGTAAATCACATCAACATAAAATTTAGGATGTTAAACACCGTGTCGCAGGAGCACTTGAAGATTACATTGTACTTGCCAATAACATTTAGAGAATGTTTTTCGCAGTTTATGATATCTATAGTATATCGTTACTTCAGCAGCGTTCCAGTTTAAGTGGGATTTCGACTGTTAAAATCGTCAACATCAGAACAAGCTTTACCGAAACGAATAAGTTGAGATATATAAACCCCGTAAGATATGGCATGGGAACATAGACATATTTATATCGGTAAAAAGTGTACATAACATGGCAAAACATAATTAAGACAACATATAAAAAGCCATGTAATGCGCACTAGAAACCAAGGATAACACAAAAAAGGAAAATATTGTCCTTATTTCCAATGTGGTCCTTGATTCTAGTGACAAGACACCGAGAGTCACGGTATAATTATAAATAACTGTTCGGGTGACTGCTTGTTCTGTATGTGGTGTTTCCTTCATGACTCATATTTGTTTTTTTATCTCGAATCTTCCAGTAATCACATGACCAGCCCAAAATAGCAAAACATTGAGGTGGCGCAATCTCAGTTATCAGGAATATCATCTTCAATATTAAGTTCTGCAACAATCTTGTTATAGTTGAACATTGTATTTCTGATGGGTTTGTTATATATGTAGCAGATAATCGGTGTATTTAAAGTATTTAAGAATAGTGTCAATTACATTTTTGTCTCTAAATATATTCTGGAGGTCAATGAAATCAATACCTTTAATAACAAGAAGAATATTTGATGTTCAGATAATTTGTCAATATATGGTCTGCGAACATGTAGAGTAAAGTTTTGTATCAAACTAGCCGTTCCTATGATATGATATGATCTCAAAATGATTTCATTGGTTTGCTCTTCAATTTTGTTAATGACGATATTGGAAAGGAAGAACGTCTTGAAAGCATGGCATGTTTACTAGAAGTTATACGTACAATATGTAGACCAAGAATAGTTGTTCAATATTACCATGTTTACGAATTCCATGTGAACGAAATTTATGTTTCCTAATAGAGAAAAAAGAAACAAATCGTCTTTGTCAGAAACGTTGTTGCACTACTACTAAACGTTTGACGGCATGTCTTACTACTGTCAAAGGATAAGTAAAATGTTACTGTAATAAAATATGATAATTCGGGAATTAATGTTTCTTATTCATATTTCTTAGTATATTTTAACTAATGAAAATATTAGTAGATCAAGCAGGAAAAGACACATACAGAACACAACCGACACCAAAACACCAACAGAAAGCAAGCAACAGATCCACACAACCAGAAACAAATACACACACAAAACACACGAGACAAAACAAATTAAACTGGAACAAAAGCACAAACACAAAGGCATAGCCACAAAACAAACACAAAAGCAACGGTGACATAGAGAGTACCGCATTTGGTTGGAACGGTCAGTGGCAAAACCACCACTAGTGGTTTAAACCGGTTCACGGACATCCTACCCTCACACTTATCTTAAAGTCACTTTAGCTTAACAAATAGTGTAAATAAAGTATCTCCGCCAGACCTGAAATTAGATAGTACAACAATGGACTAGAATTATTTTTCTACACTACTCTGCCTCACAATCTTATAAAGGATAAACTGATAAAAAAATAAAACATTGCCAGAGAAAATGAAATATTCCTTGCTTTTAATGTTCAACGTTTATTCTTTCCAATTCAGAAAATTAATATTACACAATGTGGACATACCTTGACGTTTGTAGATCTTTAACCTTTCTTTTTGATGAAACGGTAGTGAGGTCAGGCAGGCAAAGCCACATAGTAGTCGCAACAACCACCAAAACATCAATAGACAGCATGCCGCACAAACATATACACACAACCACACATTCAAACACACGCACACACACGAGATGAACACAGAAAAACACAAACAAACACACAAGCACCAGTGATAAACATTCCAAACATGAACAAAAGCAGAAGTACAGAGACACAAGACAAACAAAAGTCAGTGTGACAAAGAGAGTACTGCCTTTGAACAGTCAGCAAAATAACAACTGGGGTTGAAACCGGTTAACGGACGTCCTCATACTTATCTCAATGTCACCCTAGCTTAACAAGTAGTGTAAGGTGCAAGATATCCCGCCGGCTTTTCCCTCAACATAAAAGACGGTATACACATGGCCATACGTAAAGCATAGCAAAACAACTATGAAAATTCGGTCAAATATGAACTAAATGACTTTGCTGAAGTCAGAACAACTACAGGGGAGCTGTTAATACATAAGTCTGTGCGATATGGGTATACTATATATCGTCAAATGAGTTGTATAGATATGAGTACAAATTGTGCCCCTCCTGATTTGTATTGCTATGAGAGGGATTTTGTGCTAAGTTTAATATCTGATACACATACAGATACGTTTAATCAAACCTTTTAAGTAGTTATACAATATCTTGGATTTTGGTAATCCTTATTTTGATTCTATGGTTTCTTCTATGTACCCAAAATAACGTACTTCAAATAAGCGAATCGAACCGACTCCTATATTGCCTCATTTACATGATAACGTTTCGTCCAAAATATACGATGAAAGGGAAGACTTTAAAATTGTAAATTATCTTTTTCTAGATGGAGATGTGCCCCTTGCTTTACCTTTTGGGGATTACATTTATCTATCCGTGACCACCAGTCGGTCGCTACGCTTCCCACTTTGCTTAACACGATGACAGGCCGAGGCTGGTACTCTATGATGGTATTTTCCCAGAAATGGGATGAGCTTACCAGTCTCATGTATTGCTTCTTCTCTGCCGTGCCCTTAACGGCTTCCCTGCCTTCCCTGTCTTCAGCAAAGTAATTGAGTACATATTTGACGGACTTTCATAGTTGTTATGCTATGTTTTACATTCGGTACTGTGATTACTGTTTTTTCTGTTGTAGAGAAGTCCGGCGGGAATACCTTTATTTACAATGTTTGTTTAGCTAGGGTGATTTTAGGTAAATGTGAGGTTAATCCGTCTGTAATCCGGTTTGAAAACCCAGTGGTGGTTTTCCCACCGACTGTTCCAAGGCGGCATCCTCTTTGTCACCATTGCTTTTGTTTGTTGGGTGTCTTTGTACCTATGTGTTTGTTCGGGTTTGTTGTTTTCGTCTCGTGCGTGTTAGGTATTTCCCATCCAGAATTTTATAATGATGTTATCTCCAAAGTCAGAAAAGGTCGGAGTCTTATGCATTTTCATGATGTGTTTATTAAACGAATTAAAACGTTTAGAAAGATAGGTAATGACCCCATTATATTGAAAAGCACTGCATGTTTGGTTATGGGCCCCATTACAGTCGGTAACTATGATTCCTTCTTTGCTTGCACGATCACAGACCGAGGGTAGTACACTATGATAGTATGCTCTTAAATCCAGAAACGTGATGAACTTGCCAGACTCATGCAGCCTTTTCTCTGTCGTGCCCTTAGCGGCTTTCCTGTAGTTGCTCGGACTTTCACAGTAGTTTTTATCATGTTATATATATTGCCATGTGTTTACCTATTCTATGTTGTTGGGAAGTCTAGAGGGGACACCTTTATCTATACTATTTGTTAAGCTATGGTGATTTTGAGATAAGTGTGAGGTTAGGACGTACATGAACCGGTTTAAAACCCAGTGGTGGTTTTGCAACTGACTGTTGCAAGGCGGTACTCTCTTTGTCATCCTTTTTTATGGGTACTGAGTGCCTCTGTGTGTACTTTTGGTCTTGTGTCATGTGTTCGTCTCGTTTGTTTCTATGCTCGCGTGTGTGTTAACATGTGGTCGTATGTGTTACTTGCTTTCTTTTGGTGTTTTCGTGTGGTTGTGATTTGTCTGTTGTTTCCTGCTTGAACTGTCTACTTTTTCGTTCCTAAAATATGTTGGTTACCTAAGCTATATAAAACATATACAAATAGAGTTTAATTGCAAATTTTAGCTTTTGTACAACTACAACTTTCTTTCCGACGTCTTGTTTCAGTTAGATAAACGAACATGTAAACGTATTCTGAAAGTGGGAGATCCTTCTGAACCAACATAGCAATGCGAAAAGAAAGAATTGCAGGCTGGGTTTAGTGAGTCTGTTCATGAGTAGTAATCAAAGGTGCAACACTATCCACGTCCCCTAGTATCAGCGTAATCAGTATTCAACTATCAAAACTTAACAGTGGTAATAGGGATATTTCTGTGATACTTATATTTGAAGATAATTCCAGAGATATTGATTTATAATGATACAGTGACTCTCTGTGTCTTGCCACTAGAAGCAAGGACCACAATGAAAATAAGAAATGTGAAAATATGTTCCTTTTTTGTAATCCTTGCTTTCTAGTTTATATGTTGTCTTAGTTATGTTTGCCATGTTATATACACTTTTTACAGAAATAAATCTATTTAAATCTATCTAAAACTAATAACATCAGAACTTAAAATCCGAAGAACATAAACTAATAACATCAAAACTTATGACCCCGAACGACCAACACGTTGAAGTACGGGAAACTTTTTGCGGCGGCCGCACAAGCACTTAACACCTTCCGTTGTGAAGAATATGTATTCTAAAAGTGGGATGTCCTTCTAAAGCAAAAGTTGGAATGCGATAAGAGAACATTGCATTCGAAGGCTTATAAAACTACTGGAATAAATATCTTCTGGTCGACTAGAAATTATTTGGAAAAAAATACGAACAGGTGGATTATGGCATCCACTGCAAGCACCTACACGTTTTCTACTTTGTACTGTTCCTCATGATTTGATTAAAATAAACTTACTCCTAGAAATTATTTGCCAGACAAAAAACGCCAAACCCTGCATGTAATACACTAAATGCACTTGTTCATTAATTTGCGAGTCACTAACATGTCATCGGGATAACATATTCGTACTTTTTTGAAAATGTGTATACCTTCAGATTATTAGTATTGCTATGGGTATTAATTGTACATCACCGGTCACAGTTTTGTTTTTATGCTGCTATTAGAGATATTTCGTGTCAAGATGTGACCCGCAATCACAAGCAGGTGTCATTAATGCCTTCAGTGCATTTAATACCTTCAATGCAGGTAATGGGTTAACAGTGGAAGGCTTATTTTAGCTAAAAATCGCTTTATCAAAGATATGAATATCATAAACTAAGAAAAACATTCTCTTATATATATCATCGAACGTTCTTACTTATTGGAATTTATACGTGTAATCTTAAATACGCCTTTCACAATTTCGTTCTTGTACTCTTTATCATTTTTCTAACATTATTCAGTCATTGAGTACATTAGCGATAGGTAGGTTCAGTTTGTTTCACTTATGTTATCGTTTTACATGTAATTCGCCAGTGTATTGTCCATCTAGGTTGCTGTAGATTAGTCTTTTAGGGTGTGGATTGAATACGTGTAACGTTGGGTCCAAAAGCCGGTTACCTAGTAACAGTTGTCACTGACCATTCCAAGGCGGTAATCTATCTTTACACTATTGTTTGTTTGTTTCGTCAATGTGCTTCTGTTTTTTATCCCCTGTTAAAGGGTATTGTTTTGGCTTTGTCCGCCCGTCCTTCCATCCGCCCGATTTTCGTCCGATGTCATATCTCTGTAACGGATCGACAGAATTCAATGTATTTCGACTTGAATATGTGTTATTACTGGGACATCGTTCCCATATATTTCTTTTCCAGATCGCTTGTGGCATTTAGAAGTTATTGCCCTTTTATACGCAAAAATGACTTTTTTTTTTCGTCCGATGTCATATCTCTGTAAACGGACTGACAGAATTCAATGAAACTAGACATGAATATTTGCTATCACTGGGGCATTTCTCCCATGTATTACTTTTTCAGATCGCATGTAGCATTTAGAAGTTATTACCCTTTGATATGCAAAACTCAAATATCGTTTTCCGTCTTATGCCATATCTCTGTAACGGATTGGCAGAATTTAGTGAAACTCGACATTAATATTTGTTATCACTGGGGCATTGTTCCCAGGCATTACTTTTTCAGATCGCTCTTTGCATTTAGGAGTTATTGCCCTTTTATACGCAAACATGACATATATTTCCGTCCGATGCCATATCTCTGTAACGGACAGACGGAATTCAATGAAACTAAACATGAATATTTGCTATCACTGGGGCATTGCTCCCATGTATTACTTTTTTAGATTGCTTGTAGCATTTAGGAGTTATTGCCCTTTTATACGCATACATGACATTTTCTCCTGATCATTCCCATGTATTACTTTACCAGATTGATTGTGGCATTAAGGAGTTTTTGAACTTTGATATGAAAACATAACATAATTTTTCCGTCCGATGCCATATCTCTTTAACGGATTGACAGATTTCAGTGTCAATTGACATGAATATTTGTTTTCACCGGGACATCGTTCCCATGTATAACTTTTTCCAGATCGCTTGTGGCTTTTAGGAGTTATTGTCCTTTAACGCAAAAATGACATTTTCCCGTCCAATGCTATATATATGTAATAGATTGACAGAAGTCAATGAAACTCAACATGAATATGTGTCAAAACTAGGGCATATGTCCCATGTATTATTTTCCCAGATCGCTTGTTGCATTTAGGAGTTATTGCCCTTTGATATGCAAAAATCACATTTTTCCGTCCAATGCTATATTTCTGTACCGGGTTGACAGAATTCAATGAAACTCAACAGGAATATTTGTTATCGCCATGGCATCGTTCCTATGCATTAATTATTCAGACGGCATGTTGCTTTTAGGAGTTATACCCATTTGATACTATATATATATATATATATATATATATATATATATATATATATATATATATACATATGTACGTATTTTGCCCTTATCCCTTGCTGAAAGTAGAAGGATACTGTATTGCATTGAATACTGATTTGCATTAAGTACTTGAATATGCTTTATACAGCTTTCATATTCAAGCAGTGTTTTTGTATTACGATGTAAACCGGTTCAAACCCCCAGTGATGATTTTGCTACTGACCGTGCCAAGGCGGTTCTCTCTTTGTCACCTTACTTTTGTTTGTCTTGTGTCTTTGTGCTTGTGTTTTGTTCATGTTTGTCTCTGGTTCTCGTGTATTTGTTGGTGTTTTATGTGTTCTTCTCGTGTGTTTGAGTATGTTTGGTTGTGTGTGTGGCATGCGGTCTATTGATGTGTTGGTGGTGATGGCGTCTTGTATGTGACTTTCTACTGTTTGTGTGTGTATGAGTATAAATTGCTATGCTTTCTGTAGGTGTTTTGGTGATGGTGGCGTTTTGTGTGTGGCTTTTCCTGCTTGACTTTACTACTTTTTCATTCATACATGCCTTTTTAATCCTGAAAAAACAACTTGAAATATATCTATGAATATTTTGTTTTGTCTTCAGGCACTTCATCCCCTTCTGGAGGATGGTTGCACAGAAAATGAAACACCCGAACCTTACAAGAAAGTAAGTTAAATAAGGCTCTACAGCACTCAACTGCTGTGTTATTTAATATTTTGATCGGATGAGCCATTGGCAAAATTATTTAATATCTATCTCCCATATGTTATTATCTGCCCGTCTAGTTCTATGTTTGTACTTTCTAGTTCGGTATATGTTTATTATTGCAATGAAGCAATATCTCACGAACCAATGGATGGACTGTTTCAGAAGTTCGTGATAACATGTTCGGGAAGACTGTAATTAATTGTGTTCAATGTAATATTCCGTTTTCATGACAATCATAACCATTAGCATTAGCTATCTGCTGTTTCGAATAATAGCGTCTACATGTTCAGGCTCTATTAAAGTGTAAACAAATATAATCAACTGGGAGACACTGAAGTAGAATATTTAAATGTGTGACTACATAGAAGCCTTTCACATCCGACACAGCCATATATAAGTACAAATATAAGTCATACAGAACAAACAGCCACCCGATACATAACACAAAATATAGCAGTAACGGGTATTATGTTCATACAAAGCGCATTGGCGCAATTGTTTCCCTTATCAAATGCAAATTAATAACGTATGTAAGTTCCGAAAGTGATATTCCAACCAAATGTATCAAACAGCAATAATAATATGTCAACACATATAAACATCGGGGTCATGTTTTATCATTTATTTGGCTACATCATAATATCCTTATTTTATCCTCTGAATTAGCGAAGTTATCCTCTACAAACATCCTTAAGGGGCAAACAGTTTTGAAACGACATGCCTACTAGAACGGGGCTAATATTCCGTATGGATAATTGGTAAACATTGTTCCGGAACCGACACGATAATTCAATATCATATCACAACGTTTCACTGAGATATTCTGTGTTGATCATCATACGCATGCATTGGTTATTGACCAACATTGTCATCGCGGTCTGGATCGGTTAGCTCATGTAAATATGACGGAATACAGCGTACATGAATATGCCCCTAAGACATGTAGGAATAGAACTGGAGTTCAGGCAGGGGATGTCGCACAAAATTCTATAGTCACATCAGAATCGCAAAGTACATTCATACACAAACAGTCGCAACGTTCATAAAGATTTTCCTTTTTCTGCTTAACACCAATAGCCTAGAACCACAATTATTCTACATTGCAACGATCATTGTTTATTTAATGATTTTGAATAGGTTATTGCCTTAGTTAAAATAGTAGGGCCTTATTTGAATGGCAATTGTCTCTAAGTATTTACGTTTTAAGTTAACAACCCAGGTGTCAAAGTGACATGTTGTTCGTGTGGATACTAAGGGTTGACTTATTGTATGATATAGGTTGGATTTATTGGCATTTCAAATTGGTCATTGGATCCAGCGAAAATGAACAGAGGTATTTTGGTTCAACGAGATATACCAGACAGAGACGAACTGGTAAATACTGCGAGGTAATGACCAACTGCATCACTACTAGTTTTACCTTAATTAAGTATTATCGTTTGAACCTCTGTTTTCCCTGAACGACAGTTTTAAATGTTTCTTATATGTTGCTTATACGAACTAGAGCGAACCATAACTTATCCAATAAATTGTTCGTTCATATTCCAATCCAAATCATGTAACCATGTCATAATACTCTATGTAATTTAATATTCAATATTATAAAGCAGATCTATTAAAAAAAAATAAAAGTGATCAGAAAAAACTCCATTTTGGCAAGATTATATTTATATTATCATTTAACAGCTTAACTAACAGTTGAATTATACCACAATAACCGGCATTTGTGCTATCAGAATGGTATGTTAACATTATTTTTCATTGTATTGATTTTGTGTAGAGGAATTTGTTCAAAACACGGAGACCAAATTCCAAAGATTGGACGGCTGTTAGAACCATTGGCAGATGCATATCTTGGTATATTTGAAGAATCGGCTGAACAAATGAGAGAGTTCTTTGGACTAAGAGACTTTTACAGGTAAATTCTTTGTTTTACACGGATAATGTTAAGACGCCAGTTACAACAACTAACATAACATAACGAATTTGATATACATTTGTCAAGGTATGTAACATTTTATCCCTTTAAGAATGTTTTGTATTTACGTTACGACAATAGCAATCGGGGCACCTATGTTTCTAATTTTCCAACTTACCATATTTAAACCGCATGCAGATCTTTAATAAATCTTAACAAAACTTTAATATATCGAAGTCAAGAAAAGAACGGAAGTGTGTCTGTGAATGACAGCAATGATAAGACATGCATTATCAACTACATATATAGTTTGTAATCTGCATAATTAATGTTATGTTTATAGAAAGTACACATAAAATGTTCTACCACTTCAATAAACAAAATGCATCCAGCCTGAGCCAGGCAAATAACAAAACCAACAAAAACAAAGAAGATTTACGGGTACGATACTATTATACACAAGACAGAACAGAACAGAACAGAACAGATATTTTATTAAGACTTATACATAAGTACATCGTCTAGTTCACATGAAAATATATATACTATCACGTGAGTATTTACAATATATACAAACAAACAACAAAGGACATCAAGCGTCCTTTGCACCAAAGCATCTTATCAAGCTATTCAATAGTCTATTAAAGTTTTACTATATGAAGTCAACCATAAACAGATCAATTATGAAATGAATTATTACATAATCAAATCAAATTTAGTTAAGAGGATGAACATACACTTTCAAATCTATATAGATTCAAAATGCCTTTCCTTATTGACAAAACTTCTTTAATGAATAATGATATTTTAACCAATTTTGCCCGGTCGTTAATATTCAATAATTGCAAAAATTTCAACATTGCTGGTCTACGATATATGTCCTGCGTAAAGTATCATAGCAAGGACATATAAATAAAAAATGATATTCATCTTCAATATCTAAAGTGTTACAGCACTGGCAGTATCGCTGATCTTGTGGGATATTTTCTCGCGCATATCTGCCCGTCTGAATTCTTAACGGATATACAGAAAGTCTTAATCTACAAAAATAGACTCTAAACTTTCTATGCAATATGTTAAGATAGTTTTCAAAGCAAAACTGATCTTTAACATGCTTATAATTAAGAAGAACCGAACTATTGGCAACAATGCCAAACCATTACTGTTTATATACATCAATTAATCTATTTCTAAACTGATTGATAAAATAATTAGTGTGAGTGAGTGAGTGAGATGGGTTTAACGTCCGACCAACAGTATTTCAGTTATATGCAGACGGCACCCGCATGAGACAAGTTATAGTGCTGCCTCACTGAAATACCCCTGCCGCGGGCACATGGCAAGGGCATCCCACCCAGTCACATTATCCTGACACCGGGCCGACCAGTCCTAGAACTACACCTTTTAATGTCGAGCGCAGACAAGGGAGCTACTAGTACCAACTTTTAACGACTTTTGGTCTGTCGCGGCCGGGGATCGAACCCACGACCTTCCGTACCACAGGCGGACGCTCTACCATTGAGCCATGCGGCCGGGTTATCAATAATTAGGGTTATCAATATAATTAATATCAAACATATAAGCATATCCCATATCACTGAGAAGCTTTTTTATACCAGATACCCAATTTTTAAGCCCTTTTCAGCAGTCATGCAAACCTTGTTCATATACAGTTTTTAAAATAATGTTAACTTTGTGCCAATACTTAATTACTCTAACAAAGCGTGAAATATACGGAGGATAACGTCCTAGTTCGCCGTATACTCCAGCATTGCATATATTAGTTCTAACATTAAGCAGTCTTTTGCAAAATTTTAAATGTATTCTCTCAATCTCTTTTGACTTTGTATAACTCCATACCTCTGAGGCGTATCCTAAAATTGAGCCTACAAACGCAAACAGTTCCCAAATAATTAAAATTGCTCACTATCTCTATATTACTGTTACCATATGTCCAGTGCTCTGCTGGAAGCAAACCTCCACGTTTCCTGAAAACTACTACTTTTGTTTTAATGGTATTAACCTTTAATCCAAAACTACCGCAATATGAGTGCAACATATTCAAATTAACTTGCAGTTCAGAGGGTGATTTGGCTAAAATAGCCATACCATCAGCAAATAACAACAAAATCAATATTATATCATCAAGCAGTAACCCTGAATCAATGCCTTTTTGTAAATACAACTCTAAATCTTCAACAAAAAGTGAGAATAATATTGGAGAGATTACCTCCCCTTGCCTCAATCCGACAGTATACTGAAAATAACCAGAATATTTACCACAATATTTAACACATGACTTGACTTTAAGATACATATCCCTAATGATTCTTAACATTTTACCTTGTATGCCTAAACCAAACATTTTCGTCCATAAACCATTTCTATAAATGGAATCAAAGCATTTCATCATGTCAACAAATACAACATACAGTCTTTTATTATACCCCCCTTTTGAAAAAATGGGGGTATATTGCTTTGCACATGTCGGTCGGTCGGTCTGTCGGTCGGTTGGTCGGTCGGTCGGTTGGTTGGTAGATCGATGGTTTCCGAATGATAACTAATAAACGACTTGGCGTAGGATCTTCAAACTTGTTGTGGTGGTTGGTCATGACAACTAGATGACCCTATAGTTTTTGAGGTCACTAGGTCAAAGGTCAAGGTCACAATGACCTTAACTGATGAAATAGTTTCCGATCAATAACTGCTGAAGGGTTAGGCTTGGGATCTTCAAACTTGCTGTGGTGGTTGGTCATGACCACTAGATGACCCCTATTGTTTTTTAGCTCACTAGGTCAAAGGTCAAGGTCACCATGACCTTAAATTGTTAAATGGTTTCCGATCAATAACTGCTGAAGGATTTGGCTTGGGATCTTTAAACTTGCTGTGGTGGTTGGTCATGACAACTAGATGACCCCTATTGTATTTGAGGTCACTAGGTCAAAGGTCAAGGTCACCATGACCTTAACTGGTAAAATGGTGTTTGATCAATAACTGGTCAAGGCATCGGATCTTCAAACTCGCTTAGGTGGTTGGTCATGACCATTAGATGGCCCCTAATCTTTTTGAGGTCACTTGGTCAAAGGTCAAGGTCACCATGACCTTAACTGGTGAAATGGTTTCCGATCAATAACTGCGCAAGGGTTTGGCTCAGGATCTTCAAACTTACTGTGGTGGTTGGTCATGACCACTAGATGACCCCTATTGTTTTTTAGGTCACTAGGTCAAAGTCACCATGACCTTAATTGGTGAAATGGTTTCCAATCAATAACTGCTCAGGGGTTTGGCTTAGGATCTTCAAACTTGCTGTGGTGGTTGGTCATGACCACTAGATGGCCTGTATTGTTTTTGAGGTCACTAGGTCAAAGGTTAAGGTCACCATGACCTTAACTGATAAAATGGTTTCAGATATATAACTGGTCAAGGGTTTGGCTTAGGATCTTCAAACTTGCTGTGGTGGTTGGTCATGACAAATAGATGACCCCTATTGGTTTTTAGGTCACTAGGTCAAAGGTCAAGGTCACCATGACCTTAACTGATGAAATGGTTTCAGATTAATAACTGCTCAATGGTTTGGTTCGGATTCTTCAAACTTGCTGTGGTGGTTGGTCGTGACCACTAGATGACCCCTATAGTTGTTCAGGTCACTAGGTCAAAGGTCAAGGTCACCAATCCATGACCTTAACTTGTGAAATGTTTTTAGATCAATAAATGATCAGTGGTTTGGCTTAGGATCTTCAAAGTTGCCGTGTTGACTGGTCATGGCCACTAGATCAAAGATCAGGGGGTCTGGGAGGTATACATGTTTTACAAACATCTCTTGTTTTCATTCAGGTGTTTTTGTGTTAAAGACGTTAAAAGAAATATAGCATCTACTGTAGACCTTCCTTTCCGAAATCCAAGTTGAGTATCAGAAATTACATGCTTATTCTCACGTTTCTTGCATTAACACAGTCAATATCGAACCAATCCGAATTATCTAAGCATGATCTATCTGTAAATTGCGCTTTCTTTCGTTAACAATAACGTTTGGCAAATAGAATGTCCGCAACATCACGTAAAATAGAGGTAAAATTGTCAATTTTCCCATTTATAGACTCTCTTTTAGTGTGATCAATGTTACAAACGATATTGTTAAACTGTGGCAGTTTAGCAATTAAACCAGCTCGAAATTTAGTTGCATGTACACTGCCCCATTTATATCGAACATCATTTAAAACAGTTTCTTCGGGCGAATGATAAGCACAATTCAATGTAAAGTGCAACGGTGTGTAGTCACTCCATTCATTCAATGGATGAATACAAAAATCCTCAATCAATGAAAAATTCGATTCGTGCGTTAAAAGATAATCAATGACCGATGAACCCCTAGTCGATACATACGTACACCCGCCCGTGTTACCTACTCTGCCGTTAACAATACGTAAAGACGATGATTTACATAGATCGAGTAGTCTTATCCCGTGCCTATTACATGTGTTATCCACGGGAGGCCCGTAACATGGTATTATCAGGGGTATAGTAATCGTTGTCAAAAACGTTTAGTCTTGTAGTATATGTAGATTGTAATGATTACCTCTCTGACCTATACAATAATTGAGTATTGCATTAAAATGACAAATATTCAAGGCATAATCAGTACAAAATTACTGTGTTATGTGTGTGATATATTTTGTCAAACTGCAGAACGGTTGATTACATAGTGACTGGTGTCAGCAACATCACTCTCAGTATCTCGTTCTTATCTCGCTATCTTTCGGAAACGCATTCTCTCTCTTTTTCTGATTTATTAAAATGTTATATTAGTTGAACAAAGGTAATATAGCTCACATCATTGTAGATCTATTCATTGTATATATATTTTAGTCAATGGAGCAACGGAAGCGCTTAACATATGTCGACGAAGTTTACCAGACATAATTTGGACACAAATTGCATTCTTTGTCAAATCAAGTTAAATAAAAGTGCAAAATGCTAAACATGTCAAGCATCGACAAATGTCTTGAATGTACAGTTTGACACAGTACTGTAATCGACATGATATTTAATTCAATTCAATTCAATTCAATTTCTTTATTGCATAAAACATACATAGTATGCTTATAGCAAGCACAATAAGAATACAATACAGTGATATATGAACATGTTAATAGACAAAAATAAATGCTAGATCTATACCTCTTTCAAAAAGAAAAAGATTAGAATAGAAAGTTAGGCCGTTGTTTTTTTTATATTTGTTTTGATGTTTGTTTTCCTTTGTTTGTTTGTTTGTTTGTTTTTCCCCTTTCATTTCGTTTCCCTAGAAGAGCTCTATCTGAAATTTGAATTTTGACATTTTAAAGTCTGAAATTTGAAGTTTCTTTGGGATAGATAGATTCTAATACATGTATTTTTGTGTTTAATTCAATTTATTACTATTATATGTTATTTATTCTTCTCCTTTTTAACTTACCTATTTTCTTATAAAAAATTTTTTATTGTGTCTGATTTCTTAATTGGTTTGCAAAATAAATATATTTGGAAATATTATTGACAATTTTTTTGTTGTTTGTGCACATGAGATTTTTAAACCTTTGTATCGTAGGCCATGTGTAGTAATATCGTGGTAAGTATTTTGTGCGTAATTGGATGTACCTTGGGCAGATGAGTAGGAAATGATACTCATTTTCAATTTGATGATGTGTGCACTTAGAACAGATTCTTTGATTTCTCTCTGTATTTGTATATCTTCCTGTTTCTACTTCTAAATCATGAGATGATATCCTAAATCTTGTCAAGGCAATTCTGAATTTCTTTTCAAGAATAAATGAGAGATATTTTTCAAATTCGAGGTCATATTTAAATAGACCGTAGGCCTCCAGGCGGTTAGAGTTATTTATTTTTACATACCAGCTTTGTTTATACAAGTTAGTAATTTGATATTTAATGGCTCCTAAGTCCATTCGTATGTCATTCTGATTATACCAGATAAAATCTAGATTTGATTTTACTAAAATGTCCTTAATTTTACTTGCCCAGTTGTTTCCGTTATATTTATTCCCTTGTTCCATATCCGTTTTTAGGGTACTGTATGCTTTGTATAACAGTGATTGTTTATCGGAACTTATTATTTTACACCAATATTTTATCATAATAATTTGTCTCTGTATTAACATAGGATAACGTCCCAGTTCCCCGTACAATGCCTCTAAGTTCGTAGATATTTTTACGCCAAGTATTTTTCGACAAAATTTTGAATGAATTCGTTCTACGTTTGGTGCTGGGTGATGGCCCCATATCTCAGCAGCGTAGTTAAGAGTTGACGAAACTAGAGTATCAAATAAATTTATCTTATTATTTACTGGTAATTCTAGCTGGTTAAAAATTGTAAATAAGTTGTGTAGAGAAAATGATGAGTGTTGGGCTATGCGTTTCTGTGTTTGATTCCAATTTCCATTTTTAAAGAGAAAGACTCCTAGATACTTAAAAGCAGTTACTATTTCAATTCTTGTGTTATATAAGAAGAAATCATAGGACGTGGGTCTCCCCGTTTCAAATATCATTATTTTGGTTTTTTTAACATTAAGTTTTAGTCCCCATATTTAGCGAATTGATTTATTTAACCCTTTACCAAGCCTCAAACCCTTATGTTACACCGATATAGGTAAGCCTTATCCGATAATCAATAACCAATATCTATGTGATAAGCGTAACACACTCTCGCCAATACAGTTTATTGGAAATATTGGAAAAATAGTTTGAATCTGACACCTGTCCTTTTCAATCCCATATAAATGTATTTATGTTTACCATTATCATTATTGTGTAAATAAAACGTTTTTAGGGAATCAAAATCTCTTTTTGATGGTGTATTTGTCATGCAATTTGAAGTATGTATAAGCACAATACACGGGGTTAAAACGAGGCAGTCAGTATATTTTCAGAACTTTATTATAATTGACCTTAAAATCTCAGCTAAATATGTTCGGAATAGTAACCTGTCGACTGCTATTCAAAATAAAATATTTCCAAACAGGTTTGATACATATCAGACGCTGAGTAAATAATTCATTCATTCAGCGCGGACCCAGATCATACAGCGAGTAACTCAGCGCCGGTTCGGGATCACGCTTGGATCGATACCAGACGCTGAGAGACTCATTTCAGTCATTAAGGTTAGATCCAAATCAGAAGTTGAGTATCTCTGTCTGATCTGGATCTAGATCCAAACATTGATTTAGATCAGATACTGAGTGACTCGGCATCGAACCTGGGTTCAAAAATGGATCTAAATTAGATTCTGGGTAACTGGGTGTCTGATCTGAATCCAATTATAGATCCAAATTAGATGTTGAGTTTTCCGGTGCCTGATCTGGATCTAAGGTATTGAACCCGTCCAGTTTAGGACCTGGCTCCAAAACGAATGCCGCCACCTGAAAAAAAATGATCGGAAGACAAATTTTATCTGAATGTTCACTGAACTAAATGAATAAAACTGTTTCTCTATCATGAAATTCCGACACATATAAATTATGCTTTTTATTGTTCTTTGAAACATTTTCCGTTTTTATAATGCATTTGAGTCGGGCACAAGGAAAATGGAGAATGTGTTGCATTTCAAACAGTGTAGACTCAGATCAACTGCATCTCACACACAACATCTGCTTCACACTGTTTGAAAATCACCAGAATCGGCATTATTTATTCCTGTTGCCTAGCAAACAGTGTAGATCCTGATAAGACGCCGCGTTGGAAAAGCGGCTGTGGATCTGGGACTACACTGTTTACAATCTCTCAACCCACTTTTCCTGATATCTGTCTCATTTGCATTTATTATGCATTAATCGAGATTTAGAATAGTTCCTGATCTGAGTCTATACAAATTCAGTTTTTATGCCCCCAAAGGCGGGCATATAGTGATCGCATTGTCCGTCTTTCCGTCTGTCCGTCCGTCCGTCTGTCCGTCTGTCCTTCCATCCGTCCCAAATTCGTGTCCGGTCTGTAGCTTCTTCATCTATCAATGGATTTCAATATTACTTGCCACAAATGTTCACCAGACAGAGACGATGTGTCGCGTTTAACTCCCTGGTCCATGGGTCAAAGGTCAAGGTCACAGGGTACAATTACTTCGTCACAAAGTTCGTGTCCGGTCTGTAACTTCTTCATCTATCAATGGATTTCAATATAACTTGGCACAAATGTTCACCATACGAAGACAATGTGTCGCGTTCAACTCCCAGGTCCATAGGTCAAAGGTCAAGGTCACAGGGTACAATTACTTTGTCACAAATTTCGTGTCCAGTCTTTAACTTCTTTATCTATCAATGGATTTCAATATAACTTGGCACAAATGTTCACCACAAACAGACGATGTGTCGCTTTCAACTTCCAGGTCCATAGGTCAAAGGTCAAGGTCACAGGGTACAATTACTTTGTCACAAATTTCGTGTCCGGTCTGTAACTTCTTTATCTATCGATGGATTTCAATATAACTTGCCACAAATGTTCACCACACAAAGACAATGTGTCGCGTTTAACTCCCAGGTCCATGGGTCAAAGGTCAAGGTCACAGGGTAAAATAACTTCGTAACAAATTGTGTTTCCGGTCTGTAACTTCTTTATCTATCAATGGATTTCAATATAACTTGGCACAAATGTTCACCACACAAAGACGATGTGTCGCAACTCCCTGGTCCATAGGTCAAAGGTCAAGGTTACAGGGTACAATTACTTTGTCACAAATTTCGTGTCCAGTCTGTAACTTCTTAATATATCAATGGATTTCAATATTATTTGACACAAATGTTCACAAGACAGAGACGATGTGTCGCTTTCAACTCCCTGGTCCATGGGTCAAAGGTCAAGGTCACAGAATACAATTACTTTGTCACAAATTTAGTGTCCGGTCTGTAACATTTTTATCTATCAATGGATTTCAATATAACTTGGCACAGATGTTCACCAGACAAAGACGATGTGTCGTGTTCAGCTCCCTGGTCCATATGTCAAAGGTCAAGG
This sequence comes from Azorinus chamasolen, assembly GCA_963576725.1. Lineage (NCBI taxonomy): Eukaryota > Metazoa > Mollusca > Bivalvia > Cardiida > Solecurtidae > Azorinus > Azorinus chamasolen. The sequence continues at coordinate 17,772,536 of OY755240.1, read as the reverse complement.
TCACAGGGTACAATTACTTGTTTATCTGTGAATGGATTTTTAAGGAACCTGTAACAAATGTTCACCTTACAAAGACGATGTGTCAACTCCTTGGTCCATGGTTCAAATGTCAAGGTCACATGATACAATTTTTGGGGGCATTTTTCACGTGACTGTGACATCTCTTGTTTTGGATTATGGTATATCTATTAAATCAATTTTGATGTAGATGAGACGTCACGTAGCTTGTCATTTCATCCAGATCTAAACTTAATGGCGCTTATAAACGAATTATTCGTTTTATATCAATTCAGATAGTTAGTATCTCGATAAAAAAAATTTCGGCGTCCACACGAGATCGTAACTGTTTGACATTTATGAATGAATTCCCAGACATGATTCGTTTGAATGGTTAAATTGTTTGATTAGCTAAGTTATTTTATTGATATTGCTATCTACCCTCTAATCTGATTATACTTACGAAGGTTTTATTGCCCAATATCCGCCGGTGTGTTTTGATGTTGACAACGGGTTCCCCATGTGTTATTTTAGCCCCAAGGCAAGTCGCGCGTGATTTATGGAGTTCCGAATAGTCAATGGTCAATTTTATTTAACATATTTATATTTAGAATTTGACCTTGGCGACAGTGGAAAACTTTCGTGTGGTCATTTATCGGCAAAGTTCGTACTTTCCGAATAATGACGAATAGTATTATAACCATGTTTTATGATGATCACTGACCATATAAAAAGAATATACCACTCGACTTCAGCCTCGTTGTTTTGCAATATTTTTTCTGTAGTAACATTATTATTAGATTTGGGATTTCAGAAGATATATTAACACACTTTAAATGTGTAGACATCCAGATACAGAAATTTAACTAGACAACTGATATATTAGCAGGTAAATATTGGACTCGCTCAAACTCGCTTATACGCGGTAATGGATAGACCCGCGGATATGCGCTTCTATCAGGGAATAAGCAAAGTCGCTTTATCTCTCGTCTATCAGGTGATAAGCAAACTCGCGATTTCTCGCGCGTATAAGGTAAAAGGTTATTTTAAAGGGTGGTAAATGAAATATTATAAATACATATTTCAGGTTTGTTTGAGGTTTGGGAACCATAATTTGTATCATAACCATAATATGATATTATAATATAATAGTATAATGCTCTGTTTGTTGAAATGTGACAGTATAGTTTTTTTTTATCTGAGAATGAATATAATACTTGCCTCTGTTTCCAAACACTCTTGGGTATCTATGGCTGAGTAATTATGGTCACCCCTGTTGCCCTGTGGATCTGTTTCAACTTATGCGTTCCAGTCAGTGTCGCATACGTATTTCCTTGCGATCTGGTGAACGAGTCCCTGGAGTTATATATTGCCTGAACTGGTCCACTTCTTCATCACCGTGTCCAGTTATCGGAGCGTACACTTGCATTACCTTGACGTTGAAGCTGGATGGATATAAGTTGAAGACTGCACATGGTCACCTCGTTACGGTTTGTGTGATGTCCTGATGAACCAGAACACTTACACCTTCGTATTTGTTCTCCTTCCCGCTATACTGGACTCTGTGTCCGTCTCATTTTACGGATTCACAGAAGGACCCACGTGTATTTGATATATCGTGTACCAGTTATTTTGTCTTCCCCTCATATCGCTGGGTTGCACATTCCATGCCCCAATTGTCACTCAATTTCTTCCATGATTCCTGTAAGTACCAGACACATATCTTATTACTTCCTTATTGGTGTCTGACGTGGCCATTGTTGACCCGGACTGTGACCGATTCGATGTACTTGTCTGCTTCTTTGTCATTATCCATCAGGTGTATCTATGACAAATCAAAGCTTAGTGAAGCCCATCCCAAGAATGCTAACCACAGCCTATATCAATCTATACTTATTGTTGGCCTTAGTCTTGAATCCTAGGCCGTTGGATTTCAAAACTCTTATGCGCATTGGCCGTTTAATTCACCAAGAAAGATATTCATCCTGATATGTCGTGCTAACGCTACACCTATAGATTCATATTTATGGGAGAGTCTCCCATAAATATGAATCTATAGGTGTAGCGTGGGAGACTCGTGAGACGGGGTTTTCTTTTTTGTTCCCTTACATGTTTGACAAGCCTACTGTCCACGAACTCAAACTACACATTATAATCATAACAGGGCGCGGGCTGTCACATGTTGCTCAACATATTTATTGGTTTATAAGATTTAGTCACTCCGTGTGTTGCTTATATGAGACCAGATATACCTATAAATGGAGCCAGACATGTGAAAATATTAAATTAACTACTTTTATGTTTCATGAAAAAGTAACTGTTACTTTATCACTGGTTTCAAACCATTATATACTTAGACGAACATATTGCAACCTACCTGTCTAGTTCCTTGCGCATTTATGTTCTTCCTCAATAATATAGTGCACATAAACAAAATGTCATCGCCACATAAGTTACATGCCATTACCCCTATCTCATTAGGGGAAAATAAACTATAAAATTGATTCAAACAGGAGTGCCCATTATTTGGTTTTTTCTGCTACTAAAATAACGAAAAATGACGTTACGACATAGCATCATAGAAACAAAATCAAGGAATACTTAGTTATCACAGATGAGCCGTTAGGCGAGACATGTTGGATTTATTATTAGTTTAAATTATATGAAGAAAATACAGAGGCGACTTAAGTTTTTTGCACTGGAGTCGGTCCGGTTTTTGCTCCCTTTTTTCTTTTAAATATATATTTATTTGAGATAAAGATATTTGAGTTAAATTCCATGATTTAATTTTCATTTCAGTCTGATAAAGATGGCATTTTCGTTCATGAAAAGATCTGGTAAGATATTAACATGGAACGAGTTGGAACACTCTATCAAACGAAACTTCGGAGGTCTTGATAAAATTGACCCTGTCAGGGTTTTTGATAAACATCTTGGTGGCGAACTCTCTACCGCAGAAAAGGTAAGAATCTTAAATTTGTAACAGCTAATATAAGAAGAGCACATACTAATGATATATATTACACTATATGTTTGATGGCATAACAACGCTATCAACTAAATAAATGATATTGTACCTGTTCATGGTTTAAACAATGTCGGCACTAAATGCATATTGTTGATATTGAATAGATGCTCTACCCAATGTTTACTGCAATCACATTCATAGTCCTCCTGGCACATTCCAAATAATATAAAAAAAATATATGTGTACAATATAAAATACATATGTTTGTCATATACATTTTAACATAAAACATGTTTTTAAATATTACGTATCATTGAAACATATTAATAACATAAATACTTGTATTGTAGGTTTTGGGATGCCACCCATTACACTCTTGAATTAGCTTTGTCATTACCAATAAGCACCTTTGAAATATACTTCACAAATAACTATGGTATCTCCCCAAATCGATTTGCTTTCGTGATGTATCAGCATCTGGAATTTTAGAATTGGAGATCCTTAGAAAAACCAATCCAACAATATGAAAAGAGACAATTGCAGACTCGGTTGTATTGAGTTTGTTTATGAGCAGTTATTTAAAGTGCAACACTATTTACGCCCTTTAGCACCGGCTTAAGAGGTATTCAATGTTCAAAACTAGCTGCATTGAAACTGATAATCCGAAAGGACCAGGACATATGTCAACATTGGGAATGAAGTACGGGGCGACATTTTACGGCCGCCACGCGATTAAGACAGACGGATTGCGTTGTTAAACACTGGCACAATGGTATAGGGAGGCGATAATGCTGATATATTCCTATGAATTTCTTAACGGATCCTGGTTTCGAATTAAATTATTGACTTTTGTTTCAGACTGACCTAGACAACAGTGCTTCAGGTCTTATCAAGTCCAGTCTCTTCAATACAAATTGCTTAGACAGGTAAACACTAAGCTAGTGTGTGCATTATCTTTACTGCTACACCTATGACAGGTTACGGTGCTAGTGAGGATAGATTTCATGATGATGTTCTGAATTTCCGTTAGTGAAAATGTTGGTACACAAAGAGACACAAATGAATTTAAGTGAATACGTTTAATTTCATCAATTATCTACCTTTATGGCACGTATATAAATAATATGAGGTTAGTTGCATTTGTACGGAGGTATATTTACGCGGTTGCCTTACAGTAGTGTACGTCCATTAGTTGATCAACTTTATGTATCTTCTAGGTAAATTATTCGTGCATAAAAGTAAAAATATGAGTCATGCAGGAAACATCACATACAGAACAAACAGTTGTCCGAACAGCAACACAAGAAAACACAGCAATATACTAGTGGTGGGAACGAATAGTCGAATATTCGAATACCGTTCCGAATATCGAATAGTAATACTTCTATCCGAATATTCGGAAAAAAAATAGAAAAAATATTAAATTCATAATTTTTCTCTCGTCTTTATTCTTCCACCTCAAAAGCCAACCTGTGTTAATTAGCTGGCGAACGTTGACAGTTTGACACGTGACTATCTCTTTCCCAATACACGGTCCAATGGATAGTACGCCGATTTGGGTATTTATGACCCTAATCCCTGTGTTAATTAGTTGGGAGAGATTTGATAATTTGACACGTGATTGCCTCTTACCTATTACATGGTCCACTTGATGGTCCGCTGATTGGGGTGTTTAAAGACCCCTAATCCCTTATCAATCCCCTGAAGATAACCATGCGCGACAGTCCAAACCACTGTGCAATCAACACATAATTTCTCGCTTCTCAGATATACTAGATTACACGAGTTACTAAATATAGAAGTACACATGTACTAGAAATCCCTATCTGGAACACCCCTTGTCATGTGTATTCATACGCACGATTAGGCAAAATCAATACAAGGGAGGTGTTCTTGTTCTGTAATTTTCAAAGCGAGGCTAACATAGTACGATGTTACTGTTGCTGTTGGAAACGGAAGTCGCAATACGCAATGGAAAGTAGTACTTTACAACGTCCGTTAATTTGCTTGGTTTTAAGGTGAATTTAAGCGAGAAAAAATATATAACACTGGTTTTGTTAAAGCCGATGGCTTCTATACATATGTTGGTCTGTTCCTGTTTGAAACTCGCTAAAGCTTGTTCTCGACTGGGAACAGACCAACATCGGATATAGAAGCCACATGTCTTTAACAAAACACATGCTTGATTCTATTAGTCTTTTTGCCCTCGATTTGTTAACGATGTAAGCGTGATCATTAGACTTTCTTATCAGGATCCACACTGTTTGTCACTTTGATCTTTGTATCCCTATATTTTGACCAGACACCGAGTCATTTTGATTGAAACAAGTTTGATAAGTTGTAAATATTATGATGTGCAAATATTACGCAACCACCTAGTAACCCCGTTGTCAAGAGCATTCGAAATGAATGTGTGTCTTGATCTGGTTCTATCAATGAATGTGAATATGAACGTGATTAAATATGATTGTGATACAAATGTATTTCTCCACCTTTTTTATCTACTATCGGAAACCCTGCTCTACATACATTGCAGTTCACACATAAATGTTGAAGGTTGAGCGAACATACAGGTTAGATCTAGATATCTACTACTGCACGAAAATGTTCGCTGCTTCACAACATTCAAAAGCTGTTTATCCTTTAGATACAGGACAGATGGAATAAAACCTTCGTAGGCGGAAAAACTAGCGAAAACTAGCGTGTTCTATCCGCAAAAAAAGTGTCAATCTGTCAGAGTCTGAGAAGTACATGTTTGAGCTTTGGATACACGATCGCAAATTCTTTCGAATATTCGATTATTCGAATACAAGTTTGACCGAATATTCGAATAACAAATTTGGTATTCGTTCCCATGCCTACAATATACATAACTATCAAAAACATAAAGACACGTACAAAGACAAAACAAACATACTATATAGGGGGAGGTGGAAGTACCACCTTGAAACGGTCAGTGCAAAAGTTACTAGGGGTTTAAATGAAACAAGTAATTAAGCCATGCAGGAATAGAAACATACAAAACGCAACCAACACCAAATCACCAACAGAAAGCAAGCAACACATCCACCACACAACCAAATACACACAACCAAATACAGACAGACACAGACACACAGACACAGACACAGACACAGACAGACACAGACAGACACAGACAGTCACAGACACAGACACAGATACAGACACACAGACACAGACACACGCACGCACGCACGCACGCACGCACGCACGCACGCACGCACGCACGCACGCACGCACGCACGCACGCACGCACGCACACACACACACACACACACACAACTATTCCATCTCCACCCTAAAAGACAAACAGTGTAAATAAAAACCCCTTACCCCTCTCCGACTAATCTACAACCACCGCGATGTAAAATACAGTAGTAAAGTGCATGTAAAACGAAAACATTTAAGTGAAACAATTTTTATCCACCTATCGCTAGTGTACTCAATGTTTGAGCTGCAAACAGAGTAACTGTAGAACAGTAATAAAGGGTTCGACAAAAAAGAAATAGATACCCGACGTCCTCCTTCCGTTTCCGGATTTAGGAGGTTGCTTTGATATAGTACTAAACCTTTCTTGTCGGCGTACATGCAGCACTGATAAAACATATAGACATTCTTAAATATTGGCATACATGGCAGTACACAAGTACAGGGTTGATAACAGTACCAGCGAATTAAATCGTACCACCTTGCACAACTACAAACGTGCCGAATATCGCTGTCGAAAATAGTTTATTTAAATTCAGAAAGTAGAAGGTCCTTTGAATCAGCAAAGCGAGAAGAGAAATTAAAGACAGTATCAACTTTGTTCAGGAGAATTTATTAATAGTGCAATACTACTTATTCTCGCCCTTTAGCACCATTTTAATTGTTATTCATTTTCAAACTAAAACAGTCAAAGGACCGGGACAAAACGTATATCGTTTTTCGTATTGAACATACAAAACAAAACCTAATGAAAAAAAATACCGTATACAAATATATATGGTGCATGCGTATATTGTATATACAGTAAAGGACCTCTAATGCGACCTCTTAATGAACAAACATGGCTGTCTTCATAAGCAGGTGGTTGCTTAATGTAGGACGAAAGCTATGCAGAAAGCACCTATAACGTAATTGAAAACTAATAAAGTCAAACTGGAAAAGCAACATATAAGGCGAAACCCATACCAAACGACAATAACAAATAAGTCAGGCATACACCATAGACAACGGCACACATATACACACATGCGCACACGAAGACCAGATATATAGTGAACCCTCATTATACCGACATTCGTTACAATGGCACCCTCGTTATACCGTCAGTGTGGATTGAAACAGAAATACCGTTAAATCTTTCGAAACAATATTTATATAAATAGGTGCAATGCCAATACGACATGTTATCGATTAATGACTAAAACTACAAATATGAGTCATGTAGCAAGCATCACATACGGAGGAACACCGCATGCAAGATAAAACTAAGGGTGATATAGCGACTTCTGTTTTTTAACGGACGGTGGCAAACCCCGTTAAATATTCACTTCAACACTTGTCTCAAAGTCAACCTAGTGAAACAGTGTAAATAAAGTGAAATGACATTGTATAGGATACTTCTCGTTAAGCATTTATATCATATATTTCTGGGTATATTCCTTTTGTGTAACACTGTTTCAAGTGATGTACGTTGTATCAAGACCATCTAAAACTGGTCATGTCCGCATTAGACCTTAGACGTCGTTCTGTATATTTGTTGTTTTTCTTTTAGTGAAAGCAGGTATTTGCTGCTACTGACTGTCAATTACGGAGCATTAAGCGTGCTTCAACTGGAAGTGTTAAAGGAAAGTAAAGAAACTAGACCTACGATAATATTTGGAAGTAGTTTTAAGAGTGATCAAGAATACACTCAGGTAATAACATTAATTCTCTCTGAGCAACTGTTTATACATTACGAAAGTAACCATATTATTATTTTTATTCAAATTATAAATTAATTAATGGTGTGGAGAGCAATAAGATAACACGCTAAACTGAATTACATATTAATATCTAGGCTACTGAAGTAGACACTTATATGTGTATTTGATTTTAACATCTCCAACATCTCCAAATGCAAATATATATCAATTTACAGATCTGTCGAAATATTAACAAGATAAAGGTTTGCATGGAGACTGGCTGCACTGTTATCCTGTTGAATCTTGAAAATCTCTACGAGAGTTTGTATGACGCACTGAATCAGTACTACGTATACTACTCCGGAGAACGATACGTCGATCTTGGCCTTGGCACACATCGCGTAAAATGCCAGGTTCATAAAGACTTTAGGTTCGTATATTGCATTTAGTCTATGAAATATATTAAGTCGATTATATCAACACTATTTAGACATATTGAGTCCCTAGAACTATCACAGGATTATCCAATATGGCATTTAATTTAAAGATGGCATGTTTTTGTTACTACAGAAACTGAATGATTTTTCTGAATATTGCTATAGCAGACCCAAGTTGCGCTGTGTTATGGCAAAGATATTTTATTTCATGCTTTCAAAATATTTCAGTGTAGTCGTCGTACAAAACGAATAAAGTAAATAAATTCTACAGGACATCATACAGATAATACCCTGTCAGACCCGCGTGGATGACAATACCTGATATAGAAATCACAATGTAGCTCGCGGACAAGTAGTATACATGTGAGGATATTGCACTGAACTTCTATGTACAGAAGTTGTTACATATATACAATATAACAATGCTTTATGCACGCAATGTATGAAGATGTAGAGAAGTATACGGTTGAGTTTGGATATTCAATTCCATGTATGTTATGTTTTCCAATAACAAATGATAACGTTATTATTTAGATTGATTGTTGTTGCCGAAAAAAACACTGTGTATGAAATATTTCCAATACCACTGATAAATCGATTGGAAAAACACCTGCTATCACTCGACATGTTTCTCAACGAAGACGAAAGACAACTTGTACAAACTCTGAAAGTATGGACAACCACATTTGCAAAAGGGGATTTTAGCATTCGAAATGAGTAGGTATACTTAGTCTATAGTGAGATAACAGTAAAGCGTTATTGTCCGCATCATCGGGAATCACATTTAAGATTAATTTGAAGGAATGTATTATGTCTTGTCTTACCTGTTCTGATTGACCATATGTCAACAGGATGACATCCTCTTATAGTTAAGTGATTAAATTGCTTACCATAGACGTACTTTCATGACTTATATTGCATGAAGATCCATATCATTAAGTCGACTGCTGATCGCTACGCACAGTATTACGTATATATATGGTTATACAAGCTAAATAAAAAAAATCGGGATCCACCCTAATAACTTAGTATCCCAGTAATAATTGATAAAATTTCAGTAAATAGATATACATTGATATATTGAGATTTATTGTTGAACGTTTTTCTATGGACAATATTTGAAACATTAAAACTATTTCAATGAAATATGCTATGAAGCGAAGAATAGTTGTTCTATGACAACCGATGAAAAACCTGTTTATTTGAGTGAGATATAACTCTATATTTCACTCTGCTTTGCACTGACGGAACTATTTTTAGTACTTCCCTTTGATATAAAGTGGTATGTTAATTGTGGATTACTTCCCTTGATACCAATAACAACGCATCCTCTGTTATTTTTAAATTTAATTTAGGAATTTGGAATCTAATTTGATTAAAGAGTTTAGAATACTCGTAAAAGTATGAGTCAACATTTGATTTTTATGCCAGATTTGGACTCGAAAATAAGCCTTCCCAGAGTGTTATTATACAAATCTCATGAGATGCTCTTCCAACTAAGCTATCTGGCAAATGGCATCACATATCATATCCTATTTAAAAATGCGGTATTTCTGATTTTCTAAATCCTGATCAGACACGGAGTTTCAAAAGGATAACATGTGTAATGAGTGAGATAACTCAATACTTCCAGAAGGCTTTAGCCAATAGTTATCTCACTGTTAGCTGGGAGGCTAACATGGGTATACACTGTTTGCAATATTCTACTTTAGTCATTATTCCTGTTTTTATGCATTGTTTATGTTTATGACTAAATATATCTTTAACACATATTAGGATCTACAGTTTACAGAGGTCGGTTAAGTTTATTATCAAGAGTGACAAACAGTGTAGAACCTGATCAAATGTCGGGTTACAAACACGGCAGCTGGTCTGAGTCTGCACTGTTTGCGGGGTCAAAAGGTGCATTTTTATTGAAGAAACTCTCATATTGTTAATGGTTGATTATCTTTAAGCTTTTTCTTTGCCATGAAATAAATAAGACAGTAGATTACCTCAGAATATCAGGTGCTACATAAATGATTATGTATGTATGTTATTGTCACCTCAATTTTTCCAGGTACAAATACAGTCAAGCCAAATGTCAAAGGTTGTCAGTTTTAGATCACAGTTTCATGCTCATTCAATATATTTTTCCATGACTTGGTGCCGATTAAAAACAATGGCGGACATTTGACATATGAAGAGGAATAACTTAACACGCATTATTACGCACGGTAACCGCATAACAGTCAAGGTCACGGCATAACACATACTTCAAAAGAAATAGCTCTGTTTTGAATATCAACTTACCGATAATTTCATGCTCTGCTCACAGTCATCATAGATTTATTTCTATTCCGTCCATAAACTGTCATAGAATAGATAGAATATTTGTACTTTACAGTGAGATATCGATTTTTATTTTCATTGTATAAGAAGGGAGATAACTCAATATTTTCACGAGGCTTTCGCAGAGTTATTTCCCTTCTTAAACAATGCAAATAAAAATCGATATCTCGCTGTAACGTACCAATAAGCCGAGTGGAAATATTTGAGTTATCTCCCTTCTTATGCAATGAAAATAAAAATCAATATCTTACTGTAACGTACAAATATCCTCTATATATCGGACCATGATCAGAAATTTGGTTTGACTGAAATTGACTCTTTAGCTTAGATTAGACTCGAAACTATGCTGCAATTTAGTAATCACATAAGGCGAGCTAAACCATTTAGAATCCGTTATGAAATATAAACGAGTTAATCAAGGTGATATTGAAGACACCAGTATGCACAAGAAAACAAACAAATATGTGAGTAGTCCAGAACAGGCATAATCACCTACTATACCATTTTGTATCTCAAGATAAGAACGATGATCTCTAACATGATAAATATAAACTCTGTGTATTATCAAGCAAAACCGCAAGCCTGTTAAGAACAACACTCCTATCCCCCTTCAAAGTTTCATTCCTCATTTGTTCTTGCTACAGAAGTATTAATATATTATATCAATAGCAGTGTAGTGCAATCCACTACGTCATGAAATACAAAGACTCGAATTCGATTCGAATCCTGATCAAACCGATGGCTATGTAGATCGTTTCAATATAATACAAAGTTTTAAATGCTATACCAGGACAATCGTCAAACTAACACAGGAGCCGAAATGTAGACCGACGTACATACGATTTTCTATATTTCAGAAATATATTTCAGAAATTTAAAAATCAATACCAGTGTTTTATCGTGCAATCGAACACTGATAGGAGCTGAGATGGTATCGGCCTCGTGCTTTAATTATAAGCATCTCAACGACTACCCGTGTTCGAATGCTCGATAAAACACTGGTATAAATCTATTATTTCGATTCTAGCACTTCAATTTAACTATAATTCGCACTACATTTCTTGTACGAATTTTCGAAGCCATATTACGTCATGTTAAGGCGTTACAGCGCGTGGGGTGTTTTATGGAGAATGCAAACATAGATACGTCCCTTTTTGTTTATTTAGATGTGTGTACGAGGTGTGTTAGAAATCTACTTTGTACATCCCTTTGGGGCATTAAAAATGGAATTCGTGTGTTTAAGGTACAGAACAGTTAGTACAGAACAAGTTTTTATGGGATTCCATGAAGAGACGATACCGTCAATTGTCCATGAGATTACATATGTACATCAACATAGCGACAGTGTGAATAAAGAAGAGGTATGCATGCACTACACATTCGACTGATACTTCTGTTTCCACTGTACTGTTAAGTTTTGTTTCAGAAAAGTTGAATATCTGTTTATTTTCAAGTCAATCTTATCATTGATTATTTATGTGTTTGTGAGCAAGAACCTCATATAAATTTGTTTGGACTGAATTAAACAAAAACATGTTTGTTAAAAGGCGATCACAATTGTCCCAATTGTAACGTATCGTTTGCTCTTTATATTTCTTTTTTCGCATTATTACTTATATGAACGCTATGTTTGCTTGTTATCTTACTACAGGTAAATAAATTTCATAGTTAAGTATGTATTTATGACTTTCATAGTTATTGTATATTAAGAATGAATGTATATGAACTATAACTTCAGCTAGAAAAGATGATGAAGAATATGCTGCTAAATTGCGCAACCCCAGACGCGATTATCAGGTTCAAAAAAGAATTTGAAGACGACATTTATATGAACCAACAATTTCACGAGAGCTTGGATGAGTTTTTGAATGGGCAGATTCAACAAATTAAATGCAAAGAAGCATTTTTCCAGGTATATTGATTGCTTTTATCAGGCTAAATAATCTATTAACATTCAAATTATGTGCTGTCCATTTATATGAGTAAATCAGCACCAAAAGATACACACAGTTTCATATCGTATATATATAGTGTTTAAAAAACCTACAGTATATTTATTAACTGCTGCTCTTCGGAGTCGCGGATATTTAATCGAAAAAACTTCGTCGAATATACAGAAATTAACAGACACGAGTTGGAAACCACGCTATGAATATTGAGTTTTCCATAACAAAAGCTAATATGTTGCACATGAAAGAGTAAACACACTGAAAAATTATTACCTATGTGTACATTGAGTACAAACCACTAATTCCTTACTATAATTTATTTTTTAGTCGTCACACAGGTCCCGATTCCAATTATATCGTTACTTAATGATAAGTTTCCATCGGGCATACCGGATATATTCCTAACAACACTGGTGTAAAACAAGTACAGGTGCACAAGAAAAAAACATGTAAAATATGTTAGAACGCTTAGGTATAAATTAACACTGCTCAGAAGATGCAATCTAAGCTAACATTTTCAAAACAAAATGCCTGTCCCACTATCATCGATTTCAAAGAAGAAGCAATGTCCAGAACTGCAATGTGTATCATATTGTATGTAAATTTGCACGCAATCGGTATAGTGGCAGCCGATCGATCAGAGAAATAAATACAATTACTTAGCAATTGTTGCTTTGGGCGCCTCGTCTTTGAAGTGTATAAAACTAAATACAAACAATCATACAGGTATCTATCTCGGGAATTATAACATAAGTCATAGTTTTATATACATATAGCCTATTTCAAATTATTTAAAAGCTCAAAGCATGAAATATAATGTTTCTGATACACCTGAAGAAGTGCAAGTGTTTGAATTTCTTCCAGATTTCCACTCACTCCAAACTTCTAGCAAATGTTCATAGACGATTATTGGCTGGAATTGTTCAGCTACCACCGGGACAAATCACAATTTTGGATACACTTCAGTCCTTTAGTACTGAACAACAGTTTTGTGAGAAAGTAAGGTAGGTGTCCTTTCAACATTTTGAACAATGATGCCTATGTTGCCGATGTTGTTTCAGAATTATTAAAGCAGGGTTTACTTCTCTTTACCTCATATGTATATTGCTTTGCATTCGGTTTAGGCGGATTAACAAAGTAATCTCTCCAATGATTGCCTCTGAAGAGGACATCCTTTACTTAAGATACATTTATGCTGCATTGGATGTAAGGTAAATGTCAATAATCAAAATGCGACGTAACAATATCGCCCGTTCTTCATTCTCAGTGTTGCTATATTTGCTGGCCTTCGGGTAATCAGTTCTAGTGCTTTCAATTACAAAAAATGAATACCGCGTCAGCAGATTTAATTGATAATTTCTGAAGGGAGGTGATCCCCCGAGAGCAAAAATTGCAACACAAAAAGAGAAAATTGCAGACAAGGTTTTATTGAGTCTGTTCATGAACAGTAATTGAAAGTGCAACACTGCTCACACCCCCTAGCACCGGCTTAAGCGGTATTCAATTTTCAGAACAAGAAATACTGAAATTCATGATCTCGAAGGATCAGAAGGTATAACAACGCTGAGAATGAAGTACGGGGCGACGTTTACGGCCGCCACACGAGCACTTAACTATTTGCGATGCTATAAAGTAAACAAAGCAAAAGTGAAAGTACACTGTTCATCACAATGTTGGTCGTTGGTTGCGAGTGCAACGCATTACATATTCTGACTGTATTTGCGTATATAAAACACCGATGAGCAATGGAATAAAACACGAACGAGTTACTTCATATCACTGTCTGAAGACAAAAAGGTTACACACATGTAAATAGTGTAATGATAAAATTAGAACAGAACTGGTGTATGAGGTAACACTAAGGGATCCACAGCTGAAAAAAAAAGCACTGAAAAGCGCTCATCCCTATTAGTTCCCCACGTTTCAAAGAAACCATTAAGTTACATAAATAAAATAGTAAAATTTTAAAATAACTGTTACTGGCCATTTAAGACATTATGCACAATCCAATGTCGTACTGACAACTGCGAATCACGAGATCATAACGCCTCTTGTGCCGACTTGATTGTTTGTGAGCCTTCCTTGTTTTGGCCGCTGCTTTATTAGTCCCTAGGTTCATTTCGCCACAAGTTGATCCTATTTGTTTTCCTGCTTTACGTAAAGCTTATATATTATTCTGTATTGAGTCCCAATGGTGAATACATTGTCATCTAATTACACAATGCAGCATAGTTACCGCTAATATTTAGCGTCCGTTGCGAAATATAACATATGCAGCATATACTTTCCGGCTCTTCAACTATTATGTTATTCACCACGCTGTCCAATATTTGTTTTACGCCAATTCGCGAGATCTTTTCGTTATGGGAGCATGAAATCTAATAGCCGAGAAAGGTAAACTAGGATATTAAACTATGTACATCTCCGGTTAATTTCTGTTTCAATCAAACCAGGCCGTGCGATTTTATATCCGTGTAGTTAACTAATAGTAAGAGTACTGTCAAGATACTTTCGTTTGTATGGTCGAACATACAGATACAACCGGTTTTGCTGATAGCCATAGTTTAGTGAGTTTTATATTCAGTTATGTACAGTGTAGCTAATTATAAGAATTGTAAGGTAATGATAATTATTACGATGTTTCATAACATGAACTACGAGCAAAATGTGGGAGAATGGTCTCGAAAATATCATGCTGACTGTACTTGCAAATCTAATTGACTGGTATACGATTTATCATAAGTTGATTATATGTCAATAACCTCTGTCTATCAAAATATTTTAAACAAAACTAATTTACAATTACCTATATTTATGATAATAAATTCGTCTTGTATGGTTTTAGTAAGCAGTCACCTCCATATTCAACGTCCACTCTCAGATCTCTAATTTAAAAGTACAAATATGAGTCATGCAGGAAAAAACACATACAGAACAAACAGCCGCCCGAACAAGCAACACAGGAAAATACAGCAAATGTACATAACTATCAAATCCATAAAGAGACGCACAAAGACAAAACAAACAAACAATAGGGGGAAGATGGAAGTACCGTCTTGGAACAGTCAGTGACAAAAGTCACTTGAAATTTATACCGGTTTCGGGGCACCCAACCTCACACATATTACATCCCCATTCTGAAGGACAGTGTAAATAAACGTATCCCCTCTCCGACTAATCTACAACAACCGCGATGGCAAATTCGGTGGTAAAGTGAATGTAAAACAAAGACATATAAGTGAAACAAACTATATCAACTTCACGCAGCTGACACAAACACATTTACTGTGTTGGAGTGAAATCAGAACAAAGGAAAATAACTCACAAAATATTGCATGCAGAGTGATGGACCTTAGTTACCTCAACGGTCTTCAATGATAAATTTGAACGCTCTATAATAATTAGTTTAGAAATGACAGCCAAAAAAGAAAGTGTTAACAAAAGGAAACAACTCAAAAAGTAATGCATGCAGAGTGATGAACCTTAGTTACATCAATGGTTCTAAAGAGAGGAAGACCCATTTTTGAATCGACAGCCAAAAGAAGAAAGTGTGACGGACATACAGATAGACAGGCGGACAGACATACATACAATCGTACAGACGGACAGACAGACATGCAGATAGGCAGACAGGCTGGCAGGCAAACAGACAGACAGACTACGGAAAAGTGATATCTAAGCGACACACTACCTCTCGGCAGGTGACACAAAAATATTGCATTATATTTGTTCTGTTTTAACCAATAACAAACGATTCCTGAAACGAAATATTACCGTAAATCTATTTGTACGTGGATACTATATTTAACAGGAAATTGTGAAATATAATACATTTTTAAATATTAAGTATTTCACCTCCCTTTCCTTGTTATATGCGATTTCTCGAACTCTAGACTAGTCGCAAAATTAAGGTGGGTTTCAGCCTACTTTCAATTTTGTTGTTTAATATGCTTAATGTTTAATGTGTTTCGTCTTGATATGCGTCCTGTTATGGTTTGTCTTGTGGCTTTACCGTTTCTTGTTAGATGGTGTTTGGTGCGGTGTCATTTCGTGTGTGGCTCTCCCTGTTTGACTATTTTTCATATTAAATGTACAGAGAACACATTAGCGCAGTAATTCATATTCACTATTGCGATGTATATGCATAACTAACTTGATTCTGTCATAAGGATCTAGATCAGACCTCAGGTACTGGCAGTATATCAAGTATGTTCGTTGGTTTTCTGTTCTAATGCGATTCGGTTTGTTCAGATGTCTTCTGTATGTGACGAGTCCGCTTGTTCAATTTCTTACCCCCTCCTCAAGTTTGAGTCATTTAAACACGTATCTAATATAGCTTCTCAGTGTTGTTATATTTTCTGGTTCTTTGGGATAATTAGTTTTGATGTTATTAGTTTTGAAAATTGAATACTGCTTAGGTCGGTGCTAGGGGGTGTGAGTAGTGTTGGTCGTTTAATTACTATTCATGAACAGACTCAATAAAACCGAGTCTGCAAGTTTCTCTTTTCGCATTGCTACTTTTGTTTTCGAATGATCGCCCACTTAGAGCCATAAGAGCTCATCTGCACTTTTTGTAGTTTATGGAAAACGAGGAGACTGATGTTTTAAAAACATCAATAGCTATATTTATTGTTTTTATTTGGTAATCCACATATACGGATATGTAAAACAATTTTGCTGACAAATGGTAATGAAAATCAAATGACACTAATGACCTTAAAGGACATGTTTTGCAGATGAGCCCTTATGGCTCAAGAGATTGTGATCAGTTTTGGCCCAATTGTTTGATAATTGAACTTTCTTTGACAAATCACGTAGCGTTAAAACAATTTACTTACTTACGGATAACACATGCTTATGCAAATTAATCACCTATAAATCAGAAATAAGCTAAACACTCTTATTACTTGAATATTAAAGGTCGAAAATGAAATCGATTAATCGCCTATTGGTATCTAAATATCAATTAAATGAAAAAAGTCAACAAGGAAAAGCCACAGACAAAACGCCATCATCACCAAAACATGGATAGAAAGCAATTTCGGCACACACACACGCACGCTAGCATGCACGCACACACACATACACACACAGAGCAGATAAATATTAAACACGAACAAACGCACACGTACAAAGTCACCACACGCACGAGACGAAAATCTCAAATTGGAACAAACACATAAGTACAAAGACACCAAACAAACAAAAGCAATGATGACAAAGAGAGTGCAACATTGGAACGGTCAGTGGTAAAACCACCATTGGGCGTTGTCACAAAAGTTACAGTTTCATTAGGACTTTTAGTGCTTTGATACAGGTGTGCTTTAGTTTATAGTGGACAGGTGAGTTTCACGCTTGGCTGAACGCTACTCGTAGTCTAACTGGTATGTGTATAGAGCGGTTCATACTGCATTGGTCATTTGGGGTGTGGACAACCAGTTTACAATATGTAAGAAGAAACATATATTTGAAGAGGAAACATTGGACAGATACTGTAAGTTTACTTTTCCCCTTCCCCTTGTAGGTTACCATAGGTTATTGTGTCAATGCAAATTTCTCGCGTGGATTGAAATATCGTTTTTAACATTTAGTGGCAGTTTCAGTTAGTAGACCCTTTTCCGTCTGTTTTAGGTGGCTTCCATTGTACATACTGATACGCCCTGACGGTACCTTATACGTATCAAACTTTGGCTGGTTTTTCATTGACATATGAGATAAACCCTGTCTATTTAACGCATCCTGAAGCGAACTGGATGCCATGAGAGGATATGTTACATTTAACTCTCCTGATTCGTTTCCATCAAACTTGAACTGATATCATGAGAAGCCTGTGAGCCTGTATATAGTTTTATCTTCATTCCATAAACATTATCGAAATGACGTTTGGTATATTTGTGTTTTAGTGCTATAGACTGTGTGTCGGCCTGTCCTGTGTGGAACTTGCGGAACTATTCAAATATTAAGCCTGTGTGGTACATTATATAGAGAATATTATACCGTGTGAAATACTATGTGTTAAACATTTACCTGTGTGGTGTCAAACAGTTACAGAGACTACTGAGTGTATAGTCCTTTAATGAGACCTGTGTGGTGTCTTAGGTAGCGCATCTAGCGTAAGAACTGGTAGACCTGTGTGGTCCAGAGAACTGAAGTTTCGGCTTAGTTTTGACATTTTCATATACATATAATCATCATAGTATAGTATCAGATAGTGATTTTAAACAATTGACTCTTTTACGTAAATGTAACCTGTAAGTGGTGATATTGTGTAGATGCATATTTATATTTCACTACCTGGTGTGCATTCATAACCATATATTGTATGTTTATGAATATTTATGGAAGTATTCATGGATATTTCCTTGGCTGAGATATATTTCAATTTATGAATATTCATTCTTGTGAATATTCATCTTTATAAATTCATATAGCAAGAGTGTTGTTGTAATAAATATGAACTGATTGCTATTCGGTTGTCTCTTTTCTCAATCTCAGAACTCGGGAATCACATTTCTTTATATTTCTGTATAAAAATTGTGACAGGGGTTTAAACGGGTTTACCTACGTCCTAACCTCACATTTATCTCAAAGCCACCCTAGCTAAACAAACAGTGTAGTTAAAGGTATCCCCACTATGATCCCCATAACATAGAACACAGTAATCACAGTACAACATGTAAAACATACCTTAACAACTGTGAAAGTCCGTCAAATATGTACTCAATGACTTTGCTGAAGACAGAGTAACTGCAGGGAAGCCATTAAGACACGACAGTGAAACGGCTATACATGAGTCTGGTAAGCTCATCCATTTCTGGGTTTAAGAGTATACCATCATAGAGTACTACCCTCGGCCTGTCATCGTGCAAGAAAAGAGGGAAGCGTTGCGATCGACTGTAAAGGGGTCGATAACCAAACATGCAGTATGTTGCAATATAATAGGGTCATAACCTTTCTATAAGTCTTGATTCGTTTAATAAAAAATCGTGAAAATACCTTGTTTTAGTAACGTCCATAAGTTGCAATTATATTTATTAATAAGAGGTAATTTTCGATAGAGAAGGATAATTAACAATGTTGAAATCGAAATATATCCTTTAAATGTATATTTTAGAAGAAACTTTATCATTAGTGATGGAAAGATTCAAATCCAAAAAGGAGGCATGAATGTGGGTTCGAGCCGCTTTGTGTAAAGTAAGCTCTTTTGGGTAAATAGAAGAAACCATATTTTCAAAATAAGGATTATCCAAATTCATAATATTGCCTCAACACCTAGACGTTTTATTTAAAGCATTATCAATGTCATAGTGTGTATCAGGTTTTAATCTAAGCATGAACTCCCTCTCAGCAATACAAAAACAAATCTACAACAAGAGGGACACAACTTGTTCTCATAGGTATACCGACAAATTGGCGATAAATTGTATCCGTATAGCGCACACATATGTTATCTAAAAGAAATGTTAAAGGTCTATTAACATCAAGGCAAGTCGTCATTGTGACATTTGCAACTTCTGAATTCGAAAAGAATGAACGTTGAACATTTCAAGCAAGGAACATTTTATTTTCTCTGGCAAAGTTTATTTCTATTCGTTTAATCAGTTTATCCTTTACAATATGGTGAGGTAAAGTAGTATAGAGTATATAGACATCATAAGAGCTCAATGAAGAAATGTTGTACTGTTATTTTTTAAATGGCAAAGTAGTAAAGTCAAGCAGGCAAAGCCACATAAAAGACGCAACCACCACCAAAACACCGATAGACAGCATGACACACACACACAACCACACACCCAAACGCACACACACACACAAACACGAAATGAACACAGAAAACACCAAAAGACACACAAGAACCAGAGACAAACGTTCCACACATGAACACAATCACAAGCACAAAGACGCAAGGCAAACAAAAGGAAGGGTGACAAAGAGAGTACCGCCTTGGCACGATCAGTAGCAAAAACACCACTGGGGGTTTAAACCGGTTTAATGACGTCCTAACCTCACACTTCTCTCAAAGTCACCCTAGCTTTTACAAATATTGTAAATAAAGGTATCCCCGCTGGACTTACCCACAACATAGACGACGGTGAACACAGGACAACATGTAAAACATAGCATAATAACTGTGACAATCCGTCAAAAATGTACTCAATGACTTTGCTGAAGTCAGAGCACCTGCAGGTAAGCCGTTAAGGGCACGACAGGGACAAAATAATACATGAGTCTGGTAAGCCCATCCTGTATCCAAGTTTAAGAGTATACCATCATAGAGTACTACCCTCGGTCTGTCATCGCGCAAGTAAAGAGGGAAGCGTAGCTACCGACTGTAAAAGGGTCGATAACCAAGCATGCAGTGCGTTGCAATACAATAGGATCATAACCTTTCTTTTTAAATGTTTTAATGCGTTTTATAAACAAATCATGAAAATTAATATGACCCCGAATTTTCCTAAGTTTGTAGATAACATCTCCATAAAATTCTGGTTGAGAAGTGCCTTGTCGCAGTAACGTCCGTAGATTGCAATTATATTTACTAATGAGAGGTGAATATTGTATGGACTAAAAAAACATTAATACCAGAATGGTCATATATTTTATCACAGTAATGTTAACATGTTCTTTTTTAGTAGTAAGACACGACTTTAAAAGTTTAGATAGTTGAATACATCAACTACAGTTAGGAATAAAACGTGCCCCATATGGATTTGTATATAGCTTCGGAATCCAGTACATAGTAGAAAGTTTAGGTTGCTTTATGTTAGGAGTGGTGTTTTTGCTGCTGACCGTGCCAAGGCGGTACTCTCTTTGTCACCCTTCCTTTTGTTTGCCTTGCGTCTTTGTGCTTGTGGTTTGTTCATGTTGTGGAACGTTTGTCCCTGTTTCTTGTGTGTCTTTTGGTGTTTTGTGTTCATTTCGTGTGTGTGTGTGCATGTGCGTTTGGGTGTGTGGTTGTGTGTGTGTGTGTGTCATGCTGTCTATCGGTGTTTTGGTGGTGGTTGCGTCTTGCATGTGGCTTTGCCTGCTTGACTTTACTACTTTTCCATTCAAAGTAATTCACATTTTTACATGTTCCGAGACAATATCTTTTTAGGGGTTTGAACAGTAACCCGAAAATCGTTTTATTACTAAATAATCCTACAATTTTAAAGCAACAACAATCGCCTTTTTAATTTCTAGGGTATGCTCTGGAATGACCTCCCACTTTCAGGATATATTTACAAAGCCGTGTTACCTACAAATGCACATACGTGTTAATGTCACACACATTGTCACATATATAAGTCTAAACCAGTTATAATAGGATACCCAGTAACTAGTGAAACATATAAGACATGGCCCAAAACATCGGGACTGCAAATATAACCAAATTGTAACTACTAAGTTACAGATTGTTAGCGGACCATAACTACATAATCAAACAAAGTAGTTTATATTCAAACAATACTACTCTCACAAGGTACCATATTACAATCAATTAGATATTGGACAGGGGTTATTTTGCTACTGTCCGTGCCAAGGTGGTACCCTCTTTGTCACACTTACTTTTGTATGTCTTGTGTCTTTGTACTTGTGCTTTTGTTCATTTATGGAATGTTTATCCCTAGTACTTGTGTGTTTGTTAATGGTTTCTGTGTTCATCTTTTGTTTGTACGTGTGTTTGCGTCTTGTATGTGGATTTGCCTGCTTGACTTCACCACATTTTCATCTACTTCATCTTTACTATAGTAATCTAGGAAACCCCATAGAAATAATTTACAGCATGTTGACTTTATTCAACAGGCAACATCTGATCAGAAACCAAGACAACCCGGCAATTTTAGTTGTTCAAAGTAATTCCGGTGATGAGCACTCGAAACTTATTGAGTGTGCTCGATATTGCATCATGGACGAAGTTGAAAAATCAAGAAGTGGGTCTGAAATGGCGACAACTATATTATTTATAATACAGCTAAGAGCAATAGCAAGAGGTCGGTTTAACGGCTTCCAGGTAAGTTAAATTGTTAAAATGTAAGTTCAAATGTTTACATACAGTAACCATACATTTGACCTTAATTCAGACGGTACGGACATATTTTACAGATATACAGTTTTCTTTATTCAGCAGCTTATTCAACAAACTTATTAATTACTTAAGATGAATATTAATTTATGATATATAGAGCTGCCTTACTGATGGCAGATACGCAGTGGATATACTGTAAAGTATTTGAATCGCGTATGTATATACTCTTATGTGGCAACAGGTTATCATTGTGTTTTAACTTAAAAAAAACTACAGTTGTTCAACAACTAAATGAATGAGTCACATAGTAGGTTAAGTGTGTTTCGTCTTATGTTTTGTGTATAAACATTGCAGTCCATGCAGTGTATCATTGCACTTCAACATTATTTAACAGTGTGGCACGTGGCAGTCAATACACATCGATGATCTTTGGAATAATCAGGTCAGAATGCCAAGTCTGAAAATCATGAAGAAAACCTCTATGGCGGAGATATTTGCGAATGCAAGGTAATCACTGGAATATGCATATTTACAAAAAGTTTCAGGTGAACGTTATGCAATATCAAACACTGAGGCTCTACGGTTATGTGAATACCATTAAAACTACACAACATAATACGGTAAGGCACCCCATATTTCCATGCATGCGTTTGGAAGTTTTCATTGCTATACTTTCTGTTGGTTTTTGTATCACAGAAAGTTAATAGCTATTAAGAGAAAAGTGTTGACAAAATATTGTCAAAGGCGATAACAATTCAATTCAAAAGCAGTCTTTCAGAGTTCTATGCTAATGAAAGTGTCATACGGGAATAATAATTCATACAATAGAAATATGTAATCACATATTTCACAAAACAGTCCCTGACCACACAATATACGGCTACGCCGCCTTTCAAACGATCCCGGTCACAAACATAGCATGAACTCTCTTTGTTCTAAAGAATGAATATTGCAATTACGCATATGACTTTAACAGAAAACTGCTGTTCATTGAATTTTACGTAGGTCAATTTTCCAGTTATATCATCCGGCAGAATGCGTAACATGTGTATTAGCACTGCACAATGTATTACAGAAATTTTTGATTAGTGTAACACTAATGCATATTTTATACACAGATAGAAAGATATATCTAAGATAACAAATGCATATCAGTTTGTCCACCTTTGAAATACATTTCCTTCTATGTAAAACATTTCAGAGAGAGTACTTTGCGTGTTCATGAAAATCCATCAAATGAGGGCCTTGACTGTAACAAGCTAATCCTTTCTTGTGTCGTACCTGCTTTATCCATGGTTAGGGACAGTGAAGCAGATATGACTCGTATGACTCAACGGCTTAGCCACATCGTTGACCGGAGAGAACAAGATCTCACACGAGGTAGAGATATTGAAAAGGACTAGTAACTAATTATGTTGATGGTGAAATATAGATATGTACAAAGCTGAAACTGTGGCATTTACAGTACAATATCGAAATCCTTCGATTCACTCTGATAATGGTAATAATGGAAGGAATGCGACAGTATGGGAGACGCGCAGCAGCAATATATATGAGTGCATGTTTGGTTTTATTTTAGGTTCTGACTCTTATTTAATGCATTACCGTTTAAGGCATACTCCATGTTGATGAAGAAATTCCTGTGAAAAACAAGTTATACCAAACGACTTTTAGTATACATAAATACATTAAGCGTTGTTATATATGACCATAGGTCAAATATCAATAAAATGACGACAACAGATATCGTTTATAAACATATAACATATATTAACACGACAATGGTATGATGCTATGTCTTAGATTACATTGTAATTGAACAGTATGACCTAATTAAATTTCCTTGTCTTATTTGCTGTTGCTGATAAATAGTTGTAGTATATAGTTTTTCCTCAAAAGGAAACAAAATATAGAAATAGTTTAAAACATATTAGTGTATTTTATAGATGAGTCCAGGTTTCTAGAAGGTGTCAGTCTTGTGATATCTGATGTCTGGTTGAGAAAGCAGTGGGAGCTTGAGGGCGAGCATATGGCTTCAACCTGGATACAACGGGAGGCTTGTAAACTAGAAAATATACACAATGCTGGCTCTTTCAGGTAAACTCTTACATAAATGTCTTACCAATATTCATTAACAGAGCACTTAATACAATAAGGTATACATGAGCATTGTCATTACAACCTTGTTTAGCATAGTTCTTTCAAACGATATTCCGTATAGTTCCCTAAAACATAATATATGAAACACCCTTGCTTTACATACGTATTCAGGTTGTCCTGTTTAATTATATGCTTTAAACTAGTCTGACAGTTACCCCTTTGCTACACAAGTGTTTGAAAACAAGTGGCTGTTTCCTGTTTACTTGTTCAGTCTCCATAATTGTCGTAGTTTTGTCTTTAACATGTCAATGCACAATTGTATGTACAATGAATACACATTATGGAATGCAAAAGGAAACATATTTGTACATCCAGTCTGACTTAAATGTAATGCAGTGTATTCACAGTAAATGAATTCAAAACCTATAATGTTCAAATCACTATTACTTATAATGCGCTATGCGCATACGCACAATTTACAGGAAAATATACCTTTATTTATTTTGTTAACTGTATTCTGAAAGAGATCCTTAGAAAGCAAAATAAGAAATGTGAATAGAGAACACTACATACACGGTTTTATTGAGTCTGTTCATGAGTAGTAATTGGATAAATGCAACACTACTCACACCTCTTAAGCAGGAACGGCTTAAGCAGTAATCAACTTTAAGTTTAATTTATTTTTACACTAATATTTTATGTGGTTTGTAGACAATCCTGCCTACGCGCATTTCAAAAGAAATTGACACCCTTACTGGCCGACGTTATTGCAGTTCTTGATACGAACTCAAATATCGAAATCCTTCGATCTTCACCATGGAAACGCAAAATGTGGCTTAGTGTTATAAACATCAAGGGAGCTATTCAGATCGAGGTAAACTGTTATTTTATAAGCTAAATAAAAGAATACGTTTATCATCATCCATGCATTCCGTGCAATATAGAATAATTCGAAAACAAGAACATAAATGATAGTGTGTAGTTGCATTTACATTCAATACAAATATTCTGAAAATGGGTGATCCTTCGAAAGCAAAAGTAGAAATGCCAAAAGAGAAAATTGCAGACTCGGTTTTATGGAGTCTGTTCATGAGTAGTAATTTAAAGTGCAACACTACTCACGCCCCCTAGCACCGGTTTAAGCAGTATTCAATTTTCAAAACTAATAACATTAGAACTAATGATCCCGAAGGACCAGAAAATATAACAACAGTGAGAATGAAGTACGGGGCGACTTTTTACGAGTCCTAGTTCAAGTTATCATAAACACTATTTTAACTTACTAACATAGGTTATTAGATTGACATTTGGTGAACTTGAGCATCACATTCTACATTTTATCTTGATAACGTATTTGAATATGTGTTAAGTAAATTTAGTATATAGATAAATTGCATACAGACAAGCACTAGGGTTGCTCTGAATATTATTGACTTAAGTCAATGTCATTGTGATTAACGACAGATCATTTGTATTCTTCAAACAATAGACAAAGTATGTTGTGAATAAATTAGTTATGCATTAAAGGTGGCAATAAGACAGAACTTGGTGGAGGCACGGTTACTAAAAACCGAAAAGTATGTGTCCATATTTGTTGAAATAAAAAGAAAAGGTTTGCGTTTAAACCCTGTTTAGTGACGTAGACGAGTTTGCTGTTTCTATTATTAAGATCAAAAGAAATTCCAAATCATATGTTACATATAAATTGATACAAAACATCAAACGTGTATCACATATGTTTGTATTAATGATTTGTGTTTTTTATTTCAAGGTTTCAGACTTACAGGTGTCCGAGCAAGGCAAACAAGCTGTCGTTGGTTGCACTGGATTCGACCATAAAGAATTTAAATCTTCTTTTCCATTTTCCTGGCTAGTCTTCCGAACTGTGAATGATATTTTCGCATTGACGTTAAAACGGAGTGATTCAGGTTAGTTTAGTAGTTATTACAGACTATGGATATGAATATCATAATTTTATTGTCTGCACAACTCTACGTCTTAAGTAACATTTTGATAGTTTCTACTAATCACACGCGGCTAAATATATATAAAAGGGGTGTATACGTCGTATACATTTCAAGTACGCTGCCATACATTAGTGTACATCCCCATACGGACCGAAAGTAATTTTTGAACATGTTAAACAAGTTCATTATATACGAGCGTATACATGATTATATTTTACGCATATACTCATCATACCATAAGTATAATGATGGTAAAGGTACTTATAGGCAAAACACGCTTCGTATACGGTGGCATGAATGTAACGATTACAGCTACCATATGTAGAGCATATCAATAACGTACATTTACCGTTTTACGAATGACTAACTTATCTGGAGTAGTCTTGGTAAGTGGCTGACCAGCTCTTTTCCAACGCCAGGATTATTTTATCAATTTGTCAGTTTCCTATATTCAAGAAAATAGAACAAGGAGAATAATGTGACGTAAAAAGATTGACACAACTGATACAGGGGGTAGGGTGGATGAATTCCGTGAGAGTTCATCCTTATCAGAAGGGGTGGGGTTGAGCGAAGGAGATAGATACCTTGGATGGATCTTTTTCCTGGACGGTGCATTAGAAAATGTGGTCGGCAATATCAGAGGGTGGAACAGCATATGAGTTATTGCCTGTCCCTTACTATCGGGGCGACATACTTCTCATAGATAGATAAATTAATATCTACACTGACGGTGACATAAGTTGACGTTTCCCTTGCGCTATATATACACCAGATATAAGGTACATACACGCTATCCGTACGCTCGTATTACAATCGTCGAAAATAGTAATGATAAAGTCGTGTTGATACTCTCAAACAGTGTATTTATGACCAATACATCATACGAAATTGTATACGTTCCTCTCATACACTAGGGTATGGCTTTGCATTTGGGGGTGCTACTTGTTCCGTCCGTAAAACACATTCCATCTGACAAAAACAATGCAATAAACAGAATAAGATTTTGTATCCCGCAAACTTGTTTGATGGTATACCGGAATCGCCCTGTCCTGTGGTCGGAAGGTTGATCAGTAGGCCTGTCGGGGTCGGTCAGTCGGTCAGTCTGTCCACATTTAAACATGGGTAGTTGGTGTTGCAAATTCCTTTTTCAGTTTTATAGTTACTAAACTTATATTTGGTATACATAGTATTCACGAAAGGTAGATATGCAAAATGCAATGTTCATATGTATACTGCTAGTCATTACAGAATTACCCCCCCCTCCCTGATTGTTTGAGGTTTTTGTCACTGTGCAAGACGCAATTTTTACGTGTTTGGCACTAGGCATTGTAGAATTACCCCTCCCCCGCTCTTGAACTTTGAATATGTTTGCCACTTGTACAGTTTTAAAGATTTTAATTTACATTTGGTGTGCATAATGGCCATGAATGGTAGATGTGCAAAACACAATTAGCAAGTGTTTTCGACAGACAATTGCAGAAGTATCTCCCTTTGAACTTTAAATGTTTTTGCATGGTGCCGTGAACTCATCCTTCAGGTTACCAATTATTAAATTTATATTTGACGTACATAATAACAACGATTCAAGTTGAAACATATCGAATTGATACTTGTCATACATACCAGGAACGCACAGTACATGTGCAAGACACAGTTATTCCTGTGTTTAGTGGCAGTTATTACAATATGTCGGTGTCACAAACTTGGATTTGCAATCCATACCGCCGTGGGGGCGTTCATCATCTTTAGTGATAGTTCTAGTTTAAATATATTTAGTTAAAAAGACAGAGACAGAGAATAACAAATTTCCCTGGTATTAGAGAGTTCTAACATATGCCAATACCGACGTTAATGTCGAATACTGACTAAAAGCTAGGGGTTTTCTCAAAATATACATGTTGGTAGATTGTATAGAAATAGTCTGACACGTGCTTAGCGATCTAACGCGGTTAATTGCCAAATGTTAATTGCGATGTGCCTTAACCCTTTCCGTCGTATAAACGTGTTTAATCTTATCTGCACACAGAGTAAATCCAGATCACACGGCTCTTATAGGAACCGTCTGGTCAGGGTCTGCTCTGCTTCCTAATGACATTTGACAGATCTGTTGTTTTTTATTTCTAAAATGGCTACAATGCTCCACCTTCCATATTTTATTATAACTATTTTGTACAAGAATATGCAGAAGGTATTGAACTTTGGAATAAACATAGAACAGGAAAAGGATTAAGACTTCCACATATTACAGTCTTTGGTGTTTTGTGTTCTTGTTTTTGTTTAAACAAATGCACGATATACAATATGGAATGTGTCCATAATTTGTAAAACTAGGCCAGAGAAAACAATGTTTGGTTCTTATCACATAATACGAAAGTCAATATTTTTGTATTTTATTTATCTAATACAACACCAAACTGCTCGAGTATTCGTGGCATCGTATAACGCATGAAATTATTGTAAAATTCGTGGTTTTCTCGAACAATGTCAGAAAGACGCTTTCTGTGGGCTGGAGGTTCGTGCTCTACGCCAGACTGTACCGATACATTAGGTCGCCAACCAACAACAAACAAAAACTAAATTTAACAAATAAATTTACAAAGCGTTATATAAATGTACAGAAAATTATAAAGGCAAAAACAATGTTCCCCATTTCACTTCTCTTGCTGTCTTTGACTAAACATTACGCACACATGCGTATTACAATCACTAACATCAGCTTCATTAGGGTGTATACTGTGCACTACCCAGAGTCTATAATGAAGCACTCAATATAGAGCTACTTCCAACTATTATCTCACGTCACTATAAACCGGTGCAATACCAACACTCAAATGCCGGGTTGTCACCAACGTCTAAGGCACGAAAATCCCGCAGAGTAGGTACACCAACGTGTATGGTCTCGGCAGATCAGAGCATTCCTATGGCGTCTGCTGCGTGCCTGCCTCTGGATCTGACGTAAGACTGCAATAACAATATAACCAGTATAAGTGTTTTGCCTAAGGAATAACACTAATTAAGTCACTTTGTCAATTAAGTCTAATACTAATAACATTCTCGTACTACCGCGCCTATGTACACCAGTGTAGTGATACACAGTGAAGTTCCACACATGCCGCTGCCTACACGCGAACAGTGATACAAGTATTCAATACACGTACTGCTTACAGTTCCGTAAATATTATAAAATGCAAATATTATGAATTGCAAACCTAACGAAAGAATGATTTACAATCAAACCCTGTTTCAAGCTGCCATGCAAGGGAAGTGATAAATACCCGTCAAACAAGGGGAGTTAATCAATATGACCGCTAAAGACGGTAGCCCTCCAAGGCAAGACTAACTCATCGAAAGCACTAATTTGCTAAACCTTTTAGTGGCTGCTTATTACAGACATACTATATACACAAATTGACTTTTAAAAATGATAAACAACAACTGCTTCACTGCTCAAACTTGCAACATAAACAAATTTAGTATTTAGCCTAACGGGAGACGATATAAAATAGTCAATAATGTAAACCAAGTATTCGGTCACGCCTCCGCTAAATTATCTGCAAACCGATTAGAGCAAACAGGCTACTCACTAAAGCTTTTCTCTACTAAATCTCTCTGCCGTTAACAGCGGAAACAACCGTTCTCGCTACAGTAACAGGAAAGACATAATCGAAGAAAACTCACCCATCCGCATATTCCTTAGCGCTACCTGTCAGTCAGAGCTGAATCAGCGTGTGTGTCGAAATATCCTTGACTACACGTCCAATTATACCTAAACCTAGCCTGAATATCACGTATATAAAGAAAACAAGATTTAAAACGTCCACTCCCTGAATTGCATACCTAAATCGTCTTATAAATAACTTGTGCAAAATAGAACAACAGAGGCCCGTCATGCCAAAAACCTGTGTCTAATATAACTGACAAAAGTCTAAATTCTTTATTACAACATCAATTTAAGCATGAGAGTACTCAGAATAACCTATGCAATAAAACCCAACACTAGATCTAATGCGCACGTATACTTTGACTCACTAACTCATTTTCAGTGTGTAAATCCGGCTGGCTTATTGAAAAAGGGGCCCTCCAATCTGAGGCTAAATACAACAATAATTACAAAAACATAAAAATGCATCAGTTGGCTCGTGACACTGACACATCAGCTGCAAATCAACTGCGATCGCATCCTGCGATTGCTGCCTTTGGCTGGTTTTCTTGTTGAAGTGGGTCTGCAGGAATGGCGTCTTGTTGCACATCCTCTTGTTTTTCGCTGTTTTCATTCTCAGTGTTGTTAGCCTCGTTTTTCTGTGGATGAGGCACAGGTTGGTGATCAGGGTCTGGTTGTTGATAAGGGGCCGCTAATCTGCGGTCTTGGGCACGCACAAGCTGTACCTCTCGTCTGAAATTGTATTTCAACACATAAGTGATAAGTCACTTTGTTAGTGAAAACAGTTTAGATCCAGATGAGACACATTGTACAAATTGAAAAACATGTAATTTAAAGAGGACGTATAGACAATCATTTTGTTTTTCAATTAACCTTTTGACTTCAGTGGGTCATACTGTTATATATGTATTTTGCAAACTGTTTGAATCCACACGAGTCGCGGAGTAACTTGGTGTCTGCTTAATTTACAAACGCTTTGGCACCTTGATTATACTTTTGAAAGGAAAATAAATAATTCATATACACTTTTATAATGTTTAAGGAGATGTTCTTAGACTGGAAAGAGTTAGAAAGACCACATTCTTGAGTTTAATTAGTAATTGTTTTTAACATTTATTAGTATAACCAATATTCTGCCAGTCACAACTATAGTTGCGTTTGCAATTCAATTAGTGTAGACCTGCATAAGAGAGCTCCTATAGGATCTTTCTGATCTGAGTCTGCACTGTTTGCCATGGAAAATCCATGCCTGGACGCTCTATATTTTTGCCTAGGACTATTTCAACATATCCTGTTCATTTTAGTAAAGATTAATATTCAAAGAGTGATAGAATATATGTGGTGGGCTAAGGTAAAAAACTTTAGATTTCTCAACCGTTCTAATTATTCCCCGATACGATCATGTGCTATCATCAGCTGCCCCAGCTTTACAATTATATGATCTGGAAACTGTTTATTTGACCCATCCTGGTATATATATATATATCTCGCAGGCTCCGCAAGGTGCTCTCGGTTTTGTCGCACATCTTCAAGGACATCGGACCACCTAGTGCTCTTGGTATGCCCGAAGAATTAACAGTTGTTGTTCTTTTGAAAATCTTACGGCTTTATTACGACGTTGCAAAATAGTGCCTAACATATAAGAATACAAAACATTTAGTTCTCTTTGACCTAGTTCGCCGTCAACAGATGCACGTAGTTATCGGGTTATCGGAGTAAATCACATAGTGTTGAAATTGCTATACTTTGAATGTTTGTCCAATAAAACATCGTCAGGTAAGCATTATTTTAATTTATAGTTTTACATCTTAACAAGTAACATTTATACTTAAAAAATAAAAATGTAGAATAAAAACAAAGGATATATCCACTGTATTGTTTGCACGATTTTCACGAGTCCAACGACCATATATACAAATGATGTACAATTTGATCAAATGCAGATCTATAACTATTTGAAGTGTTTTTGTGCAAAGTATTTAAAATGCATATCTATTTCAGACATGAATGACGAACGCAATCATATGTTAATGGCGATTCTACTGACCGGCGTCCTTTCTCCACCGGACAATGCTCAACACGTGATTGAACTGATACTTTCTCTAGTGTTTTTCACTTACCACATCATCTATACAGTCTTCTTTTTAGGCATTTTACTGAAGATGAACATTCATATCACGGTAGAGATGTCTTTGTTTTGTTATGTGATAACAGGTATTAGTTTTTCCAAATGACAGATGAAACACCCGAGACCTTCCTAGAACTGCACCAATATGTATTCATTCTTCCTGGCGGGAATCACCTTTTGTCCACCAGAATCAGGATATTTTTGACTATAATTTGTAAACTCAAAATAGTATCCGACTTACCATGCCCTTTGCAAACGTATTCAATATAAATGTTCAGACAGTCTGCTTGTACAATTTTGGCATGATTATTAAACAAATTGAGAGTATTTAGTATGTGGCCATCTGTAGCATAATCGCGGGGATTATCAGGCGTGTGGAAAAAACGTCCAATGGCGGTAGGTGCAATCGATCGAACGTCCCATCGAATTAGCAGGTCTGGTGTCGAGCCACTGGTACAATACTAATCAGTTCATCGTTATTTCCGTTGCATGCACACCCAGGTCGTTGTTGATGCAAAATACATTTAACGGCATATAGAAAGTGGCTTCTTTGGCCATTTAAACGGCGCCAAGCAGTTCAGGTTTATGAGAAGAATAAGGGAAGAACTACCTTTTCCGGGCGAGGTTTTGTTGTTGGGGGATAAAATGTATCCCAACGGCGGTGTTGTTAACAACGGCTCAACTATTGCGAAAATCCAAGGGAGAAGGAAATGTCGCAAACTGAACCAATATATTTCTACATATAGGATAGATGTTGAGTTCACTATTGCTGAGCCAAAAGCATATTAATGCATAAGTTCAGTCTGCAGACATTCAAGGCAAATGCTAACTACGACAGTAATTGTTTGTGCAGGCCTTGTTTGTCGCCGTACCATGTTAGGGGTTATTTAATAAACTTGACAAATAATGAATCCTTTCTTAAGCCGTTTCTTATATTCACTTTGACCATTAGACTGATAATAGTGTCATATGCAAACAGCTTGGATACGTATGAGATGCCGATTAGCTAGTAAATCGGCTTCTCATTCTTTCGCAGCAGGCAAACTGGCAACTATTCTTTAACTTTTCAATCCTCGTCAGTCGTCAAAAAGGTACTCTATCCGCTCCTGTAAGTCAGTATAGTAGTCAAGCCAAACGCACTTTGAGAAAACCCCTAGGTTTAGTCGGCATACGTCCTAAACATCGATATCGGCATGGTTCAAAATCTTTTTATCATCGACTGTGTCACAAGGCGAATAAATTAGAAAACACGTTACTAATCCCGACAAAGTGTGGCTACAGTGTGGTTATTTTATAAACTTAAATCACTCATAGAGGTATCTTCTGTTAGTTAATCAATCATATTATTAAGAATTTGCATGGAACCTATGCATTTTATAGTCAATCATTCTCGACAATTTAGCATCATTTAACAGTTTATTTTATGTATAACGTGTACGATTAAGTGTGTAACATTTTACTAGAAAGAATATACTCAATGCATTAGGCTTTTACCATAACAAATTTACGATTGTTTATACAATGAAGATGATGTGGCCGAAACAGAAATGGTTAACGAATGCATCACAATCCTCGAAACAACAACAATAGGGCAGCTACTCAGTCAGATGCAAAATTACAGTGAGCTGAATGAGGCATTTCATGACTACACAACAGATTTCGTCAGGATGAGATGCAAAGTGTCAAGTGAAAAAGAATTTGAGGTAAGGTCTGCATAAACGTTGTTCCTTTTCAGATAATATATGATCGTTGAGATGCACCGGTTTCATGTAAGTAACCCATCAGAAATACAATTTTCAACTATAATAAAATTGTGGCCGACCTTAATATTAATGATAATATTCCTGATAATTGAGATTGCGCCACCTCAAAATTTTGCTATTCTCCGGCTGGTCATCTGATTACTGGTAATTTGGAGATAATTAAAGATAAACGTCTACGATCTCTTTTGAATAAAGGTCCCAAATATAGAATACCATCCTTGATAGATTTTAACTCTTGTCGAGTTCAGATTGCGGAGGCTTTACAAAAGTTTAGTATTAAATGGTGTTGAAGAGAACATGTTGAGTCTAATGCTCTTTCTAGTTGGAAAAAACTAATTTTTGATATAATTGAGAAACTTATTTCCTTTTATAGCTCTAATAAACACCTTCTTCCACCTAAACCTAGAATTTCTGTTAGACATCTTAAAAAGACATCTTACAGGATTTCCATTCTAAATACGTTTTTGTTCCTGCTGATAAGGCATCGACTAATGTGATTATTATTTGCCGATTACATTATATCGAGGTCTTGAAACAGGAAATTATTAATACCAAGTCATACATTTCAGTTACTGCTGACGAAAAGACCATCGTTTCAGACCGTGTCAAAAAGTGTGAACAACTTGGAACCAATATTAAAATTACACAATATAAACTTCCCACAATGTATTGGTTACCAAAACTACATAAAAAAATAATAAAGCGCGTTTCATTGCAAATTCTAGTTCATGTACAACTACTAAATTGTCTATACTTTTGACTTCTTGTTTAACGAAGGTAAAGGAACATGTAAAATTCTACTGTGATAAGACTTATGAAAATTCTGGAATAAATCTATTTTGGTCTATTAAGAACTCTTCAGAAGTCTTAAACAAACTTAAGAACAAAAGGTATCTTGCATCCACACTGTAAGCACGTACGATTTTTCTACTCTGTACACAACTCTTCCTCATATTTTAATTAAGGATAAGCTTACTAACTTAATCCAGAATGTATTTGCCCGGGAAAAAACATCATTCTTGGCATGTACTACTGAAAAAGTTTTCTTTACTGACGAGCAAATGAAATTTTACACCAATTGGACTTGCTCAGAAGTTTGCGAATCATTAACCTTTCTTTTGGATAACATATTTGTACGTTATGGTAATGCTATATACCGTCAGGTAATTGGTATTCCTATGGGTACGAATTTTGCTCCACTTGTCGCAGATTTGTTTTTGTACTGCTATGAGAGAGATTTCATGTTGCGTTTGAATCCTCAATCACAAGAAGATGTTATAAACGCCTTCAATGAAACTTGTCGATATTTGGATGATATTTTTAACTTAGATAACCCTGTTTTGATGCTCTAATTCCTACAAATTATCCTAAAGAACTCAAATTGAATAAAGCTAACCCGTCCGACAATTGTGAAGCGTTTCTTGATCTAGACCTTAAAATTGATAATGGAATGATTTCTTCTAAAATATATCACAAAAGAGATGATTGTGATTTATATATTGTTAATTTTCCTCATCTTGACGGGGATGTTCCCCGGGCTCCATCTTACGGGGTTTATATATCTCAACTTATTCGTTTTGCTAGAGCTTGTTCATCTATTGACGATTTTAACAGTCGAAATCTCATTTTAACTGAGAAACTGCTTAAGCAAGGATAAAGATACCATAAACTAAGAAACACTTTCTCTAAATTTTACTATCGAAATCTCTCGCTTATTGGCAAGTACCAATGTAATCTCAAGGCGCTTCTGCGACACGGTATTTCACATCCTGAATTTTATGGTGATGTGATTTACAAACTTCGTAAAATTATTGGACATACCCATTTTCTCACTTTGTTCATCAAATATGTTAAAAAATCATTAAAAGGGATATGATCCTGTAGTACTACAACATACTGCATATTTGGTTGTGAACCCTTTTGCAGTTGGCAATCACGCTGGCCTCTTTGCATGTACGCCGACAAGAAAGGTTTAGTACTCTATGAAGGCGACCTCTTAAATCCAGAAATGGAAGGAGAACGTCGGATATCTGTACTATTTCGTTTTTGTCGTACCCTTTATTACTTTTCTACAGCTACTCTGTTTGCAGCTCAATCATTGAGTACACTAGCGATAGGTGGAAACAGTTTGTTCACCTAAATGTTTTCGTTATACATGCACTTTACCACTGTATTTGACGTCGCGGTTGTTGTAGATTAGTCGGAGAGGGGATACGTTTATTTACACTGTTTATCTTTTAGGGTGGGGATGGAATAAGTGTGAGGTCGGGCGCCCATAAACCGGTTTACCCCCCCCCCGTGACTTTTGTCACTGACCGTTCCAAGGCGGTACTTCCATCTTCTCCCTATTGCATGTTTGTTTTGTCTTTGTGCGTCTCTTGTTGTTTTTATAGTTATGTACATTTGCTGTTTCCTTGTGTTGCTGTTCGGGCGAGTGTTTGTTCTGTATGTGGTGTTTCCTGCATGACTCATTTTTGTACTTTTACTATTTATTTTTTCTCATTACAGCCCCCCCCCCCCCTCCACAAACATACACATATACAAACAAACAAAAGAATAGTCTATAAATGCCATTAGAGTGCAAAAGTGCAAAAAAAAACAAGTAGGAAAGCGACACACAAAACGCAACCATCAAAAAAACATCGATAGAAAGCAAATAATACACGCTCACTCACACACACAAACAAACAGACACACAGACGCACGAGGTGGACAGTTTAAACATTGACAAACGTACTAGTACAAAGAAAGGATATAAGAATACAAGTAAGGGTGACAAAGAGAGTAGCGTCATGGAACGGTTAGTGGCGGTTTTGCCAATGAACGTTCCAAGACGTTACTCTCTTTGTCACGATTACTTTTATGCTTATTTTGTGTATTAAAACTTTTAGGACGAAATGTTACGAGCCAAATATTTTGCAACAATCAGCATGTTTAGTAATTGACCCCTTTACAATCGGTAGCTACGCTTCCCTCTTTGTATGCGCGATGACAGGCCCGACGGTAATACTCTTTGGTGGGATACTCTTAAACCAAGAAAGGGGATGAGCTTACCAGACTAAATTTTCGTCGCCTTATTTCCACAATGACATAAGAGGTGTTTTGCATTTTTGAGACATGTTGGTTTGAAGGTTCTACAGGTCATAATATTTATTACATCAGCGATATTTGCTTAAATCTAGCATATAAAATGTTTGTGTATTCTAAGTTTAAGAAAAATATCGCTGATTTAATAAAAAATATAACCTGTAGAACAATGAAATCATTTTTTTCAACAGTCCAAAAATGTCTCTCATGTCATTGTGGAAATAAGGCGAGGTAATATATCACCTCTTCTCTGTCATGCCCTTAACGGCTTAACGGTTGCTCTGACTTAATTTAACTCACTGGGTAAACATTTGACTGACTTTCACGGCTATGTTTGATATTTCGATCTGTGTTCCTTCTATATTGTTGAAAACGCCGGCGGGTGCAATTTTTTATACCCCCCCCCCCCACAACGAAGTTTGGGGGGTATATTGGAATCATGTTGTCCGTCTGTCCGTCTGTCCGTCCGTCCATCTGTCCGTCCGTGGACACAATTTTGTCCGGCCTTCTTCTTCTACAGTTTTGCTTCAATTTTGTTGAAAGTTCATATATAGCCATATGACCATATAAACCTGTGCACCGCATATTTCCGTTATGATCGGACCACTACTTCAGGAGTTATCTCCCCTTTTTAGTCCCTTACCAATGTTGTCCGGTTTTCTGGACTTTTTATGGAAGTGACTGGAGATATCAACTCTATATTTAGTACAAAGCTCATTCTGTATAAGTTACAGCTTATGTTGCAATCTCAGTCCGGTTGAATAATTATTTCCAGAGTTATTGCCCTTGAACTTTATTTTTTTTCTTCCAATTTGGGATTTTCCTTACTTTTTTTGGAAGTGGTTGCAGATATTAACTTTATATTTGGCATAAAGCTAACGCTAGATGATTTAAAGCTTAATTCCCGATCTCAGTCTGGTTGAATATTTGTTTCCAGAGTTATGGCCCTTGAACTTTAATTTTTTGTCAGATTTTCAGTTTTCCGGTCTTTCTGTGGAAGTGGTTGCAGATATTAACTTCATATTTGACATATAAATAAATATAGATGAGGTACAGCTTAAGTTCAAATATCGGTCTGGTGAATAATTTTTGTCAGAGTTATGGTCCTTGAACTTAATGTTTTTCTGAAAAGGTACCTAGCTTTAGAACTTTGGATTTCAAAAAAACCTCATGAAAGGGTCTTATTTCACTGAATTATTCTTCATTTTTATTACATAAATTGGGTTGGGGCATGTATTGTTTTTAAAACTCTTCACGTTTCTCTATGTACATATGTTCAGATTGATGATAGGTGTTCTGACAAGCAGACAGGTGGGGATATTCGTTAGCCTTTGGCTTACAGTTCTAGTTTACACTGTTTAGCGTAATCATGAGATTGTGAGGTAAGGACGCCCGTAAACATTTCGCCATAAATGTTTTAATGCGTTTAATAAGCAAATTGTGAAAGTAGGAGATCTTTCTAAAGCACGAGCAGCAATACAAAAAGAGAAAATTTGCAGACTGTTTTATTGAGTATATGTTACTGAGCAGTAATTGAAAGTGCAATACTATTCACGCTCTTTAGCACCGGCCGAAGCGGTATTCAATTTTTAAAATATGGAAAAATAGTCAAACATAACAGGGAGAGCCACACACGAAATGACACCGCACCAAACACCATCTAACAAGAAACGGTAAAGCCACAAGACAAAACATAACAGGACGCATATCAAGACGAAACACATTAAACATTAAGCATATTAAACAACAAAATTGACCGTAGGCTGAAATAACATTGCAAATAATGATCCCGAAGGACCAGAAACTATAACAACACTAAGAATGAAGTACGTGGCGACTTTGTACGGCCGTTACACAAACACTTAACATCTCCTGCTGTTATGTACATAAATGTTGAAAGAAGGAGATCATTCGAAAGCGGAAGCAGCAATGCAAAAAGAGAAAATTGCAGACTCGTTTTATGGAGTCAGTTCATGAAGGGGTGTTCAAATTTCAAAACAAATAACACTTAGACTAATGAACCTAAAGGACTAGAAAATATGAAAACACCGAGAATAAAGTACGGGCGACTTTGTACGGCCGCCACACAGGCATTGAACATCTGATGTTGTTAAGTACATACATGTTGTAAGTAGGCGATCCTTCGAAAGCAAAAGCAGCAATGCGAAACGAGAAAAAAATAAGATTCAGTTTTATCGAGTCTGTTCATGAGCAGTCTGTCCATGAGTATCAAGTTGGTAGAATTCATCATAGAATTCTGGGCGAGAAACACCGCAATGCAGTAACCTCGATTGCACTTATATTTCGTAATGTCGAAATAAAATTTGGAAAAAATGCTTTCTGAAATTAATGACATTTTTAACCTTGCTTAAAACGTTTATGGTTTATAACTGGATTGCGACTATTGACATCGTCTCGCAAAGAACAGGCTCGTGTAAGGCGAATAACTGAAACAATTACTACGTCAGGCAAGAAAATACAAATACAAAACGCAACAAACACTAAATCACCAACAGAAAGCAAGCAATACATCAACACAACCAAACACACACATATGCACACACAAAAACACGAGTCATAAACATCAACCATGAACAAAAACACAAACGCAAAGGAACAAAGACACAAAGCAAACACAAAAGCAAGGGTGACAAAGAGAGTACCGCCTTGGAACCGTCAGTGGCAATAGCACCAAGGGGTGGGGGTTTAAACCGGTTCACGGACCTACTAACCTTACACCTAACACAATATGTATAACATAGCATGACAACAGCTCCGTCAAACGTGAAACGTCCAATATGTACTCAATGCCTTTGCTCAAGTGAGAGAAACTGCAGGGAAGCCGTTAAGGGCACGACAGAAAAAGGCAATACATGAGTCTGGTATGCCTGTCCCGTTTCTAAGTTTAAGAGTACACCATCATAGAGTACTACCCTCGGCCCGGCATCATGCACAGAAGAAGGGAAGCGTAGACTGTAGATTGGCCAATAACCAAACATGCAGAGCGTGGCAATATAATGGGGTCGTAACCATTCTTCCTAAAAGTTTCAATGCGTTTAATAAACAAATTCTGAAAATGGATATGACCCCAAATTTTGACCCCAAGTTTGTAGATAACATCACTATATAACTCTGGATGAGAAATACCTTGTTGCTGAAACTTCCGTAAATTGCAAATTATATTTGTTAATGAGATGTAAATTTCGATAATAAAATTCAGGGAAAAAGCTTTCCTAATTTTATCATTCCTGTAACCTTGCTTAAGAAGCTTATCAGTTATGATTAAAATACGACTATGAAAACGTCTAGCAAAGAACATGTTCGGACAAAGCGAGAAATGTAAGTTGAGAAATGTAAACCCCATAAGACGTATAACGGGGCTCATCTCCATCCAGAAAAAGGATAACTCACAGTTTTGAAAATAAACTTCCCCCTTTCATCGTATATTTTTTGTATGAAACTTTATCATTTATGATGGAAAGATTCATATCTAAAAAGGAAGCAATAGAGTCGAATCGATTCGCTTTGTTTAAAGAAAGTTCTTTTGGGTAAACAGCAGTAACAACATAAGGATTATCCAAATTTAAAATATCGTCTAAATACCTTCAAGCGTTAACAATATCCTATATGTATACCAACAACTTGACGATACATGGTATATTTTTCTGGTTCTTCGGGATCATAGTTGATGTTATTAGTTTTGAAAAAAAATGAACACTGCTTAAGCCGGTGCTAGGTGTGTGTGTAGTGTTGCACATTTAATTACTACTCATGAATAGACTATATAAACTCGAATCTGCAATTTTCTTTTTTAGCATTGATACCTTTGCTTTTGAACGATCACCCACTTTCAGTCACCCACTTTCAGAATAATTATCTAAAAGAAACAATACAGAACTACAAACATCAAGGCAAGTCCACATTGTGTAATGTTCAACTTCTGAATTCGAAAAGAAACGAATTTTGAAATTTACAAGCAAGGAACATTTTATTTTCTCTGGCAAAAGTGTTTTCTATTAATCTTATCAGTTTATCCTTTATAAGATGGCGAGATAGAGTATTATAGTGTAGATAAATCATAAGAGCTCAACGAAGAAATATTCAACTGTTCATTTTCAAGTTTAGTTAAACTATCATTAGATTTCTTTTATGGACCAAAAAACATTAAATCCAGAATATTCATAATTATATTTAATTAAAGTAACGTTTGATAGTACTAAGACATGACGTCAAAAGTTTAGATAGTATTTTAGCAGTACTACAACTACAGTTAGCAATAAAACGCACCGCCTTATAAGGGTTTTATGTAGCTTCGGAATCCAATATATGATAGAAGGTTTTTGTTGTTTTATGTTGGGGTCAGATTAAAAAGTATTGCATATTTTAACATGTTCGGAGACTCAGGGGTTTGAACGGTAATATGTGTTTAATATTACCATTTCTACGTTTTCCATGTGATCATCTTTTTGTTTTCCAATTGAAAATAGTGAAACAATAGTTGGGAAACCCTATAAAATGTGGAACGTGACATTAATCAATTTTTCGTACATTTTGGACGAAACTTGATCATCTGTGATGGAAAGATTCGAATTTAGTAA
The DNA here is from genome assembly GCA_963576725.1 of Azorinus chamasolen. Lineage (NCBI taxonomy): Eukaryota > Metazoa > Mollusca > Bivalvia > Cardiida > Solecurtidae > Azorinus > Azorinus chamasolen. The sequence goes on along the minus strand of OY755240.1, from coordinate 17,730,631 downwards.
TAAAGTCATCTGTCGATGTATTTCCCTTTATTTAGATAAAAATAGTTTTGATAAATAGAAATAGAAGAATCCATAATATCAAAATAAGAATGTTCCAAACTCAAAATATCGTCTTAATCTTATATTATACATCAGGTTTAAAAGTTTTACATAAGATCCCTGTAGCAATACAAAAACAAATGTGTAACAATAGGGCAGAACTTGTTGCTAATAGGTATACCAACAGCTAGAAGATAAATTGTATCCCCATTGCATATAAATGCGTTATCTAACAGAAACGTAAGGGATGTGTAAACATTATGCAATATTCAACCTTTGAACGTGGAACATTACTCGCAATCAACATGCTATTTTCTCTGGCAGAGTTTTTTCTATTGATTTAATCAGTTTGTCATATATAAGAGGACGAGTATAAATGTATCAATTGAATTGTGTACGGACAAAACAATACTAATACCAGAATTTCCATATAATTATCATAGTAACATTTTACATATTCTTTACAAGTAGTAATATACGACGTCAAACGTTTAGATAATTTTGTTGTAATACAACAACTAGATGAAAATGTAGTAACGTCAAGCAGGAAACGCCACACATAAAACGCCACCATCAACACAAGATCGATAGAAAGCAATTTATACACACACAGATGGAAGTATTAAACACGAACAATCGAACACGTACAAAGTACAAAAGACACCAGATCAACACTAATGCATTTGCAAAGAAACACAAACACGCACTCGCACGAAAGAAAAATCCGTGCAAACACATAAGTACAAAAACACCAAACAAACAAAAGCAAAGTGAGACAAAGGATGCCGCTTTGGAAATGTCAGTGGCAAATCCACCACTGGGGGTTTCAGCCGGACATCCTAACCTCACACTTATCCCAAAACCACCCTAGCTAAACAGTGTATCCCCACCAGAGTTAGTAATATAACACATTTTATAAGGATTTGTATGAAGCTTCGGAATCCAGTACATATAGCAGAAGATTTATGTTGCTTACTGTTAGAATATCAGATTTAAAAGTGTTGCATACTTTAACATGTTCCGGAACTTATCTTTGTCAGTGGTTTGAACTGTAATATTATGTTTGTTGACTATTTAACCCCTTCTTTAAAGCATTAACATCATGTATTCTTCACATATTGATTACATTATTTGATGCCTTGTCAGCAGGAGCAAGAACATAATTTGAATAAAAAAATAAATATGTTTCTTCAAATATCGAAATGTAACTAGGTCGAGGAGGTAATATCTGGTAATTTGAATTATAGAAAGCAATGTCGGTATCAGTAATGTCAAAACACGTTTATTCCAATCCGAAATGGAATTAATATCAGCATGTTCTCGTCGAATCTACAAGTTTCATACATACCCATATACCATAGACGTGCACTTCGTCTAAACCTATGAAACCATTACCCACTACAATTTATCTTTTTTACTCTTCTTTATTTTTGCCACATACATAATAAATTCTGAAGAGTGGTGATCCACCGAAAGCAAAATTTGCAGCAAAAAAAGAGAAAATTGCAGACTCGGTTTTATTGAGTCTGTTCATAAGCAGTAATTGAAAATGCAACACTGCCCACGCCCCCTAGCACCGGCGTAAGCGGTATTCAATTTTCAGAACAAGAAATACTGAAATTCATGATCTCGAAGGATCAGACGGTATAACAACACTGAGAATGAAGTGCGGGGCGACGTTTTACGGCCGCCACACAAGCACTTAACACCTGCTGTTGTTGTGAAGATTATAAGTTCTGAAGGGTGGTGATCCCCCGAAAACAAAATTTGCAACACAAAAAGAGAAAATTGCAGACTCGGTTTTATTGAGTCTGTTCATGAGCAGTAATTGAAAGTGCAACACTGCTCACACACCCTAGCACCGGCTTAAGATAAGTCTATTTCCAGACATAAATCAGCGGAAAAGTACCATTCCTTTTATTTGTACATTTTACAATATCCGATGACATAATGTTTTAACAGAATTATTATGATATGGCCTGCGAATCTAACCGTATGATATGATTGAAAATGCACTTTGAAATATAATAATTGCACGTATGAGTAATGCAAGAAACACCACGTACTTAACACACAATCACCCGAACAACACCATGACTAAAACCAGTAAATGTGCATGCGTATAAAAATAACAATGAGACGTACATAGATATAACAAACAAACAATTGGGGGAAGATGGAGGAACTGTATTGGATCAAAAAGTAACACATTTCACTTGGGAATTAAGCCGGTTTATGAGCGCCCAACCTCACACGTATTCCATTCCCACCCTAAAAGACAATAAAGTGTAAATAAACGTACCCCCTCTCCGACTTATCTACAACAACTGCGATGGTAAATACAGTGGTAAAGTACATGTAAAAGGAAAAGATATTTCAGTGAATCAAACAGTATCCACATATCGCTAGTGTACTCAATGATTGAGCTGCAGATTAGCCGAAGTAAAGTAATAAAGCGTACATCAAAAACGCCTTCATAGAGTACTTAACCTTTTTTGTCGGCGTATATGCAAAGAGGGCAGCATGATTGCCAACTGCAAACGGGTTAACAACCAGACATGCTGTATGTTGTAGAACCATATGATCATACCCCTTTTAATGACTATTTAACGTATTTAGTGAACAAAATGAGAAAATCGATATGTCCTATAATGTTCCGAAGTTTGGAAATCAGTTCACCATGAAATTCAGGATGTGATATCTGTATTACTGCTTGCTTAATCAGCTTTTCAGTTGAAAAAAATATTTCGGCTGTTAAAATCGTCGACGAAAGAACAAGCTCTAGCGAAACGAATAAAAGTACAAATATTGTCAAGCAGGAAACCAGTTGAAATATATAAACCTCGTTAAATGGGACACGGAGAAATCATTCCAATGTCTATATCGAGAAAAACTGCATAAGTGTCGGAAGGGTTAGCTATATTTAATTTGAGTTATATTGGGTAAATGGTAGGAATCAATACAACACCAAAAAGGGGTTTCTAAGTAGAAAATATGATCCAAATATCGAGAAGTATCATTGGAGGACCTTTTGATATTTACTTGTCATTGTGGATTCAAACTCACATGAACTCTCATAACACTATAAAAACAATCCGGCGACCAGTGGTGCACAATTTGTATCCATAGGAATACAGCTGGTGGTATATAGCATTCCCATAACGTACGAATATGTTATTCAGAAGAACGGTTAGCGATTCGCAAACTTCTGAGCAATACCGTTTGGTGTTATATTTCATTGATTCGTCAGTGAGGAAAGCTTTTTCGGCATTACATGCCAAAGTAAAGTAAAAAGGTATAGTACCTAGTTATAGTCTACTTTCAGTCCGAATGGCCGCTCAGCCGACTGTACATTTACTCTCCTGGTCATTGAGGCATTGGCCTACAATATTGAGCACTGCTAACATATGGCGCAATCATGCAGCCGCAGTACCGACGAGTGACCCTCACAAGTACCCATTTTAACCCCTGGGTTGAGATGATGTATGAGTGGAAGACACGGAAAAGCCTCTCTGACATTTCCGGGTTGGACCGGGATTTGAATCCCGGACCTCCGGACTGATAGTCAAGCGCGTTACCACTAGACCACCGCCACCTACGGTGATGTCTTTTCTCTGGCAAATATTTTCTGGATTACGTTAGTAAGTTTCTTTGATAGAACAACAATTTAGATGCAAATATCACATGAAACTATTCACATATCTGTGCCTTTATTACTACCAACAGAAATATTTCCTTAACTGATCAAACCTCAAATGTATACTTCGTAATGCTAATGAAATGGCTGGGCATGGGATGGACAATGCAGAACAGCAATATGTTTTCTATATTATTCGAATACTGGAATACGTACCACTGTTGATATTTATGTTAGCTTAAAGAGAAAGTCCATACAATGAGCGAATATTTTCAGTACTATCATAAAACTTGACGATTGTTATTTTAAGACATTTTAACAAAAATGTCACGTTAAAAATTGCCACTGTGAGAAAATGAGCCGCTTTTATCGATACTTATAATTTGTGTTCCACAGCAAAATATTATCGACTTTGGTCTAACAAGGCTAAAATTGAATACATACTAAGACATTGCCAACTTAAACGGGTTTTCGATATCAAACACATGACATATGTCTCTTATTAGATATTTATTTGACTGGTTTTCTTCTGATATAGTTTTTATCAACATATAAAGAAATGATTTATGTAATAGTTGGAAATTGTAAACCATGTGCAGAAAGAGACTATCACTTTTATGCAGGGTGAAAAAAATAATTTTAAATGTAGGGTACCCTTTAAAAGCAAAAATAGCAATGCAAAAGAAGAACATTGCAGACTCAATTGTCACTGCAGCAGTACATTTCATCGATGTTTTGCTCCAATTTCTTAATAATTAAATACTAGAAACAGTTTTTCGATTTAGGGAAAGGTTATTAGTCCCCCACCGGTTACCGGTTGGGGGACTATAGGTTTGCTCGATTCCCTGCGTGCGTCCGTCCGTCCGTCTGTCCGTCTGTCCGTCCGTCCGTCCGTCCGTCTGTCACGCTTCGTGTCCGGGCCATATCTCCTACAAAGTAATTCCAAATTCATTATAATTTCACACATTGAAGGAGCATGATGAGGGCTAGTGTCATGCACAAGGGCCATAACTCTAGCATCAATATTTTTGGAGTTATTCCCCTTTTACACATTTTTTTTGTCCGGACAATAACTCTTTATCTACTGGTTCAATTGATTTGAAACTTCAAATATGGAACAATCTTGATGAGGGGTAGTGTCATACACAAGGGCCATAACTCTAGCATCAATATGTTTGGAGTTATTCCCCTTTTTCATATTTTCTTGTCAGTCCGTCTGTCACGCTTCGTGTCCGGGCCATATCTCCTACAAAGTTAGGCGAAAATTCATTATAACTTCAAACATTGAAGAAGCATGATCAGGAGTAGTGTCATGCACAAGGGTCATAACTCTAGCATCAATATTTTTGGAGTTATTCCCCTTTTTCAATTTTTTTGTCTGGACAATAACTCTTTATCTACTGGTTCAATTGATTTGAAACTTCACATATGGAACACGCATGATGAGGGGTAATGTCATGCACAAGGGCCATAACTCTAGCATCTATATTTTTGGAGTTATTCCCATTTTCATATTTTCTTGTCCAGTTAATAACTCTATGTTCTGGTTCAATTGATTTGAAACTTCTCATATGGAACAAGCATGATGAGGTGTAGTGTCATGCACAAGGGCAATAACTCTAGCATCAATATTTTTGGAGTTACTCCCCTTTTTCATATTTTCTTGTCGGGACAATAACTTTTTATTTACTGATTTAATGTATGAAAGTAGGTACTAATACCATTCAGGTGGTCATGTATATACCATGGTCAACCACACCATGGGTGGGTGGGGTGGGAAGAGTGGAGGTTTTTTTTTCAGTCCGGTGGGGGACTCATGTCTTGCATAGCAATACAACATGCCCTTGTTTCAAGATGACTATTAATATTGTTTCTATTTACAATACATTTCAAAATATTTGATATACGAAAATCAAGCAAGATTATCAAACATAACTGTTATCAGTTTTATGAAAAGATGACAATGTTCAATCTCAATATTACCTACACATAGATACTTTCTTTTGTAGATTGTCTGTAACGAAATCCACCAGAGAGCCGAAGAATCGTTAGAGCACCTTGGAAATGGTAATCTTCTCCATCGAATTGTATTGATCCATGTTACCAATGAAAAGCATGCAAAGAGGCTCCAGTTGTTCTCGGATTTAAATGCTGCTTGTGACGACTGGGAGGCCCTTCTTCTACTGCAAGCACATCCTTGTACAGATATTGTAAGTGTTTATAGTACTCGCTCTCTTACGGCATGATTTACTCTACAACATAAGAGGTATTGTAAAGTAACATTTTCTAGCTTTAAATAAACAAATCCTGCAAATAACGACTATATGTGTGTCATTGATTGATCCACATTAAATATTTGATTACCTGCACATAATAGTTCTTTGTAAAATAATTCCGAATGAACTCCATTAACAATATAAATAATTACTCCTATATCATCCGACTACTTCACGGTAGTATGTGCAGAAAAAAGACATAGTATGCATAAGTGCGCACGAAACAATATATTTCTCCACAATCTTGAAATATATGTCAGATATACCCTTAGCTGCCCATTTATGTTAACCCGTTCGTAACATATTTGAGCGACGTGTATAATTCCAAAGGTTTAATATATATATTTCTTAGTTCTTCCACATTCCCACTGCAACCAAGAGACACATGTAATCATCTCTGTTCAATATATTCTGAAAGTGGGTGATCCTTCGAAAGCAAAGGTAGCAATGCAAAAGAGAAAATTACAGATTTAGTTCAAGTTATTATTACACCATGTATTCATTCCAAGTTGAATACAAAGAAAATAGACAGCAAGATTAGCATTATCTTAACTAGTTTCGTGTCATGTCGTGTTCGTGACTGCCGAACAAACGGGTAATATAACGTGTTGTATTGGACGAATCTGTACTCACACTTTCAACCAGTTTTATTTCAGATACCATGCTGAGTAACTCGCACCTTTCGACATGCATATGTTATGAACATCATTTATAGTTAGTACACCATACGACAGTGTGTGCAAACAAAATACATTTTGCACCGACATAATTAATAATATATAGCGGCAGATTAACAGATATTTGTTTGTCATTCATCAAACGGACAAACACTGGTGACCTTCCTCCAGTTCTAATAAACGGTGTTTACGTTTATGGTGTATTTTTTCCAATTTATTACATATTTGGAAAACGAACTTATTGTTTCCTCTGATGCGATACAGACTGTTGCTCGAAATGGCCTGTTGATCGATTCCTTGGCTCCAGATGCCAATGGTACTGACCCCAAGACAAAGGCATCGGCTGCTAAAGAGTTATTGAACAATGAAGACGCTAGACACGACTGGCTCGAACGTGTACGCAAATATAAGGGTGTGATAGAGAACGTCATTTCCGAGTACTCACAAGAATCAGACAGAGATCTGCAACGTCATTTATTAGAACAACGGTAAGCGTTATGTCAACTAAGTGTGCTTAAAATGGTAAAATAAAAATTGAAATAATGTTTGTTTATCAAGATACAAACATGTCCATGGACATATTTATTGTGGTACGTTCGTTATTAGTTTGGTTCCACTTTTGTATTGGTATTTTCAATCCATGTGGATCTTAAATAACCGTGTCAAGATGTGTACAATTAACCTACTTCACTTTCAAATATATTCTACTCAAAATTTGATAAGAACCATGTTTGGTAAGGATTGAACATTCATATGATAAGAAATAGATCTTTATTTTCATACCCCCTTTTTGAAAAAATGGGGGTATATTGCTTTGCACATGTCAGTCGATCGATCGGTCTTTCTGTCTGTCTGTCGGTCGGTCGGTAGATCGATGATATCCGATGAATAACTAATAAACGATTTGGCGTAGAATCTTCAAACTAGATGACTGCTATTATTTTTTAGGGTCAAATGTCAAGGTCAGCATGACCTTAACTGGTGAAATAGCTTACGATCAATAAGTGTTCAAGGATTAGGCGTAGGATCTTCAAACCTGAAGTGGTGGTTGACCATGGCAACTAGATGACCGCTATTGTTTTTGGGGTCACTAGGTCAAAGGTCAAGGTCACCATGATCTTAACTGGGAAATAGCTTTCAATCAATAACTGCTCAAGTGTTTGATTTAGGATCTTCAAACTTGCTGTGGTGGTTGGTCATGAACACTAGATGACCCCTATTGTTTTAGGTCACTAGGTCAAAGGTCACCGTGATCCTGACCGGTGAAATGGTTTCCAATCAATACCTGCTTACGGGTCTGCCATAGGATCTTGAAACTTGCTGTGCTAGTTGACCATGACCACTAGATGACCCCAATTTTGTTTCAGGTCACAAGGTCAAAGGTCAAGGTCACCATGACCTTGACTGGTAAAATGGTTTCCAATCAATAACTGCTCAAGGGTTTGACTTCGGACCTTCAAAAATGCTGTGGTGGTTGGCCATGCTCACTAGATGATCCTTTTGGTTTTGAGGTCACTAGGGCAAAGCTCAATGTCACAATGACCTTAATTTGTGAAATGGTTTCTGATCAATATCTGCTTAAGGGTTTGGCTTAGGATCTTCAAACTTGCTATGGTGGTTGGTCATGACAACTAGATGACCCCAATTGTGTTTAAGGCACTAGGTCAATGTCAAGGTCACCGTGCCCTTAAATTGTGAATTGTTTTCCAATCAATAGATAATCAGTGGTTTGGCTTAGGATCTTCAAAATTGTTGTGGTGATTAGTCATGACCACTAGATGACCTCTATAGTTGAGGTCACTAGATCAAATGTCAGAAGGTCTGGGGGTATATATGTTTTACAAACATCTCTCGTTAATTATTTACAATATCAATGGTATCATTCCGTTCAAACGTAACAGACACCCAAAGAGGACAGGGTTCAAACTCAAATGTAAATCAGGTTGTAACCAACATTTGAAAATCGGCACAAAACCTTGTTGCACTTACATCATGTCGGTAGAGTATGTGATGTCCACATGTATCAACAGCACCTTGGCACCTTCTCAGCATGCTGCTGATATTGGAAGTTATTATTGGATGTGTCTTGCCCATTTTTACAGAAGGGCTGTTCTGAACCTTTGTTGACTGGACCGTACGAACAGAAACAATTAAATCGTCAGGAGCATGGCACAGGCATGTTTTGTCGTTCTCGTGTCGAAAGAATGAACCGGCCAGTCCATTGGGATTATTGTAGCAGCTTCGGGAAATGGGCGACTTGCGCTCTGTGTTGGTGCGCATAATCGTCTATGAAAATGAAATCAACACCTATTGCATCTGCATAATTATGGTCGAACAAAATTATTCAGGAACGTATTACAATATTGTTCAACTGTTAATGTTACATTTTTAAGGATATGTTGGTCTGTTTACGCCTGCATGCTAATACCATGTCAGACCATGACCGAATCTTAGCCATAACGGTCGTGTTGGCCGACACAAAAAGGTGCAAACATGCTACTAGCTGCTATCCACACTATACAAAACTGTGACTCATCCGTGTTAAGCACATATGTAATGTCCATCTAACTTATATTTTGGCGTTCCCAGTTTAAACGCATCTGAATGAAATTCCTGGTCAACGTGATGCGATTTGCCGTTTATCGTGCTATTAATCCAGCACTATGCAAACAATCTCTGATAGTTGGCGTTGACACTCTTAGGATAGTTGCATTTTGGAAGTCATTACGCAACGAAGTGGCAATAAAATTATACTGAACATCGGAGGCGGTCCTTCCACAATCACCACCATGTCGATGATTCGCACTTCCTTTCTTGTAGAGATCATATATACTGTATATTACACTTTGTGATGTATTCAAGTTGTTCGCAACATTCCGCTGTGAAAGCCCTGTCTCGCACATTTCTATGCCAAAATGCTTTTCACCAGTGGTCAAATTAATTCCATTCCGAATTTTATCACGGTTTCTTGCAAATACAGATTATATTTGAACACACCAATTCAAAAAAGAAAAACTCTGAATAATATACATTAAGCGAATAAAAGAAAATGACCACATATTCAAATTGTTTTTTGTACGCAAAACGCCAACTTTAGAAGGTATGGATCCTTCCGTGTTGCTCGTACATACACTTGTAACAATATGTACAATAACATCGCATATTCTAAATGTACACGAAGGGATAAGGTTATGTATGCAGTTTAATTTCTATTACTTATGCTTATTAGATATAGTATTTGAAACCAAACATGATCAATTTATGTCCAGGATGGAAGATAATGGATGGGCAAAGTAAATGTCAAACTATTTTTGAACGTAGTAAAGACAGGTAATTATAACGGAATCTTTTACCGGTATTGGATATGCATTGAATTGCACAAACCGAGCTGTTTGTGTATATTGATGAGCTGCACTTTGGAATTACATGAACTGCTGTCCACCCAAATCAACAATATATGCCCAGATAAAAAACTTTATTACCAGTCAGAGTAAATCCTTGGCATTTGATTGGTCAGTTGGAAATATGGGATCTAAGCCGGTCATACCAGCCTGTACACCCTGTCAAATAACCGTTTAACTAATAGTATTTGGGTGTTAAAATTTAAAGTATTTATTGTTTTAAATACAGTTATTACAGTAAATATTTTACATAATAGGTAACATCACTAATACACATCTGTTTCAGGCAACTTTGGAACGGTATATTATGTGTAAAACTGTTTGTTGAGCACATGTGCACCGGGGACCATGGTCAGAAAATCAGCATCGAACAGTGTCATCTCCTTTGGAAAGTATGTATATATAGATGTTAAAAATATTAAACTGAACACAATAACGAAACTCTACAATTGTAAATGAATGCTGGATGTATATGCTAGAAGGTTGTGTGTTCCGGAAGGCACATAACTGTTTAATTGATTCAAACATGAGCTAATGGTTATCATTCATATTATTATTCTAACACAAATCTCTAGATCACAGTTACGGAATTGATACTGTTATCACTCATCCGCCATGGACAGTTGTATCCCGTTAGTTGTTTTTGTATATATATATATACTAAGTGTTGTACGGATTGGTTAAACGTTTACAATAATCATAAATACAATTACACCTGTTATACCGGTGCTTTCTCTTGTAGCCGGAAGGCAAACATAGAGTTCTTGTCGATTTTCTTATTGTCAGTAAGATTTGAAAAGACGATTGCATGTCACATGTCGGTAGATTTGCGATACAATTACATGAATATAAAGGCGTGATATACAGACGTACAGACATACGAGCAAAACAACAAAACAAGAGACAGCCTGAACGATATCGGCAAATGATCCAGTAATATCACAATTCTAAAGTAGTTCACACAAACTTATTCCGCAATATATTCAGATACAAATAAAACGATACAATATAAGAACCAATAATTTATATTTAACATTTATTTATATCTGAAAAATCATATCATTTCTATAGCTACTGGGGAAAAAGGGAGACCTTCGCCAAGTCAAATCAATCGAAAATGTGGAACAGTTTCTGAAGGTTTGCAAGATGAAGGCGGATACACAATACTCAAAGTAAGTTGATCAAAGATAACTGTTTTGCGTTAACAATGACCAATGTTAATTGCATTTCTAGCACGAACATAACGCCGCTTTTTTGGCAACACAGCAAACCAGTTACTTTTTTCTCATGAGGTAACGAGCGAGACACCTGAATAGTTCACGATGAATGAATACATCAAATAACATACTAAATATAAGTTAATAAACCCATGTTCAAAGTATCAATTATATATTATAGATCAATGCTCAAACATTTATTTAAAGTTAACAGAATTATAATATCCACTGTCAAACAAGTTTTTGTTCTAATCTAATAAACTTGATCATTATAAATGCAAGCGTACAAACCTCGGCTAACAGATATTAATATAATCACGGAATATGCTATTCATTGACTGTGAATTTAACATATTTGATTAGGTTTATAAGGCCAAAAATAGTCACTATTAACTTACTCCGATTCTAATGAGCAGCATCATGATAAATTGCTCAGATCATGCAAAAGGTCAAATCGTAACCTTGTTTTGAGGTGTGTTGTGATGTATAACTGTATTTTTCTTATAGTATGAAGGAAAAATGTGACAAGTGCGAGATTGTTTTGAAAGACGATTTTATTGTTTTACAATGCAAACACCGACTGTGTGACGAACACTGCAAGAATGACCTCGTTATGAACAGAAAATGCCCAGTGACGGGTTGTGAGATTAGCATAGAGCAAAACTGGAAACCGCATCGAGAATCTGGGTAAGTGAATGGACTTTTTTATGTTGCTGTTAATCGGACAGACATCGTCTGCAATAGATAGAGAACGAATATGTTTAATTGTCGAATGATTGATAATGATATTGATTAACACACAAATACATTACAATACAATTAATGGAATAAAGCACCCATGTCTATATAGTGCAGAGCGAAATGTCCATCTATTGATATCGAGCGCATGCTACGATAAAGTAATTTCAAGAATAAAACAAAACACATTTTACAGTCGGGTGTATTTGCAAGACATTTAATCCAGATTGCCCTCTTAGCGTTTATGTTATATATTTTTGACTATTTGCTGTCGTTTGTAAGTAAATAGATTACGGTTTTGACCGACATAATCGTTTGAGATAATAATAAGCTATACATCTGATACAGTTAAAGTGTTTCAGTGATGTAAGATGAGTATATAACGAGGGAATGCAGCAATATTGTTAGTGTAGTTGCAATTCACCAAAACACCGATGTAAAGCAAGTGGCACACGTACACAACCACACACACATACATACATACATACATACATGTACATATGTACATACATACGTACACACGTACATACATACATACATACATACATACATACATACATACATACATACATACATACATACATACATACATACATACATACATACATACATACATACATACATACATACATACATACATACACACACACATACATACACACATACATACATACGCACGCACGCACACACATAAACACACGAGATGAAAATGTTAAACATTGCATTTTGATATGCATATACATTTACAATTATGGCTGTGTGTTTTGTATGTGGTGTTTCCTGCATGGCACGTACATGTATTTTTATGAAATGCAAAACCTGCTATTTATATACATAAAATGGAATGTATTTCAAATCAAAATGTTATTCATTCATGCTATAATCAAGTTAGTTGATAACAGCATAATATAACACTGACATCATCGTAGTTATACCTCTGAAAAATTACTCCCAAAAGTATTAGTTAAAACACCAATCCAGATGTTTAATAAAATACGTGTTTCCTTATTGCACCACCTGCCATACTCGTCACTTTTATCCAAAGTTAGACAAAAGTACAAAAATGAGTCATGCAACAAACACCACATACATAACAAACACTCGCCCGAACAGCAACACAAGGAATTAGCAAATGTACATAACTATAAAAACATCAAGAGACGCACAAATACAAAACAAACATACAATAGGGGGAAGATGGAAGTATCGCCTTGGAACGATCAGTGACAAAAGTCACCGGGGGTTAAACCGGTTTATGGGCGCCCAACCTCACACTTATTCCAACCCCACCCTAAAAGACAAACAGTGTAAATAAACGTATCCCCTCTCCGACTAATCTACAACAACCGCGATTGCAAATACAGTGGTAAAGTGCATGTATAACGAAAACATTTAAGTGAACAAACTGTATCGCTAGTGTACTCAATGATTGAGCTGCAAACAGAGTAACTGTAGAAAAGTAATAAATGGTACGACAAAAACGAAATAGTACAGATATCCGACGTTCTCCTTCCATTTCTGGATTTAAGAGGTCGCCTTCATAGAGTACTAAACATTTCTTGTCGGCGTACATGCAAAGAGGCCAGCGTGATTGCCAACTGTAAAAGTGTTCACAACCAAACACGCAGTATGTTGTAGAACTACAGGATCAATTTTTAACATATTTGATGAACAAAGTGAGAAAATAGGTATGTTCAATAATTTTACGAAGTTTGTAAATCACATCACCATAAAATTCAGGATGTGAAATACTGTGTCGCAGAAGAGCCTTAAGATTACATTGGTACTTGCCAATAAGCGAAAGATTTCGATAGTAAAATTTAGAGAAAGTTTTTCTTAGGTTATGGTATCTATATCCTATATCAGTTTTTCAGTTAAAATGAATTTTTGACTGTTAAAATCGTCAATAGATGAACAAGCTCTAGCAAAACGAATAAGTTGAGATATATAAACCTCGTAAGATGGAGCACGGGTAACATCCCCGTCAAGATGAGGAAAATTTACAATATTAAAATCAAACTCATCTCTTTTGTCATATATTTTAGAAGAAATCATTCCATTATCAATTTTAAGGTCTAGATCAAGAACCGCTGCATAATTGTCGGACGGGTTAGCTTTATTAATTTGAGTTCTTTAGGATAAAGTCAATAATATCATCCAAATATCGACAAGTTTGATTGAAGGCTTTTATAACATCTTCTTGTGATTGAGGATTCAAACGCAACATGAAATCTCTCTCATAGCAGTACAAAAAACAAATCTGCAACAGGTGGTGCACAATTCGTACCCATAGGAATATCAAATACCTGACGGTATATAGCATTCCCATAACGTACAAATATGTTATCCAAAAGAATGGCTAGTGATTCGCAAACTTCTGAGCACGTCCAATTAGTGTAAGATTTCATTTGCTCGTCAGTAAAGAAAGTTTTTTCAGTATTACGTGCCAGGAATGATGTTTTTTCTCGGGCAAATACTTTCTGGATTAAGTTAGTAAGCTTATCTTTAATTAAAATAGGAGGAGTTGTGTACAGAGTAGAGAAATCGTACATGCTTACAGTGGATGCAAGAAACCTTTTATTCTAAAAGTACAAAAATGAGTCATGCAGGAAACACCACATACAGAACAAACACTCGCCCGAACAGCAACACATGTACATAGGTAGAAAAAACAACAAGAGACGCACAAAGACAAAACAAACATACAATAGGAGGAAGATGGAAGTACCGCCTTGGAACGGTCAGTGACAAAAGTCACCGGGGGTTTAAACCGGTTTATGGGCGCCCAACCTCACCCTTATTCCATCCCCATCCTAAAAGACAAACAGTGTAAATAAACGTATCCCCTCTCCGACTAATCTACAACAACCGCGACAGCAAATACAGTGGTAAAGTGCATGGTTTGTTTAATACTTTTGAAGAGTTCTTAATATACCAGAAGAAATTTATTTCAGAATTGTCATTAGTCTTATCACAGTAGAATTTTACATGTTCCTTTACCTCCGTTAAACAAGACGTCAAAAGTATAGACAATTTTGTAGTTGTACATGAACTAGAATTTGCAATGAAACGCGCTTTATATGTTTTTATGTAGTTTTGGTAACCAATACATTGTTGGAAGTTTATGTTGTGTAATTTAAATATCGGTTCCAAGTTGTTCACATTTTTTGACATGGTCTGAAACGATGGTCTTTTCGTCAGTAGTAACTGAAATGTATGTAAGTGGTATTAATAATTTCCTGCTTCAAGACATCGATATAATGTAATCGTCAAATAGTAATCACATTATTCAATGCCTTATCAGCAGGAACAAAAACGTATCTTGAATGGAAATCCTGGAAATCCTTTTTAAGATGTCTAAAAGAAAGTCTAGGTTTAGGTGGAAGAAGGTGTTTATTAGAGCTATAAAAGGAAATGCGTTTGTCAATTATATCAAAAATTAGTTTTTTCCAACTAGAAAGAGCATTAGACTCAACATGTTCTCTTCGACACCATTTAATGCTAAAATTTTACAGAGCCTCCGCAATCTGAACTCGACAAGAGTTAAAATCTATCAAGGATGGTAGTCTTTATTTGGGACCTTTATTCAAAAGAGATCGTAGACGTTTATCTTTAATTATCTCACAATTGCCAGTAATCACATGACCAGCCGGAGAATAGCAAACTTTTTTAAAGTATTTAGGAATAGTGTCAATTACATTTCTGTCTCTAAAAATACTTTGGAGGTCCATAAAATCAAAACCTTTATTAATAAACGGCATTTGCAAGAAGAATCTTTGGTGTTCAGATAATTTGGCAATGTGCGGTCTGAGAACATGTAGAGTAAAGCTTTGTATCAAACTAGTCGTTCCTATGAGAGGATCTGGTCTAAAAATATTTTAATCGGTTTGCTCGTCAATTTCTTTTAATGAAAATATAGATAAGGAGGCAAGTCTAGAAAGCATCGTTAGTTTACCAGAAGTTTGACGTAAAGTATGTAGATCAAGAATAGTTATTTTCAAACGAGATTTTCGTTCAATTTAACCATTTTTGCGAATGCCATGTGATCGAAATTTGCGTTTTCTTATAGAAAAAATAGAAATACAAAATAATACACTTTCACTTTTGAATACTCCAAATTCTACCTCAATAATGTATGCTAAGCTACAAATTAAATAGTTCTGATTGAAATCACTGCATGGCAGCTTGCGATATCCTGTTTGTCAGTTATCTAAGACACCAAAGGCAAGTAATTTATCAAGGGTATCTACTCTCTTATCGACTGATCCTTTAGAGTAAACTCCTTCAAATATTATTGCGGTGTATGTGGATAAACGAACATACGAAACGGTGATTTGCTTGTCTGGCTCATTATTTTTCCGTGTACGTAGTGGTGTTGGAGACATATTGAGTTACTCCTTCCTGTCTGTCCATCTGTTTGTCCGTGTCACAAAATCTTGTTCGCTCTCTTATTTTGTAATTTTCCTCCAATCCTTACCAAACCTTACAAACATGTATGCTAAAATTTAACAAGTAGACACTACATCTATAACGTCTTAAAGTGGGTCAATGTTCAAATTGCGATCGTCAGTATATAAATGCGTTCGTTGCCATCGATCCTAAAATATCATGAATATATCCTGAAAGTGGGAGATCTTTTGAAATAAAAAGTAGCAATGCGAAAGGAGAAAATTCAGACTTGGATTTATTGTAGTTTTACTGTAGCAACACAACACATGCCCCTACATCAGTTTAAGCAGTATTCAATTTTCAAAACTATTGACATCAACTTACGATCCCGAAGATTGTCCAAATATTTCTTGCGTGTTTTTATAACGTGTACGCCAAAGGTAATTTGATCAGTCTCTGACTTTGTGATCCCCCTTGCGCATTTATAGCATTGCGACCTCATGGTTGAATATCATACACATTAATATCAGAGTGAGAAAATGGGATTTGTAGCATTTCTCGGCTGTAGTCTGCTATAAAATATGTTAGTATTTTATGCATAAAACACATAGGGGTGATTGGTGTACATATAGCACCTAGAAGTGATAATTATGCTCTGAAACATGACATTTGTATGGTTTTCACTTTTGATTTCCCAATTTCAGAATACATGTATATGTACTTAAACACAGCAGGTGTTAGGTGCTTGTGTAGCGGCCGTAAAAAGTCGCCCCGTACTTCATTCTCAGTGTTGTTATATTTTCTGGCCTTTGGAAATAATTAGTTTTGGTGCTATTAGTTTCGAAAATGGAATACTGCTTAAACCAATGCTAAGGGGCATGAGTAATATAGCACTTTTAATTACTACTGAATAAAACCGAGTCTGCAGTTTTCTCTTTTTGCATTGCTACTTTCGTTTTACAAAGATCGCCCACTTTCAGAATAAGAGGGACTATCCAGAGCTATAAATATGCACTCTGTATCGTCTGTACAAGTACCCAAGATATTTGAAATTTCTCTTCACCCCAACCTTGCCTACGTTTAAAACAACTAAACCTTCAGACGGCATCATCTTTTCACATACCATCTCTTCGATCGATAAATGTTTTTTACAAAGGACCGAGAGTTGTACTTTCACCTTTGAAGTCTACTTTTTAAAAAAAGTTTCTTGTATTCGTAAACGATCCGTATACAAACCACACACAGTATTTCTAATTATCCAAAAGTACTATGCCATAGATGTGCATATATTGTAGTAATACTTTGTGTAATTTAACTATAAAATCAACAGTTAATGGCAGGATAAACTCAGACGTTGATTGTACTACTACTAACTTTATCTATGTTAAATTTGAAACGCACCTAGTTGCGGTATACAGTATGTTGGTCAAACAGGCAGTGCTTTGAAGTCCTGATTCCGGCAGCGCGCATATCAATGTCGAAAACTTAAACTTAAAAAATGGTTTGTACTATCATGTTATGAAGTCCCTAAATTTTCATCAATTTTGGAAGTCCGCATTCTTTTAAATATGTAACCTGTAGAGCATATGTTATATGAAAAGGATGCTACTAGCAGCTTTAAATCGAAGGCTAGCTTTATATTTGAATTAAATTGGATTAGGAATTTGCAAACGCCGTTTCCTTTAAGCTTAAATGATAATATTCACCAGACTGGAAATATTTCAAAATACCCTGATATAGATAGTTTTCTATTCTCTCTATAAGGAAACGCAACTCTCGATCACATGGCATTCGTAAAAATGGTAATATTAAACAAAAATCTCGTATGAAGATGAATAGCCTTGCTCTACATACTTTACGTCTAAATTATGGTAAACATGCCATGCGTTCTAGACTTTCCTCTTTATAAATATCTTCATTAACAGAAATTGACTAGCAAGCCAATACAATCATTTCATATTAGATTCTATCATAGGAAAGACAAGTTTGATACAAAGCTTTACTCTGAATGTTCTCAGACCCCACATTGACAAATTATCTGAACACCAAAGATAATTTTTGAAAATTCCTTTTATAAATAAAGGTATTGGTTTTATTGACCTCCAAAGTATATTTAGAAACATAAAAGCGATTGGCACTATTTCTGAATACTTTAGAAATACAGAACCACCTATTATCTCCGACAAATATAACAAACCCACCAGAAATACAAATTGTCAATTTTAATAAAATCGTTGCAGACCTTACATTTAATTATAATCTTCCTGATAATTGAGATTGCGCAACCTCATAATGTTGCTAATCTCCTACTGGTCTTGTGAGTATTGGTAATTTCGAGATAATGACAGATAAACGTCTACGATCTCGTCTCAATAAAGGTTCAACAATTTTGCATGTCGTTGCATGTACGCCGACAAGAAGGGTTTAGTAGTCTACGAAAGTGAGCTCTTAAATCTGGAAACGGAAGGAGGTCGTCGGATATCTGTACTATTTTTTTTGTCGTACCCTTTATTATTTGTCTACAGTTACTCCGTTTGCAGCTTAATCATTGGGTACACTAGCGATAGGTGGATACAGTTTGTTCACTTAAATGCTTTTGTTATACATGCACTTTACCACTACATTTGCAATCGCGGTTGTTAGAAGGTATACGTTTATTTATACTGTTTGTCTTTTAAGGTGGGTATTGAATAAGTGTGAGGTTGAACGCACCAAAATCGGTTTAAACCCCCCGCAATTTGTCAATGACAGTTCCAAGGCGGTACTTTAATCTTCCCCCTATTGTTTGTTTGTTTGTCTTTGTGCGTCTCTTATATTTTTGCTGTGTTTTCTTGTGTTGCTGTTCGGGCGACTGTTTGTTCTACGATTCATGTTTCCTGCATGACACATGCTCGTACTTTCATATACAAATTATAATTTTTATTTATTATCACATATTAATGAAAACTTCACATCTTATAACTTTATATAATACTACCCAATGTTAAATAAATCAAATAATTTGGAATCGTCATAACGAAGTTACAGTCACGATAGCAACGTGCATATAGTGACAGTGCAGCACCACAAAATTTCAAACAATGTTATTGGCTATACTCTTAACTAATATCATATATATCCTTAAATTCCACGGCAAACTGTTAAGTCATTATCGGTTGCAAACGGCGTCTCAGTCCTTTATTACGCGCAATCATTCACGTAAGAGAGAGTTTTGAATTCAAGAAGTAAACGCACTTTAACATCAAAATGTTGTCTGGAGAAAAAATAAAACAACGGGCAATTGTTCAGTTCTGCGTTGGTTTGCGATATTCACAGTTAAAACCATAGAAATGTTACATAGATCAACCGAGAAGCAATCCGTTGCGCGGTATTTGCTGTACAAATGGCATAGGAAGTACCGTGAAGGACGGGAAACCATAATGGACGATAACATATGTGGCCACCTAGTGCCAAAATCCAGAACATATGACGTTACGTTGTTTAAAGGTCGTCTGGATAATGGACCGGCACGTAACTATCTATGCATGAACTTTGCAATCAGTTAGACAATGGTTACGGGAAGTACAATGGATACTAAAGGACGAACGACAGATGATTTAGTGCCCGTTGGGTTTCACTGTTACTGAAGGATTATCAAATGGAGCGACGGGTCACGGATTCAAAAGCAGTTTTAGAAGGTTTGAAGAGGAGGGATACGCTTTTCTGAATCGGATAATTACAACTAATGAGGCATTGCATTTCTATTATGACCCCGAAACAAAACAGCAGTCGAGTCAGTGGAATCAGAGTGTTTTCGCACTCTCCAAAGAAGGCAAGAATGTCCAAGTACATGGGAAAACACGTGCTTTTTTTGTTAAATGACATTAATGGAGTAATATTAAGCCATGTCGTACCAAAAGGACAGTCAGTCGATTACATGCATTATTCACGGGTACAATAATATGATTAGTTATCAAACATGTAATTAAGACTCGTTTAAAATTAAAAGTAAGTTATTAATAGCAAGTATAATTGAATAATCAGCATGAAAAATAATGATAATTGAAAACGCTCCTTTGAATCAGAAATGGTTGATTTTATGATAAAATCACGGTTCTAAAACTTTCTTATATACTATTTATTATATATCAGGTTCTTCCGTGATCTCATTAGAGTATAAGCTAGGAAGCGACCTGGCGGGTATAACGGAAGGTTAATTGTACACCAGGACAACGGACTCTCGCATGCATCACAGGAAGTGAAGACGACAATTCAGATTCAAGTAAAGGTGGAAGTTCTTACTCACCCACCGTATTCACCAGATTTCGAGCCGTGTTATTTTGCATGTTTCCCTAAATTGGAACGTTGGAAGGCAAATACTTTAATGTCTTGGATGAACTAAGATTGAAATCAACAAATTCCCTTATTCTTATTCTAATGGATTATTTTGATCAAGTGTATCATCAGTGAATCGAACGACATCGCAAGTACATAGCGGCAAAAGGACCGTACTTTTAGAAAAAAAATCATTTGGAAGTCTGACGTGCGGCACATCGTTGTACATGACATTAATCAACTGCATGTAAATCACTTATTGGTTTGTATTTTAACAACATTTTGAAAACCGTTCATAGCGTTATCAAAATACATACTCATACTACATACTCATAAATTTTCAGATGAATCAAATGATGTGTGTTGTTTATTTCATGTTAATTTCATTACGTTTATCCACAAACTTCTTGATAACCCTACTCGTATATTGGCACACTCTGATTAGCAATGCACGAATGCCCGAATAGTATGTACACACATATACATATAAATAATTAATTTATCAAACACACTAAATTGAAAAGAAAACAATGCTTGCAATAATCAGAAAATACCTTTCGAATTTGATTGGTACACATTTTATAAATGTTAGCACGGTCTTAAGTCTAGTATGCTGCTGATTGTAATATTTTCACGTTTTTGACTACTACATACCATGTTCATATGCATTGATTTTCAGGGTTGCCTGTATAAGCTTCAAAGAATTTCAAAGGAGGTGTAACATGTTTTATATGGATGCACTTTGCCAACTGTGTTTCGCCAACAAACACTCTCCCTCTGAGGACATAGTTGACAAACTGCTAGACTACGTATTCTTCAATAAATCTACCGACGCGAAACGTAATAGGGAAACGAACGTGTTCGACCTTGGCTTGGATGCAACTCCTACATTTAGAGGATTTCTGTTGACGCAGCTCATAGAGTCTTGGTATGTGTAACGCTACAGAAACACGCTTATTTCATTACGCAGTAAGTTGTAAAGCAAGACAATTAATGCTAGACATACATATTGATTAAAATATCATGATACAAATTGAAAAGTATCTGATCTGTTAACACAATGACTCGTGTCTGCAGTAAATTTCTGTTCGCATTGATTGTTTTTGTGAATGAAGTATCTACTACTGCCAGAATTTATGTGTAAGGGAATGATATTGTCGCATTCAAGATACAATGTATTAAAATGTGATAATACTAATTATATAATCATTTGAATAAGATATACCATGCTCAGACAAAACACGAAATCATCTCTGGGCGCCTATATATCATTTAAACTACAGTGACAAATGTTACTGACAGTTCGAAGGAGGTAATTCCCTCTTCCTACTTCTGTGTGTGTATTTGTGTGCGTAGTCATGTGCATTTGCTATTCTCTTTTGTCACGATGCTGTTTGGGCAACTGTGCTTTGTATTTGGTGTTGTTTTTCTGCATAACTCGTACTTGTACCATTTATTTATTCCACAGGTAAGACAGTTGTAATGTCTTTGATTGTCATATTTTTCAGCAATACTGATGATATTCGAAAAAAACTTTCAGCTCTGCAATATTTAAACATCCAAGATTATTCACAAACATGCAAAATGATTCGCCAATCATTTGAGGTGAGTAAAGATATATTCTCTCTTTGCAGAATACGTTAATGACTTTTTGAAAAAAAACACCTCATAATTAATAATATATTTTTTAATTATACATACATATACATTATCCTTAACACTTCACTAAAAGATTGTCATGTCAGTATATGTCATTATCTGGATGAGCAGAGTGACGAATACATGAATTGCAGGAGGTTAAAATGTATAGCTCGAACAATTTGACCTGGACCCTGACCTACTTAATGTACATAAATAAAACATCGTAGCATTTCGATTTTAACCACCGGCATTGCACGGTTTATCCACGATATGTTTCCTGGTAAGCAACTATGCATTGACACACTCGTGATTGTATGCTTTACGTATGCACAGATTATTTATTACTCACCATTGCAACGAAAATAGATTTTACGATTTACCATCGGAGTTTTATTTATACAGCGTACCCTCTCTTAATGAATTCTACATATAGTTGGGAGTCCAGTTCAAATTATCCGAGTTATACTCGTCGTGACTGCACGTTAACAGTTGATGATACATTTTGCATTGACAAAGATGTAACAAATGAATACACAAAATAAGATAAGACTGGATGATACTAACGTATTATAATGATTACGGGATTGTATTATAGAAATTTATAACCATGGTTTATTCTTATAATTTAGAATACTAAAACCGCAACGACACTAATCGAAGAGAACATGGTATCTTCTGCAATAGAAGATATAAAGACATCTTTAGATGTTCTTACCTCGACGTCTTCCGAGGATATAGATATTTTACAAGCTGTGGCTCATGCAAGAACTGGACTTCAAGTTGCAGCTAAATATATCGCAAAAGCAGTACTCAGCTCTACACAATTATCAGCGGACGAAATGATATTGCTGGAAAGAGCAAGGATACTGTGCGACCAGATGGAAACAAATACGTCATACGTAGCTTTACCAAAGTTTGTAATATCCATTCTGTATTAAACAAGGCCATAGGTGAAAAAGGTTTTATTCATGCAGTTTTTAAAACGGAGCACAAACGATATTGTTTATCATTGTTTCTTGCAGTAAAATATGTTACAAACAAATGAAGAATGAATGAAGAATATTTGTTAAAGTGAGATTATATGTATCGACATCAGTTGTGGTGATTAATTATTATTGTACTTATTCAATTATTGAAATTTCGAAAGTTTAAAAAAAAATGTTTTCATACAGGCTGTACCTAATTCGCATCCTGTGCAATGAATACAGCAAGGACTTATACAGGACACTTTGTAAAAGTTCCGACGAGCGTGTCAACTGGATATGGTCTGACCACATACAGGTAATGACAGAAACATCATTTGCAGTAGAATGTACCTATTACGTCAATGCGCGTTATGTCGCAATCATTGACAAAGATGTATTTACCGTATTGTATCAACATTTTGTATATACCATTTATTATATATATTTACAGTTGAATGATGCGGATGATCGATACATTGTTACTGGGAAGCACTATGAAGATATCAAACATTTGCTCATATCAGGATCAGTTAGCGGCAATTTAATGATTGTGGTAAGACGTTTTTGAATACGTTAAACATTACAGTGGTCGTTTTGCCAATGACCTTTCCATGGCGGTGCCATTGCTTTTATAATATTCGGCATCTTTCTGTGTTTTTCTTGTGCGTTTGTTTATGTTGAAAAACATTATTCCGTGATAGTGTATGTGTGTGTGTGTTTGTGTGTGTTTGTGTGTGAGCATGTGTGTTTGTGTGTGAGGGTGTCTGGTGTGGTTGTGTATTTGTGTTATCTGCTTTCTCTCGGTGTGTTAGTGGTGGTTGCGTTGTCCTGCCTGACTTTACTACTTTGTTCTGAATTAGACAAACTGCTAATTGTCACTGCTGTAATATAACGTTATTATATTTATTGCGAGAGCAACTGCTTTTGATATATCTAAAATTGTGATGGACCTGGGCATTTAGATATTCAATATAAGGTGGTTCCTAACGCACATTCCTTTGTAGTAATATATTAATAGAGTAAATCAAAGCACTGCGTTTTAGATAAATATTATGAGTAAAACCTATATAAAATACGTAATTCGATATATTTACCTTACAGGAAATACTAGCAAAAGCACCATCATCTCATGTAACTTGCTTGGTGTATCTAGCGCTTCATAGACTCGTGGCATATACTTCCTTACTCTCAATCGACAGCAAATGCAGCATAAAATCTGCGTCGGTAAGTAGTATTAATTGCACATAAACGGTATTCTTGTTCTGGTGAATTACTTTTAAGTTATTAATTGAGGTACGTAGAAGTGCTTTATTCCCCTCTGAACATTTACACGACTTATATGCGAATTAAGATAACAATAAGAATGTTTATCGTTCAAAGATTATTAATTGGGACTTTTCACATTCTAAAGTATTAACATACGCTACTTGTTCGGCAAAGCATTTCACAGAACAATCCATTGAAGGGTAACTTGTTTATTTCAGATTAAGATTTTACAAGAGATTTGTGATAAATCAACGATTGGATTAGCAGAGGTGAGCTTTTGAAATATGAAACCAAGCTGGAGGATAGTTTATTATAATCACATGGGGGCTGTGTGTGTGTGTGTGTGTGTGTGTGTGTGTGTGTGTGTGTGTGTGTGTGTGTGTGTGTGTGTGTGTGTGTGTGTGTGTGTGTGTGTGTGTGTGTGTGTGTGTGTGTGTGTGTGTGTGTGTGTGTGTGTGTGTGTGTGTGTGTGTGTGTGTGTGTGTGTGTGTGTGTGTGTGTGTGTGTCTGTGTGTGTGTGTGTCTGTGTGTGTGTGTGTGTGTGTGTGTGTGGGTGTGTGTGTGTGTGTGAGTGGGTGGGGGGGTGTGGGAGGGTGTTGGTGGGTGGGTGTTTGTGGGTGTGTGTGTGTGTGTGTGTGTGTGTGTGTGTGTATGTGTGTGTGTGTGTGTGTGCGTGTGTGGGTGTTGGTGGGTGGGTGTTTGTGGGTGTGGGTGGGTTTGTATGTGTGTGTGTGTGTGTGTGTGTGTGTGTGTGTGTGTGTGTGTGTGTGTGTGTGTGTGTGTGTGTGTGTGTGTGTGTGTGTGTGTGTGTGTGTGTGTGTGTGTGTGTGTGTGTGTGTGTGTATGCGTGTGCGCGTGTGTGTTTCAGGTATCTCTCATTTGTATGAAAATAGATTAGACGGCATATAACCATACTATGATTATTCTACTATACAAACAGCTCTGAAGGTATAACTTCATAGGTTCTAAATTGGATACTGAACTAACAGTGTTCACGTATAAAGGTCAATGTCAAATAAAGTAATTATGCAACGTAATTTAGCGTAATTGATTCTTTTAGTGTATAAAAGTACAAAAATTAGTCATGCAGGAAACACAACATACAGAACAAACAGTCGCCCGAACAGCAACACAAGGAAACAGCAAATGTACATAACTATAAAAACAACAAGAGACGCACAAAGACAAAACAAACATACAATAGGAGGAAGATGGAAGTACCGCCTTGGAACGGTCAAAGCCGTTTAGCATTGCTGATTAATATTTCTGTTTATTTTATAAACAGCGCAAAATAAAGTTGATGCTTCATCGGTCACAGTTGTGTATTTTTAATTCGCTACCTCAAACTGATTGGCGTTTCTCGGTGTCGTCTCTAGATTGAAACCGTTTTGCAAAGGTCATTACGGACTCACTTAAAGCGACGAGATAAATGCAGGAGTGAAATAATCGTACGGCATCGTGTGGTTATGCTGGTTACCGTTTAACTGCTCACTACGAGATAAAAAGGCGTCTCGGGGAGAGAGAAAGAGGAGAGGATACAGATTAGTCCGGGTCCATTGCCCTATTCTTATCATCGACATAGCTTCTTTCCTTTTTTTATATGCCCAGTGTAAACGAAATAGTAGTAAAGTCAGTGAGTCTGGTAAGTTCTTCCCGCGTCTGAGCTTAAGGTATACTGTCATAGAGGACTACCCTCGGTCCGTCATCATGCAATCAAAGAGGGAAGAGTAGATACCGACTGTAAAGGGGTCAGTCTAAGCATGCAGTGCGTTGCAATATAATGGGGTCATAATATTTCACCCTAAAAGGTTTAATGCGTTTGATAAACAAATCATGAAAATGGAAATATAATTCTGGATGAGAAATACGTTGTTGCTGTAACGTCTGTAAATTGCAATTATATTTATTTATGAGAGGTTAATTCCGACAATAGGTTATCTCTTTTGAAGTTTATCGTTATAATTAAATTACGACTATTTCAAAAGCAAAGAAAATACTCGGGCAAAGCAAATAGATTGAGAAATGTAAACACCATAAGATGTAGAATGGGGCATATCCCAATCTAGAAAAAAATCTAGAAAAAAATAATTAACAATTTTGAAATTTAATTCTTTCTCTTTTTAGTTTATTTAGGACGAAACTTTATCATTTATGACGGAAATATTCCAATCTAAAAATATTTAAAGTAAGCCGTTTTTGGTAAGACAATGATATAAGGAACCTCGATTTATAGTCTTCGTCCGGTGACGATTGATCGACCCCTAGTAATTCAGTCGAGCGCATTAGCGTTAGGTCATTGATTGATCATACAACGTGTATTAATAATGATTGGAGGATGATAATTATGATGATTAGCAATAATAATAATTCTCATTTTAGACTGCATATGAAAGCATGTGTTCTTTGTTTTCTACAGGAATTTTGCAAGTGTCTGTCGGAAAAAGGCTTTCGGACAAATGAACTTAATGTAGAAGAAAAGTCGGATTATTCAAAGGAAGGAATACAGTGTTTGATAGTGCATTTCATGTGCGTGCTGAGAACCCTGCCAGATAACATTGGCTTAGTAACTCCTTTAGCTTCAATAGCTAAAACGCCTGGGAAAGTTGAGGTATTATACATTTTGCACTGTCACTTATCAAACAAGAAATGTCTTCGATTTAGATCCAGAAATTCTTACAAACATGAAATGCAAGTCTAGAATAGTATAGCACATTTGTGCAAACTTTTACAGTTTTTGGCTGATAATCAACTCAAGAATAACTCAAAGTGCAACATCATCAATAAACAGTATGTTACTATGCTAGTGCTTAATATATAACCACTATGAATTCCACAGTTACGATGACGAAACAATATATCCACTCATCACTTTAAGAAGTAATACATTTTTCAATGTCAGTGCAATGATACGTTTCTGTATGTATTGACACAAAGTCCTTTTGTAGATGATGAAATGTACTTATCTTTCAACAGAAAGCCTTTTTACCAACCATGCCTTTAGATGAAACTGAACGGTTCCTCATGGAAAACGAGGAAGAATTTTACAGTGAGTTTCTTACATTCGCATATTTTTTATGCGTTTTATAATCACTATATTAAATTACAATACCTAAGGTGTTAAATAGTATATGTATATGTTATGGAGATATAACACGAACAATGTTTGGAGTGTATATTTGTTTTATATTGGCCCCATTTTGTTTTTATATTAGATAAATGAATAAAAATGGTAATGGCTTAAACGATTATTCCAGTGGATGATAACAATGGAAGAAATTTCAATTAGACAATTACTGGCACAACTGGAAACGTACAGAATTAGAATAGATGTGATGCTTATGTGTCATTTGTGCATATCTTATGAAATACTCTATATTATGTATGCTTGTTAACATACTATAATTTTACTATCGGTATATCGTGTATACATGCTTACAATTAGTCTAGTGCATGTGTATGGTTTTTAACCCTTTCCTTCATATAAACGCCTTTTCATGCATTTGCAAACAGAGTAAACACAGACCGGACGGTTCACGGCTATTGTTTTATATGAACATAGACCTGCCTTAGTCCATAAATGAAAAAGTAGTAAAGTCAAGCAGGAAAAGTCACACACAAAACGCCACCATCACCAAAACATCGACAGAAAGCAATTATTTATATAGCGATTTATACACTTACAAACATACAGGAGAAAGTCACATAAAAGACGCAACCACCACCAACACATCGATAGACAGCATGTCACACACACACTGCCACACACAACCAAACAAACGCAAAACACACGAGCAGAACGCCGAAATCACCTATAAATACATACGCACCAGAGACAAACATGAACAAAACACAAGCACAACGACACAAGGCAAACAAACGTAAGGGTGGCAAAGAGAGAACCGCCTTGGCACGATCAGTAGCAAAATTACCACTGGGTGTTTAAACCGGTTTACGGACATCCTAATCTCACACTTATCTCAAAGTCACCCTAGCTAAACAAATATTGTAAATAAAGGTGTCCCCTCCGGACTTCCCCACAACATAGACGACAGTAATCACAGTACAAAGTGTAAAACATAGCATAACAACTGTGAAAGTCTGTCAAATATGTACTCAATGGCTTTGCTGAAGACAGACCAACTGCAGAGAAGCCGTTAAGGGCACGGCAGAGAAAAGGTAATACATGAGTCTGGTAAGCTCATCCCATTTCTGGGTTTAAGGGTATACCATCAAATAGTACTACCCTCGGCCTGTCATCGTACAAGCAAAGAGGAAAGCGTCGCGACCGACTGTGAAGGGGTCGATAACCAAACATGCAGTGTTTTGCAATATAATAGGGTCATAACATTTCTTCCTAAACGTTTAATGCGTTTAATAAACAAATCGTGAAAATGGATATGATCCCGAATTTTCCTAAGTTTGTAGATACCATCACCATAGAAAAAATCTGGATGAGAAATACATTGTTGCAGAAACGTCCGTAAATTGCAGGTATATTTACTAAAGAGGGGTAAATTTCGATAATAGAACTTTGAAAAGCCTTCCGAATTGTATGATATATATATATATATATATATATATATATATATATATATATATATATATATATATATATATATTAAATGATATATGTAGCCTTGCTTAAGAAGTTTATGAGATAACTAAATTACGACTTTTAAAATCTTCTAGCAACGAACAGGCTCGAGCATAGCGAATAAGTTGAGAAAACTTAATCCCATTAGATGTAGACAGGGGAACATCTCCATCTAGAGAAGGATGATTAACAATTTTTAATCGAAATCTTCCCTTGTATCGTATATTTGAGACGAAGCTTTATCATTAGTAGTAATCATTAGTCATTTATCATTAGTAGTAATCTGTTATAAAACAAAGGATAAAAAGTTGCATTAAAAAGAGCGTAAAAGGGGTATAGTAGTACCGTAACTGCAATATTTAGTAAATATATTCTGAAAATGGGAGATCCTTCGAAAGTTAAAGTAGCAATGATAGCAGAGAACATTACATACTCGGTTTTATTGAGTTTGTTCATGAATAGTAATTAAAAGTCCGACACTACTCACACCCCTAGCATCTACTTAAGCAGCTGAAATTCAAGTTTAAAAGCATGCTGTATGTAAATATTTAAGATAAAAATATATGCTGTACATGCACAAGTTCATATGGAAACATGTACTTTATTTCAGGGTGCCCAAATGGCCATCCGTACTCGCTAGGAGATGTAAGTACACCGTCTACTTTTATAGACAACCTTTTAACAACAATGTAATTCCCTTTCAATTTAGTTAGTCTGTTCATGTAATTATTAACATATGTCATTATTGAACATCAACAATGAAACAAATGCAAATATCACTTCATGTTTTAGTGCGGACGTCCATGGGTGACTAGTGAATGTCCAAGATGTGGTGAAACAATAGGCGGTACATGGCATGACTTAACAGAAGGGAACAAAGACTGCACACAGTAAGTTTTTTATAACCGTTAACGGTTAGACATGTTGGTATTTCGACATTATTTAATTCATTTTTAAATCGTTGTGTATTGGCAATTGTTTTGCAGGGGCTATGACTATTATACGGCCGGGCATATACTTGGAAGTGTTGAAAAAAGACCAAGACACTCTACTAAACAGCGAAAACTTGATGCCGCCTCTTGTGCATGTCTCAGGTTATTCGGGCATATGGCAATGCTTATTGGAGCTGAAACTCAATTAGAGGTACAAATTTTGTGTCAATCCTCTT
Organism: Azorinus chamasolen; assembly: GCA_963576725.1. Taxonomy (NCBI): domain Eukaryota; kingdom Metazoa; phylum Mollusca; class Bivalvia; order Cardiida; family Solecurtidae; genus Azorinus; species Azorinus chamasolen. The sequence continues at coordinate 17,700,309 of OY755240.1, read as the reverse complement.
ATCCGTAAAAATATTGGTTTGCCGAAGTTTTATTTAGGATTTCATTATTGTTAACAAAATAAAGAAAATTCAAACCTGAACAAAAGTGCATATACATGTATGAGACATGCCGGAAACACCACATGCATAACACACCATTCCAAGTTAACTGAAACAGGGTGTATGCGAAAACACTTTATTGATTCCTGGTAGTATTTCAGTAATTGAAAGTGCAACACTGCTCACGCCACCTAGCACCGGCTTAAGCGGTATTCAATTTTCAGAACAAGAAATACTGAAATTCATGATCTCGAAGGATCAGAAGGTATAACAACACTGAGAATGAAGTGCGGGGTGACGTTTTATGTCATTCGTATAAAAAATAAAAAAGTAGGAGATTCTTCAAAATGAAGGAAGGAATGCGAGAAGAAAATTACAGACTCGTTTTCATTGAATATTTACATGAGCAGTCATTAAAAGTCCAGTATTCAAGTTCCAAAAATAAACTGTTGATCCCAAAACGCCAGAAACTATTTTTTTCGATTTCGAGCGCTGAGCCGTGACTGAACATTTCTATGTATAAAAGTAGCAACCGTTCTAATTTATGGCTGCGTCAGGCTAACTGGATTATTGAATTAATTTCGATACAGAAGGCACAATATCCTTATTATACCTTGAAAGATAGGTAACTCCGGAACAAACACATGGTTGTGACGCGATTTACCTTAACGGGTGGACTCGTCCTAATGGTCACAGCGCATGGGTCAAAATCGAAATATGACTACATTAAATATTATGTACAGGGCAACATGTTACGGTCACCTAACGAATAGTTAACACATACGGTTGTGAAACACATACATTCTGGAAGTAGATTTGACTGTAATATATCGAAGGCTTGACTGTAACATTTGCCTTATGTTTCGTTTTCTATTACGTAAATATACTGGCCGTAAGAGCATTCATGTTCTCTATAGTGGCGTATTATAAATAGTTTAGGAAATTTTATGATACCAATTTTACACAACGTGTTTCATCAAGTGTTTGTGTGTATAAAGATTCTTCGTTTAACAATATCGTTGGTCGTTACAAACTGGAATGTTGATATGTTATATAAATTAATTATGCAATAACACAAACTATAATTATGCTAAATTTATATGTAAAATACCAGTCTTCAAACCCATAGACTGACCAGCCTGCTAGATATCTTTCTTCGACCATCGACGATAAACTGAATTTGGATCCAGCTATATTCTTGTCAGTGGCAGTGTGGACTTTCTCTCCCACACAATTTACCTGGTCGAAGCATATAAGTGTCGTTAGATGTGGAATTATTATATTCAAATATCTCCCATTAAATCTAGTTGGAAGCTATAGAGTTTTGGCTGGATATGCACGGATATGTTATTTCAAGACGATTTACCCTCTTTCTAAAATCAGCAAAATTATTTTAAAAAACAACTCGTTTAATTATTACAGACAAGGCACAGCCACTAAGTTTACACCTGTTTATGCAACATTGGTTACATGTTATCTAGAAAAAAAACTGTATCGAGAAGTTAATGAAGAATTTGGCTCTGATTTTGCTACATACTTTTTGAAATACTGGAAACGTTTACTTGATGACATATTTATTCTCTGGACCCGATCTGGAGAATATCTTTCAAAACTAGATATTAGTATTAACAGACTGCACACAGACCTACAATTTGTGTTAAGTGATGAAAAGGAATTACCATTATATATATATATATAGGAAACCTTAAATAAGGCCTTGTCAAGAGAACATACAGAAAGATGCAAATTAATTCAACCGGTAGAAGTGTAAGCTCTGATAGACTGTCTATATAAGCAAGGATTGAAAGCTTTCCTATTGGGGATCTGGATATCCTTGTTCTATATTTACAGTCTGCAAGTTTGCTAGGCGGAGTTGCCGTATTCTACTGGTTGAATTGTTAGAGTATTACGTGGTCTTCTGTGAATATATATCTCAACACTATCAATCTAATCTTATCACAGTAGCATCTCCTCGGAGATCCCACGTTGAAAGTGCGCTGTAGAGATGTATCTATTTATCTCCCTTTAACTATACCTTCTACAATTCGTGTATCATTCGTGATCCAGCGACTTTCTGATCGATCCAAGTGACGGTATGTCATTGATATTAAAAGGAAACCTTAAATAAGGCCTTGTCAAGAGAACATACAGAAAGATGCAAATTAATTCAACCGGTAGAAGTGTAAGCTCTGATAGACTGTCTATATAAGCAAGGATTGAAAGCTTTCCTATTGGGGATCTGGATTTCCTTGTTCTATATTTACAGTCTGCAAGTTTGCTAGGCGGAGTTGCCGTATTCTACTGGTTGAATTGTTAGAGTATTACGTGGTCATCTGTGAATATATATCTCAACACTATATATATATATATATATATATATATATATATATATATATATTCTGAAAATGGGTGATCCCTCGAAAGCAAAAGTAGAAATGCAGAAAGAGAAAATTGCAGACTCGGTTTTATTGAGTCTGTTCATGAGTAGTAATTAAAAGTGCAACATTACTCACACCCCTTAGCACCGGCTTAAGCATTATTCAATTTTCAAAACTAATAACATGAAAACTAATGATCCCGAAGGATCAGAAAATATAACAACTCTGAGAATGAATGTTCAGTTAATAGAAGATAAAATATAAACGGGCGTTTTCTATAAACCCACAGACAGCAAACAATACTTACTCTTCCATTCATGTCACCCCTTTTGGCCTAGCACGAAAATTATGTAAATAGGTATCAAATGAAGATACATTATTAAAACGTTTAGAAGAACTTCGAGAATTCTTAATAGCACAGAAATACCCGCTTGCAATAATCGATAAAGGTGTTGAGAAAGCTCGCACAATAGATAAAAAAATATTACGACAGGTAAAAGACAAAGCTAATGAAAATACCATACCCTTTATGAAAATACACAATTCTAGAAATAATGATTTCTATGGGATTATTAAAAACAATTTATCCATTTTGGAGTCCGCAGAATGAACTCAATATTAGAAAATTACAAAATCATGAAAAGTAAACGCCAACGCCCTAATCTAAAGACTATTTTAACTCGCGCTCAATTTGAAGAAATTTCTACAGTACCAGGAATTTAAAAAATGTGGGAAAACCAAGTGCCGACTGTGCGTGAGTGAACATATTGATTAATGTGCTAATTCAAAACAAACGCCTGTTTTCGTCTTTCGGTTAAAACATAATTTGGGCAATGCAACACTAAATAAAGAAAAGGAACAATACTTAATTAGATTTTTTTCAACCAGATTTGAATTCGCGATGGCAAATCAATTAACAGATATCTCGTAGATCGTTATTTTATAGGCTCTAACTAAATGACGTCATGACGATACGTCAACAACATCATATAACTTTCGGAGACGTCGTAACTTAGCAGCATAGCAACCCCGGGATATCTGCAGTAGCAGTAAAACGCGTTGGAGATTTTCATGTATAAACAGTGGAATTAAATCAACATGTAACGTATAACTTGGCATCGCTTCATATTGTTTTCCTTTATATATAATTAAATAATTATTGGGATAGTCGATGATTGTAAAATGGTCGAAATACGCAAAGCCGGAGAACCATCAAAAAATGCACGCTTCCCTTGTTTTTATGAAATCTCTAATTTGCCATTACTTGACATAATGTCAATTGCATTAACCAATTTTCCGTTGCCGGTATGCACCCGATTGGCCTAATATCTATCCGCAATGTATTTATTCTGTTCAAAATGTATATATCTGAATTTCAGCAATAGATCTACATGGTTCTGGCACTTTCTGGGACATGGTCCCCATTCCCATCATGCTAACCAACTCGGTTAGCGGATTGTAAAGGGGCAGCCAGTTGCTCTATTGTCCCGACACGTTTGCAAAATCAATATGCCTACCTGTAAATAGTGAAGACTCAGATGAGACAGCTCCTGCAGGAGCTGTCTCATCAGGGTCTGCACAATTTACAAAAAGTACAAAATGTACCGCCTTGGAACGGTCAGTGACAAAAATCACTGGGGGGTTAAACCGGTTTATGGGCGCCCAACCTCACACTTATTCCATCCCCACCTTAAAAGTGCACTAAGCAACAGTGATTGTACAGCGAAATACTTGTACACAATGAAGATATGTGTAATTATACAACAGGGCATGGGTAAAGAAGGAGAAATGTGTTTTAAAATTCAGCAAGCGAAGGGTTAATGGAAAAGTAGTAAGGTCAAGCAGGCAAAGCCACATGCAATACGCAACCACCACCAAAACACCGATAGACAGCATGACACACACACACAATCACACACCCAAACGCACACACGCACACACGAAATGAACACAGAAAACACCAAAAGACACACAAGAAACAGGGACAAACGTTCCACAACATGAACAAACTACAAACACAAAGACGCATGGCAAACAAAAAGAAGGGTGACAAAGAGAGTACCGCCTTGGCACGGTCAGCAGCAAAAACACCACTGGGGGTTTAAACCGGTTTACGGACGTCCTAACCTCACACTTCTCTCAAAGTCACCCTAGCTTTACAAATATTGTAAATAAAGGTATCCCCGCTGGACTTACTCACAACATAGACGACGGTGAACATTGGACAACATGTAAAACATAGCATAATAACTGTGACAATCCGTCAAGTATGTACTCAATGACTTTGCTGAAGTCAGAGCACCTGCTGGTAAGCCGTTAAGGGCACGACAGGGAAAAAGTAATACATGAATCTGGTAAGCTCCTCCTGTATCCAAGTTTAAGAGTATACCATCATAGAGTACTACCCTCGGCCTGTCATCGCGCAAGCAAAGAGGGAAGCGTAGCTACCGACTGTAAAAGGGTCGATAACCAAACATGCAGTGTGTTGCAATATAATAGAATCATAACCTTTCTTTTTAAATGTTTTAATGCGTTTTATAAACAAATCATGAAAATGGATATGACCCCGAATTTTTCTAAGTTTGTAGATAACATCCCCATAAAATTCTGGTTGAGAAATGCCTTGTCGCAGTAACGTCCGTAGAGTGCAATTATATTTACTAATGAGAGGCAAATTTCGATAATAAAATTTAGAAAAGGTTTTCCGAAGTTTGTGATATATGTAACCTTGCTTAAGAAGTTTATCAGTTATAACTAAATTACGTCTGTTAAAATTTTCAAGCAAAGAACAGGCTCAAGCTAATAAGTTGAGAAATATAAACCCCATAAGATGTAGAACGTGGCACATCCCCATCTAGAAAATGATTATTAACAATTTTAAAATTAAAATCTTCTCTTTTATCGTATACTTTGGACGAAATTTTATCATTTGTAATTGAAAGATTCAAATCTAAAAATGAAGCATTAATGTCAGATTGATTAGCTTTGTTTAAAGACAGTTCTTTTGGGTAGATTGAAGAAACCATAGTATCAAAATAAGGATTATCTAAATTCAAAATATCGTCTAAATACCTTGAAGTTTTATTAAAAGCATTAACAATATCGGTCTGTGTATCAGGTTTTAAGCTAAGCATAAAATCCCTCTCGTAGCAATACAAAAACAAATCTGCAACAAGAGGGGCACAATTTGTACCCATGGGTATACCAACAACTTGACGATATATGGTATCCCCATAACGCACAAATATATTATCTAAAAGAAAGGTAAGAGATCTGCAAACATCAAGGCAAGTCCACATTGTGTAATGTTCAACTTCTGAATTCGAAAAGAATGAACGTTGAACATTACAAGCAATGAACATTTTTTTTCTCTGGCAAAGGTTTTTTCTATTAATTTAATCAGTTTATCCTTTATAAATTGGTGAGGTAGAGTAGTATAGAGTGTAGAGAATTCATAAGAGCTCAGAAAAGAAATGTTATACTGTTCATTTTCAAGTTTTGTTAAAACATCATTTGAATTTTTTATGGACCAAAAAACATTAATACCAGAATTTTCATATATTTTATCACAGTAGCGTTTAACATGTTCTTTGATCGTAGTAAGACGGGACGTCAAAAGTATAGATAATAGTGGTACAACAACTAGAGTTGGCAATAAAACGCGACTTATAAGGGTTTTTATGTAGTTTCGGAATCCAGTACAAAGTAGAAAGTTTATGTTGTTTTATGTTAGGACCAGACTTAAAATTATTGCACATTTTTACATGTTCCGAGACTATATCTTTTTCAGGTGTTTGAACTGTTATATAAGTTTTTGAATCAGTTAACTCCTTCTTTAAAACATCAACAGAATACAATCTTCAAATAATGATTACATTGTTTGATGCCTTGTCAGCAGGAACAAGAACATAATCTGAATGAAAATTAGAAATGTTTTTCTTCAAGTAGCGAAATTTAACTCTAGGTCGAGGTGGTAAAAGATGGTAATTTGATTTGTAAAAAGTTCAAGACATGCCACACTAGGCTTCAATTAAATGCCAAATTAGGCTCAAATTCAAGACATGCCAAAACTAGGCTTCATTCAAATGCTAAACTAGGCTTAAATGTGAGACATGCCAGACCAGGCCTCAACTCAAACAATGCCAAACTAGGCTTATTAGTAAATTAAAGACATGCCAAACTAGGCTTTATTTTAAGCAATGCCCAACTAGTCTTCAATTTCAAGCAATGCCAAACTATGCTTCGATTTCAAGCAGTGCTAAACTAGGCTTGAATTCAAGCAATGCCAAACTTGGCTTCAACTAAATGCCAAACTAGGCCTGAAGCACGGGCCACTAGGTGGTGTAAAATATATAATATATAATGTACCTACAAGTATTATTATCACCGACAATCCTGGTTAACGGAAAATCCGCCAGCAGGAGAAAGGTCTGGATCCTGGAAATACGGTAATCCAGCCACAACCTCAATAGCGAAAAATCCCGGGTTTTACCAGAACTGCAGTGGTTCCGTAATACTTTTTTTTTAAAAAAAAGTAACTTTTTAGGATTTCACTCTCGGTCAACTGGCGCTGCACCCAGACCCAAACGTACATGCATAAGGGAAGGGAGCAAATGGCTGGATGGGAACAGGAACCATACATGGCCCAACTAACATCTCCTACTCGATCTTTTATTTTATAATTCGGATGATTAATGTAGAAATCATTGACCTTTGTGAGACTATTAACAACACAATTATTCACGTGCTTTCTGGAAGCTTCCAGTGCTTTCAAATTATTTGAGTACCGCAGATTGATCCATCGGGGAGTTTCGGACCATAATATAATTGTTTGAAAATTGGTCTGGATATGCTAAATGATTATTGAAGACGCAGTCTCTAGATTGGTATGTGACCTATGTAATTTCCACCACAGTGCAGCAGGGCGGGGATCTGCACCAATTGTCCCCAGTCAACGCAATTGTCATGAAACTTCTGATCGTGTCAACCAATTAAAGCCCTGTCATCACAAGTCTGCGAACTCCATGCCCAAGTTATCCCTTTCGGGTGAGCCCTCGTTACAGAAAACGCTTGTTTCATGGTAGATCAGCCCATTCAACAGATCCGTACTGTGCCTAAATTAGCTAAGTTTGAATTAATAAAATAAATGACTATTAATAAAAGGAGTGGGTGGAAAGAGGGTAATTCAATACTTCATATAACTTCGGTAGTGTAACAATGGAATCTGGACGATATAAGTGCGATCATGTGCTACACTGCCTGCTGTTGCAGCCCTTATGCGAAAGGAATCGGACGAATAATTGGCATAATCCACATTGTGTGGGCTTACACATTTTTAGCATGGTTGCAAATTAATACCTAGTATAGGTTGCCATACAAATACAGAATAGGGTCCACGAATAGGGGGTGTTGCTGCAAGTACTGATGCATACTGAGTACTGGACACATAATCGAATTGCTCCTGTCCGACATATTCTCAACCATAATCCATATCCATGCTGGACAGTTTTTCAATGTCTAACAATGTCTAACTGAAACGGTTGTGGTCAAGTTTTACAACTTCGGGTGCATATATGACACGAAAAACTTGTTTTCGAGTGACCACCGTCAGAGATTATTTACTCGACGTAAAATGCATCAAATGCTAGACAATATGCAACCTCATAAACATTAGTGCAAATACTAGGAAGTGTTGTATATACTACTTGAAGCAGATCCTGGTGATTGGTAATCGTGCTGTGCGGGCGCGATTGGATCGTTTAAGAAAGTTCTGCTGACAATTTCTAAAATATGTAGGTGTTTGACGTGTCTTTCATATACCTGATCTTGCCATGAAATGCAATTGCACTTATATATAGATGTGCTGTACTGTGTGTATAACCCTTAAAGTAAAGCTATGCAATAAACAATGCAATGCTGACCGAATAATGTGGCCAAATTAACTTTTATATGTCACTGAAGTGTTTGAGGTTATTGAAACCTGTTGTATATGTGGCTTTTGTGTAATCAGCAAGAGAAACATCAATCAACTTCATAAACTCAGATTGGAGATCGCAGAAAGAAACCTCTCTCAAATAGGATCTGTTTCGGGCTCTGACATCAGAAAGAGAATCATCACGTACATTGCAATGTGTTTCTATATGCCTGGCTATGAATTCCTATAATACGTCATTGCTAATAGGACAAGGTATCCGACTAATTGCATGAGCCGCTTTGACCTAGGAGATTGCTCATTCAATATGACCACCAGAGCTTCAGAGCTTCATAATCAGTGACACGTAACACCCTTGGCCTTCTGTTCTTGAGATGTTCATTCCATATAAAGTGCTCCCTCTCTACAACGACACCCTTTGGGATACGAAGATTGTATGTGTTGTTCAGAGGGAGTTGTTATAGGAAGGGAAAATCAAACATAATAAAATTGTCTGCAAATCCCCAGATAAGGTGTATTTCGAGAACTAAAACCGTTATACCGCAATCAGACCCTATGTTGTGACCACTCGTTAGAATCGTCACAGAGTTTGATGGAGGCATAAAGAAAATACGATGGAAAAAGTTGTTTCCGGAGCCTTGTTGTTTCGGAAAGTGACATGCGTTGTTGTAAGAAGGGAATCGTTATTGAGAGGGCCGTTGTAGGGAGGGAGCACTGTATCGTAAATGCAAGTAAGACCGTTATCATCTGAATGAAAAAGTAGTAAAGTCAAGCCGGAAAAGCCACACACAAAACCATCACCAAAACACCGACAGAAAGCAATTGATATAGAAATTTAAACACATACACACATACAGGAGAAAGTCACATGCAAGACGCAATCACCACCAACACATCGATAGACAGCCCGTCACACACACGCACACACACGCACACAGCCAAACACAGGCAAACACACGAAAAGATCACAGAAAACACCAACAAATACACAAGCACCAGAGACAAACATGAACAAAACACAAGCACAAAGACACAAGACAAACAAAAGTAAGAGTGACAAAGAGAGAACCGCCTTGGCATGATCAGTAGCAAAATCACCAATGGGGGTTTAAATCGGTTTACGGACGTCCTAACCTCACACTTATCTCAAATCCTCAAAATATATTAGCCACTATTTGCTCTGGCATTTGGAAGTAACACGACCCCTTCCCAATGTGGAGCCCTCAGCCTAAACCAGCAGACTCCGCACTATCAGTGATCATGTTCAAAGTATCACTATATAATAATGCTCTTCTGGAATATGATACAACCATTGAAATGCTTTGGGAAGCTGACCCACATGAAAACATCCTGCAGAATGACAGATGAAATTCGAATCCTGTGGTGAGATCTCTTAATACCAATTATTGCATAAAAATCTTAATAAGAAAGTCAAACTCGCCCTGCTAAAAAGCACAATTTTCCGATCAATAAGTTCAATAGACTGTTTGATGCAGGATGAAGAAATGCCCTCAAGGTGACATTTTTGTGTAAGCAAATGTTAAAGTGTTTGCGTAAGTCCTTGATCTTTTGAAGATGAATGCTAACGGTCATTAACTTTGGATCTAATTCCAAGCCCAAACATATGTTTCATACAAGGGTCAATAGAATTTTCGCTGGCAAGGGGAACTGATAATAATTGGCAATTATTTGCATTATGCACCTGACTGAAAATAAAGTCATCTAAGTAATGATCAAGTGTGTCTTGTCCTGCCAAGTATGCAACTAACCAGTGTATAAATGTTGCGAACTTTTCAAATAATTCCGGGGAAAGGCGACATCCAATTTGAAGAAAGTTATCTATATATTATTTTAATGTTACTATCCTCATCCTTCGAACTAAATAAGCAAAAGCCATCTGGAGATATTGGTAATATACTAAACGCACGCTTCTCATTCTGGACAAGATCAAAACTCATCTCTGTCAAATAAGCATATTATACAGAGCTCGCCACCTGTGGTGGTTTTGAAAATCCAGCAAAATTACCAACTAGATCTATCTGACTATCCCTATAATGGCTCGGTTTAATAGAACAGATTACAAATTATTTGCCACACAGCTTGACCGCTCTCCCATAAAATGCAGGCGAAAGCCATACTTGAAGCCATCTCTCTATATCATGCATATTGCTTATTTGGGTACAATACTAATTAATGATCCAGTACATTAATAACTATTTTGGATTGACCCATGTCCAAATTAAGGGTATTCTGAACGTAAGAACCTTGTTGCAGACCAAATTCATATCTGACCCTGGGTCACAGCAGCATTGAGTGGACCAGGCCTTATGAAACTTCGGCTTCGGAACAATCTCTAAAACCGCTTGTCAAAGGGGCCCGACGCATTGAAGGTCCAGTAATTGTTCCTATAAGCGCAGTGTTATCTGTTGCATTGCCTATAATTAAAGTCCAAACATGTATTGCTAAGGAACATAACTGGATTAACATCTGGACTAGGATCACTCACATATTTGAGCCAGAGCTCATTGTCCATTGCAGAAAATGAAATGCCGATGGGATCTACTGCAAGCCGCAACCGGAATAGCTGATCATATGTTCTCCAGTCTAAATCCCGGTAGCGTCCAACGGCTGTCCGAAAGCTGCTTACATATTTGAGCTCTTGTGTTCTGTTAGGATGATCCAAACAAATAAATAGATATATAGATCTAAATAATAAAGACATCTGTCCATTTTTCCAATTGTGTAAACAGATCTGGCTGGCTGCATCGGCTTACAAGCAATATATTCTGAAAATGTGAATATGTAATGCTCATTGTTATACGACAAACAGAACCTACTAAAAGACCAATGATAATAGAGATGTTAGGCAGAACATTTTAAGTTTACCCAGGGGCAGTGCACAGCAGCACCAGAAACTCAAATGAAAGGTGCACTCGGATACTACATTCATATACTTGTCATTGTCTGTTCAACGCCAACATCATTTATTGTATTGCGACACACTAAACATGTCACGTAGTGGCAACGGAAGTACAATGTAAAATAATATATTGTGAAAGTGGGGGGTCCTTCGAATGCAAAAGTAGACATGCAAAATGAGAACATTGCAGACTTGGTTTTATTGAGTCTGTTCATGAGTAATAAGTAATAGTGCAACACTACCCACGCCTCCTAGCACCGGCTTGGGTAGTGTTCATTTTTTACAAGCTAATAACATTATAACTAATAATCCCGAAGGACCAGAAACTATATAAACACTCAGAACGTTATCTATATATTGAACCAAAAACATGTTATCATTTTATTGAACCCAAGATGGTTATCTATGTATATTGAACCCAAGATTGAACCCAGACTGTTGGCAACAGTTCGAAGCGCCTTGAATTTGGCCCAACATCTGCCTGCATCTCCAGGCGTTGAGTCAGATGGACATACATACCGAATATAATCTTATTTTTGTAGACAAATGCACATGTAAACCACATGTAAACCAATGTAATAACAATGGAGATAATATTTGGGATCAAACCGAAATTACCTTGCGAGTCATTTACTAGGACTCTCAACAGTCTTTCAACAAAATCAACGGGTTGGTCTGGGTATTGATGCTGCTGAACTGGTCCATCAACTTGCACTGCTAATAACAGGGATTGCTTTACTGGTTGGTCATGGTCATCTCCAATCGCTTTACGTGCACCATCCACCTCCAAGTCGTTACGGGTCGGACATATTGACGTGTTGGGATAGAAATACAATCTAATGATAACAAATGGCATAAGATGTAAATCAACATAAACCTTCAATTTAATGTTTCGTAAAACGGGATAAAGTACATCTATAAGTGTAACAGGTCCAGCGAAACAGGACACCATATTCTGTTTAACACAATGTAGCACTAAATAAAACAAATCGTCGTGCAAAACTTATCGATAAATTGATGGTCCGTAAGCGACATTAATACAGCAAACTCAATGCAAACGCCAGTATAAAGATGAACTGGTCGGATAAACAATGCCAATATCTCTTGCGTCATTTACAACAATGTGAATGCCGCTTACGCATCTAACGACCTACCATTCGTGACGTCATATCGCCTAACGAACTACTATGACGTCATGTCTCGTCTCCATTTACTCCATTTACTTTTGTTGGTCATATCGGTGCTCTTGAATATTTGAGAGAATCGATAGAACATGTCATTGTATTGTTGTTTTACACTGTATGTTTAATAAATATCAAACAATTTACTAGATCTATACGTTCTATTGTCATTGATCTAAATCATCATGGCGTGCGCAGGTCTTTCTACCCCGTCGATTAAATCCGAAAATAGCCTACTGTAAACAAAACATCGGTCAAAATAATCTTTGTATACTTTATAACTAATATCTAAAGCACCAAATAACATCCGTCTAACGCTCTTTTTAAGCATAAATCAAGATAACCTAGTGCTAAAATAAGATTTACCAATGCGTTTGGTTAGGTTCTTGATGTAAGAGGAAGATTCCTCTACAGCACCCATTATTCATGCGTTTATATATGCTTATATTATTAGGCGTAATGTTTTCAGTTATATGTTAGCGCTGTGTCTGCTTGATATAGAAATGATGATGACACACTGTGATAGCATTCTATAAACACGTAAAATGATACCATATCCAGTTATAATACTAAGTGGTACCGGTCTGACGCGATACAATACGTAGCACGTACATTGTGTTGTTGAGAGAAAACATTGAATTTGTTATTTCTTGTATGTCATGTCCGGGGATTAAGGCCGTCACCGGAAGTCGGTATAATACTTGTATGAAACATTTCATTCGACAAATCTGCATTTGTTTAAACTTTTTTAATGAAAGAACTCGGCAAAAAGTACACATTTTTACATATGTTACTTAATATATTCCATCTTTGAAATGCGCACTTTAAGCGAGGTCTGTTGTGGTTTCTGGTTGTGGTATAATTAAAACGGGTGTAACTATAGGTTTGGTATTGTCACAAAAACAGATGTCTCACCCTCTCATCCTCTTTCCAATACACAAGTGTAATGTATGTAACTCTAAACTTAGCAGGGTCTAATTTTAAATCATTAGGGGCAATATCTTCAACATTATCGGGGAGACAATTAAAAACACCAGGTACACTACAACACATGCTTATCAATATATCTGTGAAGTTTGGTGATTCTAGTGCAAGTAGTTTCAGAGATACACACGACACAAAGTAAAGTTTCTCTTATATTAAGTCATAAGGGGCAGTGACTCCACAGTTATCAAGGGGAGACAATTAAAACCCACAGATGCACAACAGTTTATGCTTGTGAACATTTCTGTGAGGTTTAGTGTCTCTAACCCTATCTGTTTCAGAGATACGGACAGCACAAAGTTTCTCTAATTTTAAGTTATCATATGAGGGGCAATAACTCAAACATTATCAGGGGAGACAATTTAAAAAACCAGGTCACAACAACTTAAGCTGGTCAACATTCCTGCGAAGATCGGTGACTCTAGCCCTAGTGGTTTCAGCGATAAGCACAACAACTCATGCTGGTCAACATTCCTGTGAAGTTTGGTGACTCAAACCATACTGGTTTTAAAGATATGCATGACACAAAGTGTCTCTAATTTTAAGTTATCATATCAGGGGCAATAACTCCAAAGTTATCAATGGGAGACAACTAAAAATCCCAGGTGCATAACAACTTATGCTGGTCAACATTCCTGTGAAGTTTGGTGACTCTAGCCCTAGTGGTTTCAGAGATATGCACGACACTAAGTAAAGTTTGTCTAAATTTAAGTCATCAGGGGCAGTAACTCCAAAGTTAACAGGGACATAATTAAATTTAAGTGTTCATATCAGGGACAATAACTCAAGAATTATCAGGGAAGGCAAGTAAAAAACCAGAGGCACAACTCAAGAATTATCAGGGGAGACACTTCAAAAATATAGGTGCACAAAAACTTATGCTGGTGAACATTCCTGTGATGTTGGTGACTCGAGTACAAGCGGTTACAGAGATACGCGCGACACAACGTTTATTCTTAAGTCACCAGGGGCAGTAACTCCAAAGTTATCAGGGGAGACAAGTAAAAAATACCAGGTGCACAATAACTGGTGAATATTCCTGTGAAGTTTGAAGACTCTAGCCAAACTGATTTCAGAGATACGCGCGACACAAGTTTGAAAGGGACATACATACAGACGGACGGACAGACGGACGGACAGACAGTTAACTCTGGCAAAAACAATATGTCTCCCCATAAATGGCGAGATATAATAATTTTTCGATCTAACAGTAAATGCCAATATTTGCCTTTTTATTGTTGAATTATCCGATATCTTTTCACAGGGAATAAGTGCACTAATCAAACCTGCAACGGACAATGTTTCCGCTTTCTTGTGGGACCATATTTGCCATGATATTGATGATATTCACCATGAGCTCGGAAAAAGCATGGATGATATTCTTATCCTGATGCACGTTACAGTCAACAATATAATGACTCTAGAATGTCGAGGTTTGTATATGGAAAAGTAGTAAAGTCAAGCAGGCAAAGCCACATGCAATACGCAACCACCACCAAAACACCGATAGACAGCATGACACACACACACACAACCACAAACCCAAACGCACACACACACACACACACACACACACACACACACACACACACACACGCACACACACACACACACACACACACACAACCACACACACACACACACACACACACACACACACACACACACACACACACACACACACACACACACACACACACACACACACACACACACACGCGCACACGCGGAATGAACACAGAAAACACCAAAAGACACACAAGAAACAGGGACAAACGTTCCACAACATGAACAAACCACAACCACAAAGACGCAAGGCAAACAAAAGGAAGGGTTTCTTTAGTGCAAACGTAATGACTGTAATTGGTATAATTGTTTTCATGCAATGAATCATTATAAACGGTAATATTGCTATTGGTTGGTGAATAAATGAATTTCCACACGTACAATTTATAATATTTCACTTTCAAATCGTATTTCGTCTATGACAGAAAATCAGATAATTATTTCCATTATCATTTAAAACCGAAAGTGTTTCAATTGTGTAATAATGTATAAGACTTTCCTCAATACAATTTTAGCAATGAGTTTTTCCCATGACAATAATTAGATAAAATGATAATAACAATGCACATGCTTTTATGAAACTAACAATTAACCACACGTATTGCAAATAGATATACGTTATGCGGAGTAATTTATATCATTACATGTCAATGTAACTCGGGAAAATGTGATAGTTGTATTTCCTAAAATGTTGTAAAAAGCAGTTTGTTTCGTGTTACAAAATGGTAGAATAGTTAACGTTTTGTTCCAGAAACGATTAATGAAGATGAAGTAAACTTGTCCACAATGTCAGGGAGGGAATCGTATGAAGAAAAATTCTGTCGGGAGTATATACAGCCGGTTTTACAGGTACGAGTACAACTATTACGTGAAATAAAATAATGATTTAAATGACAAATGGTGTTTACCGACCCTTTTAAATTAATATATACATTGGTATTGTCCCTCTTATAGAGTGGCAATTTACAAACTTTTGTGTGCACACGCCAAACAAATATATATGCACTGTGCACTAAGATGTAGGTCTTCTGTTAACTGACTTTTTTGTAATACTTGGTTGAACGTTTACTCCATACATACAGACTAAGACCCGATCACTTATTTATGTACTACTTCGGAAAAATAATGTACGGGTTACTTCGATAAATATGCAGCTGCGTCGCCTTTTCAGAGTTCCTGCAGTTTCAGAGTTTTATTTACCTTTCTGTAATCTTCATGACGATTAAAACCACTTGATCTCAATAAAGCTTCCGTCGTTTATGTACCATCTCGTTGAACCCAGTTTTTTTCATAACGGTCCGATAGTGTTGTTTGCCTTTAATTCATTGAGTTTTAAGATACACAATAGTTAATATACAGTCTTTGAAGAAAGATGCGAAGTGTATCCTGAAAACTTACAACTGCAATGTTAAGAGGAGCATGTGTTGTAGTAAATTATCATTCACATATTCTGAAAGTATGAGGTCCTTCGAAAGCAAAAGCAGCGATGCAAAAAGAGAAAATTGCAGACACGGTTTTTCATGAGCAGGAATTCAACGAAAACACTTCTCACGGCCCCTAGCACCGGCTTAAGCGGTATTCAATTTTCAAAATAAATCACATCGCAACTAGTGATCCCGAAGGACCAGAAACTATAACAACACTGAGGATAAAGTATGGGGCGACTTCTTACGGCTACCACACAAGCACTAAATACCTGTTGTGTTGTTGTGAAGTACATAAATTCTGAAAACAGGAGGTCCTACGAAGCAAAAGCAACAATGCAAAAAAAAATTGAAGACCCGTTTTTATTGAGTCTGTTCACGAGCAGTAATTCAACGTTCATTGACGATTTAAATTCATGTACTACTACAAATCTAGCTTAATTAGAATTAATAAAACACACGTAAACATGCATTGCGATAACACATATAAATTTTTCCGGAAAACATCTGTTTTGGTCTCCAGAATGATAAAGTAGTACGAAATCAAGCAGGCAAAGCCACATACAAGCCGCAACCATCACCGTGATTTTGATATACACAGGAACGGCACGATGCTAATCATGTTAGGCACAAATTGGAACGGAACTGGAAAAAGTCCAGACTCACAATAGACCATCAGCTATACCGAGAACAGTGTGCCAAAATCAAAGAGATACTGATAAAGTCATTGATTTCTATTCACACAAATTTGATTAATACCAGGCAGACTATAAATGGTATAGATCTATTCAAAGTCACATAGCATCTGCTAGGTTCAACCAATGGCATCTCTCATTGCCTAAAACTTCGTCCTCGAAACGACTTGCACAAAACTTCAGTGACTTTTGGTTGACGAAGTTGACATCTACGGGCAGATATTGCATCAGGCACTGTATCCAGTGTGCCGATTAGCAATGAGATGCAGCATTCAACAAACGTTTCAGAAATATTTGCAACAGCTTCAGTAGAAGTAGAACGGATCATTAAGGCACCCCACCCCTGTAAGTCTTGCGAACTGCATCCAATACCTACATCGCTGTTAATGTCACGCCTTGATGAGCTCCTACCGTAGTTGACAATCATGGTAAACTCATCTTCAGACACTGCCTACGTTCCAATACATTTCAAGAGGTCAATAGTCAGAGAAGATATGTCAAATAATTTCATCTTAATAGAAACCTTAGAGATATTCTGTTATATATTTTCATAGAAAATCCCGGTTTTTGCAAGGAACCGCTAGTTAAACCCAAAATGAATTTGATAAAATTCTTAAGTCTGTTACAAATTCTTAAATATTGTTTTTGCTTTAGATCGCCTTTAGTTAATATCAAGTACAATATTTGTTCTTAAAATGATAACGGAGCAAACCTCTTACCCCTCTGTGGCACATTAAACACTAATTTATGAAAAGTTATGCTCTTGTGAAATTTTTAAACAACAGGCTTAGCTAAGTAATTACTTAAGAATGTTCGTGAAACGGGGGCCTATATTACATCTGCCAGTGAGAAAAAGTGGTTGACAAACGCATTGATCCCCACTTGACCTCCAACAATCTACATGAGCACCATAAGTCAGCATACCGAAAGCATCATTCAATAGAGACTGCTCTTCTGAAAGTTCAAAATGACATCCTTCAATTCCTAGATAAAAACAAAATCACAAGTCTGGTGATGTTTGATTTATCGGCTGCATTTGATACAATGGATCACGAAACGTTGCTGAAACGCCTAAAAAGGACTTCAGAATCACTGGAAAACCGTTTGAGTGGATGACCTCCTATCTAAATGACCGCTTATCAAATAGTGTCCGTAGAAAAAAATTGTCCACTCCAGTGTACATGAAGTAAAGCGTACCACACGGTTCGGTCCTAGGGCCAATACACTCCATCATGTACACATACGTACATGAAGAGATTCATGTTCTAGTAGGACCCTCTAAATACAAGGAAAAGTAGTAAAGTCAAGCAGGCAAAGCCACATGCAAGACGCAACCACCACCAAAACACCGATAGACAGCGTGACACACACACAACCACACACACACACACACACACACACACACACACACACACACGAAATGAATACAGAAAACACCAATAGACACACGAGAACCAGGGACAAACGTTCCACACATGAACAAATCAAAAGCACAAAGACGCAAGGCAAACAAAAGGAAGGGTGACAAGTCATCTTTGTGTATGAAGAAGTTTGTTGCATGGCTCTATTAACCCATTACCTCATAAGGTATTTTTAGATGCAAATTCTTTGATAAAATCTACCGAAAAGGAGCATTAACTAGAGAAAAGGAAAACTTTAGAATTCTGTAGTTTGAAACCATTGGGATAAATAGAGCATTTGCTCCTATAGGAGCAATGCTCTATTTATCACAATGGTGTCCACAAATTGACTTTTACAGAGTCGTCAAAAGTCGTCAAAATGAGGGAAAGGGTTAACAAATGGATATGACATAACACATCAATTCCGTGTGTAGGTCTAGTTATGCACAGCTCCGACGAATAGGTCCTATAAAAAGTACATTTCACCTGCTGCTACCAAGACTTTGGTGAACTCTTTGGTTACATGAAAATAGACTATTGCAACTCATTGCTGCATGGAATTTCAAATACAACACTTCGGAAACCTCAAAGAGTGCAAAACACATCAGTCAGCATCATAACCAGGACTTCTCGATATAATCATATCACGCCGGTTTTGAAGGAACGTCACTGGGTTCCGGTTTAACACCGGGGTGATTCAAAATTCTGACACTTACATATAAAAGTACTTATTATACTGCAAAGTAAAATCCTCACTTCTGATTGGTTAACTAGCCGTGTACATGAGTCCATGTACCCTGTGAGCTGACAGGGTACATAGAAATTCCCCATGACAGGCCCCACATATTATGGTCAGAAACCAAAAGACCGACTTCTCGACTCGGCTAAACAATAGCAAAATTCATAATAGACAACTATTGATACGTAAAGAAAACAATGCAGAAATGAATTAAAAAACACCATTGTTTGAAATGACCAATAAAACAGTTTTTAGAGGAGTTATTATGTCGTCCAGCCATCTATAATAACACGAACGCCGATGAAATACAGTACACCACACTTCGGATACCTTCGGGTAGAAATAAATGAATTGGGGCGCTTTTAGGGGAATTAGCGTGTTTAGTGATTCAACATGCAAAAATGGATTTATATAAATTATCCGAACCGTAAAACTTTGCAGTATAATAAATTCGTTATACAGTTCTTTCCCAGGGTACATGACGATTTATTCCCGGCTGGTAAAATCATGTAACCCTCGCCTAACGGCTCGGGCAACATGATTTTCCTCAGCCGGGAATAAATCGTCATGTACCCTGGGAAAGAACTGTATAACTAATAATGTAATACTCATGCAGGAAATACCGCATACAAAATACACAGCCGCCCAAACGACAAAAAAGCAAATGTACCTCACACTTATTCCATCCCAACCCTAAAAAACGAACAGTGTAAATAAACGTATCCCCTCTCTGACTGATCTACAACAATCGCGATGGCAAATACAGTGGTAAAGTGCATGTATAACGAAAACATTTAAGTGAACAAACTGTATTCACCTATCGATAGTGTACTCAATGATTGAGCTGCAAACAGAGTAACTCTAGAAAAGTAATAACGGGTACGACAAACCGAAATAGTACAGATATCTGACGTCCTCCTTCCGTTTCTGGATTTAAGAGGTCGCCTTCATAGAGTACTAAACCTTTTTTATGGACGTACGTGCAAAGAGGCCAGCGTGATTGCCAACTGTAAAAGGATTGACAACCAAACATGCAGTATGTTGTAGTACTGTAGAATCATATCCCTTTTTAATGATTTTTAACATATTTGATGAACAAAGTGTGAAAATGGGTATGCCTAATAATTTTACGAAGTTTGTAAATCACATCACCATAAAATTCAGGATGTGAAATACCGTGTCGCAGAAGTGCCTTGAGATTACATTGATACTTGCCAATAAGTGAGAGATTTCAATAGTAAAATTTAGAGAAAGGTTTTCTTAGTTTATTGTATCTATATCCTTACTTAAGCAGCTTTTCAGTTAAAATGAGAATTCGACTATTAAAATCGTCAATAGATGAACAAGCTCTAGCAAAACGAATAAGTTGAGATATATAAACCCCGTAAGATGGGGCACGGGAAACATCTCCGTCGAGATGAGGGAAATTTACAATATTAAAATCAAACTCATCTCTTTTGTCATACATTTTAGAAGAAATAATTCCATTATCAATTTTAAGGTCTAGATCAATTAAAGCTGCATAATTGTCGGAATGATCCGCTTTATTCAATTTGAGCTCTTTAGGATAAACTGCAGGAATCACGGTATCAAAGTTAAAAATATCAACCAAATATCGTGAAGTTTCCTTGAAGGCTTTTATAACATCTTCTTGTGATTGTGGATTCAAACGTAACATGAAATCTCTCTCATAGCAGTACACAAACAAATCTGCTACAAGTGGTGCACAATTCGTACCCATACGAATACCAATTAACTGACGGTATATAGCATTCCCATAACGTACACATATGTTACCCAAAAGAAAGGTTAGTGATTCGCAAACTACTGAGTAAGTCCAATTAGTGTAATACTTCATTTGCTCGTCAGTAAAGAAGGCTTTTTTCAGCATTACATGCCAGAAATGATGTTTGTCCCGGGCAAATACTTTCTGGATTAAGTTAGTCAGTTTATCTTTAATTACAATATGAGGAAGAGTTGTGTATAAAGTAGAAAAATCGTACGTGCTTACAGTGGATGCAAGATACCATTTGTTCCTAAGTTTGTTTAATACTTCTGAAGAGTTCTTAATAGACCAAAAGAGATTTATTCCCGATTTTTTATGTCTTATCAAAGTAAAGTCGGTGTACATGAAAAGAGGGCATCGTGATTACCAACTAAACATATGTGAAGTTTGTATGAATACTAAGGGTTTATATCCTTTCTTTTGTAACAGATCTGATAAACAAAGTGAGAAAAATAGGTATGCCCAATTATGTTACCACAAATACATCCATGAGTTATGCAAGAAAAAATACACACAAAGAACACAATCGCCCGAACAACACAAGATACCTATCAAAAAGGGTTGAAGAACAAATTGCAAAATAGGTATTAAAGTAAAGACAAGCATAAAAAGTCACAAATAAGGCGCAGCCACCACAAAAACATCGATGGAAAATAACTGACACACACAACCACACATACACACACCCGTGTTGGTTAGCGTTGGTAAATTAAGAAAATGTCTTAATTTATAACATAATAACTATATCCTTACTTAAGCAGCGTTTCAGTTAAAATGAGATTTTGACTGTTGAATCATCAACGCCATGACATTGACCTATGGTTTTAATTATAAGAAAACCCGAGTCCGGTAGAATAGTTTCCGTTTTACCTGAGGTAGAAAAGCCACAGTTGGTATGTGGGTACATCTTGGAAAGCAAAATGTCGTGAACAGCGGTTAGTTCGATGTGACAATAGCCTTTAACATATGACTCCAGTAATAGAAGACCGTGTTCTACATGTATTGAAAAACATTGGCCAGAGCATATATTCTGTATTACTTGAGGTAGGAATGCAAAACTTTAGTGTCACTACATCTTAGGATTGCGAAGTGTAGGGTTCTATTTTAGGTTGCTGTGACCTTGATGATCTGGACCTCTGACCTCAATTATAGAAACACCTTGTCAGGAACACATCTCCTGTGTTAGTGTGCGTGTACAGATTACGAAGTGGCACGTTCATTTTAATGTCACTATCGCCTTGACATTGACCTGTAAATTCAGCTATAGAATTTCCTGTATCTCCTGTATTGCTATGAAGTAGGAATCATCTTAGGATGATTTAGTGTCGCATACTATTTTCATGTCAGCTTAACCTCTAACCCTGTATTGCTTTAAGCAGGGAAGTCATGTTAGGATTTTGAGTATATCTAGGTATAACTAAGTGTCATTATATAATGACGTTTTCTGTGTCATTGATCTTTGACTCAGAGGTAAAAATGCCTTCACACTTACTAAGTTTAAAGCGGATAGTTTACATTATGTCTGCACGTTTGGTATTTTCTTATATAAGGTTACTTTAGTTAAAATTCAGGTTATACTCTGCAGTTTTTGATTAGTTTCATACAGCAATGGTATACAAAACACGTTTAAATGTCAATGCCTTGCTTTGGGGCATAATATTATATTAATATAACACTACCGTTTTGCATGTCTTCCTCTGGTATTGCTCTTCACAGCAAGTGTCAATTTCAAATTATATTACTGACTTCTGTTGTGTTTGCAGAACATGAATGCTATTCTTGAGGAGACTAAAGTAAAATTGAAAGGTAAGTAACACAGTGTTAAAGGAATATCTGGATCCATGATATTAGCGTAATTATTGCTAATTAAGCATCCATATAAATATCGGTCTTCATTAAAGTCGTATGATAGGCGAGTTGAAGGATTACTATAATTTATAATGATCCATGATAAACACTTTGATATACAATATTTGCACGTGTTTTGCGTGGTATGCAATACTGTATAAAGCTCACACCAATAACGTTACCAACAGGTTAGAGGTTATATGTATGACATTAACGTGGTTTTACTGGTTCTTTCGGTGGTACTGTGGTATGCGGAGGTAACATTATCAAATGTTTAACCACTATTAAATATTAGTCTTTAAATGATATACTACTATGAATTGGTGAACTATGAATATGTTATGAATTCCCTACTGTTTTCTTCCACTTTCCATATGTCCAGATTCGTCACATGCATGTGATACTGAAGATAGTCTTACAACGTTCGACGACTTGCAGTATTCGCCAACAATATGGCAATACACTACACGCATCTCGTTGGTCCATTTGCGGCAATCACTAAAATGCAATAAAGCGTACCATGCAGGAAAGTACCGGGCTCTCGACATGTTTTTAGAAGAGGTGAGGAAGTAATGTGATTAATCTGGCACAATCACGCCCAATGCTCTTCATTTTTTGCTTTTGATGTCGTACACTCAGCGATCATCATACAGATGTCGCTGAAAACCATTGTCTAGATAATGCTGGAAACTCATAATGCAACATTGTTACAAAATGCATGTTATGAGAGGAACGTATTTTTTCCTATGAAAGTTTTCTTATATTTGAGACTTCCTACGTGCCGGTAATTTGTCTTATATAGCAACGTATCATCGACAAAATACAAACGTTGACATATGCAGGTGCTTTTTACAGGTATACTACATGTAATAAAGAATTATCGATTGCTGTTTAGTACAGGTCGTATTACTTCACATAGTTACGCGTCATTTGTCAGCTGAGTCATGTACAAAGTTTACAATGCGTAAATCATCCTATGCCATTATTAAAGTACACATGTGAGTCATGCAGGAAACACCACATACAGAATAAACAGCTGCCCGAACAGCAACACAAGAAAACACAGCAAAAATACCTAACTACCAACACAAAAATAAAGAGACGAACAAAGACAGAACGGTCAGTAACAGTCGTCATTGGGGGTTAACCGGTATGGGGCGCCCAGCTTCACACTTATTCCATCCCCACCCTGAATAACAGACTTGTATATAAACGTATTCCCTCTCCTACTAATCTACAACAACCGCGATGGCAAATACAGTGATGAAGAACATGTATAACGAAAACATAATTGAAACAACTTGTGTCAACTTATCGCTTGTGTATTCAATGATTGCGCTGCAAAAATAGTAATTGTAAAGGTACGACAAAACGAGATACAAATATCCGACGTCTTCCTTCCGTTTCTGGATTTAAGAGATCGCCTTCATAGAGTACTAAACCTTTCCTGTCGGTGTACATGCAAAGAGGACAGCGTAGTTGTCACTTGTAAAAGGGCTGACAACCAGACATGCAGTATGTTGTAGTACTATATGCTTACATACCTTTGTAATGAAGTGTTTAATACAGTTGATGAGCAAAGTGAGAAAATGGGTATGTCCAATACTTTTACGAAGTTTGTATATCACATCACCATAAAATTCCGGATTTGAAATATCGTGTCGTAGGAGCACCTTTGGATTACATTTGTACTTGATTTTTCTATATGTCTCATTTTGTACCTTTCTAGACATACTACTAGTAGTTATAACAGTATTAGTGCAGACGAAATACATTTTCGGAATGTAAAAACACTGTAGGTCGGCATTTTGTCTTTGCAGGAGCCATGCTTGAGAGCCATCTGTTATATTCCAAATATAATGCGCTTACACAGACTCTTATACTCACGCTTAAATGGACGAATTGGTAAAACAGATGCTAAGCAGATCCGAGTGAGGAAGCTAAAAGGTAGTTGCCTTTTATCGTGTACGTGTATTTGTCTCAAACTATGTACTACCTAACAGCAATGGTGAATTGTTTGCGTTTTGATAGTGACTGCTACAATTGTACACAAAACGACTATAAACGAACAGTTAAATGTTGTAGATATCGGACACACGCTTAACTCTGACCGGTTTTGTTTTCAAAAACCAAATACACGGATAAGTATACACATGATGAACGATATAAAATGTTTCTTCACGGCTATAATTACAATAATTGTTTCTCTGCAATCACAATTTAAATGCACGTTATACAGTTTAATCATAACCACAAAACAATTGTACCTACATTTCGTAAGAATGTGCTTACCATATATGCATTTTATTTGTAGAAATAAATTTGATGACAGTCCAGTCATTGAAACATGATTTTCAAGCTTTAGAAACGTGATTATATAATGAAAAGTATTATTTCAAGATTGAAAAATAAACCATTTCCTTATAAAGATTTACCTTTTCCTCATATTTTCAGTGGAATACATTGATGTTTCATAAATTACAGTTCTAACCTTACTCAGTCTGCTCATAGTAATACATCATTTAGTATTATTAATTTATTTTCTATTTTTTCTTGTGTTATCTGCACATTGATAGATTTTATTTTATCTAAAGAACATACAGTTGCACAGTATAACTGGAATGTCACAGTTCTTTTATGCCCATTTTACCTAAGTACGTATTTCATCTAGATATGTGGTGGCATAGGGTGGGTCCTGTTTTCTGCATATGGATAAAAGATATTCGTTTTCTTTTCTGAAAGTTCCGCGAAAATTTCAAGATCCAAACACAGATTTGATTTGGTTGATTGTCCACTGAGCCCTAAAACTTCGCGGAATTATCTGCATATGTACAAACATGGCTGATAGGGTCGGGTAAGGGCTAGAGTTCTTTACCTTCTGTGTCGGGCATGCCAAATAGAAGGTATTCTTTCACAATAAATAAAAACTGACTGTCGATCTATATGCCATTTAGAGTAAATTCCAAACCTTGTACTGTGATAAAGACACCATGTGAAATGTGCTTGATATTATATTTCCTATTACATAAATTTATATTACTATCATGTTACAAAACAAATAGGATAACTTGTATCTATTTTGCACTATAAACGCCCTGTTCATTCGACTAGTATCTTTAACAGTACATGGTATGACTATGATCCTTTTTTATAGAGATGATACAGGACTCTGATTTTGATGGTCTACTCAACGACTACTGTCGCATATGGGAAAATGTTCGTGACAGATTGAGATCATATTGTACGTATAATAAGTATCACTAATCATTTGATCGTAAACGCATACCACGTGTCATTTTACTGGACTGTTTTGTTTATAAACAATGTATTCTAGTCGAACGTTAGTATATCTGAAAAGGACATTAAGTAATAGTTTCTGCGGCACAATTTATATACGCGAGCCATTAAACTACTTCATTTCTGTGTGACGTTATGCTGAAAATTGAATGTTGGTTAGACGATAAACCATATTATCATAAGCATATTTAACGTGTTACGTAAATGCAGTTTTATATATAGAACTATAGGTATTTTTTCAGTACGTCAGTTTAAAGCTTAATTTTGAAAACTATATCAAGGTAAAAAACGCATTCAGTCGGAACGACGTTGTATTTTAGGTTTGGTTTGTTTTTATTGGGCTTTACATCGTTTTAACAGTATTGAAGTCATACCACGACGTCAACCTTATTACGTATGGAAGAAGACATCATATGTTCTTCTGCGTAGGGAACATATTGGATTGTTTCGTGCACAGAATAACACCTTGGTAAAACTACCGACTTACCGCAAGCCAAGTGCAAGGTTTTCTCAAATGAAAGATCCAAATGCCTAGACCGGGATTCGAATCCACAGCGGTGAGGGGCTAAGCGATTGGCAGTCAAAGACCATAACCACTCAGTCACGGAGTATTTGATACTCATTATATTTTGTTTACATTATATTCACCTCTGACACTAAACCTTTTCGAAGAAACTGATTCAGATTCTCATATTGTTTCATCGATATGTCAATGTTTTACACTGTATACTACATAAATTCTGAAAATGGGTGATCCTTCGAAAGAGAAAGTAAATATGCAAAATGAGAAAATTGCAGACTCGGTTTTATTGAGTCTGTTCATGAGCAGTAATTAAAACTGCAACACCACTCACGGCCCCTTAGTTCATAAGTGAATCGAACACAAACTTTGAATTTAAGACATTACAGGATATTTAAATAAATTCCTTGATGTGTTTCATGGGTTTTTTTTCAAAGTTATCCAATTTAGTTGTTTTCGTTTCAGAGCGATGACAGCTAGTTACTGAAATATAATTAAAGCTAAGAATGAAATTCATATACATAACCATACTACTGAAATATTTTGCAAATACAAATACAGGTACCATTCAACAGAACCTAGAAATAAATATGCGTTTCATCTGCAAACAACACAAATTCTATTACAGTCCATGCAAAATGTTTGACGGGTGAATTTAATTCATGAATTGACGATGTTTTGAATTGAAGTAGTCATTTATACACCAACGTAATTGATATTCAAGGCGGTACTTGCATTTTGCTCCTTTTGTTTGTTTGTTTTGTCTTTATGATTTTGGTAGTTATGTATATTTGCTTGTGTTCTTGTGTTGCTGTTCGGGCGGCTGTTTGTTCTGTATGTGGTGTTTCCTGTATGACTCATATTTGTACTTTTGTATTTTGTATATTAAACGAAATGATCACGTGCATGCACAATTATAGTAGTGATTTATACATCAAAGTAATTGATTTATTTATAGCTACCTTTTTGTACAAACATTCTACTTACCGATTAACAACTACCAAATAGAGTCGGTACACGAATAAAAGCATTCTTACACATAAGCACTTATAGCAGTAGTTCCTGCAGCATTGCCTATCATCCAAGTATTAAATAAGTTTATCTTTATAAAAAGGGAGACTAACGTCTTAAATGTGTGCACTTGTTATAATGTTTGCAAATCGTCGCACAACAGGATGGCATTTGCCCTTCACATAGGTTTTTGGTGTAGCGTACGAGGTTAAACTTATGTAATCCTACACCGTCTGGAATTTCGAGTGACAATTCTCTCATTGGGTTCTAAACACATGCACACCTTTTTACTATGATTTTAAACAATCAAGGCAGGTCGGTATAAAGTATGTTTCGAAGAACTACATATCAGCTATATATTACAACTATCAAAATATTCTCGCAAAGAACAGGTTCGGGCAAACTGAATAAGTAGAGTCCATAAACAATGTTGCAGTATTATGAATAACTTCGATTTTCTTACTCAAAACGCGTTCATGAGGTTTTACACTCTGTAATCGTAATTTATTTTGCCCTGGCGCCTGTCTCAATAATCTGATTACTACCTGAGCTATCAAACGTTGTCCGTTGTTGCTTTGTCCTTGGATTATATGTCTTGACAAGAGTGCAACTTGTTCCAGCTTGCCAGACTGATTGTGGAAAAGTGATCATTCCCGATAAGTATTGTAGTGAGGCAATCACGATGGACAGTCCCGTGGCTATGTTACTGCCGTCTATGACTGACAAGGGAATTTGTTCGTACGCGTTACTGGACTTTTTGTTCAGGAAGCAAAACGAAGTTTTAGTTCGAACTAAAAGGTACTTAAGACATTAACTGTAAGTTACAAAACTATTTGTAAAACCTTTGTTTACCACTCTCTCATTTACTAACACACACTATTGTTGTTTCTAAGCCTGTCTATGCCTCCCTCCTCCGCTGTATATTTTCTCTCTAGCTCATAGGGTGACATGCTTTTTGAATTGTATGCAAAATCAGGTATTTCATAGATATATATTAGTCCCTGACAGCTTATTAGGGAAAGTAAAATTTTAAAGGTAGATTAAATGCTGTAAGTTTATTGCCACATATAATAAATGTTTTCTGGAAAATGCTTATTTGACATTACTGAAAACCACGTTCACATACAAGCATGCACGTACTTACGCACACACAAGCATATACATGTATGTACATATAGAAGAACCTGGTATGTTCTGCTCAGAGGTTTTCATTATGCGTATTCCAAATTTCTGTTGTATAAAGTAGTAAAATTACCATAAATGACTTTAAGTTATTGTGCAGGGAAATTGCCAACACCCAAATTGGACCAACTGTATCGCCGATGAAGGTCATACCATCTCAACTTATTTGTTTCGACACTCAGCGGGACATCATCCCAGTTGTTCTTGCTAACTGTACGTTTTCCTTGGATGATGCGCATAGTTCAGACGTAATGTACGATTTTGATGGTATCGAACGTCAAATTATCGACAGATTCATCTCATCTAAATCCATGATCGAAATAGAAAAGGAGTTAAAGGTAAGGAGATTATAATTTAAACCGGATAAAAATTATAGTCTTTGACAGGCGTGTGCGAGCGCGCATTTCATTTGGGAACGGTAAGTGGCAAAATCAACATTAACCCAAGTCGCGATTTTGTGAACATTCAATTTCACACCAATGTTTTTCTTTGCTGAGGTTTTTCTCTTTGACAAAGCATATTCATTGTACTCAGACACACAATGTGTATGTGCTGTCACTTCAAATGCGATATGTTTATAGTTTCTCACTTTCAGTCATTAAGTAAAATAATAGAAAAGTTATATTTGAATAAAGTACTGTTCGTCCGGCCTTCAATTATGTTTCTAATTCGCTCTACTTTGCATATCTACAGGGCACATTTGAAAGTTCGTTTTAAAACCGGCATGTGCAACGTTATAAAAATTAATTGTGCAGATATCAGTATTATTCATCAAATATGTTAACCCTTCGCTTGATATTCACGTCAATATATCTACCTGTAAATTGTGAAGCCCCACCCAGATGAGACAGGAGCTGTCTCATCTAGGTCTGCACTATTTACAAGTTTGCTGTGCAACCAATGCACTCCAGAGCAGTGTACTTGTGAAGATATATGTAATAATAAAACAGGGCTTGGGTAAAGAAGGAGAAATGTGTTTTAAAAGAGAAGGGTAAAAGATCATTAAAAAGGGATGCGATCTTATAGTATTACAACATACTACATTAATAGAATCAAGCATGGGTTTTGTTAAAGTCGGGGGTTTCTATACCCGAGGTTGGTCTGTTCCAGTCGGAAACGAGCTTTAGCGAGTTTCCGATAGGAACAGACCAACCGAGGGTATAGAAACCCCCGGCTTTAACAAATCCCATGCTTGATTATTTTTCTCTCTGAAATACGCCCTAAAACCAAGAAAATTAACGAAT
Source organism: Azorinus chamasolen (assembly GCA_963576725.1). Lineage (NCBI taxonomy): Eukaryota > Metazoa > Mollusca > Bivalvia > Cardiida > Solecurtidae > Azorinus > Azorinus chamasolen. The sequence goes on along the minus strand of OY755240.1, from coordinate 17,670,163 downwards.
TTGTGAAGTACTACTTTACATTGCGTTATACGACTTCCATATCTAATAGCAACAGACCGCAGCATAACTTTAGGCGTGACACCAAATTCTTGCATAAAACGTGCGGTTGTGGTCCCGCTAGACCATATATTAACAAGGCGATTCTCGTGCTCACGCGCTGTTGTTGACCGGTTTTAATTATACCTATTACGGGCCTAAGGTAAACAATGGACGCGAATGCTACAGCGTTTTGACCTAAGCTAGGTGAACGCCGGGTTGTGAGTATTTCCAGGAGCATCGGCAATGAACTGTTTTTAGTGATAGACATATCGAATGAAATTCCGTGTAAACGGTATTTGGTACAATCATGAATTGACGTCGAAAAGAAAACAGTGGCCCAGAAACCTTCGGGCTCGGGCCAACAACAGTCCCTCGGGACACTGCAGATGTTATTGCCCGAAAAAACGTGTATTAACTCTCTAATGACGTCATTTGTTATGACAACCACAAACGTTACGTTTTGGCGTAAATATAAATGACTGAGTGACTACAAAACAACGTCCTCGGTTAATTAAATAGGCTTTTAAAGTGTTTATATGATAAATAGAATTTCATATTCGTGCTAATTACTTATATTAATTTCAATTCATAAGGTTGTTGCCTACAGAAAGGTTGGTATAATTCTGTAAGAAGTCCTTCCCTTGTATTGATTTTACCCAATCGCGCGTATGAATACACTAGTCACGAGGTGTTCCAGATAAGGATTTCTAGCACGGCTATTTTTAGTAACCCAGCTTATCTAGCACGACTGAGAAGCGAGAAATCTTGTTACAGGTCACAGTCATGCTGCATGAATTTCATGTACACCGACAAAATAAGCTTTGATCTCTATGAAGATGCTAACTATAGTCCTGTTGGTCACACCCTTATTGACTCTGTTTGTAGCTCAACAGTTAAGTGCACTAGCGATAGGTGAATTGAGTTTGTTTCACATAAATATGTTTTCGTTTGATACACAATTGACCACTTTATTTGCAATCGCCGTTATTGTAGATAAGTCGGAGAGTACATATTAATTACTTTCTCCGCTGGTCTGTTAGGAAGAGGATGAAATAAATGTGACAATTGATACTGACCGTTCGTATGCGGTACTTTCATCTCATTTTGTTATTCGTTTGTTTTGTCTTTGAAGGTCTCTTTGTGTCGCTTGATATGCATGTACTGTTTATTGTCGTGGTCCTGTTCGGGTGACTTTATGATTTGTATGTGGTGATTCCTGCATGATTCATATATGTACTTCTATAACACGGTATGGTTCAAATGTATTTCGTTGACACTGCTATCTACTAGTTCGCCCTAATTGGTATATATCTGTTTTTTGCTGGTACCGAGAGTAGAGTTAAATAATTCTCATCAAGTACCTCTTTCGATGTCATTCTTTCTCTTTCCAATAAATTAGTTATATCTTTAGAATACCCTTGTATTGGTTTTTTATGTTCTTGTTTTTAACATGACGGTGTAGAAATGGTTCGTGCTTATTACGTTACTGAATATATGATCTCAGCTGTTTACTGGTTCAATTTAGTTGAATATCATTTGGTATTGACATCGATACTCATGTTGTGGGGTTGTCTGAAGGGGGAAGTTTAAATTTTGACTTGGCTGAAGGTGGGAAAAGTGTTTCAGCCAACATAACCGCCTTGAACGAAGGTGGTACACCTGCTTTCGACCTAAGGTCTACTTTGATATTTGTGTCTTATGCCCTTTTGTATGTTGCCCTCCCTTTGTTATTATTTTTACACCTACATCGAACGTAGTAAATGTATGGAACCTCCATCAATCCATCCATGTATCCTTTCATATTCATCTTCCAACCATTCATTCATTCGTCCATGCATCCATGCATCCACCCATCTATACATCCATCTATACATACATCCATCCATCTATACATCCATCTATACATACATACATACATACATACATACATACATACATACATACATACATACATACATACATAAATACATAAATACATACATACATACATGCATACATGCATGCATGCATGCATGCATACATACATGCATACATGCATAGATACATACATACATACATACATACATACATACATACATACATACATACATACAATACATACATACATACATACATACATACATACATACATACATGCATACATGCGTACATGCGTACATGCGTACATACATACATACATACATACATACATACATGCATACATGCGTACATGCGTACATGCGTACATACGTACATACGTACATACATACATACATACATACATACATACATACATACATACATACATACATACATACATATATACATACATGCATACATATGTACGTACGTACGTACGTACGTAATTACGTACGTACGTACATACATACATACATACATACATACATACATACATACATACATACATACATACATACATAAATACATACATACATACATACATATATACAGACAGACAGACAGACATACATACATACGCACATACATACATACATACATACATACATACATACATACATATACATACATACATACATACATACATACATACATACATACATACATACATACATACATACATACATACATACATACATACATACATACATACTTACATACGTACATACATACATACATACGTACATACATACATACATACGTACATACATACATACATACATACATACATACATACATACATACATACATACATACATACATACATACATACATACATACATACATACATACATACATACATGCATGCATGCATACATACATACATACATACATACATACATACATACATACATACATACATACATACATACATGCATACATACATACATGCATACATACATACATACATACATACATACATACATACATGCATACATACATACATGCATACATACATACATACATACCTACATACATACATACATACATATGTACGTACGTACATACATACATACATACATACATACATACATACATACATACATACATACATACATACATACATACATACATACGTACATACGTACATACGTACATACGTACGTACATACATACATACATACATACATACATACATACATACATACATACGTACGTACGTACATACATACATACGTACGTATGTACGTATGTATGTACGTATATACATACATACATACATACATACATACATACATACGTACATACATACGTACATACATATATACGTACGTATATATGTAGGTATGTACGTACATATGTTCGTACGCACATACGTACGTACGTACATACATACATACATACATACATACATATATATATATACATACGTACATACATACATACATACATACATACATACATACATACATACATACATACATACATACATACATACATACATACATACATATATACATACATTCATCCATCCATACATCCATACATACAAACGTACGTACGTATGTACGTACATACATACATACATACATACATACATACATACATACATACATACATACATACATACATACATACATACATACATACATACATACTTACATACATACATACATACATACATACATACATACATACATACATACATACATTTATTTTTGTGCATGGCATCCGTCTGTACATCAGTCGGTCTGTCTGTCCGTTCGTCCATCTGTCCAATTTCCCTTCTTCCACGCGGTTTCTCCAAACCCTTTAATTGGATTTCCATGAAACTTCATAGGATTGATCGGGACCATGTTTCGCTGTGCATATTCAATTCTTGTGTCGATTCGATGATTTTTTTAGCTCACCAGAGCACAAAGTGCTGAAGGTGAGCTTTTGTGATACCCCTGTGTCCGGCGTCCGTCGTCCGTCTGTCCGTCTGTCCGTCTGTCCGTCTGTCTGTCTGTCCGTCTGTCCGTCTGTCCGTCAACAATTTCAAACGACTTCTTCTTTGAAACCGACTGCCCAATTGTAACCAAACTTGGTCAGATACATACTGTTGGTGGGTGCTTCAAAAGTTGTTAAAAGATAGTGGGTGGGGCCATCGGTCTTGTTGCCATGGCAACCGTACACACTATCTAGAAAAATCTTCTTCTCCAGAATGACTTGTCCGATTTGAATATAGTTTTCACCAAAATGTTTCTCAGTTGATAGACTTCAAAAGTGTTAAAAAAAATTTGATCCGGCAAAAAACATGGCCGCCAGAGGGTATGGTCATTTTTTCCGTATATGGTAATATGGAATTTTCATAGGAAAATCTTTAAAAATCTTCTTCTCTGAAACTATAAAGCCTAGACCTTTGATATTTGGTATGTAGCATGATCTTATGGTCCTCTACAAAGATTGTTCAAATTATGGCCCCCGGGCCAAAAATGGCCCCGCCCAAGGGCTTATCAGTTTTTCATAGGAAAATCTTTAAAAATCTTCTTCTCTGAAACTGTAAGGCCTACACCTTTGATATTTGGTATATAGCATGATCTTATGGTCCTCTACAAATATTGTTCAAATTATGACCCCCGGGCCAAAAATGGCCCCGCCCAAGGGCTAATCAGTTTTTCATAGGAAAATCTTTAAAAACCTTCTGTTCTGAAACCGTAAGGCCTACACCTTTGTTATTTGGTATGTAGCATGATCTTATAGTCCTCAACAAAAGTGGTTCAAATTGTGACCCCCGGGCCTCAAATGGCCCCGCCCAAGTGCTTATCAGTTTTTTCATAGGAAAATCATTAAAAATCTTCTGTTCTCAAACTGTAAAGCCTAGACCTTTGATATTTGGCATGTAGCATGATCTTGTGATCCTCTATAAATATTGTTCAAATTATGATCCCAGGGCCAAAAATGGCCCCGCCCAAGGGCTTATCAGTTTTTCATAGGAAAATCTTTAAAAATCTTCTTCTCTGAAGCTGTAAGGCCTAGACCTTTGATATTTAATATGTAGCATGATCTTATGGTCCTCTTCAATTGTTTTTCAAATTATGACCCCCGGGCCAAAAATCGCCCGCCCAAGGGCTTATCAGTTTTCTATAGGAAAATCTTTAAAAATCTTCTGAAACTGTAAGGCCTAGACCTTTGATATTTGGTATATGTAGCATGATCTTATGGTCCTCTACAAGTATTGTTCAAATTATGACCCCCGGGCCAAAAATGCCCCGCCCAAGGGCTTATCAATTTTTCATTGGAAAATCTTTAAAAATCTACTGAAACGGTAAGGCCTAGACCATTGATATTTGGTATGACTAACATGATCTAATGGTCCTCTATAAATAAGTAGCTATGGCTTGTGGTCCTCTGCCAAGAATGTTTAACTTACGACCCTGACCACTGGGCGAAACTTGGCCCTGCCTCAGGGCTTATCAGTTTTTTATTGGAAAAATATGAAATATTACTTTTCTCTGAAACCATAAGGCATAGACCATTAATGACCCCCCCCCCCCCCCTGGAGTTATCTCAGGTGAGCGCTTCAGGGCCTCATGGCCCTCTTGTTTAGATTCATTGTTCTTTGAAATTTTTACAAGGGGGATTTTGTCCAAGCGGTTTCTCCAAAGTATTTGGATTGATAAGTACTTTAACTTATTGTGCAGGTTCCATTCATGTAGGGTTTATGAATTTTTGAAGATGTATGGGGCTTTGAATTTTTTTAATGGAAAAGTTTGTCCGCGCAGTTTCTCCAAAAGCTTTGATCTTCATGAAACTTCATAGGATTACTAAGCACCATGTCTAGTTGTGCATACCTTATTTCTGCTCCGGGTCTATCATTTTCTTCAGTTAAGGGGCTTTGAAAGTTTTACATGGAAACTTTCGTCCGCCGTTGGATTGGTGGTGAGAAAGAACATCGTTTTTGTATCAAAAACAATTCTAGTTCATGTTTTATCTATTAATCAATTTATTAAATTTAATTTATTTCATGTGTTCAGTCCATGCAAACCCACATCCATTCTACATATGCATCGTTCTTACAATTGCCAGACGATCAACCAACAAGTTATACAAGTTTTAATGTAAAAAAACAAGTTGAAAAAAACATGACCATTTCGCTTAATAAACACATAAAAGTCGGTCGTATGTTATAATACTAAACTAATTGTGTGTGTTGCATGTATGAGCAAACCACATGCCTGCATCTGGTTGGGAGAAGAGTAATTAACGATGAATCAGTATCTGGTCCATATCTACCAAATGCCATTTAGCCATAATAATGTTTTACGCTTAATGAGAGTATAATACTCACAATACCACGGTAAAGACTTGTGGTATGCAAACGTCATTGTGTCGGTGTAGACTGGTCAGTACTCGACGGTGTATTTTATTCTTCCTTTTGGTGCTAATTCTCATGAGGTATTGTAAGGATGTCAAAAAACTTTATGGAACTCTTCTACGATTTCATGTAAAATCATCGAATCGACACAAGAATATTTAGAAATTGAGTCAGTTTCCCTTAGCGTACTATGTTAAATACGTGTTACACTTACACCATGATCAATTTCCGTATTATTCGTTTTGGACAATAAGGTTTCTATATAAGTCTAGTCGCCGATATTGTTAGTGTAATTTGGACAACAGGATACAGGATACTGACACCATCATATCATATTATTATTATTATTAACATAATATTTTTTTCACTACGGCAGGTGTTACGTGCTTCTGTGGTGGCCGTAAATAAAAGGTCGCCCGTACTTCATTCTGAGTGTTCTTATATTTTCTGGTCCTACGAGATTATTAGTTTCGATGTTATTAGTTATGATCATTGAATACCAATTAAGTCGGTTCCAGTGGGTGTAAGTAGTATGACACTTTAATCGCTGATCTGAACAGACTCAAATCATCCTAATTTCCAACTTAGTGGTTTTGCATTGCCGCCTTTGCTCTCGAAGGATGTCCTACTTTCCGAATTGTACCATGTATATATATATTTGAAATTCATCTTTTATATTTTGTCATTTCAGATTGAGACAATGTCTTTCGCCGGCGAGTTAACAAGCGCAACAGTGTTTGATGAACTTGAAAAAAAGATCCCACAGGTAAACACGCTATAAGACAATAATGGCGATTCAGATATGCTTAATACTGTTTCACGTTTGATTTAGTGGATTCATACGAAGGGCTTTAATTCCTGCCATGCACCCGCATCAAACTGGATGGAGGTTATTTTGTGCGTCCGTTAACCAGTCAGTTATCAACGTGCAGTCAGTTTGTACACGTGACTGTCGTATGCGTTTGAGTCATGTACTGTTGACAAATAAGGGAATGGTTAAGACTGCCATAAGAATGTTTTTATTTATACAATAGTGAAGACGATCACCCTGATCATCGTGCAACCGTTAGCTCCGAGTCTTCACTATTTGTCTTAACGTGTTTGTCCGAATACTAAGGGTCATTAAGGTACTTGCTATTAAATATTCGGATAACATGGATGTAACTTAATAGTGGATCACGTGATAAAGACAAGTATTATTTTCTACCTTTATGTCGTATTTTGCTAAATCACTAGATATATTAGAATGAGAGAGACAGGAATTGCCTCTCGGTTTTACTGAAGTTTCATCAACATACAATCCGCCAAATAGCATTTATTAATGCAACTTTGCAAGTTTTTATGATCGGAACATATACATATGGAAATATAAATATAACCACTTTGGGTATATATATATCCAAGGTCAGTTATATATGGAGACATCCGTGATCAACCATTTGGTCATACGTGACCTATTCAGTGACGCTGTGCCCTAAACTCCTATTTAGTGACATGGACCAGCCTATGAATACTATTCAGGAAGATTATGTCTTATCATACTCTTACATAAGTTTTAGCGCCACGTCTTCCATTTTGTTTTCGACGAATTTGTTTTTTTTAACCCTGCTAATAAACTGTCGGTTAGGAATAGGTAATGGAGAGATCTGTAAATAAATTCTGATAGTAGGTGATGCTTCGAAAGCAAATGCAGCAATTCAAAAAGGGAACATTGCAGACTCGGTTTTATTGAGTCTGTTCATGAGCAGTAATTCAAAATGCACAACTACTTAAATCCCTAAGCACAGGCATAAGCAGTATTCAATTTTCAAAACAAAAACATCGTAACTAATGATCCTGAAGGATCAGAACGTATAATAACACTGAGAATGAAGTACGAGGCGACTTTTACGGCTCCCACACAAGCACTTAACACCTGCTCATGAATGTATGTGTGAGCGCTAACCTAAGTTGTGATGTTAACATTCATGTGCGATTTATTTAGTTGATGTTTTAGTTCTGTTCTGTTTTGGATGAAATACATTTAAATGCATGCATACACTATTATTACCTTTATTAATTCCAGAAAGAACTAAGCCAAATATTGAGGAATCAAATAAGCTCAGATATGAACTCGTTACCCGAGGTTTGCCAATCACTTTTTAATTTGGAGGTGACTATAGCATTTCTGAAGACTGTGGGTGGTAGAGGAGAAGACAGTCTGAACAAGTTCATGTCAGAGACGTTAAAAATGCAAATTCCGATTGGAAGTGCAAAGGTAATTTTTAAACACTTATTAATTTATTTCAGACTGAGAAATATGAAGTTTAATCTTGATAACAGTGTTACTATTGCATGTTTCGTTTTGATTAATGGATAGTTGTTTTAACATAACGGATACATTTGTAAATAAATATAACATTTATTTTATAGGCACGCCAGGCTTGCCGATTTGAGCACTCGAAATCATTGTGGCAAATGCTCATGTTGATAAAGTCAAAAATCAATGTGGATATGGAACAGCCTAAAGAGGTAATACCATTCAGTCAAGATCAAATTACCTCATACTTTGTGTATTTTAAAAGGAACAAGACAACACGTTTAACAAATACATTGAATTAGAAATAGATAACGGTTGTTTGGACTTTTGTGAACTCCGATTATGATTTGTATATTTATCAATGCTAAAACCAGAAGAGAAATCAGCATTATCAATAGTAACTTTTGTAATGGTAACACTATTGATAAGCAAGTAGCCTTTATCAAGATTAGACATGCATAACAGTATTCTTTCATCGACGTCAATATGTAAAAGTGCAAATATGAGTCATGATGGAAACACCACATACAGAACAAATAGCCACCCGAACAGCAACACAAGAAAACAAAGCAATTGTACATAACTACAAAAAAACATAAATAGCCACACAAAGACAACAAAACAAACAATAGGAGGAGATCAAAGTACACCTTGGAACGGTCAGTACCAAAGGTCACTTTTGGCTTAAACCGGTTTAGAGGCGCCCAACCTGACATTTATTCTTGCCCAACCCTAAAAGATAAGCAGTGTAAATAAACGTATTGCCCAATGTGTCCTTAAGCATATAACTGGAAATTGTCTTTTCATCAAGTGTTTACCAGAAGGATATCCATACAGCTCACATCAGCCATGTTTATGCAGACCATAGTAAATAGTGTAATTCACCTTCTCTGTACCACTTGCTATCCTTATGAGATGGTACATTATATCTCTATGAAACAAGACGTTTTGGAAGACTAGTATGTCTGTTGTTTTACAGATAAAATTAACCAAATCATGCAAACACTGTTACAAACCAATCCATAGAACACAATTATGGCGACTGCCATCAGCTAGTAGTTTTCCTTTCTCTATAATTTATGTACTTCTCAAAAAGATATTTGATTGCGTCCGTTAAAGGTCGCAATGTTCTTCTTTCTCAGAGTTGTTATATTGTCTGCTCCTTCTGGGGTCTTCATTGGACGTCGTGAAATGACTGTAAAACCCGATAAAAATCAAACCAAACCGATGTACATGTATAATTCATGCAGGAAACACCGCATACAAATCACACAACCGCCGAAACAGCACCACAAAGACAAAAAGCAAACGCACATGTATATAAAAGACACAAAGAGACACACAAAGACATGAAAGAAATAATGGGGATGGAAGTACCGCATTGGAACGGTCAGTGACAAATGTCAATGGGGGTTAAACCGGTATAGGGCGCCCAACCTCATACGTATTCCATTGCCAATCTAACAGACCAAAAGTGTAAATAAACATATCCCCTTCGACTTATCTACACAACCGCGATGATAAATACAGTGGTAAACTGCATGTAAAACATATTTATGTGAAACAACTGTATCCACCTATTATAAATGGTACGACAAAACCGAGATATTTTCAGACGTCCTGCTTTTGTTTCCGGATTTAAGATGCTGCCTTCATAGAGTACTAAACCTTTCCTGTCGGCGTACATACAAAGAGGACAGCATTATTGCCAACTGTAAAAGGGTTGACAACCAAACATGCAGTATGTTGTAGTACCTTAGGATGATATCCCTTTTCAGCGATGTTTGTACTGCATATAGTGAACAAAGTGAGAAAATGTCCAATAGGTTTACGAAGTTTGTAAATCACATCACTATAAAATACCGCGTGTTAGGAGCGCCTTAAGATTACATTTTGTACTTGCCAGTAAGTGAGAAATTTCGGTCATAAAATTCGAGAAAGCTTTTTAGTTTATGAGATGAATATATCCTTCATATATACCCTTGTGTAAGCAGCTTTTCAGTTAAATGATATTTATACTGTTAATATCAGCAACAGAAAAAAAGCTCTAGCGAAACGAATACGTCGAAATATATAAAACCCGTAGGATGGGGCATGGGGAACATCTCAATCAAGGTGAGGGAAAGTTATAATATTAAAATTAAAATAATTTCTTTTGTCATAAATTTTAGAAGAAATCATGTCACGATTGAGAAACTTTATTCAATTTGAATTATTTTGGGTAAACGGTAGGAATCAGAACATCAAAGAAAGTTGTGTGTTTTCTATGTTGAAAATATCATCCAAATATCGAGAGGTATCATTGAAGGCTTTTTTAAATCGTCTTTTGATTGTGGGTTCAAACTGAACATGAAATCTCTCTCACAACAGTACAAAAAACAATCGGCGAACAGTGGTGTTCGATTCGTACCAATAGGAATACCAATCACCTGACGGTATATAGCATTCCCATAACGTAGAAAATATGTTATCCAGAATAACGGTTAGTGATTCGCAAATGTCTGAGCATGACCATTTGGTGTAATATTTCATTGGCTCGTCAGTAAAGAAAGCTGTTCGAGCATTACAGGCCAGAAATGTGTTTTTCTCTGAAAAATAGTGTCTGGGTTAAGCTTGTAAGTTTATCTTTAATTAGATCATGATGAAGTGTTGTGTATAAAGTAGACAAATATGCTTACAGTGGATGCAAGAAACCTTTTGTTCTTTAGTTTGTTTAATACATCTGAAGAGTTCTTTATAGACCAGAAGGGATTTATTCAAGAATTTTCTTTCCACACAATAATTTTAAATGTTCTTTTATCGTAGTTTAAAATTAAAGCTAAAAATATAGACAACTGATAAGTTGTACAAGAGCTATTATTCGCAATGAAACGCGCTCTGTATGGGTTTTAATGCTCCCCAACAACGGTTTTGACGGAGCATATAGTCGCCGCTTTGTCCATCCGTCCGTCTGTCTGTCCGTCTGTCCGTTTGTCTGTCTGAACTTTGCCCGGAGCATAAAACAAAAACTGCTGTTGATATCAACATGAAACTTCATAGGTAGATTGGTATTGATGACGAGTAGTGCAGTGCACAATAAACCTCACTCTCTTTTGCAAAAAATAGGAGTTATTGCCTTTATTATGTTTCATACTTACAATTATCAAAAACTATAATTAGGTATCAACATGAAACATGAAGGTAAATTAATCTTGATAAGGAAAATCATTACTCACTTTTGCATAATTTAGGAGTTATTGCAGTTAGGGAGCGTCCATAGGTTCTATCGATTCTCTTGTTATGTAGTTTCAGTTACCAATACATAGTAGGAAGTTTACGCTGTGTAACTGTAATATCGACTCCAAGTTGTTCACACGTCTTGACATGGTCTGAAACGACGGTCTTTTTGTCAGTATTAATCGAAATGTTTGATAATAATAATGTCCTACTTCAAGACGTCGATATAATGTGACCGTCAAATAATAATGACATTGTTCGATGCCTTATCAGCAGAAACAACTATAAATCATCAGTTTCGACGGTTTCAACACTGCATGTTTTGTTATTGACCCCTTTACAGTCGGTAGCTACGCTTCCCTCTTTGCTTGCACGCTGGCAGGAAAAAGTCACTACTTTATGTGGTATACTCTTAAACCCAGAAACGGGATGAGTTTACCAGATTACCTTTTCTCTTTACCAGTCTACCAGATTACCTTTTCTCTTTCGTGCATTTAACAGCTTCCCTGCAGTTGTTCTGACTTCAAATAAGTTACTGAGTACATATTTGCCATACTTTAACAGTTGTCGTCATGCTAAACTATTGGACACATCCATTTACTTACTTTGTTCATCAAATTATTTAAATGAAAAAGTAGTAAAGTCCAGCAGGAAAAGCCACACACAAAACGCAACCATCACCAAAACATCGACAGAAAGCAATTTATATAGAAATTATACACATACACACATCCAAACATTCAGGAGAAAGTCATATACAAAACGCAATCACCACCAACACATCAATATACAGCATGTCACACACGCACAAAACCAAACACGCAAACACACGAGAAGAACATAGAACACACCAACAAATACCAGAGACAAACACATGAATAAAACACACGCACAAAGACACAAGACAAACAAAAGTAAAGGTAACAAAAAATGAAAACCGCCTTGGCACGGTCAGTAGCAAAATCACCACTAGGGGTTTAAACCAGTTTACGGACGTCCTAACCTCACACTTATCGCAAAGTCACCCTAGCTATACATTATAAATAAAGGTATCCCCGCCGGACTTCGCCACAACAGTAATTATAGTACAAAATGTAAAACATAGCATAACAGCTGTGAAAGTCCTTCAAATATGTACTCAATGACTTTGCTGAAGACAGAGCTACTGCAGGGGATCTGTTAAGGGCACGACAGGGAAAAAGTAATACATGAGTCTGGTAAGCTCATCCCATTTCTGGGTTTAAGAGTATACCATCATAGAGTACAACCCTCGGCCTGTCATCGTACAAGCAAAGAGGAAAGCGTAGCGACCGACTGTTAAAGGATCGATAACCAAACATGCAGTGCGTTGTAATTTAATCGGGTCATAATCTTTCTTCCTAAAAGTTTTAATGCGTTTACTAAACAAATTGTGATAATGGATATGACCCCGAATTTTCCTACCTTTGTAGATAACATCACCATAGAAATCTGGATGAGAAATACCTCGTTGCAGTAACGTCCGTAAATTGCAGTTGTATTTACTAATGAGGGGTAAATTTCGATAATAGAATTTTGAAAAAGCTTTCCGAATTTTATGATATTTGTAGCCTTGCTTAAGAGGTTTATGAGTTATAACTAAATTACGACTATTAAAATCTTCTAGCAAGAACAGGCTCGGGCAAAGCGAATAAGTTGAGAAATGTAAACCCCATAAGATGTAGACCGGGAAACATCTCAATCTAGAGAAGGATAATTATCAATTTTGAAATCGAAATCTTCCCTTTTATCGTATATTTTAGACGAAACTTTACATAAGGAATGGAAAGATTCAAATCTAAAAAGGAAAACTGAATGTCAGATCGGTTCGCTTTGTTTAAAGTAATTTATTTTGGGTAGATAGATTAAACCATATTTTCAAAATAAGGATTATCCAAATTCAAAATATTGTCTAAATACCTAGACGTTTTATTTAAAGCACTAACACTGTCAGATTGTGTATCAGGTTTTAAGCTAAGCATGAAATCCCTCTCATAGCAATATAAAAACAAATCTGCAACAAGAAGGACACAGTTTGTATACCAACAACTAGACGATATATGGTATCCCCATAGCGCACACATATATTATCTAAAAGAAATGTTAAAGATCTACAAACATCAAAACCAGTCTACATTGTGTAATTTTCAACTTCAGAATTCGGTAAGAATGAACGTTTAACATTACAAGCAAGGAGCATTTTATTTTGTTTATCAATATAATCATTTTATCCTTTATAAGATGGTTAGGTTGAGCAGAATAGAGTTTGAATTTTGTATGGATGTTAAAAGTACAACAACTAGAGTTAGCAATAAACCGCGCCTTATACGAATTTTATGTAGCTGAGCAATCCAGTACGTAGTGGAAAGTTTATGTTGTTTTACGTTAGGATTAGACTTTAAAGTATTGCACATGTTTACATTTTCAGTGACTATATCTTTTTCAGGGGTTTGCACTGTAATATATGTTTGTGAACAAGTTAATTCCTTCTTAAAAATCAACATAATACAATCTTCACATAATTATAACATTATTTGATGCCTTGTTAGCAGGAACAAAAACATAATAAGAATGAAAATTCGAAATTGTTTCTTCATATATCGAAATGTAATTCTATGTCGAGGTGGTAAAAGATGGTAATTAAATTTGTAAAAAGCAATACGTGTATCAATAATGTCTGGACAAAAATGCAATTATTCTCAAGTGGTTCGGAAATGACTTTGAACTAGTTATCATCATAGGGGACTACTGCGTTTATAAATCTAGCTGCTGAATCAAGCTAATGTATATTTATTGTGTACACTGCAGATATAGGATTAATGCTGATGGGTACCATTGGGACATAACGCCAAATATGTAGCAGTGGTATGTGCATAGAACAGGATGCTAGTGCAAAATATGATGACAGCTTAACATGACCACTTAAATAAAAAAAATACACGGGAACAATGTATGTTTCAATGAATTAAATAAGGGTTAAACATATGTGAATTGTGGACGACCGTATTGGAAATATATTCTAAAAGTGGGTGATCCTTCGAAAGCAAGAGAAAATGGAAAACAAGCAAGGTTTTACGCAAGCGTAAAATGACTGCCAAACGTGTCTTTAAGCAGGATAGAAGAAAAAGAGGGAGCAATAATGTTAAGTACTTTTAATTAATAGATACATTGGGAAAACATGACTGTAATGTATAAATTGATATCAGTAACGGGGGAATGTTTTAATATCCGTGTATGACACCAATAATACACATTACTTCACAGATCAATGTTATTCATTTGCTGAAACACACTGCCGTAGAAACCATTAGCACATTAAGTTATGTTCACAAGTAAATTTAATTTATGATAAATCACAAAACTTCTAGCACCATACGAAATTCACCACTAATTCCATCAAACAATTCACATATATATTGCTAAATAGGAACACAAACTTCCATACTTACAGTCTACATGAAATTATTCGAATAGGTCGAGTAAATGCCCATTAACGTTTTCACCTATATTGTCCCCAAATTAAGAACAGGTTAGTATAAGATATACATTTAAATGAATGCAAGTTCATGCACAATTGTGAGATATGCAAAACGGTCAACAAAACTGCGTGTAAAAGGTCTCAGCTAAATAACTTTATCAAAACCAAAATCCAAACAAAGGTCTTATATTTTATGTACAAAATGGTTTTTAACCAAAAGCACGTAAATTACGGGTGATAAGAAAAAATGAGAGAAAAAAATATTGGGCTTCCACAAAGGATCGAATCCACGAACTCACATTTCCTAAGCCATCGTTATAACCCTTAGAACACGCTGACCACCATGGTTGAGAATGTGAATTTTATCAGTTATACCTAATTCACTAGCATTTCACTGAAATGGAGTCATGGCAGAAAAGAAAAAAATAACCCCGACAAAAATGTGTGCCCCTGCTGGGCAAAAATATGAATAAAATAAATAAAATATATAAAATAAATAAATATATAAATAAAAACTAGTCTCACAGTAAACCATGTTATTAAAAAGATGACTTTATAAGTCGCGTTTTATTGCCAACTCTAGCTGTTGTACCACTACTAAATTATCTATACTTTTGACGTCCTGTCTTACTACGATCAAAGAACATGTTAAACGCTACTGTGATAAAATATATGAAAATTCTGGTATTAATGTTTTCTGGTCCATACAAAATTCAAATGATGTTTTAACAAAAATTGAAAATGAACAGTATAACTTTTCTTTACTGAGCTCGTATGATTTCTCTACACTCTATACTACTCTACCTCACCATCTTATAAAGGATAAACTTATTAAATTAATAGAAAAAACATTTTCCAGAGAAAACAAAATGTTCATTGCTTGTAATGTTCAACGTTCATTCTTTTCGAATTCAGAAGTTGAACATTACACAATGTGGACTTGCCTTGATGTTTGTAGATCTCTTACCTTTCTTTTAGATAATATATTTGTGCGTTATGGGGATACCATATATCGTCAAGTTGTTGGTATACCCATGGGTACAAATTGTGCCACTCTTGTTGCAGATTTGTTTTTGTATTGCTACGAGAGGGATTTTATGCTTAGCTTAAAACCTGATACACAGACCGATATTGTTAATGCTTTTAATAAAACTTCAAGGTATTTAGACGATATTTTGAATTTAGATAACCCTTATTTTGATACTATGGTTTCTTCAATCTACCCAAAAGAACTGTCTTTAAACAAAACTAATCAATCTGACATTAATGCTTCATTTTTTAGATTTGAATCTTTCAATTACAAATGATAAAGTTTCGTCCAAAGTATACGATAAAAGAGAAGATTTTAATTTTAAAATTGTTAATTATCCTTTTCTAGATGGGGATGTGCCACGTTCTACACCTTATGGGGTTTATATTTCTCAACTTATTAGGTTTGCCCGAGCCTGTTCTTTGCTTGAAGATTTTAACAGACGTAATTTACGTAATTTAGTTATAACTGATAACTTCTTAAGCAAGGTTACAGATATCACAAACTTCGGAAAACCTTTTCTAAATTTTATTATCGAAATTTACCTCTCATTGGTAAGTATAATTGCAATCTACGGACGTTACTGAGACAAGGCATTTCTCAACCAGAATTTTATGGGGATGTTATCTACAAACTCAGGAAAATTCGGGGTCATATCCATTGTCATGATTTGTTTATAAAACGCATTAAAACATTTAAAAAGAAAGGTTATGATCCTATTATATTGCAACACACTGCATGTTTGGTTATCGACCCTTTTACAGTCGGTAGCTACGCTTCCCTCTTTGCTTGCGCGATGACAGGCCGAGGGTAGTACTCTATGATGGTATACTCTTAAACTTGGATACAGGAGGAGCTTACCAGACTCATGTATTACTTTTTCCCTGTCGTGCCCTTAACGGCTTACCTGCAGGTGCTCTGACTTCAGCAAAGTCATTGAGTACATATTTGACGGATTGTCACAGTTATTATGCTATGTTTTACATGTTGTCCTGTGTTCACCGTCGTCTATGTTGTGGGTAAGTCCAGCGGGGATACCTTTATTAACAATATTTGTAAAGCTAGGGTGAATTTGAGAGAAGTGTGAGGTTAGGACGTCCGTAAACCGGTTTAAACCCCCAGTGGTGTTTTTGCTGTTGACCGTGTCAAGGCGGTACTCTCTTTGTCACCCTTCCATTTTGTTTTCCTTGCGTCTTTGTGCTTGTGGTTTGTTCATGTTGTGGAACGTTTTTGTGTGTCTTTAGGTGTTTTCAGTGTTCATTTCGTGTGTGTGCGTTTGGATGTGTGGTTGTGTGTGTGTGTCATGCTGTCTATCGGTGTTTTGGTGGTGGTTGCGTATTGCATGTGGCTTTGCCTGCTTGACTTTACTACTTTTCCTTTTATAGAAACACAGGGACGCAGTAAATCATGGTAAAAACTCAAAGTCGTATAAGATCGGGCTGCAAATTTCAGACCCGGTTTTATCGAGTCTATGCAAGTAGCGTAATGGAAATCCTTGGTATTTGCGTTCTTTGAAACAACGACATAAGCGTCAAACAATAATCGCCACAAAAGTTTCAAGCCCTTTTTACCCGACATTCAATGATAATATAATAAGCAGGTGGAAATAATGAGCTGCTTTTAATCGCTTGATGGAGCTGAAATGTCAAACATGGTGTGTACACCGTGCCCAACGATTCCATGGAATATAGATAAATTTATATTTTATTTCAGCAGAGTAGTATCATCGGCATACTTTAAATAGATGTTGTCTCAGAAGTATTTTATAACTACAAAACAACGCACACACAGGCAATGATTTCCAGTATTAAAATAAGTTGTTCCATGATAATGCTCCTAAATGTCGCTCAGTCGTAGAACACAACTACGTGAATGAAATAATGCTTATGAAAGATATAGTGACGTCATGGTTATTACTTAGATTAACACAGGAATTGTTGGTAATGGCGGAAATTAATTGTAGAATCACATCTATATCATATCATAAGCAAACAGAAAAGACCCTGATCATACAACTCCACTGTTTGCAAAACGTTCAGTATAGGAACCTTCTATTTTACTTTCACCTTGCTTTAAACATCCACATTGCTCTAAATACAAACTAATAAACATAATTTGGTGGCCGTTATAGAGAGATTTTACTGTATTACAACAAATTGTACTTGTTGTCTTCATAAAGTCTTTTCATTGACTGCTTTCTATCATTAAAATAATACATGGTTTATGTTAAGCCTTGTCATTGCAGGCCGTATTTGAAGCTGTTGGAAAACAGTACTTTTCCGAAATACCCGAAGGTTGTGCTGATGAACTGAACCATTTCTCAAAACAACTTACCCTAGAGCAGCTGGAAAAATTTGTTCAGTTTCTCCATGTGTACATTCTCTTTGTAATCGCAATCAAAGAGAACCCTGAAGATGCGGATTATACGGGTGACAGGCCGATAAAACAGTAAGTATATAAGCACATGAATGCCATTACCATGTGGACCCTACACATACCAGGAATTGGTAAACAATTTTGAAATAACCAATTACTTTCCGCTTGCACCACGTAACATATATCAATAACACAATTTTATATTAAGAATGTCACAGCTGGCTGAGAAAGTTGCTTACATTTTGCATACTAGATGACATCTTAACTTTAAATAAGATATATTTGTGACAGCAATTGCATAGACGTGTGGTGCATAACTCACATGAGAAAACTAACTTTGTAGTGTTGTCGTTTGTCATTTTGCTTTAAAAATCGAAACCAGAATGATTTACCATCCCAATGACTACACTTTGGATTCTCGGAATCGCCGATTGCGAGTATAGAAATGCATTTCCTTTTCAGTTTAGCTTTATGTATGAGTCATTTTGTGAATAATATATGTGGATATGTATAATTATATGAATTAGTACGTTTGGTTTAGTACAAGATTGTTCTGAATTAAGTATTGAAGGAGACTGTAAAATGTGCATCACGATATTATTTACTTCAGGTTGCGTGATTGGCTTCCTACGTATGTAGATGAATTTGATAACGAAGTCTTACCAAGTTATTTACTGTATGGATTGCCAGATGCGATTCTTAACGAGCACGTTGTACATGTGTGGATCGTATCATACCAGATTCTAAAGAAAAGAGAATATCAGGAAATACACCATCAATAAATTAAACTACATTTATATTTGCCAAATCAATAGTATTGTACGTGTTCCCCTTTACGATGACAGCAAATTGTTTCACAGGGATTAGCTTAGACGACTTACTGTGTTTTCTCAAAAATATGTGCGCTGGACATGCCATTCCACTAGTGTTATTTTTGGATTGTCTGCGTAAAACACGTGTTTTACAGTGGTTTGACTATATAATAAAGAGTAACACACATGTGTCAAATAACAATAGTCACAGTGATTACAATAGTATTTCATGCTAATATGCAAAGCTGCAGATTGTAAAAAATCAAATTAGTAATTAAATGTAAAGTTATCGTTAACATCACAACTTTGTTATTCATACAAAATAATGTACTTTCCAAAATTTACGCTTGGATGCTTTTATGCACAGTATACGGCTCTTTGTATTTCAGTGTATATATTTTCTATAACCACGCTTTTACTTCACCTCATATCACTAGTTTTTAATGACATATCTATAAACATTAGGTTAATCTTGCAATATATGTATCATACTGTATTTTTTACATAATCATTTGTTAACGGATTTACTGGAATATGACAGTTTACATCATGCGTTATGACAGACGTGTGGTTGTTGCTACAGTGACGTCTAAATAAGTGTACATATCCCTCGTTTGCAAACAAACAGTTATAAGATAATAATATAAACTCTCAAGTTAGATTTTCATTAAAGGCATTTCAAAGCTCCTTATATAAGTGACCCCCTATAAACACAGTATCCAGCTGTGCTCCTGCAGTGTCCATCTCTTGGAAAGGGTCTTAGAATACTACTGTGGTCATGTACTGTAATTTCATATTGTTCATATCCTTATTTAGACCTTTGTAAAGACATAAATACATGTTCATGCCATTATAGTATATGGTTATATATGGATATAGTTTCATAAGTTCGGGATAATTTGCCCCCATGAAAACAATTGATCTTTCAATAATTAGCTAGCTCTTTAACATTCATTCCCATGTATGTTATCATTGTCTACATTGTATATAATATTCTGGACGTGAACGAGGAATAGGAAATGAATGGTGATCATAAACGAGCAAATCTACAGAATTCATAAAAGATTGACATGATAAAACCTTATTTAAAATCTCCAGAATTATGTAAATAGTTTAATGTTTTAGTAACTGGTTCAACTATCATATGTTATCTAAGTACTCGGTTTTTGGACACAAATATCTCGTTCTCATATGTCAAAGTTTATATTATGTCTCACATTATAAACTATATAATTTCAGCAACATTGTTGTAAATGTAGATTTGTTTAAAGTCATAATTATGTGTCGTTAAAATAAGGACATAATTATGTGAAATCTGAAAAGAGTCTTGAACTTTATAATGTGTTTATATATACTCCATATTAACCCTTTCAACACTGAAATATAAAAGTGGAATATCCAAACAGTGTTGAACTACAGAGAATGAAAGGCTGACACTTCCGTTAGTATAACGAATAACAAATAGTGCAGACCCTGATCTTGGACTACCCTGTTTGCAAATAACAATATGTGCGTGACCCCTGTTGACAGGGCTAAGCAATACTCGTAAAACATGTTACACATTAACGACGAGACGACTATAGGTCCCGTTCAGTGGTTAAATCATGGCTGAAGGCGTGTTAAATACGGTCGTCAGTTATACCTTTTTTATACTAATCCAACCGTAGGTCGAAAGCAAAATCTAGGTAAAGTGTACTAATTAAATGTTGGAATATTGGAGAAAATATAATACATTTTCTCATTATAAAAAACATTAGATATTGTACTGGTTTTGTTGGTTGTTGTTTTACTACTTGAAATGTTTGATTTTGTGGAACTTATTAGTTATTATTTAAATAATTTTATAGTTTTTATGTTCAAGTGTAAATTCTAAGGTTGGCATTTTCATGAAAGCCATTGTTTTATGAGCTTTATTCTGAACAATGTGTGTTGAACGTAATTTTCAAATACCTTTGGCACCTTTTTGCATGTTGTAATATAAAACATATTTCTTCTAGATATTCGGAATAGTTCTAAAGTGGTTTTAATGAACACGTCACGAAAATTTCACATTTTATTCATATATTGGTTTGTACATATAATGTTGTTTGTTCTTTTAAATGTAGTATTGTATTATATGATAACTAACATTGCACTTTTCCAATGTCATGTGTCAGACAGATAATCGATGCATAGAAATATGTCGGCCAATATATGTTGTTATCAAATGTATTTTAGCATTCCTTCACCCTACCCTTTATCATTATTTCAATATAATTGGACTCAGTACAGTATATGTTTATTGTTTTATTAATGTCTGATGATGTCATTGTAGTCAACCTGATCACTACAAATGATAAAGAATGATGTAGCATAAACGTTCCGCCAATTTTACTGTTTATATTAAATTCATGGAGAAACGAAATAGGTTTTGTAAACTACGTGTCCGTATGAGATAGGAGATATGACTACTATGATTCCGGTCCTGTCATGTGTAAATATAGACATATTAAAAATATTAAAAATATACTTCTTTCAATACGAAACAGACTGCATATGAAACAAAAACAGCCGAAAGATTATCAACTATATTTTTTTCGTTTATTAATTAATGTCCATATGTAAATAGACGTAAGCATATATTTAGTCACATGTTTTTTATTACATATTGTTCAAGTGTATATTATTACAACCATTGTTATAATCGATATATTCAGTGACGTTATAAAGTTAAATTAACTATAAGATGTTAATTCACATGACGAACATTTTTATTTTATCATTTTCAAGTGTTCATTCTAATATATAAATTATTAATCCACATTTGACGATGCTTAACAAATCTCAAGCAAGGTATTAAGTGTGCTTTGTATTACATGAAAGCATTTTAGAGAGATACTATTACCCCTGGGTATATTCAGATCAGAAGGCCCCTGTAGGAGCTGTCTGATCAGTGTCTGCACACTGTGCTTAAGAATTAATATAGATGTGATTATATAGGTTATACCCTGGTCAGTCCTGTGTTAAAATAATACAGTAAGTATTCATAAATGCCATTATTCATGAAGTAATGTAAACATGCGACGTAATGATTTGATTGTTCATCGAATTATGCTGTCGTAATCTGGCTTCTGCACATTTACTTACTACATCATCTCAATATATCACACTTTTCTGCGTTCATTTTTCGGTTCATTGTCTTGTTATATTTAAGAGATAAATGGGAGAAGTTGACGAACGAATAACTTTGTGACGTTTTCATTTTCAAGTAAAACTTCTTTTTTATCACTCAAAAGGAATACAGCTGACTCATGAACAAGCATATGTATATTAAGCCCACGTTCCGTTTATACAACTTAAAATTATTTTAATCCTATGTTCAGGTTGTGCTTTTTATTGTGTATAATGCAGAACGGTTTGATAGTTCTGACAAATGCACACCTTAACCTAATGTTCATATTGCGTTTAAACTAAAAAACTGTAATGGTATGCAGCTGACAAATTAAGAACTTTAACATTTATTTTCTGAAGCTTCTTGTTAAAGTATAGCGATTTGGAAAAACGCGCTGACGAATTAACACTTGCTAATGTTCATTTTCGTGTTATTTACAAGGATGAACAACTACTATGTTCATTAGCAGGTTAAGCTTTTGCTATAGTTAAAACGACATGGAGGTACACAGCCGATGTAAGAACCGTTGTTTAATTCTCTGTTTCCGAAGAAGCGTCTAATTATATTTTTGGCCATGCTGCGAAATTCAACTGACAAATGAACTACTTAAATGTTCATTTTCCGGTTAAGCTTCTTATTATTTTTAGAACTATATGAAGGAAAACTACCGATGAAATAACAGTTGTTTAATGTTCTTTTTCCGGTGAAACATCTTATTATATTTTATAAGTTATGAACGAATTTAACTGACGAATGAACACCTTTATTTAATGTTCATTTTCCAGAAAAGTTTTTATTATATTTAAAGCGATGTTGAGGAATAAAATTGACAAATAAGTAACCTTAATGTCTTTTGACCGGTTACGAGATTTATTTAAAATTATATTGTATATGACAGCCGACGAAAGAACATTCTTTAATGTTCTTTTTCCGGTGTAACGATGTTAAATTCAACTGACAAATGAACAACATTAAAGTTCATTTTCCGGTTAGGCTTCGTGTTATATATAAAACGGTATCAAGGAATGCAGCCGATGAAAGAACAGTTGTTTAATGTTCTTTTTCCGGTGAAACGTCTTATTATATTTTATAAGTTATGAACGAATTTAACTGACGAATGAACACCTTTATTTAATGTTCATTTTCCAGAAAAGTTTTTTTCTTATTTTTAAAGCGATGTTGAGGAATAAAATTGACAAATAAATAACCTGAATGTCCTTTGACCGGTTACGAGTTCTATTTAAAATTATATTGAATAAAAAAGCCGACGAAAGAACATTCTTTAATGTTCTTTTTCCGGTGTAACGATGTTAAATTCAACTGACAAATGAACAACATTAAAGTTCATTTACCGGTTAGGCTTCGTGTTATATATAAAACGATATCAAGGAATGCAGCCGATGAAAGAACAGTTGTTTAATGTTATTTTTCCGATGGAGCATCTTATCATACTTCAGCGTTATGAAAGTATATAGGTGACGAATGAACAACTTTATTCTATGTTCATTTTCCAGTTAATCTTTTTACTATATTAAAATATAACCGATGAAAGAATGACCTGTTTAATGTTCTTTTTCCGGTAAAGCGTCTAATTAAATTTAAAGCGATTTTCAGGAATACAGCTGACGAATGAACGCATCTGGTCAATGTTCCTTTACCCTTGAAGCTTCTCATTATGCTATTGCAGTGTAGAGGAATACAGCTGACAAATAAAAATAAACGACTTTAATGTTCGTTTTACGGTAATGCTTTTCATTATATTAAAGCAAAGATTTTACGACGAAGCTTCCAACTATACAGCTTACATATCATAAGAAAGAATATAGTTGACAAATACACATCTTTAAATAAACGCTTTTTCATATCTAAAATGACATGTATTAACAAAAATGGTGTAAATAACTTCGTTTAATGTATAATTACTGACGTAGCGTATAACTAAGTTAAAAAGTAACATGGTTAAACGAATGGTAAATGAAAAAGTGACAATTATAACTTTCTTGCAGATTATGTAAATATTTTAAGTGATACACTGGAGCACTACCGACGAATGCTAAATTCTCTGTGCATATTTTAATTAGACATAAGGCAATATAAATAACAAGTGTACACATGCTTTCGCTAATTTGCTGAATAATCGTCGAATTATTAGAGGAATAGAACCGAAGTTAGATAGAAACAAATATTTTATATTTATATTCTGTTGAACATTTGTTTCAAGGGTAATTCGCCATGATGGAATATAGTCAGCGAAATAACACTGATTATTCATTTAAAAAATGAATGACGTGCTTCCGGTGTTCATGAGGTTATGCAACGCATAGCTTTACGAGGAAAGTTAGTGAAGCCCAAAGGGCTTCACGTGAATCTTTGCTCGTAAAGCTATGCGTTGCATAACCCATGAAACTCGAGAGCACGTCATTTATTTCTTATATTTATATTCCATTGTATTTCTTATATTTAAGAATTGAATGACGTGCTTCCGGTGTTCATGAGGTTATGCAACTGTCTTTTTAGAATAAGGTTAAATAAGGACATTGCAGGGCGAATGTTAATATTATATGTTGAATTTTTCGATTGTGTTTCTAATGGATATGGAGGAAGATGGCTGATAAATGAACACACTCTGCTAAGATGAGATCCTTCGAAATTAAAAACAGCAATGTCTATTTAGGTAGTTTTAGGAAGATGACTGACACATGAACAAGTTTATTTAGGTAGTGTAGATAGTTTGATGAATTTATATTTTCATAAGTAAAATGCTATCGTAGAACATAACACCTACACTTATATTCTGGTATAATTCATAGTAATTCTTTATGAAAGAACATTTGTGGCACATGAATGACTATTTTGTGATTCTTATAACGTCTTATTGTTATTATTGTATTTGTGCACTGTTTGTGAAAGAACACGTATTTTGTGTGTGCGTTTGAATGATGCCTGTTGTTATAAGACAGTTATTATTGATTAATGGTAAATAGTCATGTTTTCACAGTGCAGGATTTTATTGTTATAAACGGCATTGGTCGTCATTGATAACAGTGTAGATTTTGAGTTGTATTTGACGAGGATTGTAAATATCTTATAGTTTGATAGGACCTCAAATGTTGAATAATTTTGAATAACAGTGTCACTGTGCACATATCATTATAACCGTTCTTGGAATACAAGTGATACAAATATAGCATTTCGTCTATGTGTTTAATGTATTGTGCCGACCTTTTACTAAGTTGAGAGTGTAATGGAATCAGTGTGCTTTCAGTAATTGCATTATCATATTCCAGGCCCGAAATACTAAAACTTAACTAGTAATTGTTAGTTCTGAATATCATTGACGAATAACATAACGATTATATACAGTTTAATTTGATAGAATAACTTAAAGATCGACACTCTTTTATTTTTTATGTATTTACATCAGATGTAGATAGCTCACCTTTGTGCCGCCTGATGAAACCAACTGATACTGTTAGAATGTGTATATTGTGATCCCTGTCTTGTCTATCACATTGTAAAGGCATGTCTCTGTTATTCTGCTATTGCATCGTATTTTGCGTAACCTGCCTTTTCTTGTTATATGGTCACCATCACGTGAAACAGGCATATATTCAATGAGACTATATGAACGTACCCATACTTTTGCATTTGTATATATATATACATATATATAATCCAATTTCATATATTCATGTTTTAATAAATCAGCAATTTATTTTGTATCACAATATTGTTTTATATACAGTGGTACAAACAGACATAATGTAGTTGTTTGTTACAGAATATGATTCTAAATATGTTAATATTCCAGAAAACAACAACTTTGTATTGAATATTAACCTGCAAATTAAGAATGTGATGTCTAGAAAACCGAAACTGTTCCAGAGATTTCAAAGGCGTTATAATTCAAGCTTTAAATAAATAATATAAAACCCCGATATTTCTATGTATGAAAAGAGTTTTGAGATGTCCCGTATTGTTTTCTAAATAACAATGCCGTTGGTATTGTCCTGTTTTATTAACCTGTCAAATTTGAATATTCCTACGTCACTGAAAGGATATATTTAGCTTGGGTAAACCTGTGTTTCAAACGTTTTTCACGAGATTCACAAATAAATATACAGGTACTTGAATAAGCTAAGTAAGAAAGCTTTTATTAGCGGAAACGATCGATAGCAACCGAAGCTATATATGGCGTGTTCAGTAAGCGTGTAATTTGACAGTTTAATAAAACAGGACAATATGTGTATAAATTATAAGATTATATTTAATGAACATATTGACGTAGTAAATAGTGTACTGAAATAATATAGGCATTGTATAATGTGTTTTGCACGCTGTTATCTTAAATGTGCGTTGATAATTTTTAGAATGCTTAGTTAGATATTTATAAATATTGTTAACCTGCTGATTTTTGTATTGAATTACTACTTAGTTTGATATATATTTTGTATTTTCTATTTAGTTAACTTGTCATGGTCAATAATTAACAGCATATCAATTAATGAAGTTTCATTAACTCTTATCCTTTTGTAAAACCAATGTCCACTCAAATATGATCTTGAAAAAAAGACTTTTCTTCGATTCGCTCGAATTATTGAGAAACAACTGACCGAATGTCAAAAAGCGTTTCATCAGGAGCCAAACTTTTGTAAATGTCAATATACTTAACAGGATAAGGGTTAATATGAGAATTAAATTTTAGTAAATTTTGTTTAGTACTATTCATGTATTATAATGTAATCCGAATATGTAATATTGCATTAATGTTTCTTTTATTAGTTTTGTTCAAATAATGACAATAACGATTGAAATGAAGGAGCCTTGTGACTCGTGCAAATGCAAAACATTAACTTGTAATATAGTAAAACCTCTCTGTAACGGCCACTAAATTGTGGTAATTACTTGGTAATTGGGGCAGATGGCTGTTTAAATCAAGGTGAGAGTAAAACAGAACGCTCCTATGGGAGCGTTCTGTTTTACTTTCACTTTGCTCTAAGCAGCCACCTCATTTAACACAAAATACTTGATGTAATTTGGTGACCGTTATAGAGAGGTTTTACTGTATAACTGTCACTGTCATTTTGCAAGGAGTTTCCATGTAACATGCGCATGTTTGTTGTACATGATGTGTTTATGCTGTGCACTATGTAGTTTGATTTACATTTAATGTACGGAATTGTGTTGAATAGAACTATTGTAAATAACATAATTAGAATGATTTGTTATTGACAGTTTGATCGAAGTAATGTAAGATACGTTGTGATCATGGTATTTATTCCAAGGATTAACAAAAGAAAGACATATTGTAAAGCATATTTAACGATATCTTAAAGTATAGTACGTATTTCATTGATCCTTTCTTAGAATAAATATGGTGATACGTATAAACATCGTTACTAAGCTTTATTTAGTTTAGTTCATTTGTGATATCATTAAGGTTTAAACCATGCTGACATTTGTTTAACCCTTACCCTGTTGTAAAACAGAGGTCCGCGTATATTCGGTCTTGCCTATTTTTACTTAATATGTTCTATTATTTCTAATGATTGAGAAATGACTTACCGAATGTATATTAGATTGAATCCGAATCAAATGCCAGTATCTTAGCTCTCCGGCTGAGTTCTAGCCGTGTGCATATTTCAGTATGGTCACACTTAGCAGGATAAGGGTTAACATTTGAAAATGTAATATATGTTTCAATATTTTTATATAATCGGAATCGTTAAAACAATATCTATAAAGTGTCTTTGCTAGAGGATTTTGCTCGGGGTCATATCCATTTCCATGGTTTGTTTATTAAACGCATTGAAAATATTAAGAAGAGAGGTTATGGCTCATTATATTGCAACGCGGTGCATGTTTGATTATTGGCCCCTTTACAATCGTTAGCTACGCTTCCCTCTTTGCTTGCACGGTGACAGGCCGAGGGTAGTACTCTATGACGGTATACTCTTAAACCAAGAAATGGGATGAGTATACCAGACGCACGTATTGCCTTTTCTCTGCCGTGCCCTTAACGGCTTCCCTTCAGTTAACCTGACCTCAATAAAGTCATTGCGTACATATTTGACGGACTGTCACAGTTGTTGTCATGCTGTGGTTAACATATTGTCATGTGTTTACCGTCTCCTATGTTGTGGGGAAGTAAGGTAGGGATACCTCACAAACAGAGTTTGAGGGGGGTATACTGGAATCAGCCTGTCGGTTGGTCGGTCGTTGGACGTCGGTCGTCGGTCGTTGGTCTGTCCGCAAAATCTTGTACTTTCAACTCCTCCTTCAGTTTCAACCCGATTCCTTTGATACTTGGCATAAATGTTACTCAGGTGTAGTAGATGTGCAAGACACAAATTTCAGGTCTCTGTAACCTTGACCTTGACCTTTGGCCTTGAAATTGGTCTTGAAATTTGCAGGCAAAAGCTTGTATTTGAACTCCTCCTTCACATTCAACCTGATTCACTTAAAACTTGGCATACATATTACTCATGAGTAGTAGATGTGTACGACAAAGGTTCAGGTCTCTGTGACCTTGACCTTGACCTTTGGCCTTGAAATTGGTCTTGAAATTTGCAGGCAAAATCTTGTACTTTGAACTCCTCCTTCACAGTCAACCTGATTCATTTGATACTTGGCATAACTGTTACTCAGGAGTAGTAGATGTACAGGACACAAATTTCAGGTCTCTGTAATCTTGACCTTGACCTTTGGCCTTGAAATTTTCTTGAAATTTGCAGGCAAAATCTTGTACTTTGAACTCCTCCTTCAATTTCAAACTGATTCACTTGATACTTGGCATAAATGTTACTCGGGAGTAGTAGATATGCAATACACAGATTTCAGGTCTCTGTGACATTGACCTTGACCTTTGACCTTGAAATTGGTCTTAAAGTTGGCAGGCAAAATCTTGTACTTTGAACTCCTCCTTCACTTTCAACCTGATTCACTTGATACTTGTCATAAATGTTACTCAGGAGTAGTAGATATGCAATACACAAATTTCAAATCTCTGTGACCATGACCTTTGGCCTTGAAATTGGTCTTAAAATTGGCAGGCAAAGTCTTGTACTTTGAACTCCTCCTTCACTTTCAACCTGATTCACTTGATACTTGGCATAAATGTTACTCAGGAGTAGTAGATGTACAAGACACAAATATCAGGTCACTGTGACCTTGACCTTTGGCCTTGAAATTGGTCTTGAAATTGGCAGGCAAAATCTTGTACATTTAACTCCTCCTTCGCTTTCAACCTGATTCACTTGATACTTGGCATAAATGTTACTCAGGAGTAGTATATGTGCAAGACACAAATTTCAGGTCTATGTGACCTTGACCTTGACCTTTGTCCTTGAAATTGGTCTTGTAATTGGCAGGCAAAATCTTGTACTTTGAACTCCTCCTTCACTTTCAACCTGATTCACTTGATACTTGGCATAAATATTACTCAGGAGTAGTAGATGTGCAGACACAAATTTCAAATCTCTGTGACTTTGACCTTTGGCCTTGAAATTGATCTTAAAATTGGCAGGCAAAATATTGTTCTTTGAACTCCTCCTTCACTTTCAACCTGATTTATTTGATACTTGGCATAAATGTTACTCGGGAGTAGTATATGTGCAAGACACAAATTTCAGGTCTCTGTGACTTTGACCTTGACCTTTGTCCTTAAAATTGGTATTGAAATTGGCAGGCAAAATATTGTACTTTGAACTCCTCCTTCACTTTCAACCTGATTCACTTGATACTTGTTTTGGCTTGTAATATGTGAAGTTGGTGTCACAAACTACTCCTTCATTTTTAAACTTATTAAATTGATACTTGCCATACATACTAAACACGAATAGTACATGTGCAAGACACAATTGTCCTGTGTGTTAGTGTTAGCCATTACAGAATTTTCTCTATTTGAACTTTGGGTATTTTTGTTATTTGGTCCTGTTACATGTTCAAAACTTGGATTGGCAATCAAGGCTGCCGTGTGGGGGTATTCATCACCTTTAGTGATAGTTCTAGTTTACATTGTTTGTTAAGCAAGGATGATTTTGAGATAAGTGTGAGGTTAGGACATTCATGGTGATTTTGCCACTCATTACTCCAACGCTCGGTACTCCCTTTGTCTTCCTTGCTTTTATGGTGTTTGGTGTGTATTTGTACTTGTGAGTTTGGTCATGTTTCAGAGTTTCATCTCGTGTGCGCGTGTGTGTATGTGTGTGTGGTTGTGTGCGGTTGTGTTGGGGGTGGGGGTGGGGGATGTATGGAAGTAATGGGTGTGTGGTGTGTGTGGGTATATGTGTGTGAGTGGTTGTGTGTGTGGTTGTGTGTATGTATGTGTGTGTATTTGTTTGTGGTTGTGTGTGCGTATGTGTGTGTGTGTGGTTATGTGTGTGTGGTTTTGTTTGTCTGTACTTGCTTCCAATAGGAATTTCGGTGGTGGTTTCGGATTTTTTGTGTCTTTTCCTGCTTTGTTTTACTACCTTATCATTGATGGCTTCTTTTATATATGTTAGTTGTATACGGATGGCAATTCAAATCATTAAATGAAAAGAACGAGTTAACTATAGAAGGTGTGATATATGTTAAATATGTTGGCTTTCTAGCTTATATAAAATGTCAAATTTCAATACAACTAGCAATGTCAGTTATGCCTTCAATATATCATGCGCATATCTGTTAACAATGAATTGCTAACAACTTTGATAGACATCTAATATACAATTGTAATAGAGCAACTAACACATATAGAATGTTTGGAGATTTATAGTTTGATTAAAGTAATCTGTCATCAGTTGTACTTGTGATATATATTTCCAACATTTTTGTTGCGTGTTTTAGACGTATTGATTAGATGATGATGATCATTATCATCATCATCAACATCCTCATCCTCCTCATCATCATCAGGATAATGATGATGATGATGATGATGATGACGAATTGATAAAATGATAATGATGATGATTATAATGATGATGATAATAAAAATCATTGTGCCAACTGTCGAGAGACAGTGTGCCACATAGGGATCGCTTTTCCGTTATGTGTCTGCCTGTCTGTCTGTCTGTCTGCTAATCGGTCCATCCGTCTCTATGTCTGTCTGTATGTCTGTCTATATGTCTATATGTCTGTCTGTCACACCTACTTTATTGACCGTCATTTCTCAACTAACCACTACAGAACTTTCAAATTTTACATGTGTCTTCCTCTCACTGAGGACCATTGATGTCACTAAGGTTCGTCATTCTACATGCAATTAATTTTAGTTATTCCTTTTTGTTCTGATGTTCACACTCTAGCTGATGTACAGTGTTTATGTCACCTTAATGTCACTTGTGAGCTGGTGACACATGTGTTCCTCCGGACACTCATGTAGTATATCATTATTATTATCACCATCATCAGCATTATTGTTATATGCATTAAACTAGACAGGTTGATTCTGTACATACATTAAAAGTATTTGACTGTGTGTGGTTCGGCATAATCACTCTTTTAACACTCTTTCATACAAATAAATGATATCACACAAACATGGAGCCATATTGTTGTGGTTTCATGGTCACAAAGTCCGGATCACAAATGGTCATAAATTAGGATTACAATATGAATATAGATTAATGGCACACATTTGTATAAAAGTTTGTTTTTATAGTGTTGGCATTTTTCGAACATAGGGGAACTTAGGGGAAGACATTAAGCGGAGCATCAAGCACACGACGGTCATGATTGTGTATTTTCTGACTATAATGATGATAATAATCGTGGTGAAAACTGCATTTGTAGCACGTTTCCAAAACAACTGATCATTATACTCGTCTTGACTCGATGCATGTTTGAATCGTCTGTCCTTTGTTGGCCGCTAGAAAATATTAATACATAAAATAATATACAGCCGGCCCACTTCAGAAAAACAAATGTCAGTTTTAAGTTTTTTGTGAATGAATCTCAACTATGATATTTATTGAACTGTATAAAATGCATCTTCATCAATAAATGATTTCACGACAGCAATATTTGTCCGTCACAACGGAAACAGGCTCACCTTCTCTAAGTATATGTGCACCAGACACCTGAACTTCTCCCATGTACAGACTGTAATATACTTGGAAACATCCATTACATAAACTGGAAATCACGATGTACGTGCGAGCTTTGCTGCGTGCTCAAAACATCCCTTGCCCGGATGCTTTCTATCCGTTTTGCAAACTCCGGACTTCAAAACTGACAGTCCTCGTAGGGTAAGGACAAAGGCGAACACTCTGAACCAGCATCGCTCAACGAAATATAACTTTTGAAAAGCATATGACAGGGAAAGAAAAGTCCTGCATAACATTCGCAATTTATTAAAAGTCACCTGAAGGGATCGCAAATAGCAGACACTACAATGTACACTGTTAAGATTAATAATACATTTACCTGGTGTATGATATTTATAGTTTTGTCGTCAATAAATTCATATGCGAAGGATCGAGCCAAATGATGCATAATATTACCCAAATGGTATTCCTGGAAACTGCTACATGTGAAGCGTTCTCTTGAACATGTTAAATATTAAATGTATCTATTATACGAAAGGCATTTTCTGCTACAGGTTCAAACAATTCTATATTGTTTTGTAGCATTAAATTTTAATCATAATCATTCATCTACATGCGATGTTTCATACGTTTAACTCAGATATATCCTAATGGCATCACATGAGTCAGGGGCTTAGTTGTTATTTTAATATCGCAATACTATTCAACCACAGTAGCTATTTTGGCACATATATAGTTAAGTCAGCACTTATATTAGTACACATATAGTTGATCTTGTCCCTATATTGACAAACATATTGATAATGTAGTAGCTATATATATATGTATTAGCAGTAACTGTATTGGTATAAATATAACTAACCGAATAGCTACATTTGGTTTCCCGGTAACTGTATAAGTACAAACAGATTTTCATAGCTTTGTTTCGAAACCGGTATGACAAATTGGATATCTCATATAAGAAGGTCGGTAATCTTGCGCACGATAGGTCGGTTGTTAGCCATAGTGTGTCTCTGTGCACGAAACAATACAATGTGTTTCCATGCATAGAACGGCGTCTGAGATTTTCTTTGAACTGTTATTAGATGGAAGTCGCGATACCGCTGAAAATCTGGCAAGGCCCAAATACGAGTACAAACAAAACAATAAATATATGGCTTTGAGCTTAACAGATGTTATTCAAAACCACGCAAACAATGCAATCTTCATGTCATCTATGTATAAGTTAAAGGTTGCCAGTTCAAGAATAACATTAACTAGTTTACATCATTAAGCGACGGTATACTGTTACAGTGTGAGCCCCTTAACATACCGAGGGCTTATTATATTTTGACACGCTGTCATATTGTTACGGAAATGGGTCATTATATTTCGATAGGTTGACACTTGAACGAACTAAATGCATGAATACTCAGAAGTAATGTATCTCGTTTTGCATGATGGTGATTAAATTGGTTATGAATGAAAACGTAGTAAAGACAAGCAGGTAAAGCCACACACAAGACGCAACCAAAACATCTAATTGGTTATGCCTACATTAATCAATTATAAATAGTGGTAGTCAGTCAAATGACGATAAACTTATTTTAGGCGCCCAAAAACCGGTTTAACCCCCAGTGACTTTTGTCACTGACTGTTCCAAGGCGGTACTCCATCTTCCCCCTGTTGTATGTTTGTTTAACCTTTGTTAGTATCTTTGTGTCTTTTATATACATGTACATTTCACTGTTTATTGTGGTGCTGTTTGGGCGGGTGTATGTTTTATATTCGGTGTTTCCTGCATGACTCTTAACATGTACTTTTACGCCGTATTGCATATACGAGGGTTATTCGGAAAGTTCGCAGATTGTTGTTATAAAATTACGTGTAATCGTAATTGCATGCAAAAATTGGATCAGCATTAATTTCCAGATATGTGTTACATATCCTGTGAAACTTAGAAAGATGTACTTAAAAATATTTGTTCTACGCATATTACTTATGCATACTTAGCACACACCCGAAGCATATCAGCGTCGACGTGACGTCGCTAAAGTGTCAAACGTTATGTAATGTCGCGCTTTCTCAATATAGTCACCCAATATCCACACACTTGTTATGCCTTCTAACCCATTTCACGTATGTCTCTGCATACCAGTATTCGCTGAATGTAGATTAATAGAATCAAGCATGGGTTTTGTTAAAGTCGGGGGTTTCTATATCCGAGGTTGTTCTGTTCCAGTCGGAAACGAGCTTTAGCGAGTTTCCGATAGGAACAGACCAACCGATGGGTATAGAACCCCCGGGTTTAACAAAACCCATGCTTGATTATTTTTATCGCTGAAATACGCCCTAAAACCAATTAAATTAACGAATTTTGTGAAGTACTACTTTACATTGCGTTATACGACTTCCATATCTAATAGCAACAGACCGCAGAATAACTTTAGGCGTGACACCAAAATGACGTCATTTGTTATTACAACCACAAACGTTACGTTTTGGCGTAAATATAAATGACTGAGTGACTACAAAACAACGTCTTCGGTTAATTAAATAGGCGTTTAAAGTGTGTATATGATAAATATAATTTCATATTCGTGCTAATTACTTATATTAATTTCAATTCATAAGGGTGTTGTCTATAGAAAGGTTGGTATAATTCTGTAAGAATTCCTTCCCTTGTATTGATTTTACCCAATCGAGCGTATGAATACACTAGTCACGGGGTGTTCCAGATAAGGATTTCTAGTACGGCTATTTTTAGTAACTCGGCTTATCTAGAACGTCTGAGAAGCGAGAAACAACTTTCTAAGTCGATTTGGTAAGTTCAGCTGAATCAAATCTAATACCACGTAAGCTCGCCCTTTCAGTCCGTGTCTGTCCATAAAGAAAAATGAACATGTGTTTGCCAGCACTTTTCTGAACCCGGGCCTTCTTGGGGTGTATTTAAGGGATTTCCACACTGATGACATGGCTATGGTCTCTGGATCGAACTGATGCAACCAGAGGTCTCATCCGTAGTGATATTTCTGTCCAAACAAATCGTCACCTTCGGCATCGTAGCTGCTGAAAAACATCTGAGAGCATCGAACTCGGTTCTCCTGTTCCTTGTCCGTGAGCAACATCGGCACCCAGCGAGCCCTGACTTTAGACATGCCAAGTTCATCTGTAAATATCCCATGTACGGTAGAGCACGAAACACCAAGTTCATCCGACATATCTCTTACTGTTGTTCTTCTGTCCGCATTAACCATACATTTGACCTTGTCCTTAATGGAAACATCTACGGTGGATGGTCGGCCACTCCAAGGATCAACCTGGATCGATTCTCTTCCACTCCTAAAACGTGAGTGCCATTTATGCACGAAAACGGGACTGCACGTGTCATATTTCCTCGTTGATTTAATCATTAAAAGAGCTTCTGTTGGCGATTTATCTAGAGCAACACAAAATTTTACAACATATCGCAACTCAACGTCACTGGTCGACGTCATTTCTTTTCAGTTCGCAATTCCGCTCTCTGTAGACAAACACTGTAGTTTATGTTCAAACGCTGTAAATGTTTTGAAATGTTGAGTAACTGACATCATGGCGTCATGTTACACGGACGTATATTCAGACGGAGTTACGGGGGCCTATACACGGACGTACCTACAGACGAGACGACGGGCATTATACGCGGACGTACCTACAGACGGAGTGACGGGGGACTATACACGGACGTACCTGCAGACGGAGTGACGGGGGACTATACACGGACGTACCTACAGACGACGGGATTTTTCACGGACGTACATGCACCTTCAGCCGGGGTGACGGGGACTATACACGGACATACCTACATATGGAGGGACGGGGACTATACATGGACGTACCTATAGACTGGGTGACGGGGGACTATACACGGGCGTACCTACAGACGGACTTACGTACGGAGTGACGAGTGAACTATACACGGACGTACTTAAAGACGGAGTGACGAGGGACTATACACGGGCGTACCTACAGACGGACTTGCATACGGAGTGACGAGTGAACTATAATGGATGTACCTACGGACGGAGTGACGGGGGACTATACACGGACGTACCTACAGATGGACTTAGGCAAATTCAGATATCCCCATTGAAGTGGTAGGTGTAAAAATGATTAAAGGTAACCACCCGCTTACCTACTAATCATAATGATAATACAACACGCAAAGAGCTTAGCCCACGACAAGACACTCAGTTATTTAAGTCTCGTCGTTATAAGCTTTTTGACGGCCAGACAACATATCTACCAATTTTGTTTCCTTAGCCCGTTTCCCGTTATGTGACAATTAACATTTTCAAAGCTTGCTTGGAGCATTTTGGATAGCGGTGTGATGCTAAATTATTTGCCAAAGGTCATCACAATCAACTTATACAACCAAAGTATCAATAATAAAATACAGTAAATCCTCTCTATAACGACCTCTAAATTGTGTTAATTAGTTGGTATTTAGTGTAGGTGGCTGCTTAAAGCAAGGTGAAAGTAAAACAGAACGCTCCTATAGGAGCGTTCTGTTTTACTTTCACCTTGCTTTAAGCAGTCACATGCCCTTAATATAAACTATTTGACGTAATTTAGTGGTCGTTATGGAGAGGTTTTAGTTTACGACATGTTCTTATATTTTTATACACCTATTATCACGTAGGAAAAAAGCGCGATCTCAGCCGCGAATGTGGCACCTGTCAGCTGCTATATTGGAATGTGAAATTTGATCACAAAATGTAACTTTGACATTCACACTATCTGAGAATATGGAAAAATAGTCAAACAGGGAGAGCCACATACGAAATGACACCGCACCAAACACCATCTAACAAGAAACGGTAAAGCCACAAGACAAAACATAACAGGACGCTTATCAAGACGAAACACATTAAACATTAAGCATATTAAACAACAAAATTGACCGTAGGCTGAAAGCAGGAGTGCCGCCATGGAACGGCCAGCAGCCAAAAACAATAAAAACGTGGGGGACTTAAACCTGGTTCTCAACCTCGTCCTTATCCCACTTTCACCAAAGTCAAAATGTAACCCCCCCCCCCCCCCACCCTCCAGACAACACCGCAACATGCATAACGATGTCTGCCAAAATGAAAATGATTTGAAAATAAACGCTAGAGGTAAACAAGCGACGTCATCATGTAAATGACGTCATAATTTAAAAGTACGGGAAAACTATTTGAAACACTTCTACACCGACATTTAATAAAAGATAAATCGCAAGAAGATACAATTACTAGTGGATATTAAGCATGCACAACTGTTTTGTTTGAAAAAGAATAAACTTGACATCGTATGCATGTACTCGATGACTATTCAGGTCAGAGCAGCTGTGGAGTAGTCATTTGGGGTACGACAGAACTGGCAAAATACAAATATCTAATTTCCTCCCTCCGTAAACAGGTTTCAGAGGGAATCTTCATAGAGTATTAAGCCTTTTCCGTCGTCGCACAAGCAAAGAGGAAAGCATAATGACCAACTGTAAAGGGGTCGACCACCAAGCATGTAGTGTGCTACAATATAGAGGGGTCATATCCCTTTTTAATGAATTGTCTTATACGTTTGACAAACAAAGTATCAAAATATGTGTGTCCAATAATTTTTCGAAGTTTGTAAATGACATCACCGTAAAACTCCGGATGTGAAATACCTAACTTTAGAAAAGTACGTAAATTACAATTGTATTTGCTGATGAGTAGAATATTACGGTGGTAAAATTTTGAAAATGTTTTACGAAGTTTTTCATATCTGTAGCCCTGTTTTAGTAGTTTTTCGTGTGTTTGTTCCCCATATTTATTATTGAATAATGGTCACACAATTAAATGTGTTATTCATGGGAAAAAGCTTGACAGACGTGGTAAACATTTATACCACAACTACAACATAAATTGAAGTAACTCCCTAAGAGATGTGTCTCTATATTTCATTACTAGGGCTTCAAATACAATATAATTATAGAAATCAATCAATTTCGGCATATAGTTCAGTTTGTATTAAACCGTCAAAAATACTTCGTTTCTCATCAATGCCATCTCCAGCATGTTTTATTCATTTAACATAGTTGGTTGTTTTACCGTTGATTTTCTTTCAAGCTTACATTATTCAACAATTCAGAATCGCTGTGCGCGGGGTAACTCGGTGTCTCACATGAACCAAACTTTTTGCACAGGTGTTCCCTCTATTTACCCGTAGTCAGACTAAATAGCAATGCCGTACTAACGTAATATACTAGCGGCAGAATCAAATAGTACAGACAAACCCTGTAGACCAACCTAAGAAAGTCTAACTGTGGACCTGATAGGCAGGTGGGAGATAAGTACATTACGAAGTATATGCAGAAAGCTCCCACACGCAATTTGAATATTTCCGATTTATTGATGCACTGCTGAACACACTGGATCCTGCTGAAATTACTTGGAATTTCATCTGAATCCCGATTGTTTGCAAAATTGGACTATTTTAGATGTGTACACTAAGCACTAGTCGTGTAACTCGTCAACCTATTACATATGTGTCCACTAAGCACTGGCCGTGTAGCTCGTCAACCTATTACATATGTGTCCACTAAGCACTGGTCGTGTAACTCGATCACCTATTACATATGTGTCCACTAACCACCGGCCGTGTAGCTCGTCAACCTAATACAGATGTGTCCAGTAAGCATTGACCGTGTAGCCCGTCAACTTTATACAGATGTGTCCAGTAAGCACTGGCCTGTACCTCGTCAGACTATTATAGATGTGTCCAATAAGCACTGGCCGTGTAACTGGTCAACCTATTATATATGTGTCCATTTAGCACTAGTCGTGTAACTCGTCAACCTATTACAGATGTTTCCACTAAGCACTAGCCGTGTAACTCGTCAACCTATTATAGATGTGTCCACTAAGCACTAGTTGTGTAACTCGTCAACCTATTACATATGTGTCCACTAACCACTAGCGGTGTAACTCGTCAATCTATAATAATCTGCAGTTATCACATCAACAATATCATTAAAAACGAACAAAGGGTTTCGAAATCACTGGAGTTTGAAATCAAAAGCATGTTTCCTGACCCCGTGTTTATAAAACTTTCTGCTGGAGACTGAGTTCAAACTTAATTATGTTGGTTCAATGCTATACAACATCTGAGTCTGAGATCATTCTCAAATATCAGATAATCTCAGACTCAAAACGATATGGTTTGTTACCTCCGACCCAGATACGAAAGACTGTGATAACGCTTAATCTCTGTGATCAACACAACAATGAGAATGAATTCAGACTCCAACGCAGATGTATGATGTCTGTTCCTTTTATCATCCAGTGTGTACATGTATAAACACTGACAATGGAAAGCAGCAGTACTGAAAATAGTTCACTCTTAAAAAAGTTCTACGTACATGTAACTTAATTGCATCAGGGTCACTGCACTGTTAGAGGGGACAACTGTCTGATTACCATTACTTCTAAAATGTGCCGCCGGTCTACTTTCCTTTCATACCATGTACATGCCCTGAATTGACCAAGTACCCATTCATTGCTAGGAGGATAGCTACAGTATTCAGCCCCCTGCTTCGATAAATTCAGCTCCATTAGCAAGTACTCTAACCACTTGACCAAATCGCCTCTTAATCCCCCATCGTTTGTAAAAATGGAATTCAACCAGCTCCTCCATAAATACGCCTTTCTACGTCTCTGTAAAAGTCACCTGTTGAAACATTTGTGACAAATAGAGCATTTGCTCCTATAGGAGCAAATGCTGTATTTATCACAATGGTTTCAAACTACAAAATTCCAAAATTTTCTTTTTCTCTAGTTAATGCTCCTTTTGAGTAGATTTATTCAAAGTAGTTGGATCTAAAAATAGACTATGGAGGAATGGGATAAGTTAACACAGTATGCAATTGTTACACGTCAATAAATAAATGGCATTAATATAATTATATTGTCTTTTCGGTTCAAGTGAAATACATAGAACTGAACAGGTAGCTCAAAATAATTCCAGCAACTATTAACAACAGCACGTAGCAATTTCACCTTGCATTTAATAAAGGTGCATGTTCAACTATATCAATAGCCATTCTCAACCAAACCCTATGTTATGACCACTCTTATGAATCGTTCAAACATAGTGTTTGGTGAAGAAATAAAATAACTACTCTTGAAAATGTTTAATCTTAGCTGGGCTTTTGTAAAGTTATGAACAGTTTCCTATGGTATGAACGTTATAAATAGGATACACGATCTGCTGATGTTTTCTGCTTCCTTCGTAAAGAACGTTGTTAGTTACAATTTCTTGTGTAGATATTAGCCCACGTCTTCGGGTATCCCATATATTTATTTTCTTGTAGAGTAGTTTGCGATAGGTGACACCTGGTGTTATCGTAATTGAATCCGAAAGATCGACATGTGAAACCGGTACTTTTGAGACAGCGGGCAGCGCAGTTCATCAGAGTTTCCTTGATATAGAGCTCTTTAATAAATCCAACTATTAGATATTGGTGAGTCACAGAGAAAGTAGAACCGTATGTAGGACACCCTGAAACAGAGAAAGGCATATTATTCCAGAAACAGACAGAACAGACTCTTCTCTACTGCTACTACTCTGCAGCAACGGCGTATCTAC
This sequence comes from Azorinus chamasolen, assembly GCA_963576725.1. Lineage (NCBI taxonomy): Eukaryota > Metazoa > Mollusca > Bivalvia > Cardiida > Solecurtidae > Azorinus > Azorinus chamasolen. The sequence goes on along the minus strand of OY755240.1, from coordinate 17,628,832 downwards.
AGTACGTGGCCATATATATTTCATCAAAATGGACGACGTCATGACGTTTAGAATTTGAAACATAATTTTTGAACAAAAATAACTCAAATGTCCAAACTTCTTTCTTACCTCTGACTATCAGTACTTCGTTATATGGCCGTTAGAAATTATCACATGTCTCAATCGTCTTGGTATCGATGCATATAGGCTCTGTATATACACGGGAGTAAGGAAGTCCCAGATTTTCAGAACTTCGCGAATGAGTGTGTCTCTGTTGTGAATGTGATTTATTCTCTTCTGAAGTTTGATTTTGACAGTTCTCCATATATTTTCAATTATGTTTATGTCCGGGGACTGAGAGGGCCAATTTAGACAAGGGATGCTGTTTTCTCTCTTCCATGCCATAGCTCTTCGAGATTTATGGGCAGGGGCGTTGTCATCTTGAAAGATATAATCAGAATTGGGGAAATGTTTAGCTACTACAGGCCAGAGATTGTTATCAAGTGTTTGTATGTACTTATCTGTGTCCATAGAACCCTTAATATCAACAAGTGTTCCAACACCCTTATAGGCAATACAGCCCCAAAACATCACACTGACCACTGCCCTAGCTCTCACTCCAACACATTCCGGTCTATAAACTTCATCGGCCTTTCTCCACACAAAAACTTTTTTGTTGTTTCCCACTACCACTTGGGTTTCGTCAGAGAAAATCACCTTTTTCCAGTTTTGATTTAAAGTCCACAAAAGTTTACTTCGACACCAGTTAACCCTCTTTTTCTTATTCATCCCTGAGACGGTGAGTGTCTTACGAACTCGGCGTCTGCTGAACCCGTAGAATCTTAATCTTCTCCTGACAGTTCGGCTAGAAATCCTCGAGGGCAAAGCCTCATTAACCATGTTAGTGATCACTGTCAAAGGTTCTCGTCTATACAGTTTTACACTCCTCAACAACGTTCGGTCTCCCCGTGGCCCTGTGATTTTCTTGCGGCCACTTCGTTGTTTGTTTTCTATCGAACCGCGTATCAAAAATCGTTTTTTAAATTTACTCACGGTTCCCTGATTTATTCCCATTATTTCTCCGATCTTTCTTTGATTTACACCATCCGAAAGTAGATTTAAAACAACCATTTTTTGTTCAGGGGTCATTTCTTTTCCCTTTCTGGCCATTGTTTACAAACGCTAGGATTACGTCAGAAATGTCAGAAATGACGTCACTTCTAATGTCATACTTATAGTAAACATTCTAAAAATTAACCATGCAAATTATTATGCTAATAAATTAAAACACTTTAATGATTGAAGTCCTTAAAGTAACTGGTTCATTTTTGCGTTCAACTTGGTCGCCATTTTGATGAAATATATATGGCCACGTACTGTATATAATAAAGGGTTAAATCCAAACAGAGCACAGTAAGACCCTTCTAATGCGACCTCTTAATGAACGAACATGGCTGTGTTTATACGCTTGCGGTTGCTTAATGCAGGTCGAAAGTTATGCAGATAACTCCTATAGCATTAAGCTATCACCTGTCTTTGCCACTGTCAACTATGCCTTTTTTACTGGTCGCATTAGAGGGGTTTTACTGTATTGCGATTAATCACAGAGACAAAATACCTGTATGTACTGTTCCGCACAAAATGCATTGTCAGATAAACAGGAAAGCCCATCAGCTGTTGAAGCAAGTTTCATTTTAATATCATATGAAACGGTTTGACACTTTGGAATAATATTTGTTTAGACGCAGACATACATAATATGTTTGTTTTTTAAAAAACAAAAACAATGCAAATCACTATCTATATTGGTAGCAAAATTATTGATTTAGCTTGCACGTTAAAGGATAAATCTGTCATATTAAAAACTGACCTGTGTTATTGTTTTTGTTATCATTCGTATCAGCCAAGGAGCACAACTGATCTAAATATAAGTATATGCACACCAAATGCATGCTTTCGCGACCAATGTTGAAACTCATTATCACCGTAGCAGGATTATATAGAGTGTTCTGTGTGTACAATTTAAAACAATTCTGAGACAAGTGACGTTTTTTACAAGTCAAGTAAATTTGGAATATTAGAAACTGAAAAGGAATTTGCTCGACCAGTATATTCTGACCAAAAAATTCAGTGTATGTATTTTTGCCAAATGACCACGGATTTGGAGTTAACGAAAAGAGTTTACCCGTCCCCTCATATAAACGCATTTTCACGCATTTGCAAACAGAGTAGACCCAGATCATACGACTCATGTAGGTCTGATCAGGGTCTGTTCTGTTTGCTAATGGCATTTGTTTCTTTCCTTTCTCAAATGACTACAATGTATCACCTTCCATATTTCATTATAACTATTTTGTCCATGGATATTCTATTCTGTATTGCAATTTTGAATAAATGTAGAACGGGGAAAGGGTTGAACCACCAACTATGCAGCTCTATGAATTGCAACGTCTTATGTGAGAGGGTCATGAAAGGAGCATTATCCTATCTCACTGGCAAAATATTTTAACAATATTTCATACACTTGGATATACTCTTTTACAATATCCATGTTAATAACGCATTGGAGATTATTTCTATTTCATATCATTCAAACTTATTAAGTTTGGTTTTCAAAAGATAAAACTTAAATAAGATAAACAAAATGGTAACAATCTGTTTTATATATATATAAATATTTAAGATACAAGAAATAATGGTTGTTTTGTGTGTTTCTTATTATACTTCGACGTACTTACAGGTAGTACAATTTCTCGTGTTGGGATCGAAGGCATATCCATGTTGGCATTTACAGGCCAGGTCATAACAGATGGGATTAAATGTTGAACAGTCAGCAATTTCAAGACAGTTTTCGGACACAGCTGCTCTACAGGTGCTCTGGAAAACCAAAGATATGAGAGTTACACATACCACAGTACTTCTCCAAACTCATGTTAAACTCTTCAATTGCTGCAATTGCAATCACTGTTTAACTGATTTCCTCAAACTGACGCATTTACACACCTCTGTAGAAGAAGTTTTTGGAAACCATTGTGATAAATAGAGCATTGCTCCATAGGAGCAAATGCTCTATTTTACACAATGGTTTAAACACTACACAATTCCAATGTTTCACTTTTTCTCTAGTTAATGCTCCTTTTCGGTAAATTTATCCAAAGAGGTTGGATCTAAAATAGGCTAGGAGAGAGAATGTCTTTTATTGAGTTAAGGATATAGTTACTTTTGTATGAAATGGTATTATTTGTGAGAGACTTTTAAGAGTTCCGCTCTAAGTCTTCTGATTTGGTTCTTTGCTGATTGCAAATCACAGTGCACTCGTTCCCCGCGTTCAATTAGTTAACAAACGAACAAAACAACTCGAGTCTCTATCAAACTAATTAGCCCTGGTCTAATGATTCATGACCAGACACGAATTTGCAAACAGCTAGGATCTAGCTGACATACAGAATAACTAGACATCTTATCAAAATCAAAACTGTTCGACATCCAGCCTAGGGCTCCAGATAAAACGCGTAAATTTAAACATTATCAAGACTAGAGCCTTTGTTTCTTCACTAAACCTTATACTGGACGACAATTTAGAAGCGTCTTTTCGAGACAATTTTAAAGAGTGGAAACAGTACAGGTTCCATGCTTATAAAACGTTTTTAGTTTAGTCTAAGTTCCTTCTCAAGCTTTTGATTGGTCAGATTTGAGCCTTTATAAAGCACGGACCTAGGATTTGGTAGAGAAATAACGATTTGTATCCCAATTTGTAGCTCTGTCAGTCATTAGCTTCTCAAACCGTGTTTGAATCAGGGCTTTTTAGTTGAGTCTGAGTTTGTTCTCAAGCTTCAGACTCAACTAAAACAATTTATAAACATGGACCAAGATTTAGTCCCTGCACCAAGAAAATATATACTCTTATTTATTTAACTGACTCTTACCCTTTTCAGCTGAACATAGGTTATTGTCTGGTTGCAGCCAGTTGACATTTTCGCAAGTATCCTTGCGTTTGTCGTGCAAGATGCTGCCACTCGATCAAAGACGGCCGAATAACAGCTTGGCTGATTGCCACATATACTAGAACACTCGGACACCGATCGGACATTTTGAGATATTGTCAATAACGAACCATATGTGCTCAGACAAGTGTTCTGTATCTGATAGGAACTTATGCACTGTTCAGCCGAGATAATGTTGATCAGAACTGTGGCAAATGATACTATTATCAGCTGCATATCTGTAAATTCAACAAAAGTAAAGCAATTATTACAAAATTGTAATTATTAAATTACAATCATAGTAGTATCAAACAATAATACCCTAATTTCAAACGTTCAGACTCGTGTCTTTTACTAAGGAAAAGAGACATCCAAATGATATAAATTTGTATGAGAAATCCGTTAAGTATTTTAACACATTATTCAAAGAGTAATAATGTATATGCTCAATGCGGGTCAAAGGGAATGCAGAATATAGAGCATGACCTGTGCCGAAATTCCAGACATGTAAACGTGCAATCGTAGACAATGAAATGTTGAAATGAACTTTTCGACGGTAAAATGTCGACCGGGACCATAAAAAATTAATTGTACACTTGCATTTGCACAGATGCATTCTCGCGGTTTACATTTGTACTCATGTAAATTGTAAAAGCGAATGAGGAAAACATGGCTATGCCTTTCTTTCGACAAATATTAACTCAATGTTTGAAGTATAAAACCACGACTTGTATAAATATCGTCGAGTTTCGAGTGTTAGCAAAGTTAAGTTGCGACGGTTCGAATGTGTTTTGGTCTACTACTTTCTCGGATGGAAGGTCTACAGTTGTAAGTCTCGGTTTACAACTGTATGCAATTTTCGACTTCCATATAAGGTAAATGTTACGGAGGTCAACGATCTGAAATGACACGCCCATATGTACCAAACTGCCGCCCAAACTTTGAGCGTGTTCGGCTGACTTACTTGGGTTAAAGTTAAATTAATTAACTAGAGTAGCAAGAAAACTAACAGAGTTTTAACATATATCACGTTATAGGACCTTTTACCGTGACTCTAGTTCAACCCTGCCTCGGTGGTAGGTTGGTGGGGTCGAGCAACTGCAAGTGATTAATATACGTGTACAAAAGTAACAAAATCTCTTTAGATGTAACTACATGTATTCCGTTTTCTTACCACTATTAACCCTTCGCTTGCTATTCGCGTCAATATACTTACCAGTAAATAGTGAAGACCCGGATGAGACAGTTCCTGCAGGAGCTGTCTCATCAGGGTCTGTACTATTTACAAGTTGATTGTGCAACCAGTGCACTCCACAGCAGTGACTGCACAGCGAAATACTTGTACACAGTGTAGATATATGTAATTATGCAACAGGGCATGGGTAAAGAAGGAGAAAGGTATTTTAAAATTCAGCAGGAGAAGGGTTAATAAGTAATATGATACACCCCAACGTTCTTTATAAATAGTTTAGACCTTGTAACGCCACTTTTCACTCGTAGCGGCACCTGTAGTTTGTAGTTGCATCTTATCTCGGTTTTCTCTGTTTGTAAATGTGTGACAAAGTGTTTATATGAGCGAAAGGGTTAAGTTTTCAACATTGCAAACATCTTAAACCTTTACTTAATAAATACGACTTGCATCTTCTTTGCAAACAGAGTAGACCCAAATCTGCTCTGTTTGCTTATGAAACCGTATATACATGTAGACATAATTCTACAGATTTTGTTATGGCCAAAACTTCCTGTGTACATATGTAGTTTTAATCTAATCCTGTGTACATATGTAAAATTTAATAATATTAATCTAATAAATATTTATGATTTAATTATTTCTTACATGCATATTCATGGAGTAAAAGTTAAAAACCCTTTACTCCATGAATATTAATGTAAGCAATAATCACACCATGATTATTAATTAGACTAAAATGTTATAATAGCACATAGCTATGCCAAAATTTTCAGAATAAAACGTATCATAAGCAAACAGAGCAGACCCTGATGAGACGGCTTCTAAAGGAGCCGCCTGATCTGAGTCTACTCTGTTTGCAAAGGTTAGAAAGGCGCATTTAATTTTATGGAGTAACGGGTTAAGGAGACTAAGTCTTTGTCTTGCTAAGCTCTTGTTTGTTGGAGGTGTTTTATTATATGTTTTATTATATCTTTTCATACTGAATGAAGAGGAACTTTCAGCATCACTTTAGACCGGTATTAACCCATTACCTCTTAAACTATTTTTAGATCTTAACTCTTTGAATAAATCTACCGAAAAGGAAAATTTTAGAATTGTGTAGTTTGAAACCATTGTGATAAATAGAGCATTTGCTCCTATAGGAGCAAATGCTCTATTTATCACAATGGTTTCACAAAGTGACTTCAACAGAGTCGTCAAAAGTCGTCAATATGAGGGAATGGGTTATGCCGTGGACCTGAGATATTAGTTAGCTTATAAATCGGAAAAATTGGTTCTTGTTTGTTGGCGTTGTTTTCAAAGGTTCAAGCAGCGGATTATATTACTTGACAATATCTTCAGTATTAACGCTTCATGCCGTCGCATGCCTTTGCAAACAAAGCAGACCCAGGTCAGATGGCTCCGGATCAGGGTCTGCTCTGTTTGCTTATGACATTATAACGGATACGATAAAATCCAAACACCCTGTGTCAGGGTTTGTTCTTTTTTGCTTCTGAAATTATAACGGATTCTATAAAATCCAAACATCATGTGTTCATGTACTGTTATAATTATTCCGCTAACAAATATTTATTATGCAGATTTATTACATGAGGTTTCATGAGGTAAAGGATTACCCTTACACATATGGCAACAGAGTAGACCCAGATCAGACGGATCCTATATACGCAGTCTGGTCAGGGTCTGCTCTGTTTGATTATGAAATGATATGATCCTACAGTTTCTGCCACGACCGAAAAATGCCTGTGTCTATGTACCATTGTAAAACTTGATCTAATCAATATTCATGATGACATTATTTCTCACATAAATGCTTATGGAGTAAAGGGTTAAAGACACCGTCATGTTTGTTTACATTTCTACCTACTCCTTCCGTTTTGCTGAACAGCACGAGAGTTCGTCTATTTTTAGAGTTTGACGTTATGTCTTCAAAAATGGAAACGAGACGAGCCCGCCCATTTCACTTTGTAAAAGTCCGTAATTTCTCCTTATAAAAAATAAGGAAGTGCGAAATCATGTAGTTTTGTATTCCGGGTTTTGTAATTCGACTTTTGTCAGAGTGTATGCGTAACTTGCTATTCGCAGGGAGTGAGTCGGCAGTGTATAAAGTCCGGCCGTAACGGTACAAAGTTAACCGGGGACGTGTCTGAAACATATCTGCTGACGTAATTAATCATATTTCTAGTAGAAATTAATTCGATATCAAACTGTGAATCACATTGTCAATTTTTATATTTACAAAGTACAGTTTAACTATAGCAAAACGTAAAAGTACAAATACGAAATGACAAATGCACAGTTTGGTTTGCAAAGTTGTAAAGTTCATTTTAACATTTCATTATCTACCATTGCACGTTTACATGTCTAGATATTTGGATTAGAATATAACCTACATTTTTAGCCAATCAAACTGCCTACTGCACCTCATTAAATACAACACTTAATCATTAAGAAGTTTGGTTCTTTCGAACTCGCGTGACGTTACTATTGGCGCGCATATCATGTAGGCACGCGAAGTTTATTCACTAGAACCATGGAAACGATTTATGCTGGACCAATCAAAATATAGGTTATATTCTAAGTAAGTTAGAACATATTAAGGGAAAGCTTAGTGGCTAAGAAGGGGCTCACTCGCTTTGTTCGCTCCTCCGCTTCTTAACCACTAAGATTTCATTTAACCCTTCGCTTGCTATTCATGTCAATATACGTACCTATAAATAGTGAAGACCGAGATGAGACAGCTCCTGCAGGAGCTGTCTCATCAGGGTCTGCACTATTTGCAAGTTGATTGTGCAACCAGTACACTCCACAGCAGTGATTGCACAGCGAACTACTTGTATACAGTGGAGATATATGTAATTATACAACAGGACATGGGTAAAGAAGGAGAAATGTATAAGTTCTATCTACAAACAAGGTTTTACGCAAGCGTAAAATGGCTGCGTAACATGTATTTAAGCAGGATAGAAGAAAAAGAGGGAGCAATATTGGGAAAACATGACTGTTATGTATGAATTAATACATGTAGAAGAAACGGGGGAATGTTTTAATGAGCCATGATGCATCATAACTGTGTTTGACACCAATAATACACATTTCGTCACAGATCAATGTTATTCATTTGCTGAAACACACTGACCTAGAAACCATTGTCACATTAAGTGATGTTCACAAGGCATATAAACTCCCATACTTACAGTCTACATGAAATTATTCCGATAGGTCGACTCAATGCCCATTAACTTTTTCATTTATTTTGTCCCCAAATTAAGAACAGGTTAGTATAAGATACATTTAAGTTGAAGCAAATTCAAATTCACAATGGTGAAATATGCAAAACGGTCAACAAAACCACGAGTAAAAGGTTTCAGCTAAATAACTTTAACAAAGCCAAAATGCAAACAAAGGTCTTATATTTTAATGTACAAAATGATTTTAAACCAAAAGCATGTATACTAAGGGTGCTAAGAAAATATGAGAGAAAAAAATATTTTATCTTCCACCGAGTATCGAACCCACGACCTCACGTTTCCTAGTCCTTCGTTATAACCCTTAGACCTCGCTGACAGCTATGCTTGGGGATGTGATTTTAATCAATTATACCTAATTCACTAGTAATTTCACTGAAACTATCCCGACCAAAATATGCTGATAAAAATATATGAATGAAAATAAATAAAATAAATGAATATATATAAATAAAAACTTGTCTCACAGTAAACCATATTTATTAAAAAGATTGGCATTTATAGAAACACAGGACCGCAGAAACGCATGGGCAAAATTCAAAGCCGTATAATGTTGGGCTGCTTTCGCAGCCCAATAACACAGATCAGTCTCCATATGCCTTAAGCTGTCATAGGATCTTTCTGTAATTATTTCACCTGCATTAGCAACCGCCTGATTTTGAAGATTCCTACATTAAATAGGATGAATGGCTGCTTAGCACAGGTTCTGTAAATACATAAGCAAACAGAACAAACAGAATGAGCTTGATCTGGGTCTACTGTGTTTGCAAATGCGTTAAATTGTTAATATAAACCTTAGAATGTTGGAAACTGTTGTAATTATGTTTACTCTGTAGGGTTCATCTAATCTAGGTCTGCACCGTTTGCTATTTAACCGTTTCGCTGACAATGCCGGATCTGTGATTACCTATGCAAACAGTTTGGATCCAGATGAGACGCCGAGTAACTCGGCGTCTCATCAGGATCAAAACTGTTTGTTACTGTTACTATGTTTTTAAAACAAAAATGAAGACAATTAAAGAATGAAAATTTGTAGCAGACGACATAGTTTGGCAGCGAAAGGGACAAACTCTTCTCGCATATTATATATATCTTTTAATACTGAATGAAGAGGAACTTTCAGCATCACTTTAGACCTGTATTAACCCATTACATCATAGACTATTTTTAGACATAACCTTTTAGAATAAATCTACCGAAAAGGAGCATTAACTAGAGAAAAGGAAAATTTTAGAATTTTGTAGTTTGAAACCATTGTCATAAATAGAGCATTTGCTCCTATAGGAGCAAATGCTCTATTTATCACAAAGGGTTTACAAAGTGACTTCAACAGAGTCGTCAAAAGTCGTCAATATGAGGGACAGGGGGGTTAAGCCGTGGACTTGAGATATTACATGCAGTTAGCTCATAAATCGGATAAATTGGTCAGATTATAATTTCGGATAACTCGAACTAATTTGTATAGTCCCTTAAGGTTCGACATATCGAAGTTCAACTGTATTTTCTCAACAAAAATGAAGAAAATTACAAAATGAAAACTGCAACAAAGTTTGCAACAAACTTTGCCGACGACAAAGAACAACGACGGAGTTAAAACAGACTAATACTCCTACGTAAAACAATTACTCACTTTATTCTTCATTACATACACACATCTATCAACGATTATCACACTCAATTATACATGTACACATATTGTCCTAAGTACACGGACAGAGAAACTAAAGCAAATTGTGCAGACCCAAATCACATTGCTCATGAAAAAGCAATTCGTTCAGGGCTTACATTAGTTGCCTATTTTAACACCTTCATTCCTATTGGAAGAGGTCCAGATAAGATGCATGAGTGAGCATGTGTTCAAAAAATAACTTCTGTTTTCTCCACCAAATCATATTTTGTTTCTACTCTGTAGCATCACTATTCTAAAGAGTGGTCACAACATGGGATTTTGTAAAAAAGGACGATCTTAGCCCTTCGCATGCTGAATTTTAAAATACAGTGCTCCTTCTTTACCCATGCCCTGTTGTATAATTACATATATCTTCACTGTGTACAAGTATTTCGCTGTGCAATCACTGCTGTGGTGTGCACTGGTTGCACATTCAACTTGTAAATAGTGCAGACCCTGATGAGACAGTTCCTGCAGGAGCTGTCTCATCTGGGTCTTCACTAGTTACTGGTAGGTATATTGGCGTGAATAGCAAGCGAAGTGTTAATATCTGAGTACTCACCTTTATGTGTTGCTCTGTAATTGTAGAGATTCAGTCTTGTTACATATTATCACTGTCCCGCTGTTTGTTGTTTGTTTCTGGAGTGAGATTGTTAAGTTATAAAAACAGTGCCCTATATTTAGAGATGGAGGATTGAACTTTTCGAGTAACATTCCATCTACGTGTCCATCGTTGAAGTATTACATTACATATTGAAGTTACTTCCAAATCTACTAATGTTTGATATACTTAGGCGATTGAAATGCGCACAAAACTAAATCAGCCGTCTTGGATGAAATATTTCAACATTTTTCTGGCAATATTTGATTATTAATGAACACTTTTTACCAAAGAGATAGAACTAATGCCTAGATTAATATTAATCAGACAAATTTGCAAATGACACGTACACGCAGACACTGTGGCACATGGCGGAACCTGGTCTGTAGTAGCCTACTCCATAAGAAATCATGATCAGAAATCCCCTACCAGACCTGTCTCGTCTGGGTCTATTATGTTTGAATATCAAGAAACTGTCAGACAAAAAACAAACATCTAAACTGGACGTTAAGATCAGGACCAGTGCCGGTGTTTTAGACAAGTGGCAGCTTAAAGCAGATTGGAAGTCATACAGAGAGGTCCTAACAGAACTGTCTACACGATTGTCACTAAACAGTCACTTGTTTAACTCTTTGCACGCTAAGTGATTTTTCGTCTGCAACAATTGTCGTATGCTTCAACTCTTAAAATAACATGTCTGCCATTTATTTGCAAACCTATAGCCAAGATGACAAACAGTTTGGATCCTGATCAGACGTCGCATTATGTGGCGTCTCATCTGGATCCAAACTGTTTGCACAGATAATCACAGTTTTGCCGCTAGCGTGCAAAGGGTAAATAAGACCTAAACTCTTCTTGAAATTCTAGTTTAGAGGTATTTTAACCTGTAGCCTGTTATGGGCGGATGATTGAAAATCTAAGCAAACAGTTTGGATCCAGATGAGACGCCAAGTAACTGGGCGTCTGATCTAGATCCAAGCTGTTTGACATGACATCCTGGTTGCAGTTTTATAGACACATTGGTTATAGCTTGCATTTTGAAAATGTAGTAGGTAAAACAATTTGCTAAACAGACGTATAAGGCAATATTTGACATTACTGGTCACACTTTTCCCGTTTTGCTGGAACATTGGATATAATACATGAAACCACTCTCAACAGAAATGTAGTGAAGAAGAAATAAGACCTTTAATGCAGATGGCTACTTACCAATTCAGGTCTATTATAATGTCATATGCAACCAGAGCAGACTCTGGTTAGACGGCTCATATAGAACCGCCTGATCTGGGTCTGCCCTTTTTGCAATACATAGAAAGGCGCATTTATGGAGTATTGGGTGAATACGTGACCACAGTCTTGCAAGAATCTCCGAAGGTAGATTTCTAAATGATTTCCATTCTATATAAAATTGCCACTTGTCTTACAGACCGGTAATGCTACATGTACTTATGTAGACGTCCAGTTCAGAGGGGTTTTACTGTTTCGACAAATAGTTTCGATGCCTTTGATACGTTTGAAAATAGACGTCCCAAGGGACCCGAACTGATCAACACGTCGACTGTGTTAATGCAAAAAACGACAGAAAGATTGCACTGTATTATTTTGGTTTATTAGTTGTTTTTTTCTTTTCTGAAAGGCCTTCAGTTGTCTTGCGGTAGGTCGTTTAGTCTACCGGGTGTTCGTATTGTACAGGAAACAGTACAATGCGTTCCGTGCACGGGGAGTCTGTGGGGCCTTCATCAACAAGTAATTAGCTAGACGCCCCACTATGGAAGGAATAATGACATCATGTACATCATTTAGAACGTTCTATTATTGCAGATGAAAATAGGACGTTTTGGTCAATATAGAAACTGAAGAATCAGATCTATATGATTAAATAGACGTACAGTAAAACCTCTTAGCGACCACTTAATTGTGTAAATTAGTTGGTATTTTGGGCAGGTGGTTGCATAAAGCAATGTTAAAGTTAAACAGAACGCTCCCATAGGAGCGTTCTGTTTTACTTTCACCTTGCTTTAAGCATCCACCTGCCTTTTTACACAAAATACTTGATGTAATTTAGTGGTCGTTATAGAGAGATTTTTACGGTACCAAACAGAGCAGACCCTGGTCAAACAGCGGCTGCCCTGACCGTTTGATCTTGGTCGACTATGTTTACAGATATATAAAAAGGGAATTATAATAGGAACAGACTGCATGTGTCACAAGAAATGAAACCACAATACAAAATGTCCTAAGCGGCCATTCATTTATAGAACATCGGTATTCCAACAATCATGCGGTTGCAAAATACGGGTCAAAGGTTATGCAGGACGCTGTTATATTAATTTTCCGCATTACTTTCCACCTGCATTAAGCTACCACCTGCCGTGCAGGCACTTTAGTAAACATCATTTTGGTGTTCGCTTAAGAAAGCTCCTACTGTGAAAATTAAATCTTTATGTTTTGTCCTGAGTCAGTGCTTATCACGGCGTTACGTTCTAATGCATACTGCAATAGTTGTTATAAAGTAAAACCCCTCTAATGCGACCACCAAAAAGGGATATAATTCTTGGTGCCAGGGGCAGGTGGTAGTTTAATGAAGGACGAAGGTTATACAGAAAGCTCATCTAGAAGCTTTTTTGCATAACTTTCGTCCTGCATTAAGCAACCACCTGCTTATAAAGACAACACAATGTTTATTCATTAAGTGGTATATATATATAGAGAAGGAGAGAGAAAGAGTAGAGAAATAGAAAGGAGATAGCAGGATGAAAGTAAATCAGAACGCTCCTATAGCAGCGTTCTGTTTTACTTTCACCCTGCTTTATTCATCCACCTGCACTAAATACCAACTAATTAACACAATTTAGTGGCCGTTATAGAGACGTTGTACTGTATATTTATCTGTGAACTTAAAAAGAAATGCATAGCTTAGAAAAAAATTGTATGACTCCAACTTCTATTATTCGAACTAATTTGTAAGGTCCCTTGACGTTCGAGATATCGAAGTCCAACTGTTTGTGTAATCATTCATTCTTGGACACACATGCATCGCCATTTGCAAAATGTGTAGACCCAAATCTGAGTGTCTCTAGAGGAGCACTCTGAGCAGTGTCTGTACTGGTTGCCATTTAAAATCTGCTAGCAGATTTTAAACCTGGGACATTTTCGTTAAACACTGGTGGGCTTTTCCACCCTGAAAATTGGGGATAGGGGCACTCGTCTTTTGCCTCAGATAATTGGATAATACAGACCCCTGAACGTACAGGCAGACATACGAGGATTATTACCAAGGGCAAACTGCATATATAAAGCTTTTACTAATATAATTTGTTTTATTCAATATTTCTAATATATGTATGTAATAAACATTCAAACATCAACAAATAAATATACCATAAAAACTCGATATATCGGCCTTTCAGGAATGATAAAAAATACTTCGAGATAAAGGGGATTTCGAATCAGCGTATAACGAACTTGGCAGTTCGATGTGACAGCTTAACCCATTCCTCATAGTCTATTTTTAGACACAATCTCTTTGAATAAATCTACCGAAAAGGAGCATTAACTAGAAAATAGGAAAAATTTAAATTTGTGTAGTTTGAAACCATTGTCATAAATAGAGCATTTGCTCCTACATGTATAGGAGCAAATGCTCTATTTACATGTATCACAATGGTTTAACAAAGTGACTTTTACAGAATCGTCAAAAGTCGACAATATCAGGGAATGTGTTAATACAGGTCGATAGTATATGTAATACTGAAAACTGAGTTAGGAGAGTTCAATATTACTTTCTTTCGACAGCATCAAGCTGACGCATGATTATCTGTTTAGATATATGCCGTGATGGAAAGGGTTGAACTTTTATCATTTATTGTAACTGCCATTTAATTGCTATTTCGAAGTTCGAGCTATGAGAGTACGATATATTAAGATTACAGTGTAATTGATAGAAATAAACGTATAGATACATGTAACATCATCATCTTTCGTAAATATCGTAAACTAGGTAAGTTCGGACAATATCACTCGGTGAATGTATCACTGAATATATGTATCACTGAAAACATGTAACACTAATTTGAAGCACTACTGAATAGATGCATCACTAAATGAATATATTACTGAATAGACGTATCACTGGATATACTGATCTGTCTCTGAATACACGTATCAATGAATAGATGTATCAATGAATAGATACACCGTCCAATAGGTGTATCACTGAATAGACATATCAATGAATAGATGTAACAATGAATAGATACAACACTCAATAGATGTATCACTGAATAGATACACCACTGAATAGATGCATCACTGAATGAATATATTACTGAATAGATGTATCACCGGATATACTGATCTATCACCGAATACCTGTATCAATAAATAGTTGTATCAATGAATAAATACACCACACAACAGATGTTTCACTGAATAGACATATCAATGAATAGATGTGACAATGAGTAGATACAACACCCAATAGATGTATCACTGAATAGACATATGAATACATACTACACTCACTAGATGTATCGCTAGATAGAGGCATAACTGAAAAAGATATATGCATCACTGTATTACTTGGAAGATGTATCACTGAAGAGATATATCACTGAGTATATGTTTCAATGGATAGATACACTGCTCAATAGATGTATAACTGAATAGATGCGTCACTGAATAGTTGTATCCCTGAATAGATGTACCACTGAAAAGTTGTATCAATGAATAGATACAGCACCCAATAGATGTATCATTGGATAAGTGTATTACTGGGTAGATGTAGCTATGAAGATGTATCGTTGAATTATATGTATCACTGATCAGTTGCATCACTGATCAGATGTATCACTGATCAAATGTTTCATTGAAAAGATGTATCACTGAATAAATGAAATTATATGTAGATGTATTATTGATCAGCTGGACTCAAATACTCATAAGGCTCCTAAGAAGAAACTGGAGAAAATCTTGAATATTCTTTAACCCTTTCGCTGCCAAACTCTGTCGTCTGCTAACTTTGTCGTCTGCTACAAATTTTCATTCTTTTGATTTTTCATTTTTGTTTCCAAAACATAGTCACATTAACAAACAGTGTGGATCCTGATGAGACGCCGAGTTACTCGGCGTCTCATCTGGATCCAAACTGTTTGCATAGGTAATCACAGATCCGGCATTGGCAGCGAAAGGGTTAATCTTATAAAACCAATACAAGTAAAGCTGTATATAAATTATATACTTAAAAAATATCCTAGAAGTCATTGTAAAAAGTTTTACTAAATAGTTTTGTTATAAGTGTAGACAGAAAATGTCTCCTTAAGTTGTCCCAAAGTTAAACTATTCCTAAGGAGCTTCTTGAATATGAGCCCTGATGTATGACTAATTAGATGTATTACTGATAAGATGTATTACTGGCCGAATGTATCACTGATCGGACGTATCACTGAATATATGAATCACTGGGTATATTTATCACAGGATAGATGTATCACTGAGCATATGTATCACAAAATAGATGTATCATCAGCTATATCATTGAACAGATGTATTTCTGGGTAGTTGTAGCACGTGATAGGTGTTTCATTGACCAGATGTATCACTAGATATATGTATCACTCATCAGATATATCACTGACAGATGCACATGTATCACACATCTACGAAAGGCCGGTGGTGACATTTCCACTTCAATATTTCCCACAGTAGAATTCATGATTTCACGATTTCACAATTTCATGATTTCACGATTTCATGATTTTACTTCAACATTTCACGATTTCACAATTTCTCGATTTCACGACTTCACAATTTCTCGATTTCACAATTTCAACCTCGTATAAAATATTGTAGTCACGTGACACGCTTGACGTCATTAAGGCAACAGAATGGCTCTCACCAGTGAAATCAGGATGGCGATTTGAGATCCATAAATACACCTTTCTACGTCTTTGCAAACAGGATGGCGATTGTTGATCCATAAATACATCTTTCTACGCCTTTGCAAACAGAGCAGACCCAGATCAGACGACTCCTATAGGATTTAATCTTATTTAAAATCCATGATGTCATTATTTCTTACAGTTTATTATTAATTAAATTCTCCTCCAATACAGTGTCATACAAACATAAGACAATGATTTAACATAATAAACACATGATTGGCAATTCTCATGCATGAATATTCATGCAGGAAAGGGTTAAACAATATTGATGGTGGACCATGAGCACACGTTACAAAATATGAAGGCCCTCGGCCCTACAGTTCTGGAAGGGAAGATTGTCATAGTTATCCGCCGTTTCTTTCATCGTGGCTTTTACTTCAACATGTGCGTTTTGATGACGTCATAACAATTCAAATGGACAAATTGAAGTCATGAAATCGTGAAATTGTGAAATCGTGAAATTATGAAATCGTAGAATTTTGAAGTGAAATCGTGAAATCGTGAAATTGTGAAATCGTGAAATCGTGAAATCGTGAAATCGTGAAATTGTGAAATTGTGAAATTTTGAAGTGAAATCGTAATATTGTGAAATCGTGAAATTGTGAAATCGTGAAATTTTGAAGTGAAATCGTGAAATTGTGAAATCGTGAAGTCGAGAAATTTTGATG
Organism: Azorinus chamasolen; assembly: GCA_963576725.1. Classification (NCBI taxonomy): domain Eukaryota; kingdom Metazoa; phylum Mollusca; class Bivalvia; order Cardiida; family Solecurtidae; genus Azorinus; species Azorinus chamasolen. The sequence goes on along the minus strand of OY755240.1, from coordinate 17,611,550 downwards.
TGAAATCGTGAAATTATGAAATTATGAAATTTTGAAGTGAAATCGTGAAATCGTGAAATTGTGAAATCGTGAAATTTTGAAGTGAAATCGTGAAATCGTGAAATCGTGAAATTGTGAAATCGTGAAATCATGAATTGCTTTGTGTGAAATATTGAAATGGAAATGTCACCGCCGGTCTTTGATACACATCAGATATATCACTGACAGATGTATCACACATCAGATATATCACTGACAGATGTATCACATATCAGATAGATCACTGACAGATGTATCACATATCAGATAGATCACTGACAGATGTATCACACATCAGATATATCACTGACAGATGTATCACATATCAGATAGATCACTGACAGATGTATCACATATCAGATAGATCACTGACAGATGTATCACACATCAGATATATCACTGACAGATGTATCACACATCAGATAGATCACTGGCAGATGTATCACATATCGGATATATCGTTTGCAAAGGCATTAAATATAGTTAATTATTTTAGTATTAGAATGAACTATTGTTAGATTTATTACCATTTTCCAAACAAACAGAGTAGACACAGATCAGACGGCTCCTGCAGGAGCCGTCTGATCTGGGTCTACTCTGTTTGCAAAGGATTTTTAAAAAAAAAGTTGAAAGGGTTCAGGGAAACGACCAAACTACCGCCTGCATATACGCTATCCAGACGTAGACATCTCGTTGTGTTCATTATATCGAGGTTTGACTGTATCGTTTCCTTACGTGCAGACAAATGTCGTCGTTATGACAAAATCGTCATTTACCTCCGTTGTTGTGGTCATATTTTCGTCAAATTTCGTTTTTTTTGTAAAATATCGTTGTTCAAATGCGTCGTTGTGACAAATTGTGTCGTTCATATTCGTTGTAACCAATTATGTCGTTAATTTCCGTTGTTGTAACCGGTTTCGTCATTCAATTTTGTTGTTGGTACATGTACCAATTCCGTCGTTGTCAATTAACATTTAAACGAGCAGAGCAAAATAGTCTTAACAGTAAATATCGTTTAAAAACTAGTTTTCTTCCATTTGCATTGATATTTGATGTTATAAAACAGTTCTAATCCTGAAAAGACCGTACATTTCTTCCCATCTCCTTTTCTTCCGGGCTATATTTTCAATGAATGGGGTCAATGAGTGGAGAGGAACATGATAGATCTAGATTTGGCCTCCTCGAAGGTATATAGCGGTTTGTAATTGAGCAATGTCTGTGCTTTTTCGTAGCTAAACATATGAACACGGGTCATCATCTGGAAGGGGGAGGGGCTAACGTTGACATTGAGGCGGAGCACTGGTGAGATTAGACTCAGTATAGCATAGACTATGTACAAACTCAGGATAACCAACCAACAGGGAATGGCCGGAAACGGTTTGAATCCGATCGCTCTGAAGAAAATGTCGTGAAAATCAAACATGTTTTTCTGCGGCGTTTCGTCCCCGACGAAAAAGGCGTGGCCTCCAACTCGTTTTGCTTGTGTTGGGTCTTTGTTTAATACGTTTTCTGCACATACAAAACACCATGCTACGTTACCCACATACACGTGCATCACCTTGCCGTTTTTACAGCCAAACCGGAAGTATCTGCCAAAGCGTCTAGCGACCCTGAGAGCCCGTCCAAGGTACGCGTAGTCCTGTTCGCCGTACATAACGGCCGGACGTATAGACAACGTAGTGAGACTTGAATCTAAAACGAGACCAAAAACATTTCAATTGCCCCTTTGAATGTTGGAAACGAGTGTACTTATATATAACCGTGTAGTCCCAGATCAGATGGATCCTAGAAGAGTCCTATGGTCAGGGTCTGCATTGTACTCTCATACTATATTGACAATGCCACTTTGAAACTTCAAAGTGTCATTCTCCCGGTAATGCAACTTGTCTACATATATATTTGCATATGTCTTAGAATTATTCGGAGGGATGATTAAGAATAATTGTTGCGGCAAATACTGGACTTTAACCCATTCCCTCATATTGACAACTTTTGACGACTCTGTAAAAGTCACTTTGTGAAACCATTGTGATAAATAGAGCATTTGCTCCTATAGGAGCAAATGCTCTATTTATCACAATGGTTTCAAACTACAAAATTCTAAATATGTCCTTTTCTTTTGTTAATGCTCCTTTTCGGTAGATTCATTCAAAGCGGTTGTATCTAAAAATAGCATATGAGGTAATGGGTTAAACCCTTAACATTCTTAGACTTCCAATGTATTTGTCATTGTTAAAAATGACCACAGACCTTAACTTTGAACCCAGCTTTCTTAGAAGATGGAGAAATAGTAGCTGGAAACCACGCAAACGTGTTTGAGAACATTATTTAGTTTTACATCGGAATATATATGTCGTTGAACTAAAGCTGTGACCTCCAGATTAAATAAAGCAAAAGCATTGGAATCAAAACCAAACCAAACATACTTTTATCTCAGATCCCAGGCTGAATAGTCGTCCGAAATATTTTACTATACTCTTTTATATTTATTTTTACATTTAGCATTTAACACATTCCCTCCTAAACTATTTTGGATCCAATCTCTTCGAATAATCTACAGAAAAGGAGCATTTACTAGAGGAAAGGAAAATCATAATTTTAAAAACTAACACTGTAGTTCTGAAACCATTGTGACAAATATAGCATTTGTTCCTATGTAGTTTCTTACATCTTATTCCGCTGTGGAAAAAGAATGTCAGCCTAAATTTGGATCTAATTCAATTTGTGACATCTGGCTCCGATGTTACAAAATATGTTATCAATCAGATACTTCAGTATACATGTAATAGCATTGGACCCTATTCATTCGATGCAGCTGTTTAGGAATACTTGACATGGTGTCGAGTTACTCGACATCTCATCAGATCATGACCTTTATCCAAATGCTACTAAGGTCGAGGATATCCAGGACAAGAGCTAATGGAAAGGTACATAACTCTAACTAAATTAAGAGAGAACACAATGGTTAACTTATTCCCTACTAGACTATATTTAGACACAACCTCTTCCAATAAATCTACCGAAAAGCAGCATTAACTATAGAAAAGGAGAATTTTTAGAATTGTGCAGTTTTGAAATGAATGTGATAAATAGAGCGTTTGCTCTTATATAGTAAATGCTCTATTTATCACAATGGTTTCAAATGTGACTTTTACAGAGGCGCCAAAATGCATCACTAGGATGGAATGTGTTACGTACCATTTGCAGAAAGAGTAGTTTGCTCGGCCTTTGATTTTGTGGCACCGTAGGGTTCGAACAATGTCTTCCCCGGAAGTGGAATTTTCTCTGTTCCGTTGTAGATGTTGTCTTTGCCGATCACTACGTCCATGGTGCTGCAGTAGATCAGGCGCTTAACACCAGTCTGTTTACAAACGTCTACGATATTCTGAGTACCTAAAATATGTGATTAAAACATGCTGTTTTATGCAGAAATACGCCTTTTTTCTTTGTTAAGAGGACCGCGATTGATAGGCCCAAATCCCTGATTCAGAACTCCAACCATTACGTCCCCTATGTGAAACCAGCCAGTAAATACACCCTATAATTCAAAACAGGAAGTCTTTACGCACCCCTCCCCGCAACCCGCCGATCCTGGGTGAATGTGGCCAGCCGTTGCCAACACGAATAAACACGGTCAGTGACCAATACGATTCTGAATTAAAAGGACAAATCAGAGTCAAACCGACCCTCTGCCAATACGACCCTAAATAAAACGGCCAGCAGCATGAACCAATATCCTCCCAGAGCCAAAATGACATGTGTCCAATACGACCCCTGAATCAAAACGGTCAGTTACGTGAACCAATATCCTAAAAGAGGCAATACGGCCGGTGTTCAATACGGCCCGTGCATCAAAACGGCTTGCTAACATTATTGTGCTTGAGATAAAACTCACTATCAATACATTAATTTTACTTCATGTGAGTCAAAACGGATTGCTACACATGTACCAATGCGTTCCTTGAGTTAACACGATCATGTATAAAACGGTCCCTGGGTGAAAAACGATCCTCTAATAATACGGTCAACGAGTACAACGGCCCACTTCTAAACGGTCAAGGCGGCCTGCTACCAAGACATATACGGGGCAAAAAGGGACCGCTACCCAAATAATCACTGATTCAAAATGGTCCGGCAGCCAAATCGTCCTGCAACCAAGACCGTGTATTGGCCCAAACGACCCGATACCGAAAGCATGACGCTTGGGTCAACAAGTCTCGCTACCGACACGACCTCCGCATAAAAACCACAGTAACAACTACAGCAAAATATTAAGCAGACACCAATCCTGCCTAATAGGGTCAAGATTATTCTATACTAAATAATCGAAGGTTTACTGTATAATGCCAAAACCAAAATTATGATAATTGTGAGAGGCAGGCCGACTACAGTCCAATTTACAATGGACACTAGTATCCTAGAAAACATACCAGCCTTTAAATACCTGGGAATATATTTTCATAAAAACGGTAGCTGGTACAAAACACAGAAACTACTAGCCCAGCATGTATCATTCTCCATGCATAATTTATTTTGTATTTTTAATGAAATAAATATACCAATATCAGAAAATTGTAATCTTTTCGACACCTTGGTCACACCTGTTTTACACTATGGATCTCAAGTATGGGCATGCACGAAGGAAAAGAAATAGAAATTACACATAATAAATTCTGTAGACGAATACTATGTGTTAAAAAATCAACAAATATGACAGGGCTATATGGCGAACTAGGTAGACTCCCTTTACAGATAATCCGAAAACTAAACGTAATCAAATACTGGTCACGACTCCTACAAATGAATGATGACACTTTACTTAAACAGGTATATTAATGCTAAAAAATGACACTGATAACAATACACATACTCGCGGTAACTGGGCCATGCAGGTAAAAATTATGCTCGATAACTTAGGATTGTCCTATATATGGTTAAATCAGCTAACCGATGAAACAAACATCACAACAATACAGACGAGAATAAAAGATTTATACAAACAAACATGGTATGTCAACATAAATAACTCCACAAGACTAGAATCATATTGCAGATATAAACACGAACTAAAGCAAAAAAAATACCTTAATTGCATAAGAAATAACAAGTACAGAATTACGCTTATTAAATTTCGACTATCGTCTCACAAACTCGCAATAGAAACCGGGCGCTACCAAAACATACCACGTGACGTCAGAAAATGCACACTATTCAGTTTAGACGTCATAGAATCAGAATATCACTTTCTATTAGTTTGCCCAAGATTTAAAGAAATAAGAGAAAAATACCTCAAGCGATATTACTGTAGATGGCCAAATCTCAACAAATTTGACAATCTCATGATGACGAAATCCACGAAAACCCTCCTCAATATATCGAAATATATTTATTTTGCATTTTAACAAAGGGAACATTATATCACAGAAATTAGCAGTTTTAACTAAACACATATCAAAACAACGATTTATAAAACAATAGTGGTCTGTATCAGATATATAACTTCCTTAGATAAATATATCATGCTTATTTTTTTATATATGATAACAACCGATATTAGAATGCATGAAACTAATGCTTAAGACTTCTATCATTATTGTTTGTCAAATAGCAGATTGTTAATAACAACTATATGTATATATATAATGGATTCACTCTCAATTGTTACTGTTGTAAATTTTCATATGCAAGAACTTCTCTGTTAACCGATGAGACCGTTTTTCACTACGGTGTACTTCACCACTCTGTTTATTGAATGTAAACTATAAACGACTATGTACGTTTAATGTTGAATAAAAGATATGTATACATGTAATACGTGAAACTAAGAATGACACTAGCTGATAGAACATTTGCGATAACTGCGTTGTTAGTATATAACATTTAAGTTCTCAGTGTTATCTTCTACCACTTTAAGATTATTTCATTAAATACAGTAGAATCCCTCTAATGCAACCACTTAATAAATACACATAGTTGTCTTTGTAAGCAGGTAGTTGGTTAATGTAGGGCAAAAGTAATGCAGAAAGCTCCTCTATTATATTTCTGCATTACTTTTGTCCTGCATTAAGCCACCACCTGCATCTTACACCCATAATTATACCTCTTTTAGGTGGTCGCATTAGCGGGGTTTTACTTTAATATGATTATAGTAGTATCTTCCTTTCACTAAACTAGTCATTTCTATACACTGTGGCATACAGGCTCCAGTGGCCTTGATCCTCGTCACCAATACTGGAATAAAAGTTATAATGGTTGTATCTGATGTACTGGAACTTATAAATTACCATTATCATGCTCACCTTTAACATTGATGTCGTAGCTTTTCTGTTCATCTGGCAGTAGGGACGTATCTATCAGGCTGGCGACGTGGAGCACAGACTCCACACCCGTACAGGCTTCACGTACGAGAGCCATGTCAAGTATGCTTCCTGTAAACTGCTTAACTGGCCTGGTATCCGTATGGTCTAGAACGGGATACATAGATGACATTTTATCTGCATCAGCAATGCGCCCAGTTACTGATAACACTCGAATAACGTTCAGAGCAGTTAACAACACCACTAAATGCATTTCATTTGAACGGTCCAGAAATGATTATTGTTACCTTTTCATCCGGACGGTTCAAATATTACGACAATATTCATCTGAACGGTCCAGAAATGATTATTGTTACCTTTACTTTTCATACCTTTACCTTTTCAAATATTACGACAATTCAACTGAAAGACGCTACGAGTTGTTGCCAAATGCTGCTCTTAACTGGCTGAAAGACATTCTGGCCTGCCTGTCTGAATCATCTGATACAGTTGGACTCCGATTTCTCCAAATCAGATAATTTGAACTTTGGGATTAAGTAAATGGTCCGTCCATCCAAATTTTACAATATATAGTTGTTCTTAAATGTATCATTACGTATATCTAGAAAGACATGTGTCAGCTTAATGGAGTTGGGAAATAAATGCTGACATTTCTTATAGGGACTCACGGTATTACTTTAGACCGGCGATAAGCTGTGAATCTGAGATATTATTTAAACTAAAACTATGCTGACTCGGATTTCTGTTACCTCGTAGTTTGTACAGTCGCTTGAGGATCGAGATATGGAAGTTCAGCTGTGACCAGGTTCTACCCTGTTTGCTTATGAACTAATATAGTTCTTATTGTACAACTTGTCAGATTGTCAGTAGCTCCTATCTTAGTATTTATGATGCTTCTATCATTTACATGAACATTCATTAGGTAAAGTGTTAACCCTTCGTTTGTTGAATTTTAAAATACATTTCTCCTTCTTTACCCATGCCTTGTTGTATAATTACATATATCTTCACTGTGTATAAGTATTTCGCTGTGCAATCACCAATGTGGAGTGCACTGGTTGCACAATCATTTTGTAAATAGTACAGACCTTGATGAGACAGCTCCTACAGTAGCTGTCTCATCTGGGTCTTCACTATTTACAGGTACGTATATTGACGTGAATAGCAAGCGAAGGGTAAACATTGCATATGTGTTGCCGAACGTTGTCTCATTCTTAACCCATCTGCACCCAATGGATTCTTCCATAGTTATATATTGGATTAGTCCATTTTTTATCTCTGGGGTTCCTGGTCTAAATTTTCAATTTCGTTTTGTTTTATATTTAAATTCATATCAGCAAACAGTGTAGACTCTGATTAGACGTCGCATTATGCGATGTCTGATCAGAGTCTACACTGTTTGCCTGCATCCCATATATGGGATCGTGGGAACAAATTAGTTAACTAATAGCAGACACCGGAGACACATTTTTCAAATGGCGCAGTCACAGGGTAAATACATGTATAACTACTGTAACCCTTTACTCCGTAAATACACGTGTCTACGTTTTTTAAAACAGGGTAGTCCAATAGCAGACAAACAACACCTATAGGATTCATATGATCAGGATCTGCTTTGTTTGCTTCTGAAACAATATAGATATAATTCAACAGTTGCTGACATGGCCAAGCAGTATGTGTCCCTGTGCTATTACAACAATTAATTGAACCAATATTCATGATCGCATTACTTCTAACATGAATATCAGTGGAGTAAAGGGTTACGGAAATGACAAGAAAGTCATAGGCAGAGTTGATATCAAGATATTTCGCAAACGGGTATTACTTGGAATTAGTAAATCTGGCTAGATTTATAAAGGAATCTTTAGAAATTCGGAGGAATGCGTTAAATGCTCAGTGAGTCTGAGTTCATCCTAAACATCGGTTTTTGATAGTTATACATGTACTTGTATTGCATTTAGGCTAAAGTTTGATATGATATATGGCATTGATGTGTTAGAAATTTTGGTTGTTTATTTGAAGTTTAGTAGTGGGTAAATTGCGATATAGTGCGTGAGGAGTTGTGTGTATGAGTGAGAGAATGAATGTGGTGGGTGGTTGTTAGGAGGCGAGGATCGGATGCGTGATGAGTGGTAGTGTGACCAAAATGACATTATTGAATTGTGTTGCAACAAGGTACTTATGTACATGTACACGTTGAAAAGAATAAAGTATATCTGTCTGTCTGTCTGTCTTTAAGTTCAACCAACTAAACCTTACTAAATATCTATACATGTACATTCATCGCCAAACTTCGAGTTGTTGAAACATCATATATAGAAAAGGCTGTTATGCAAATTGTTGTTGGTAGAAAGTGTCATAGATAGCTACAAATGTATTGCCACAGTTGATTCATATTGAATGGCTTTCAACAACACATTCAGCCTATCAAATGAGTTACTTTGCTCGGCGTCTCATCTGGATCCAAACTGTTTGCATAAACATTTACTCATTTGTCCACAGTAGACTAAATTTCGATCACTCAGATAAGTGCAAAAAACAAATGCTACATACCCAGTTTTCTCACGTATGGCACCCTATCCAACACGCGGATTTCTGTCACGTGATGTGCCCGTGTCTGTAGAAGACCAATTATATGCTGACCTAGAAATCCAGCACCCCCTGTGACAAGCACGACGCATTGTTTTCTTTGCGAGGTCATGTGTAATCTGAAAATAAATAGTGTGGCCGTGAACGGCACAAAACATTTGCAAACAGTAGACCCATATCGTACAGCTCCAATGAGCCGTCTGTTCAGAGTTAGTTCTGTTTGCTTATAATAGTATATATATCAGGGGTTTTTTTTCATTATTAAAATAATAATAGTTATATTGATGACATCTACTTATTTCTTTCATTATTACTCATGAATAAATGGTTAAAGGCGGATGCTTTTCTGTGTCTACATTCTCTGCAGAATTCTGCGGAAATGAACTAGTGCATTTTTTGCAAATGAACAGTTTGAATATGGCTATACTACGCTGTAGAAAGTGGCCATACCAGCCGTCAGATATAATTTATGGCACTTTTAAAGATTGTATGACAACAAAAGCATCTTACATTCATGTTCAATACAAATTGTTTTCATGAAACATATTTACTATAATGAAAATTACACTCGCTAAAGCTCAAGTCATATTATTATAGTAAACTAATTTCATAAAAAACAATCTGTAATGAACACTCATGTAAGATCCTCTATATCTTGAACTCATATGACCCAAACATTGACACTGCTAGAAGTACACATTCAGTCCTTTCAAAAAGCTGTAATACAGAAGTTCTGAAATGCATCACTGCACATACAGTAACACCTCTCTATAACGGGCACTAAATTATGTTATGTAGTTGATATTTAGGGGAGGTGGCTGCTAAAAGCAAGGTGAAAGTAAAACAAAACGCTCCTATAGGAGCGTTTTGTTTACCTTTTACCTTGCTTTAAGCAGTCACCTGCCTTTAACACAAAATACTTGATGTAACTCAGTGGCCGTTATGGAGAGGTTTTACTGTATCTATAAAGAGACGTGAAAGCTTGATGCTGGTCGCAAAAATATTGCTGAAATCTCCTTCAATAATGTGCATGGTCCTTTGATGTTCGAGATATCGAGGTTCTACTGAATTAGCCATAAATCTGCCAATGGCGAATATGTCATCATATGTGTACAAACAGTTTGGATGCAGATGTTTCGTAAGCATAAATGGAAGAATATTCGACCCATTTTGCAGACGATTGGACATAGCATCGAGCGAGCTCTTGCCGTTAACTGAAAACTCACCGCCTCCAGAATTTATCAATGAAAGTGTTTCTTACTTGAATGCTCACAGTGTAAATTGGTAAGTCAGTACAGACAATAACAAATCTAATCACACCAGCAAAAGAAATCTTGCTGAAAACACTCCTCAACTGTGATTTAGATTAGTTGAAGCTAAGATTAGTTCAAAGACGTTGCAATTACATGGCAATCTTATAGCATGTTCAAATTCTTTAGGACAGCTGATGTTTCATTAATATTATTTCAGTCATTATAAAGCGAAATAGCATATTAACACTTTCGACATAATCAGCTCTGCCTTAGACCCAGAGGTAACGTCCAGCAGGTCGGCGTCACCTCGGGATCACCACAGTTTCTCATTGATTATGTTTTTTGTAAAGAAATGAACGAAAACGTCACTTTCAATTGTGATGCAGATGATAATCATAGCAGATGAAACCTGTTTCTCGTTGAAATGCGTTTGAATGCGGTGTACGGGTGCACTAGTACAAGCAAACATTGCAGACCCAAACAGTTATCTGATCAGGATATGCACGGTTTGTCAGTCACAGTCATCTAACAAATTAATGATGTTAATACTAACTGGAATATAAACTAAGCAGCCTTGGGTTATACCACTTTGAATATTTTGCATCCAAAGGATTAACCCTTTACTCCTTAAAACGCATTTCCACGCCTGTGCAAACAGAGCAGGAGCCGTCTGATCAAGATCTGCTCTTTTTGCTTATGATACAATAATGACATGATTCTACATTTTCTTTCAAGTTCAAAACATCCTGTGTCCACTTGTTGTTATAATAATTAATCTAATTAACAATTAATCTAATTAATTACAGAAACATTCACTGAGTTATGGGTTAATACAGATATATACAAAGTGTGCCGAGTAACAGTTATACATGTAGCCATACGCTACAGGGGCTCAGTAGTTTATAACCCTTTGTCTATACAGTAAATATGACGTCAACTTTATCCCAGATCTGCTGAAATTCTATTTATTCCATTACCTCATACTAGGCTATTTTTAGATACAACCACTTTGAATAAATCTGCCGAAAAGGAGTATTAATTAGAGAACGAAACTTTAGAATTTTGTACTTTGAAACCATTGTTATAAATAGAGCATTTGCTCCAATAGGAGCAAATGCTCTATTTATCACAATGGTTTCACAAAGTGACTTTTACAGAATCGTCAAAAGGCGTCAATATGAGGGAAAGGGTTAATCAAACTTGTTAGAAAGTATTGACCGAGTTGCAAACATCTGGTCTTCTGTTGAATCCCTGAATTACTCGGCGTCTCATCTAGATCCAAGCTGTTCGCAAAAGCGTTTAATGTCGCGCCTAGCAGGTAAAGGGTTACGTTGTACAAAGAAATCGATTTGGAACACTATCCTCGCAGCAAAAAAAGGCATGCAGCATCACGTATGTCCAATACATACACACGTTATGGTGTTTTAACTGCAATGAACTCATTCCCAAACCATTTATAAATGCTTTTGGCTCCAATTTACGAAACTCTTTCCTAATAAAATGTCTTAACTATTGGAATATATGTGATTTGAAACCAACTCAGCGCTAACGGACATAGGCATGCAAGAGTTGTTTGCGCCTAAATAATTGATTGCTGAGAATGGGTTTGCTATTTACCAGATACTTGTAAAATTCTGAACGTACTTAATTTGATGTTCCTTTTTTGTAAAATGCTAAAAAGTAGTCGTTCTCCCAAGCAGTTTGTTTAACTTTCGACTGACCTTTAGTTGTGAATACTAATTTAATATTCTATGTGTTTGCCCGAAAATAATTCGAATTCAATCGAAGCTTCGCCGATGATTTACACAATGTTTCTACGGCGTACGAAACGGTTCACATCTCTCCAAAAGCGCATCATATGCTTTTTAAACTTCATCGTGCGCTTTTTGAGAGTTATGAACCGTCCGTACGCTAGTATGGTAGAGACTTTGTCATGTTTTTAACTTAGCCGAATATAGTTTGCCTAATAGTTATTTCCTTTCTGTTGTGTCTGAAAATAAGGTTTTCAAGTACTTACTTATTATAAGTGTAAAATGGCTACTGACTTTGGTGGATTCCGTCAAGGTGTTGAGATAGTGCTGCTTTCATAGCAGGTCGTTTTACTCATAAACCTGTATATTATTAAGGGCGGCGTTCCTGGTTATATAAAGACAGTCAGGGTTGTTCCCATTTTTAAGAAAAATGATAAAAATGAAGATGATATCTACAACACATTGTAAATGTTAAGCATTATTATTATCATAATTATTTGAAATGTTTGTTTATGACAAAGCAACCTGTAGACAATAAAATATCATATATTTTTTCAGTCTGGTTTCAGATGTGGTTTTCTACAAATGTATGCTTGATTCATCTTTCTGATTTCAAACATTTTCAAATGGACAAGGGTTATCTTGAAGGTATTGTTTTACTTTATCTACAGAAAGCAATCGACACAAAAACACAGCATTTTTCATATGAAGTTAGAGGTTCATGACCTCCACACTGAGGCTGTTAATACTTTTTCCTTAACTTAACCCTTTCCCTCATATGGACGACTTTTGTCGACTCTATAAAAGTCACTTTGTGAAACCATTGTGATAAATATAGCATTGCTCCTATAGTAGCAAATGCTCTATTTACCACAATGGTTTCAAACTATAAAAAAATTGTGATAAATAGAGCATTTGCTCCTATAGGAGCAAATGCTCTATTTACCACAATGGTTTCAAACTACAAAATTCTAAACAAATTCCTTTTCTCTAGTTAATGCTCCTTTTCGGTAGATTTATTGAAAAAGGTTGTATCTAAAAATAGCCTATGATGTAATGGGCTAAATACTATTATTATTCGGATTAATGGCTGAAATTTCTTTTAAAATTTCAAGAAAAAACATTAAGAAAAATAATGTTCTTAATCTTAACCCCATGGATATACATTTTTTCAATTATGCATAAATATAAGCTGCTTTTGGGGAAACATTATTTGAAATGTAACAATAGGTATTTAATCAAACCGTGTGACGTAATCTCAGGGAATATGACAAGATAGGTATGTCTGCCAGAATATCTTATTTCTCTGCCGAATCAGTTGCAGCAAAAAAAAAATGCGTCTTTAATCTTCAGCACTGCAGGGAGTCACCGGCAAGGTGGCTATTAAGGTTTCCACTGATATGGGACTTTGTAAGGTTCCAATGTCTACATTATGGATGAAAAGTGTTCATTTACCGGAAATATTTACACCCAGTGAAATCGACAATATTTTCCATTCACATTTTTGGTGGACAGTAGCGAACAATAGCCTGTAAACCTGGGCCGATAGCCACATTCCTTGGGCCGATTCTAGTCCTGTGGTTGAGGCGGACAAATGTTTCTTGTCTAAAAGGGAGTTAACTCTCCAGAGTTCCAAGGTGTATAGCAATTAATATGGTTGTATACTCAGAGAGATGCTTTTAGCGTTTAATGTATTTTAAACACCTGCTGGATTCAAGTATTAATATTTACATTCGCCCTGCAACGTCCTTATATAACCTTATTCTAAAAAGAAAGTTGCATAACCTCATGAACACCGGAAGCACGTCATTCAATTCTTAAATATAAGAAATACAATGGAATATAAATATAAGAAATGAATGACGTGCTCCCGGTGTTCATGGGTTATGCAACGCATAGCTTTACGAGCAAAGATTCACCTGAAGCCCTTCGGGCTTCACTGACTTTGCTCGTAAAGCTATGCGTTGCATAACCTCATGAACACCGGGAGCACGTCATTCATTTCTTAAATAAAATAATTGCAACATATCTCTGCCAATCCTTGTTTTGTGACAATCCATTAGAATCGCCTAAAAGAAGGCGATTCTAATGAATGGTCACAGCACCTTACCGAGCGGGACATGATTCACTAATGTCCTTTGCAAACAATGTATAGCTAGATGAGAGGGATTCTAGAGGAGCCCTCTCATAGAGGTTGTACTGTTTGTCAAGTTATCCCCAAATATTCACAATAAGCTTGATCTGTTTGAATTTTGGAATTATCCATTTGAAAATTCAGCATTGTAAGGGTTAAGCTGTCTAAGTCATTGGCTTCTTGTTTGGACCCTTACTGTTTTCAAATGGCATTACAAATTCTACAGCATCATTACAAATTCTCCAGCAGCATTACAAATTACCCAGCAAATTATTACTTATTCTCCAGCAGCATTTCAGATTATCCAGGTGCGTTACAAAATATCCAGCAGTATTCCTAATTATCCAGCAGTATTGCTAATTCTCCAGCAGCTGCATTACTAATTCTCCAGCAGCATTTCAAACTTTCCAGCAGCATAACAATGTTTTATTAGCAATAACTACAGGTGCGACGATTCTTGTAAAAGTTAACTCTTTGCACGCTAGCGGCAAAACCATGGTTACATATATAAACAGTTTGGATCCAGATGGGACGCCGCAAAGAGACTTTTACAAAAAAATTGCAATGAAATGAGAGAAAATTTATTCTTTGCATTGAAGCAGACGACAACTGTTGCAGACGAAAAAAATACTTAGCGTGCAAAGAGTTAACTTCTTACTTGAATCTTTTATCAACAGAATAATTAATGTTTGAATAGTCATTGTCTAATAGTTGAGATGACTCTGCGAGAAAAAGAAATATTCAACAGCTGCAGAAACGGTAGATCCAGCTCTATATTATTTCTTACTCAAACAGGATCTACCTGAGAAGTTGCAACAGCATAAAAAAAGAAAATTGAAAATAATCGCACAATTGCGCCAACGTTCAAGATTCATATCTTACATGCATTTCCCATTTGGGTTATATATAATACAGTAAAACCCCGCTAATGCGACCACCAAAAAGGGGCATAATTCACAGTGGCAAGGGCAGGTGGTAGCTTAATGCAGGACGAAAGTTATGCAGAAAGCTCCTATAGGAGCTTTCTGCATAACTTTCGTCCTGCATTAAGCAACCACCTGCTTATGAAAACAGCCATGTTTGTTTAAGTGGTCGCATTAGGTGGTCGCATTAGCGGGGTTTTACTGTACTTGTTACATATATCAGTAGAATGGTTACACACCGTTGATAAAGTACAGTTGAACCTGCCTATAACGATTTTAAAATGAGTGCACGTGGGTCTGTCAAAGCAAGTGATGACTTATATGATCAAAGCTATGCCGAAAGCTCCAAGGGAAGTTTCTGCACAAAGTGTATCCTACATTAAGCTATCGACTGCCTTAAAAATCCAGACTTATAGTTATTTGAAAAGGTCGCTGGAGACAGGTTTTACAGTATAATTTTCGTTTCTTACCAGGTTCTCTGCAACATACCTTTATAAAATAACATAGAATCCAATGAGGCAGCCATTCGCATTTAAGGAGCTAAGAGCACAAACTCTACAACTCATTGCATGCTTAACTGTGTATACATATTTGATAATATTAAATATTCCCATATTTATTATTTACTTTTGACCTTAACCCTTCATATACAGTAAACCCTCTCTATAACGGCCACTAAATTACATAACGTATTTTGTGTTAAAAGCATGCGGCTGTTTAAAGCAAGGTGAAAGTAAAACAGAACGTTCCTATAGGAGCGTTCTGTTTTACTTTCACCTTGCTTTAAACAGCGACCTGCCCTAAATTCCAACTAATAAACACAATATTGAGTGGCCATTATAGAGAGGTTTTACTCTATTGATAGCATAATGTCTGCCCAAACTCTGGTGTACTGAATTTTTCACTGGCTTCTGGTTTGTTCAAGCTTTGGAAAACCTATTGACAGAGTGTCAAACATCTTAAATCGTGATGAGCTGCCGAGTTACTCGGCGTCTCATCTGGATCCAAACTGTTTGACAATGGTAGTTTGGACGCGTGCGCATTAGAATTTTTAACCCTTCCCCTATATATAAACGTGATTTTTCGCATTTGCAAACAGAGTAGACCCAGATCAGACGGATCCTATAGGAGCCGTCTGATCGGGGTCAGCTCTGTTTGCTAATGGATTTTGATGGATCTGTTTCTTTAGTTACTAAAATGGCTACAATGTTCCATCTTCTATTACAATTATTTTGACCATGGATATTCAGTAGGTACATGTATTGTAATACATATAGAACAGGGAAAGGGTTAAGGGAGTGAAGTGTTATTTTCTCCTTATCACTTAGAACTCAGATCTACTTACTTTTCACAGGATCCCTTTAAATCCCTTCCGTTAAGACACAATAAAACGGTGCCAATCCTGTCGACGATATTTTCTGTATTGAACGCTAAATAAGGTTGAGAATGAGCGGCCTTCACATTGGCATAATACCTGAAACAGAGACACAAAGCATTTGCATGAAAAACGGCATTGATTGGCGGGTGATTTTGCTTCGGTTTCGTCATCAAGACGAGACCGTAGAAATCGTATTATTAAGCTTTAGTTAAGAAAACTATAAGCAAGGTATGAATAATTCGGATGTGCATGAGGTATGAATGATTTAACGTTTAGCAGACGGCGTATTAAAGTTTGCAGAAGTTAGTATGCCATTATTGATCTCCCTATTGGCGAACAGACTCTGAACCTTTTCTGAGCTGTGAAAAACAATGTCTGCTTAAAGTTTGATCTGAAGCTATCCAGACGACCTAAGATTCGATCAGTCTTTTGAGAAAACATTAGCTGAGAATCAAATAGGTTGGATCCTGATAATGCGCCGAGTTACTCGGCGTCTCATCCGGATTCAAGATGGTTGAGAATAAGAGTCAGGTACGCGGACATCAGGCTATAGTTAATGAATGTATAAATCGTATGTGCATGACGGTAACAACTGGATTGTCTGAATGCATCAAAATACAGTGCTTCCTCCCTACAACGACACCCTTTGGGATAGAAAGATTGTATTGTTGTTCAGAGGGAGTTGTTATTGGGAGGGAAAATCAAACATAATTAGCGTTTTTGCAGATCCCCAGATAAGGTGTATTTCGATAACTTAACCCGTTATGCCACGATCAAACCCTATGTTATGACCACTCTTTAGAATCGTCACAAAGTGACGATTCTAAAGAGTGGTCACAACATACGGTTTGATGGAGGCAAAAATAAAATACGATGAAAAAAGTTGTTTCTGGAGCCTTGTTTCGGAAACAGTGACATGCGTTGTTGTAAGGAGTGAATCGTTATTGAGAGGGTCGTTGCAGGGAGGGAACACTGTATCTCTAAAGCGATCACTGAAAAGTATTCTAATTGCCCACCGCTCTGCTAAGCGAATACGCCGATGATTCCTACAGAAGCCACCTGATCAGTGTCCGCCCTATTTACATATGAAATAATATAACGCTTGATTCTCCAGTTTGTGTCACGGTATTCCGTGTGCATAAAGACTATTAAAATGTATATAATTAGTGTACACTATTTTTTACTTACACATTCAATGAGGGAAATGACAAAGCTGGGCTACAGTAATACAAGAAGTTACCAAATGGAACAATTTCATTACTATAGGTTCTTTTGAATATATAATTAGAATCATGTGTATTGCATTCAGTGCACATATAACACAGCTGTCACATTATTCATCTAAAGTTATGTTTTCTGCAAAGCAGTTTGCCCCAATTTGCCTCAGTTCACACTATTCATTTTGGTGTAAGTGACCGCAGTTACAAACTCGTGCTGAGATATGTGTTGAAATATGATTATGAGAGATAGAGAGAGAGAGAGAGAGAGAGAGAGAGAGAGAGAGAGAGAGAGAGAGAGAGAGAGAGAGAGAGAGAGAGAGAGAGAGAGAGAGGGAAAGACAGACAGAGACAGACATAGAGTTACAGAGACAGACAGACAGATAGACAGACAGAAACAGAGACAAACAGAGACAGAGACAGAGAGACAGAGAGACAGAGAGACAGATATACATGTACATACATACATACATACATACATACATACATACATACATACATACATACATACATACATACATACATACATACACACACACACACACACACACACACATACATACATACATACATACATACATACATACATACATACATACATACATACATACATACATACATACATACATACATACATACATACATACATACATACATACATACATACATACATACATACATACATACATACATACATACATACATACATACATACATACATACATACATACATACATACATACATACATACATACATACATACATACATACATACATACATACATACATACATACATACATACATACATACATACATACATACATACATACATACATACATACATACATACATACATACATACATACATACATACATACATACATACATACATACATACATACATACATACATACATACATACATACATACATACATACATACATACATACATACATACATACATACATACATACATACATACATACATACATACATACATACATACATACATACATACATACATACATACATACATAACATGCATGCATGCATGCATGCATGCATGCATGCAACATACATACATACATACATACATACATACATACATACATACATACATACATACATACATACATACATACATACATACATACATACATACATACATACATACATACATACATACATACATACATACATACATACATACATACATACATACATACATACATACATACATACATACATACATACATACATACATACATACATACATACATACATACATACATACATACATACATACATACATACATACATACATACATACATACATACATACATACATACATACATACATACATACATACATACATACATACATACATGCATGCATACATACATACATACATACATACATACATACATACATACATACATACATACATACATATACACACACGTACACACACGTACACACACACACACGCATACACGCATGCATGCATGCATGCATGCATACATACATAAATACATACATACATACATACATACATACATACATACATACATACATACATACATACATACATACATACATACATACATACATACATACATACATACATACATACATACATACATACATACATACATACATACATACATACATACATACATACATACATACATACATACATACATACATACATACATACATACATACATACATACATACATACATACATACATACATACATACATACATACATACATACATACATACATACATACATACATACATACATACATACATACATACATACATACATACATACATACATACATACATACATACATACATACATACATACATACATACATACATACATACATACATACATACATTCATACATTCATACATACATACATACATACATACATACATACATACATACATACATACATACATACATACATACATACATACATACATACATACATACATACATACATACATACATACATACATACATACATACATACATACATACATACATACATACATACATACATACTTGAGATACAGAGACAGACAGGGAGTCAGAGAGACAGAGACAGAGAGAGGTGGGAGAGAGTCAGACACATAGGGAAACAGACATACATACAGATAGACAGAGAGAGATACAAACATAGAGAATATATAGAGAGAAACTGAGACAGACATACAGCGATAAACAGAGAGAACTATACACAGGGAGACGGAGAGAGAACGAGAGAGGGCGAGACAGAGAAATAAAGAGAGACATAGAAAAACACAGAGACGAGTGAAAGAGAGGCAGACGGACATACTGACAGAAAGACAGAACGATAGACATACAAACTTACAGACAGACAGATAGACAAAAAGACATACGCTCGTATAGACAGACACACAGACAGACAGGGACAAACAGACATATACATAGAAAGAGAGACAGACAGACAGACAGACAGACAGGCAGGCAGACAGACAGACAGACAGACAGAAAGGCAGACAGACAGACAGTCATATATATAGATAAATAGACAGACAAGATAAACATAAATACATACAGACAGATATACAGACAGACAGGGACAAACAGGCAGATATATGGAAAGACAGACAGAGACACAGAGAGACAGACATAGATAGGAAGGAGGAGAAGGAGAAAGAGAGAGAGAGAGAGAGACCATGGAGACAGAGAAATGAAAATATAAAAGAATGGCAAACGACACATGGAGAAAGAGGAAGATATAGTGACAGGGACAAAGACATGAACATGTATACAAAGGGGAACAGTGTGAGACACAGAGAAAGACGGTTACAGGCAGGAATAGAAAGAAAGAAAGAAAGAGAGGGTGAAAGAGAGAAGGAGTGAGAATGAAATAACGAAAAATAACATAGAGTGATAAAGAAAGATACAGATATAGAGACATATACTAACACGATAAAGAAACTGTACATTTGTTATACCTATAAGTACTAACCATAGACACATTTGGTATCAAAATGCGCAAACATATATTGGCCGCACGATGGTGTATTTTTTAATTGTGATTTAATAATGTGCATATCATCATTTTTTGTGTGAATGACGATGGTGTGAAAAGTAAAAGTTGCAGACTTGTATTGTTTGCAATTGTCCTTTTGCCGTCAAATTTCTTCATCAATGATGATAATAATTCTAACCTTAGTAACAAAAATGTTAGTCCAAATACATGTATAAAAATGTACAGGTTTTTATCGTGTTGATCCGTGGACGAGGAGGCCACACCAGATACTGATATTTTGTCACGGAACTTTACACATATTCGACACCATCGTAAACAATACATTTTTGCGCATTTTGATACCATATTTGTCTATGGTTTGTACTGTTAAATATAACAAAAGTCCCACAAAGCAAATGTATAGTTTAATCAGTTTCGTGTACGTATATACAAGGAGATATCAAGAGATTTATCGAGGGAGAGAGAACCAGGGAGAGATAAAGAGAGAGAGACTGAGAGAAAGAGTGAGAGGGAAAAAGAGACAAATATAGAGAGACATACAGACAGTCAGACATGCAGAGAGAAAGAGAGAAAGAAAGGAGGGTGGGTGGGAGGGAGAGAGTGAATCCGTGCGGCATTACATTTGAGTAGACAGGCGGATTTTCAACGGCTTCACAATATCTGATATGAACCCATACTAAATACGTACAGTTGTACAAAAGTTATAACAACACAATACACTAACCTTGTAAACCAAACCCAAAACAGTGCATATATATCATCAACAACTAAGCCACATGCCTATCAAATTTTATCTAAGTTCCTCTTATTACACTACACACAACAAATCAGTGTCACTCAAAAATAGTTTAATACTTGATATGAACTGTCTGCAGGGTAGTATGCTTTATCATTTGTATCAAGGTATCACCTTCCCGTTTCTGCTGTTACAAAGTTGATACAGCGTTTTAACTTTTAGCGCTGAATATTACCATCAATAACCCATCTATGTTTGACTATACGGTCGACTCACTATAAAAGGCCTAAACTCACTGGATGATTTTAAATGACAAACAGTGTAGACCCAGATCAGAGGGCTCCAATAGGAGCCCTCTGATCTGGGTCTACACTGTTTGCAAATGACAGTATATACGTGTCCCCCAGTCAAAGGATTAAATAAACACTAACAAGTTGTAATCTTTATTATGCTGTAGCTAGCTACTAATTGTAACCACTTTAAGTCTCGATGGATGTCAAATAACTCAGAAGTCGCCCCCAGATCCAAGCGTTTGACACTCGGTTTAACATTTCTCAAATCCCAGAAATAACTGAAAAAAGAGAAAAATTAAAATAATCAGAAAACATCATTATATTTAGCATGATAAAGATTAAAATATTCAACCCTCTACACAATGATTATTCATGAATATTAACCAACTGAGAATATGAAATTATAAACAATTGATTAACTTAACCTTTTCCCTCAGATAAACGTGTTTCCACGCCTTTGGAAACAGAGTAGACCCAGATTAGACGGATCCTAGAGGAGCCGTCTGATCAGGGTCTACTCTGTTTGCTAATAGAATTTGATAGATCTGTTTCTTTGCTTTCTAAAATGTCTAAAATTGTCCATCTTCCATATTTCATTATAATTATTTTGCTAATTAATATTCAATAGGTATTGAAATTTGGCCAATATGCAGAACAGGGAAAGGGTTAACCATGGCAAATAGTGTGGGATCATAGTTATATTATTACACAAGCAAACAAAGCAAACCCATGGCTATACGGCTTCTACAGGATCCGTCTGATCTTGTTCTACTGTGCTCGCAAAAGCGTGAAAAATGTTTGTATGAGGGGACATGCTATAGCTAAATGCTATAGCTGAATACATCATTATTTGACACCATTTTATGTTGAGACTTGTTGGGAAGCGAATCGTGTAGAATCTGATCAACTTGCTCCTAAAGTAGGAGGCTTGTTTTTGGGTGTTTGCTTGATATGGCCGAATATTTAGCGTAATTAGGGTATCATTCCTTCTATAAAACTATATGACTTATTTTGAAAACTTAATGATTATGATTATGCTTCATGCAAATAAACTTTACCATACGTAATAACATGTACAGTAAAAGTTGTCTTGAGCGACTTTGAAATCTATTAATTAAAAAAACCTATAAAAACGCAGGTGGTTGCTTAATGCAGGGCAAGAGTAATAAAGTTCATATTTGAGCTTTCTGCGTTTCTTTTTACCTGCATTAAACTACCACCTGCAATGCACACCCATACTTAGGCCTCTTTGATGATCGCTTAAGACAATTTCTGCTGTATTATTCTTATTATATATAGATCTATGAACATGGTTTCCAATTCTTTCAGGGAAAGGGTTAACCATTCTCTTGCTGATTTTTAACATACATTTCTCCTTCTGTACCCATGCCCTGTTGTATAATTACGTATATCTTCACTGTTTACAAGTATTTCGCTGTGCAATCACTGCTGTAGAGTGCACTGGTTGCACAATCAACTTGAAAATAGTGCAGACCCTGATGAGACAGCTCCTGCAGGAGCTGTCTCATCTGGGTCTTCACTATTTACAGGTAGGTATATTGACGTGAATGGCAATCGAAGGGTTAAGTGACGAACGTGCTGCACTTATCGATACTCAGTGCACCACACACTTGCACGAATGTCGGTCATTGACACATATTTTATACAATGCTGAGTAACTGTTTGTCCAAAGAAACTTTCATCCATCTGTAGACCAAATGTTGACGCAGAATTTCTTCGTTTGTTTCCGAAGACGTTATCAGACAGACTCTATCCAGATGAGACATCGAGTTACTCGACGTCTTATTTGGACCCAAGCCGTTTAAAAATGACATTTAGAACGAGGTTAGCTTGAATAGGGTGTGTGCATTGTGGCCAACCTGAAAAGATAATAGTTTGTAAAGATAAACATGTATTCCACAGGTTGCTAAAATGTCAAGTGTAGTCAAATAACTAGGTCTGACGGGTCACGGGTTCAGCATTTCGGATATCCACGTGCCATTTATAAAAGAAAATGTTCAGTTATAGGTATAAAGAATAAGCGCATTAGTTATCGGAAATATAGCGTTGTGGATAAGTCGTAGGACCATAAAGAAGTATATGATCGGCGAACATTTTATTAGGCGCAGGTTCGAGTCTCGCATCAACCTAAAATATTTTTTTTGCTAAAAATATTAAGGAAAGTCCCCTTAAGAGCATTAGTTTTGTTGTGCATTAAGAAGCCACTTGTACAAGACATTTGCTAAAACTTATATTGATATTCATATTTTAGCGCCGATTTATTATTGAAAATATGGCTAATATAGGACTCGAACTCAAACAAAGGCACCATTCCCTAACATAGACGAACATGTGCATACACTTATACAATATGACATAAAATAATACTCTACTATTCATTCAAAATTAAAAAAAAAGTTTAAGGTCGACACGGGATTCGAACCCACGCTCAATAAAAACTACTCTCGTAATGTCAGACCTAGTTGTTTGACTTTACCAATTACTATTGGCTGACATTTGAAAACAGTTGTGATCTAGATTAGACGTTATTTGATCTGGTTCCAAACTGGTTGAAATGATTTTGTTGTATCTTAACCCATTATAATTATAATACGCGCGACTTTACAGGCAAGTGCACACATCCTGGATCCAGATGAGAAACAAAGTAACTCGGTGTCTCATCCGGGTCCAAGTTGTTAGGTACTTAGCAAATTATAGTTTCCTAATAGCTTGAACGAATATGAAGTCAGTAAACATCCTGACACATAGGATATTAACCCTTTTCTTTATTTTACATACACGCTTTTTCACGCATATGCAAACAGGGTACTGCTATGTTTGCTAATGAAATTTGATTTATCTGTTTCTTTCATTTCTTTAATTGCTACAGTGTTCCACCTTCCATAATTTATATAACTAGTTTGTGCGTGAGTATTGAAATTTAGAATAACGTTTACACAGAACGTGGAAATGATTAATCATTCATCACATCCATTGCAGGTGAATGGTTAAACATGTGGAGTAGGGAGATATCATCAGTTGAAATTGTCCACTGCTTGAACAACAACATACCGGAATGAGTTTATCAGTCGATAGGTTATCAGTGCAAGGAATACCCCGAAACATTCATCTGAATCGAAACATTTTGACACCGTGATCGTGGTTTTGAGAAATAAAGAACGAAGAGATATATTTTATGTTTGTCGGATAAGACAGCACTTAATTAGCATGCAACGTTTATCCTAGTCCTATACGGATCGGTCTGCTTCATGTTCATATGTGTCCCCCAATCGTGTCTCATTTAACAATTTGGCGCCAAATAAATTTCCTCTGCAGGTAATGTCGACGTGTCAGAGTGGAAGTTTTTTCTTTCAATGTAGTCTCGAAAATGTGAACTTGTTTTTCAAACAGTTTAACCCATTCACTCATAGGCTACTTTGGGATCCTCAAACAGTTTAACCCATTCACTCATAGGCTACTTTGGGATCATAGGCTACTTTTGGATCCTTTCTCTCTGATATAAATCTACCGAAAAGGAGCATTTATTATAGAAGGACAGTTTTAAATGTCGTAGTTTTGAAACCATTGTGATAAATAGAGCATTTGCTCGTATGGAGCAAATGCTCTATTTATCACAATGGTTTCAGAAAGTGTCTTCTACAGTGGCGTCAAAATGCGTCAATATGATGGAATGGGTTCAATCCTGCTGAGACGCCGATTTACCCTGCCTGTCATCTGGATCCCGATTGTTTGCAAATCTGATCACCGATGCGTCTAATGCAGCAAGACCTGTGAGTCGTTCGTCAGCGATTTCGGCAGTGAAGTAATTAATTATTCACCCCATGACTATTTATGCTTTAGGTTCAATCCTCTTTGTATATTTATTACCTCAAATAGTCGCTATAGAGAGATGTACTGTGGTCTATGGTAAAAGACGAATCCAAATAGGTTATCTGCCCGAAATTTCATTTCAACCCAAACAATTTGCTATTATCACCAAGTCACACATTGCATTTGGAAAATCTATTTTTACCTTCTTCATCCTCTTCTAGAAAGGTGTATTTGTGTAGGGGTTTGCGTCGCTTAAGCAATATTGCAATCTTATCGCTACGAGCAGCTAATTAGAAGTAGAGAACGGCGCCATGTGCTATTCCGTGTATGGAACAAATTAGTGTCCTATGCGCGGAAGAACATCTGTGTAGAACCACTGACCTACCCGCAAATCAGCTAGCTACATGGCTTCCTCACATGAAAAGGTCCAACTGCTCAGACCTGGATTCGAACCACAGCGGTTAAAGTTCAATTTTATCCCTTCGCTTGCTAATCGCGTCAATATACCTACCTGTAAATAGTGAAGACCCAGATGAGACAGCTCCTGCAGGAGCTGTCTCATCAGCAGACCTTTTTTTTAAAGCAATAACACCATTGGTTTCAACAGTATACCGTGGTAAGTTGGTCTAAACATTTAGCGCAGCTATGACACTTTATTTTTATAAGTATGTGATAATGTGACCTTAAAGTGATGTCCACGTGTACTGGTTTAAGTTCAGCTGTCCCGTTTCTCTATGCAGACGAGTTATCAGCCAGACAGACAACAGGACAAACAATCCAACACAGATACGAGCGATAAACGAATTATGTTGACCGATGTTGATCTGTTTAGATCACAATACGGGTCGATGATCTGCTTGATTTCAAACTTTTAAAGAGGAAGTCCCAACAATGATCGCATAGTTTCAGTGATATCATAAAACTTGGTATTTGTTATGCTCTATCATTATTATGTAGGTTCCCAATTTGTCCCAATTTGAACTTATATCGAAAAATGCCTCTGTGATACAAATGAACCGATTTCATCAATACTGATAATTTTTGTTCTACATCACAATATTATCGGCATTTTCCGTTAAATTCTTCCACGTTTTGCCGATGATCACCCGATCCCTCCATTGTTTACGTAATAGCTTTCTCGGAAGTGGTCGGAGAATCGCGAATAGGGCGAATCGTTACGAAACTAAAACTCAACCCGAATAAAACTGAAACATCGGGGAGTAAAACGGGGATCGGCGATATCAAACACATGGATGTTTTGTCAATATATTCGGTAATTGGATTGGGCTTTTTGCGATATACTACTGTTCAGCATATGAACAAATGAGTTTTGTATATTTTAAGTGTTTATGAAACGCGTCAAATGTAGGGACATCCTCTTTAAGCACGCTACGGATCAATTCGTGAGTACATTTGCAAACAGTGCTGATCTAGATTTGTTACCGGTTCATCAGGATCCAAATATATTAACACTTAGCACGTCTTGGATAGGACATGAACGAACGTCTTCTTGGACATCTGAAGTAGATAATATTTTTCCGCCGACGAGAGACGAGATAATGTTCATGTTAAGTGCAAAGGGCGTACCATTTTAACCCTTCGCTTGCTATTCACGTCAATATACCTACTTGTAAATAGTGAAGACCTAGATGAGACAGCTCCTGCAGGAGCTGTCTTATCAGGGTCTACACTATTTACAAGTTGATTGAGCAACCAGTGCACGCCACAGCAGTGATTGCACAGCGAAATACTTGTACACAGTGAAGATATATGTAATTATACAACAGGGCATGGGTAAAGAAGGAGAAATGTATTTTAAAATTCAGCAAGCGAAGGGTAAACACACTGTCTAGGCCTAATTTAACTCTTTCGGCGCAAATGTCGCCTGTTGGCACCATTAAAAACAGTACAGTCCCAGGTCAGATGCCGCCTTTTCAAGGTGACATCAGACCAGGGACTTCACTGTTTTCTGTATGATTTTAGCCCAAGCATACAGACTTTTAAAAACAAATGTTTTACTAAATACCTTTATTATTTAGTTTAGAATTATATTTAATATGAAATTATTATTGCAGACGACACTTTTAAATTTGGCGCCAAAAGAGTTAACCCTTTCTTTAATGATCCTTCAGACCTTTAACCCTTCGCTTGCTAATCGCGTTAATATACCTACCTGCAGGAGCTGTCTCATCAGGGTCTGCACTATTTACAAGTTGATTGTGCAACCAGTGCACTCCACAGCAGTGATTGCACAGCGATATACTTGTACACAGTGAAGATATATGTAATTATACAACAGGACACGGGTAAAGAAGGAGAAATGTACTTAGTTTAACCCTTCGCTTGCTATTCACGTCAATATACCTACCTGTAAATAGTGAAGACCCAGACGAGACAGCTCCTGCAGGAGCTGTCTCATCAGGGTCTGCACTATTTACAAGTTGATTGTGCAAACAGTGCACTCCGCAGCAGTGATTGCACAACGCAATACTTGTACACAGTGAAGATAGATGTAATTATACAACAGGGCATGGGCAAAGAAGGAGAAATGTATATTAAAATTCAGCAAGAGACGGGTTAAATGTAATAACGTTATTTGTTCAAGGGAAGTGTAGGCTTGCCTTATCAAAACTGTAAAATAATGTTTCAGTGCAATACTGTCATGGGTAAGTTTTATATTAAAATTAACCCTTTACTCCATGAATAGTTATGCAAGAAATAATAATGTTGTGAATATTAATTAGATTCATTGTTATAATGGAGTATGAACACATGTTCTTTTGGCCATGACAGAAACTATACAACCAGATCTATATTATATTATAAGCAAACAAAGAAGACCCTGACCAGACGGCTCCCCTAGGATCCATCTGATCTGTGTCTACTCTGTGTCTACTCTGTAAAAGACAAACAGTGTAAATAAATGTATCCCCTCTCCGACTAAGCTACAACAACCTTGATGGCAAATACAGTGGTAAATTGCATGCAAAACGAAAACATATTTACGTAAAGTAACAGTATCCGCCTATTGCTAGTGTACTCAATGATTGAGCTGCAAACAAAATAACTGTAGAAAAGTAATAAAGGGTACGACAAAAACGAGATGGTACAACTATCCGACGTCCTCCTTCCGTTTCCGGATTTAAGAGGTCGCCTTCATACAGTACTACATCTTTCTTGTCGGCGTACATGCAAAGAGGCCAGCGTGATTGCCAACTGTACAAGGGTTCACAACCAGAGTTACAACATATATTCTGACAAGCGTTTCTATCGGCCGAAATCAAAATACAATGTATACAATTGGAAATAAGAAAAATCATTCAATCAAATGCACGGTTACCAGTCGATTATGATTGTAACTGGTTTCAATCACTTTATTGAAATTGTTAAATAAAGCGGTGTTGAACCGCAAATTTCACGCCACCCATTTTTCACACGTGTGAAATTTGCGGCCCCAATTTTCACATAATTTGTGAAAATTGCGTTTTGTTCCTATACCCCTCTTAAAAGCCCGACGCATTTTTCACGTATATGAATAATGCGTCGAGGCGATGTGCTAAATTATTCAGTTCAAAACACGCGACCCATTTTTCACACGTGAGAATATATTGAAGTTGACAAATGTCTTTGGTCATTTCGGTTATAGACCAAGGTCGCAGGAATCGAAATGCCAGATTTGTATTACAACTCAGAAGTTGATTTGGGTGCTTACTCAACATATTTATTTGATTAAAATATAATTATGGGTCACGTGGGCAAAAAGTATTCGGAGTTCCTTGTTAATCCTTTAGCGTCCACATATTTGATATGCATTATGATTGTCTCTGCATTTGATGTCCCCGTGTTGCGGCAAATCTTGTTGCTGCTGTACATAGTGTCGCCGGCGACCAACTATGCTGAAACAAATGGAACATATTGTCGACGGCGTTAACATGTGCCGAAATTTTCGGCACATATTAATGCTGAACTGCACAAATTGTCGCCGGCGACAATATGTGACGAAGGTTATGGTGCTGTTTAAGGGTATTTCTACCGATAAAATGTCAAACGAACAAATTGGCGACAGAGCACATACATATGGATGAAACGACAAATTGGACGGATATGTGATCTTGTCAAAACAGTTGACATAATACAAAGCTTTTGATTATCATTGGCGCAATTACACTGTTGTGTCGTAAACCACCGACTACTATCATTTTGATTTCCCGACAAACGACAATATGACAGTTGCGTAACCATTGTGCACGTATTGTCGCCGGTGCCGACAACCTCGGCACATACCGTCGCCGGCGACAATATGTGCCGCTTGTTTTGACATACATTGTTGCCGGCGACGATATGCACACCGTCGACAACATGTGCTGCAACACCCGGGATATCGAATATCTGGGATATTTTGTCCCGATCGGCTGCTAGTCTGTTACCCTGGTCATAAATCTAGAACCGTTTGCATATTCCTAAGAAAAGACCTTTCACAATACAAACAACTTTTGACTTAATGACCTTCTCCTTGAACTTTGACTTACTATTTTAAAAACTTATTTTGACTGATGAGGAGAAGGGCCATTATAATTTGCGTATGTGATTTTTGAGACACAGCATTTGTAGGAATACAAAATATTTGACCTGCTGACCTCCGAATTGATCTTAAGCATACTTAATGAAATACCTTACAACTGGCTATCACTTCTGAACCATCGAAAATGGGGCTTTCAAACTTGGCACGTATCTTCCTTGTTTCAAGACCTTTTTACAGTATGTAGCGTACATTGTGCGTATATCTATCGTGCGTTCATCGTATATCATGTGTATATCTTTCGTGTGGATATGTTGTACATCTCACGGTTAATATAATGGGTACTATTTCCATTTAATGGGATATTTGATTAATACTTTTTGTACTATGTGTATCATCTAAGGAAAGACAGAGTTGTTCTTTACTTACGGTAATAGTAACGTAAGAAACCGTTCATATCGTATCGTTTAGTTTGCGTATATGTATCATACGTGAATAGTATATCATGCGTGATCTATCGTATATCATGACAACACATATATCATCTTTCGGCAATAATTTGAGAGCGAAGAAAAAATTCTTTCTCCAACTCTGCGCCATGTTTCCAGATCACAACTTTGTTTTAAAAGAGATCAACGCAGAAATCTAAACCGAAAGTAGTTTAATTTAGAATTTTCAGCAAATTTAGGAAAAACATTGAAGAAAAATTCCTGCATTGATTGTTTTGAAAATCCTTATATCATTTCGACTCCTGTAGCGTAATAAAACGTATTGGCGATTTTGGCGTTCCATAACTTGAACATATAAAAAGCAAATTGTTTGAATAGTTAGGGTTATAATGACTGCATGCCAGTCTATAAGGTGGGCCAGTATGATGATCGTAGGTATATAAATGAGCGTTTGGTCAGCAGCCAAATTCAGCTCAGAGACGGGTTATTTTCGGCCCTGAAAAAACGCACGCTACCTCTGCTACCTCTATTCGTGTTATGGCTGCTATGGTGCACCGTTCATTTGCAGCATCAAACCAATCGCATTATTTATAGAATCTAATGTCTATAGACAGGGCACACACAAAATTGGCGCCAAAAGGTTTAAAAAGGGCCATAAATTGGCCTCGGGTTTTTTTTTTTTTTGGGGGGGGGGGGTTCGCACAGTACATCATGACCTTTTGTGACCTTCTTTAAATAGACGCGTACTGCCTATCTGGTTGTGCTTTTCTGGCGCCGAAACAAAAACACAAGCAACGTTGTTTAAAGCCGTCACCCTCACGCACTACGAATTAATTGGCTTTATTCTGACAGTACAATGAGAGTTTACTGAAAGTAATTAGACATATCACTGAGAGTGAACTGACAGTAACCTGACAATTCAATGATGGAAAATATTATACTTATTACATTGTTTTATTATTTTGTTTTAATAACTTATTTTGAATTAAATCAATTAATCAATACCTTGTTTATTGCGATATTATCATTAAGAGTAATAATAATAATAATAATAATAATAATAAAATTAAAAATAATAATAATAATAATAATATTTATTTATTTATTTATTCATTTATTTATTTCGCTACATCACAGCATTACAAAAAATATTATTTTCATTAATTCATTAGTAAGACAGATTACTAAAAGCTACTCTACCGCAGACTGTCAGTTTACTCTAATTTAACCTTATTTTCATTTCGGTATACTCTCAGTGCGCTGTCATTTCAGTCTCAGTTTATTCTCAATGCCCTGTCAAATTTGTTATATGTATACATGTATTTACAAAACATTCTTATCATCTACGTCGGTTTTAAATAAGGCAATTGGATAATTCCTTAAATTATAATTTCTGTCACCATATACATAATCCCGAGCAGTTTATATACAGACCAGACGCTGTGTCGCTCTGCATCTGGTCTGGATCAGAATTGCTTGCAATTTAAAAAACAGCTCAAATGGCAGGGACTTAGAGTGGATTTCGGCATAAGCATAAGTTCTACTTAACCGATTTCGAGATAACGAGAGTCGACTCATTACTGTCATAGACATAATTCAGGGACAAAGCTACCCTATCCGATATTTATTCAATGTCCTGATGGTTGTTTAAGATCTCTCGTGCGTAAGCATGTCAACAATAGCTAAACCATCCATCTATTGACATATCTGTGAAAAATGCGTTGGTATCAGTAGTTCTTCAGAAAATGGGGTTAAAGGGGTGCCGAAATTTTCACAGCACGGTTTTGTGACAAATGGGGCCGCGTTTTTCACACGTGTAAAAAATTGGGCCGCAAATTTCACCCTTGTGAAAAATGTGTCAACCCATTTTTCACACGTGTGAAAAATGGGTGGCGTGAAATTTAAGGTTCAACAAAGCGGGATACCATTCTTGCATCAGATTCGTTCCTTTTGCACTCGGACTCGGCAGCATGTTTATGCCTCGCACGGTGCCCACAACGCATATTTATGTGCTATATTCATTTTTGTGGAAATGATGCATTTGTGCTTCTTCGACAGGAAGCTTGACCATAAACAAAGCTTTGTATATATGTACATGAAGGGTGATCAATTACGCTCATGAAGTTGTTTGATACCTTGGGCGATAGTCGGTGGTGTTTCCTTATGGTTCTTTATCGCGGTAGTTGTGAAAACGTTTCAAACTGCGATATTGATTTGAGTTTGTAATAACCGAACTATTTTTCCTAGAAATTCCGTATACAAAGAAACAAAGAAGGAAAAGATCGGGGATTTTGTTTTCTTTGTATTATCCGGTATTTCGTTATATCCGAGTTCGCTATAAGTGAGCTTCAGTTCCAGCAGCCTTTGTATTACCTTTTTGCATACTCATGAATATTAGTGAGAACATTGAATATAGGTAAAAACGTATAGAAAAAGCGTAAACCTTTTCACTTTTTTATCCTACAAATATCAGAAAACAACATCCATTGCAGTTTAGCATGATATCAAAATCCTCAGAAAACAAAATGTCCAATTTCAGGACCAAAGCATTAACTTTAAGTAACGTTTTAACCGTTTCCATGGCAATCCCCAATTTTCGTTATGATGGCCCATACATTTCACTTTGTTCACACCTAGTTTATTAGTCGACACCTATCTTTAAAAATCTTCCATATCAGAGAATTTGTTTATGCCGACTGTATAAAACTGGTACCGAATTAAAGCCAATACCATCTACTTTGTTTAAAGAGGAAGTCCCTACAATGAACGCATATTTTCAATAATATCATAAACTTGGTATTTGTTATGCTCAACCATTATAATGAAGGTTGCCAATTTGAACTTATATCGAAAAATGCCCCTGTAATACAAACAAACCTTTTTTAAATCCTTAATAAAGCAAACAGAAATGCAAAATATAGTATTTAGCTAAGGTTGGAAATGATCACTGAATATCACCAAGATTGTTAGATAAATAAAATTGGGATACATTGTACAGCACTGATGCTAATATATCTGTTTCCTAGGCAACCATTCTAACCACTCGCTGTTCATATTACAGTGTGTTTAAATACCTGCAACATACAAAGTTATCGCGGCCTACTTTGGTGATAATAATTAATGATATAAACATATAGTTGATGTATGAACCTTCATGCTTTGTTTACTTTATGCAAATTACCTCAATTGCATCCTCATGAATATTAATTAGTGATAAGAAGACGAAGAGAAACAATATTGAAAATAACATGTTTGGCAGTATGCCGAGCACAACATTACACCATTCTCCAAATATAGTGGTTAATAAATAAATTGTATGCCTAAAATTGTTATCGAAATTACCATGCACTCTTTCCACGGAATCTTTGAAAGCCATGTACTTATGCACCCAAAACAACAGTTTCAATCTTCTGTTATTGTTTTTAAAGTGTTAGTGATTTTAAAGCCCACAAAGCCTGTGTTAAGGGTATCAAGACTGTTTCTCTCTTTTGAAATACCATCATTTGTTGAGAACTGGTAAACATGTGATGTGTTTGGAGAACGTTTGATTTGTCTGATTTTGTTAAGCCACCATCAGCCGTGCTAATACTGAAGGGAACTCGTGTCAGAGGATACATCATCAGTTCACCTGTATCAATATGCATATTGGGTATTTGTGTACGCACTAATAATTGCTACGATTCCTTGTGCCAAGAAGCTGCAAGGCAGAAATGTTGTTTTCATCTATGAAGGTGAGGCTTACCAGTTTTCGACAGATGATGGTATATCAACAGCCAGAAACAGTGTTGATGCCCTGAATTCAACACAGGAAGAAACTGATCGTGCTTTACACCATGTACGCAAAAGAACACGGCTACAAACTTTCATGTTCGATGTACAGACAATGATATAATTATTCTTCATTCTTCTGTATTACCATGATATGTTTGAAGGTGCTATGGTCTTGTTTGATGCTGGCTCAGGCAACCATCAAAATTCATAAACATGTCAGAAGTTGCCCAAGCATACACAGAGGATTACCGGCCAGCACTTCAGGGCCTCCGTGTGTACTGTGCTTGTGTTCTAAAATGCATTTTATGACAGAGGGCATGTGACACCTTTGAAAAGAAGCCAAGGTTTATAAAATCATTAGCAGGTTTGCGCAACCCTTGGGATGTGTCTGGAGATATTGTGCAATACTTTGGTGACTTTACCTGTACAATGTTTGGTAACCATAGACGTCACACAGTGGATGAATTGATATTGTCTAACCCTTCTCTTGCTGAATTTTAAAATACATTTCTCCTTCTTTACCCATGACCTGTTGTGTTATTACATTTATCTTCACTGTGTACAAGTATTGCGCTGTGCAATCACAGCTGTGGAATGCACTGGTTGTACAATCAACTTGTAAATAGTGCAGACCCTGATGAGACAGCTCCTGCAGGAGTTTTCTCATCTGGGTCTTTACTATTTACAAATAGGTATATTGACGTGAATAGCAAGCGAAGGGAAAAGATCAAGGAGAAATATGAATATAAGCCAACAGATGCATTACGCTATGTTGATATAGCAACATTGTCCCTCTGTAGGGCATGCTTAATGAAGCACATCCAAAGAGTTATTTACCGGTTGATAATTTGGAAGAGATCTCACATTCCCGACCCAGATATCCCCCGCTGTTTTGAGAAGCATGATTGGCAACATGTAAATGGGGCCCTGGAACTCTGACATTCACTCAACAGCAATGATTACATTGTGGCCTATAATAAGGGTATGCTCCGACAGACAATCAACAGCTTTGTTACCATCTTGACGTCCTATCAGAGTATGATCAGAGAAAATCAAATAGTAACTTTTCCGTTTTGGTCTCTAATTAAAGTATGCTCTGATAGTCAACCGTCAAATTATAATTTACCTAATAAATACCCATGATGTCATTATTTCTCACATAAATATTCAGCTGGTAAAGGGTTAATGAGGTATCACTCATCTGTTTTCGTTGAGGCTTTCTGTAAAGGTGTTGTAAAACAGAGTGTAATTATCCATTTACCCTGTATACGGTTCATGTCCCTTAACATCTTTTACACATAAAATTATTTATTCATCAACAAAAGATACATTGCGGCGAAAATGCATATTTGCGCCGCATAGAAGATACCAAAACACATACAATCTAGCAAGCCTGTGTTACTATATATTAAAAATTGGTGGTCCTTCGAAAGCAGAAATAGAAATGCAAAACGAGAAAATTGCAGGCTCGGTTTTATTGAGTCTGTTCATGAGTACTAATTAAAAGTGCAGTATTCAATCTTCATAACTAATAACATCAAAGGTAATGATCCCGAAGGACCAGAAAAATAAAAAAAAACGGCAAATGATGTACGGGGCGACTTTTTACCGGCCGCCACACAAGCACTTAACACCTGCTGTTGTAAAGTACATATATTCTGAAAATTGGTGATCCTTCAAAAGCAAAAGTAGAAATGCAAAGAGTAAATTGCAGACTATGTTTTATTGAATCTTTGATGAGTACTGAAACAGTAATGGTCCTTGATGAATAAATCACAAATGTTCACGTAAGCACTGCCAATATACACTTAGCCTTAAAACAAAAGCATAAAACATTCAAGATAGCACTTCCAATATACACTTGGATTTAACACAAAGCAACACAATATTCCAGATAGCACTTCCAAATCTCACTTTGTTAAGTTGGTATATAAATAGTAGATTAGCACCAGCAAACTGAATCTTCATTGTTATACACTTCTTCTTGAATAACCTATTATTGTAATGAAAGCGCAGCGAAATAACAACATGGCGCCTAATCAGCAAAGCAAAACAACCATAGTAGCAGGACTCGGACGGGTATGTATAAGTACACACATGGTATCCCGTCTCAACTGAACTTTAATGTAATCTTAAAATTCACATAGTACTTAAAATAGCAAAGCAACAACTCGTTTCACTAAAAGCATATCACAGAAAAGTCGCACCGCAAAACGTCTCCTCGTACTTCATTCTCAGTGCTGTTATACCTTCTGATCCTTCGAGATCATGAATTTCAGAACGTTTATTCTGAAAATTGAATACTGCTTAAAAGTACAAAAATGAGTAATGCAGGAAACACCAAATACAGAACAAACACTCGCCCGAACAGCAACACAAGGAAACAGCAAATGTACATAACTATAAAAATAAAAAGAGACGCACAAAGACAAAACAAACATGCAATAGGGGGAAGATGGAAGTACCGCCTTGGAACGGTCAGTGACAAAAGTCACGGGGGAGTTAAACCGGTTTATGGGCGCCCAACCTCACACTTATTCCATCCCCACCCTAAAAGACAAACAGTGTAAATAAACGTATCCCCTCTCCGACTAATCTACAACAACCGCGACAGCAAATACAGTGGTAAAGTGCATGTATAACAAAAAAAGCTTATGTTGTTTTATGTTAGGACCAGACTTAAAATTATTGCACATTTTTACATGTTCCGAGACTATATATTTCAGGTGTTTGAACTGTTATATAAGTTTTTGAATCAGTTAGCTCATTCTTTAAAACATCAACATAATACAATCTTAAGTTTAATATAGATATAAATAGTTGTTTAGTTTTAAGACAATATTGTTTCTAAAATTACTATTGCGTGTACTAACGCGTCACATTACAAAGATCAAGGGAGGTAATGCTAACACGGTTAAAATTGTCTACAACAGATTTGCCTCCCATAATCAAATTCATGTGATTGGAAGTGCGGGCCAATTCATTGTCGCCTATGTGCAATAGAATAAAGAGTCTAACCTAACCCTTTCGCAATACCCTTACTACAGGGTGTCCCATAATAAACGGAACCCGGAATTAAGACCTGCAAGTTATCCCATTTCTGTCAATATTGCTAACTTAAAATTAAAAGTATACACACGTAGCTTAGTAGAGACAACATGTTCTCATATGTTGTCTAAATGTTGTCTAAACATATCCATTAGTTTTTAAGATATCATGTAGATGATAGCACCCAAAACTCCGTTTTAAACATGATATAGGCATAGACTATGCAATGTACGAATATCATGTTAAAACAGATTTTAGGTGCATTCATTAAAATCTCATATCGTTAAATCAATGTATATTGTTATGAGAAATTTAGCAGGCACGTGCATAAATGACTTGTCTA
Organism: Azorinus chamasolen; assembly: GCA_963576725.1. NCBI lineage: Eukaryota > Metazoa > Mollusca > Bivalvia > Cardiida > Solecurtidae > Azorinus > Azorinus chamasolen. The sequence continues at coordinate 17,573,943 of OY755240.1, read as the reverse complement.
CAACAGTAACTATTTATATTTTAATGTGTCGGGTTACATTGGTTAAAATAAACATTTGATCCAGGGCTCCGTTTTTTAGACACCCTGTACCACAGACAGGCCACCATGCCGACGCTGTTTCCCCTGGGATGACACTATTGCAGATAGGACTGCATGTTTGACTAATGATGATCCGAAGAGCCACATTCGACTCGACATGTACCTAGAATAACTTCAACAGTCTGATACCTGCTGCCCACCTGATCACAAGTAATAAATTACCGTTATGATTTGCATTTATATCAATATGATGTTTGTAATTGTTAAACACGAAAAAGGGCGAACAAGTTTAAACATGTATACTTTGTAGGCGTCAGATAACCATCTCACAAGTTGTTCAATACAGCATGGGATAAGTGCTTGTGTTCCGGTCGTAACGTCGCCCCGTACTTCATTCTCAGTGTTGTTATATTTTCTGGTCCATCGGGATCATTTGTTTTGATGTTATTAGTTGTGGAATTGAATACTGCTTAAGCTGGTACAAAGGGGTATGAATAGTGTTGCACTTTTAATTACTACTCATGAACAGACTCAATAAAACCGAGTCTGCAATTTTCTCTCTTTGCGTAGCTTCGTTTGCTTTCGAAGGATCTCCCACTTTCAAGATATATTTACTTCACAACAGCAGGTGAAAAGTGTTTGTGTGGCGATCGTAAAAACATCGCCCCGTACTTCATTCCCAGTGTTGTTATATTTTCTGGTTCTTCGAGATCATTAGTTTTGATGTTGTTAATTTAGAAATTTGCATACTGCTTACGCCGGTGCTAGAGGGTGTGAGTAGTGTTGCAATTTTAATTACTATTCATGAGCAGATTCAATAAAATCGAATCTTCAATTTTCACTTTTTGCATTGCTACTTTTGCTTTCGTGGGATCTCCCTCTTTTAGGATATTTCATAGAAGGGATCTCATGTAGTTTGTAACATAAGTTTGAATCCAGTACAAAGTAGAACGTTTATGTTCAGACTTAGGATCAGACTTAAAAGTATTACAGATTTTAACATGTTCAAAGACTATGTTTTTCTAGTGTTTGAACTGTTATATAAATTTGTGAACCAGTTAACTTCACATATTACAATCTTCAAACGTTCATTCTTTTCGAATTCAGAAGTTGAACATTACACAATGTGGACTTGCCTTGATGTTTGTAGATCTCTTACCTTTCTTTTAGATAATATATTTGTGCGTTGTGGAGATACCATATATCGTCAAGTTGTTGGTATACCCATGGGTACAAATTGTGCCCCTCTTGTTGCAGATTTGTTATTGTATTGCTACGAGAGGGATTTTATGCTTAGCTTAAAACCTGATACACAGACCGATATTGTTAATGCTTTTAATAAAACTTCAAGGTATTTAGACGATATTTTGAATTTAGATAATCCTTATTTTGATACTATGGTTTCTTCAATCTACCCAAAAGAACTGTCTTTAAACAAAGCTAATCAATCTGACATTAATGCTTCATTTTTAGATTTGAATCTTTCAATTACAAATGATAAAGTTTCGTCCAAAGTATACGATAAAAGAGAAGATTTTAATTTTAAAATTGTTAATTATCCTTTTCTAGATGGGGATGTGCCACGTTCTACATCTTATGGTGTTTATATTTCTCAACTTATTAGGTTTGCCCGAGCCTGTTCTTTGCTTGAAGATTTTAACAGACGTAATTTAGTTATAACTGATAAACTTCTTAAGCAAGGTTACAGATATCACTTCGGAAAACCTTTTCTAAATTTTATTATCGAAATTTACCTCTCATTAGTAAATATAATTGCAATCTACGGACGTTACTGCGACAAGGCATTTCTCAACCAGAATTTTATGGGGATGTTATCTACAAACTTAGGAAAATTCGGGGTCATATCCATTTTCATGATTTGTTTATAAAACGCATTAAAACATTTAAAAATAAAGGTTATGATCCTATTATATTGCAACACACTGCATGTTTGGTTAGTTATCGACCCTTTTACAGTCGGTAGCTACGCTTCCCTCTTTGCTTGCGCGATGACAGGCCGAGGGTAGTACTCTATGATGGTATACTCTTAAACTTGGATACAGGAGGAGCTTACCAGACTCATGTATTATTTTTCCCTGTCGTGCCCTTAACGGCTTACCTGCAGGTACTCGGACTTCAGCAAAGTCATTGAGTACATATTTGACGGATTGTCACAGTTATTATGCTATGTTTTACATGTTGTCCTGTGTTCACCGTCATCTATGTTGTGGGTAAGTCCAGCGGGGATACCTTTATTTACAATATTTGTAAAGCTAGGGTGACTTTGAGAGAAGTGCGAGGTTAGGACGTCCGTAAACCGGTTTAAACCCCCAGTGGTGTTTTTGCTGCTGACCGTGCCAAGGCGGTACTCTCTTTGTCACCCTTCCTTTTGTTTGCCTTGCGTCTTTGTGCTTGTTGTTTGTTCATGTTGTGGAACGTTTGTCCCTGGTTCTTGTGTCTCTTTTGGTGTTTTCTGTGTTCATTTCGTGTGTGTCTGTGTGCGTTTGGGTGTGTGGTTGTGTGTGTGTGTGTGTGTGTGTGTGTGTGTGTGTGTGTGTCATGCTGTCTATCGGTGTTTTGGTGGTGGTTGCGTCTTGCATGTGGCTTTGCCTGCTTGACTTTACTACTTTTCGATTCAAATCATTATTACATTATTCGATGCCTTGTCAGCAGGAGTAAGAACAAGGTGGCAAAAACTGGTAAAAGGCTTGTAACATTATTGGACATATTCTCACTTCGGAGACAAAACATTTCATTTATAAAATAACAATATCAAAATTAGATCTTTGTAAAATTATAACATGGATGATTTTCAGCAATCTTTGTTACACACTGATTTGAGTCCAGTTCTTTTCTCTGATACTGTGTCAGATGCTTGGACGAATTTTAAGATCATTTTCCTATCAGTATTAGATGGTATGCTCCTGTTAACGCAATACGTTTGAAACAGAGAACGGAGCCTTGGATTACTTCTGATATTTTAAAATGCATTAGTGAGAGAAAAAACGCTTTTAACTTGTATAAGAAAACCAAGTCCGAAGTTCATTTCAACGTTTTAAAAAGGTCTTAGGAACAAAACACAGTCTGTGTTTTTTAATGCAAAGAAATCTTAATATACCAGCAAATTTGATCAGAATAAGAATTATTCTAAGACATTGTGGAAAACCTTGAAAGAGATGGGAATGCCTTCTTCTATTAGCAGTATAGGAAGTTTGTTTTGATAAGCTTAATGTTACCAAACATTTTAACTCTTTTTATTTCAATATAGCCTCTAGTGTGGTTGACAAACTTCTTAAATGTATAAACAAATATGGCCAGAAATTTGTGTTTGACTACTAGTCTTCTAAATGTGTCATTCCTAATAGTTTTTCATTCTCAATTGTAAGCGAAGATAATGTTTTGAAATATTTAAGGAACTTAGGTCTTAGTAAAGCTATGGGATTGGATGACATTTAGTCTAGTTATGTACGTGATGGTGCTCACTTGATAGCTGGCACTCTCACTCATGTTATTAATTTATCAATATTCCAAGGGTCCGTCCCTGATGATTTGAAACAAGCTTGAGTTTTTTCTTTGTAAAAGAAAAATGATAGATGTCAGTAATTATTTTGATCACAATTTGAAACATATTTGAATGATAATAAGCTTCTGTACAATTTTTTAAAGTAAAACGTACCCCCTGAACCTGTACGAAAAAGACTATATTTTAAATAGTCGAAAAGAGATTCATGTATTGCCTTTTCTCTGGCGTGCCCTAAACTCTTTTTGCGCCAATAAAAGTGTCGTCTGCAATAATAATTTCAGATCAAATATAATTCTAAACTAAATAATAAAGGTATAAAAATTATAAGGAAAACATTTGTTTTTAAAAACCTGTATGTTTGGGCTAAAATAATGCAGTAAACAGTGAAGTCCCAGGTCAGATGCCGCCTTTTCAAGGCGTTCACTGTTTTCAACGGCTTCATTGCATCTGCTCCGACGTCAGCAAAGTCATTGAGTACACATTTGAAGGACTTTCACAGTTGTTGTCTTGCTATGTTATGCATATTGTCCTGTGTTTACCGTCTTCTATGTTGTGGCGAAGTCTCGCGGGGATTCCTTTACTTAGACATTTTGTTAAGCTATAATGAAAGTACAAAAATGAGTCATGCAGGAAACACCACATACAGAGCAAACAGTCGCCCGAACAGCAACACATAAGATTTGAGAAAAGTGTGGGGTTAGGACGTCCGTGAACCGGTTTAAACCCCAAGTGGTGGTTTTTCCCAATGACCGTTTCCAAGGTGGTACTCTCTTTGTCATCCTTGCTTTTATGTTTGCTGGATGCCATTGTGCCTTTTTGCTTTTGATCGTGTATCAGTGTGTGTACGCGCGCATAGTGCGTGCGTACGTATGTGCGTTGTGGGGTTGCGTGCGTGTGTGCGTGCGTGAAAAAAATAGATGACTGCTCATGACTGCTCATCAAGAGTGGTAATTTCTTTAGAGGGAGGGGGGAATATTTTGGTATGTTTTAGATACCTATGACACGTATTTAGAAAATAATGTATCTGTGATGGAGTTGTTGTTGTTGTTGTTGTTGTTGACTGAATAAAAAAACTTTATCAAAATAAATTTGTTCTTGTGCGTTAAAATTTCAAATAAGTCAATATTCACATCATATACAGGCGAATCCTCATCCCAAATATACGAACCACATATATAAATGTCATTCTGCAGATGGAAAAAATATGATCAACCTGTAGCCAAATGATGGTGTCCGAATTTTTTTTTCATTATCTCAATACAAGCTTTAACGTTATCTCTGCAACTTTAAAACTACTCTACCACTATAGCGTTTGGCATTGCGATGTCGAAACTTTCTATAGAAAGTACATATATGTTAAATAAACCAGCTTAAGATAAATTTACTACTAGAGGGTGTCCCAAGTTTCATACAAAAACCGATATCGTTTTTATTTATAATATTTAAAAACAATTCATTCTCTTTTTACAATCTGTCAAGCCGTTTACATTCCAGGAAAGATTGCAAGCTCATCCCCTTGAAATTCCTATTTCTTAACGGGCTTAACGTTGGCATACACGGTGTCGTAGGCTATCTAAACCCCATTACCTTTCTTTCTATAGTCTACAATCGTCCTCACTTTTCCCACTTTCGTTTCTCCAGTGCGATGAACGCGCTCGAATGCCATTTTGGACACTAAATCTTGAGCGATATTCAGTTTGTTCACTAAGTGAGTCCTTAAAATTTCCTTCTACCTGGAAGGAACCTCAACTTCATCTCCCGGAATGTTAGTAAACAGTAAACTGTTTCTCATATATTGTGATATGAGATACAATACCCCCATCTTTCAGATCAGCACGCTTCTGCTCTAAGTCCGTCACTCTATCAGTAAGCTGCAAAACGTTAAAATCCACACCATTCGTCGTTTATTTCCTCTTTGTTACATTTGTTACATGAAGTCCGTCTTGTTACCGATCCTTTCAAAATAATATATTATCAAATCCTTCTCAAATAATACTAATATATCCACTTTATTTTCACATTCATCTCCCAGTTAAAAACACAACCGCCGCCATAGATATCACGTGACCAATCTATTCTCAGAATGCGATGGAAGAAATATGTATTTAAAAATGAAGAAAGCGACAATGTTTTGTAGAAATTCACTCAGAGGACGGAAAGTTAACATGTGTAAATTATGTTATGAAGGAATCAAGGCCACAATGTGTACTATTAACCCTCTACTCCCAGAATATTCATAGAAGAAATAATTACCTCATTAATATTTATTAATGGTCGTAGCGGAAACTGTAGAATCATATCTATATCATTTCATAAGCAAATATAGCAGACCCTGATCAGGCGGCTCTTGTAGGAGCCGTCTGATCTTGGTCTATTGTGTTTGCAAAAAAGTAGAACCAGAGATATCTGTGGACTTAAGGGTTAATAATATGGTGAATTTAAAACACTTTGCTGAAACCTTTACTTGTAAAATATTTCAAGTTCTCGATTCCTATTCGAAATGATTGCGCGTTGTTTTACAAAAGCTGGAATAATAAACCAAGGACCGCTCTTTCGAAGTTTGCCAGTTGTACAAAGGTTTGTATCCAAGAAGTTGCTTAGCTTTATCATACCGGAACCACCACGTAGGCTGTACTGTGCGGAGCACGGAGGGCCCTATGGGAATGTTTACACTGCAAGCTATGCGCACAATGGATATAATACAAAACAGAAAAAATACAATGCATTTGATGATCCATAGTGGCAATGCAGGTTTCACCTCTCGCAGTCCACACGCTTCTTGAAATATTGCCGAAAAGTCCTCAGTCTTAAGCACAGGCGTATCGTCAGAGCAAAAGAATAGTTCTCCCCCAATATCGGTCGGAAGAAATCGCCTTCTTTCTCGCGTGATACGGAGTAGTTCTTTTTCGGCACAAACAAACATCCAGGCAGCATTACCAACATACACGAATTGCTGCCGTCCAACGCCAAGTCGTATTTTCCGGAATGTCCTTGACCTTATGTTTGAGACTCTCGTAAAACTTTTGGTAACGATAGTTTTATCGCCTTCCCCATACAAGCCAGCTGGTCTTATTACCAGGGTTGTCAGTTGTGGATCTGAAATTTAATTATTTTCTTGTAACGAAAATGCGTTGTTTAACAATGTTTCAAACACGACGGAAGATAGGTAGACGCAGAACAAAGGACCGAGGACAATGTTATATGGATACTGGATTTATTTACCAAGCTATCTGCATGCGGTACGAATTACAGTTGACCCACAAGACACATAACCCTTTCCCGCATATTCACGTCATTTGACGTCTTTGTAAAAGTCGCTTTTTGAAGCCATTGTGATAAATAGAGGATTTGCTCCATAGAATCAATTTTGTCACAATGGTTTAAAAACTTCTCAATTCTAAAAGTTATTTTTCTGTAGTAAATACCCTTTTTCGATGGGTTTAATCAAAGAAGCTGGGTCTAAAAATAGCCTATGACGTAATGACGTAATGGATTAACAAGTACGGGAGTCCAATGTTAGACAGTCTTATAAAATCCATTTACCCATAGTCCTGCAATATCACTGTAAAAAACGAATGCATACTTTTGTATCCTGATGAGACGCTGAGTTTTTGGTGGCGTCTCATCTGGATCCAAGAAGTATGCAAGTGCGAATCAGGTTTCGGTTATCAATAACATTTTCTGTTCTTAACCCTTTCCCTGTTCTATTTTTATTAGAACGTGCATATCTATCAAATTCCATTAGCAAACAGAGCAGTCCCTGATCAGACGGTTCCTAAACCACTCTAGCCTACTCTGGGTCTACTCTGTTTTCAACAGCGTGAAAAAGTGTTGATATGACGGAAAGTGGGTTGCTAGTGTACTGACCTTGGTCCCTGTATCCGAGACCTGGTTCACATTTGCAAACAGCCTGGATCACGATGAGAAACCGCGTAAATCGGCAACTCATTTAGGGTTCTGGCCCCGAGGTTATAAAATTGTTTGATTTAGTCTGAGATCATTCTCAAGCATCTGATTAATCAGGTCCTTAGCTTTCTCAGAATCTGACCAGAACGATACCGGAGACTGATCTCAGACTAAGTTATTTTATAACCTTAGTCCGAGGTCATGTGAGGCTCCAACGAATCGGGTGTACAGTATAACCTCTCTATAATAGCCAATAAATTACGTCAAGTATTCTGTGTTTAAGGCAGGTGGCTGCTTAAAGCAAGATGAAAGTAAAACAAAACGCTCCATAAGAGCGTTTTGTTCTACTTTCACCTTGCTTCAAGCATGCAACTGCCCTAAATAGCAGCTAATCAACACAATTTAGTGGCCGTTGTAGAGAGGTTTTACTGTATTCAAAAATGCACCAGATCCATATTCAAATAGCCACATTAAACAGCATGGATGGAGTTAAGTATTTATCCACATTGTTGATATACATCCCGAAGCGATCATTCATTTATTATCTATTTATTTATTAAGTCTTAAAAAGCAGGGTATAACTTAATGCAGGACAAAAGTAATCGAGAAAGGAACTTTCTTTATAACATTCGACAAGCATTTAGCTGCCACCTGTGTTATATAACTATAATTTGACATCTTTTTGAAGGCCGTTAAAGAAAGGTTCTACTGTAGTCTAGATGAAAAATGTGAAGTTTCAGGGTTGGGGAAAATTATGAAGGATTGGGGTAAATTATGCAGTATTTGGGTAAGTTATGCAGTATTGGGGTAAATTATGCAGGATTGGGGTAAATTGGGGTAAATTATGCAGGATTGGGGTACATTTTGCAGAATTGGAGTAAATTATAACTTAACCTCTTTACTGTCAAGTATTGTATTCTGCAAACATTGACCCTGTGCTACAATGGCATTTTCTCCCTACAAACGTATTCACATTTTCAAACAGTTTGGATCAGATGAGACGCCGAACTATATGGCATCTCATCTTGATCCAAACTGCTTGCATAGGTTTTTAGAGAATCGTAATTGGCAGTGCAGTGGTTAACACATTACCACATGGGCTATTTTAGATACAACTTCTTTGAAAACATCTACCGAAAAGGACCATTAACTAGAGAAAAAGACAATTTTAGAACTTTGTAGCATGAAACCATTGTGATAAATAGAGAATTTGATCCTATAGGAGCAAATGCTCCATTTATCACATTGGTTTCACGGAGTGGCTTTTAAAGAGTCGTCAAAAGTCGTAAATATGAGGGAATAGGTTAACCCTTACCTGTTCTATGCTTATTCCAGTATTTCGATACCTACTACAAATCCATGGGCTAATGAGTTATAACGAAATACAGTAGGTGGAAAAGTGTAACCATTTCAGAAAGTAAACAAAACCATTCAGATTCGATTAGCAAACAGAGCAAATCCTGATCAGAGGGCTTTTATAGAAGCTGTCTGATATAGGTCTCCTCTGTTTGCAAATGCATGACAACACGTTTATATGAAGGAACGAATTATGTCAATAGGAAATATATTTTGCACTCGGTCATTGTGGATAATTTGCCATGGTACAACAAAAGGCAAACAAAGAACGATATTTCTGTCAAAATATAAAAACAGCTCCGATTTGTTTTTTCATGTATCAATATTGTTGACTTGTGAAATTCGTCGTTGGACTTTGATATGGAAGATATTCTACCTAGTCTATTCCTTACTTCATCGAAAGATTTCTTACTTAATGTGTCAAGTACTCGTATGACCTCAGCTGAGAGTTCTTAACTTACTTTGTGTGTCAAATATGACCTTAGCTAATATGTCTTGCGTTGTATGTCAACTATGACCGCAGTTAAGACTTCTTACTTTGTGTGTCAGATATGACCTCAGCTAAGATTTCTTACTTTGTGTGTAAGATATGACCTCAGTTAAGACTTTTTACTTTTTGTGTCAGATATGACCTCAGTTAAGATTTCTTACTTTGTATTCCAAATATGACCTCAGCTTAGATTTCTTACTATATGTGTCAGATATGGCCGCAGTTAAGACGTTTTTATTCGTATATCAAATACGACTGCAATTAAGAGTTCTTTCTTTGTATGTCAAAAGAAACTATATAATATGGCAAATAATAGTTTATTTTGTAATCATAACATGGTTTAGTCGATAATAAATAATTGGATCACCAAAATTGCTGTTGCAAGAATGCTTTGAGGAATTCAGATCTTGTCCTTGCATTTAAATATTCTATCACACCCCTATAGAGATAGATTAGATTTTTCACGCGTTCAGAATTATCTCTGTCTATTTATAAGAGTTTTTCCGCCGTGCTCATCAGAACAAGAAGAGTGTTCATCAGTGCAAAATATTCTTCCTGTTAAAGGAATAAAAAACATATAGCCGCGCAATTTGTCAAAAATGACCGTAAATGTTCTCTTTTTTGCGCGCATCGTCGCATGAAATGTTTATATCTGAGAAAATTTGAAACAAATCAAATTAACGTTGTCTCGAGATGTTCCAACACAAAATAATGTTCTCTGATATCCTGTATGTAAAAATCCACAAATAGCAATAATTCTGTGAAATTCGTTCCTCTGTACACATAAGCACATTAAGATTGTTTATTTGTGAAAGTTCGACAGATGCGATCGACAGACAAGGATTTCGGTAGGTAAGGACGGATTTCGATTAAAATACTTAACGGAAGTCCAAATATGATGTGTAAATTTCAACATTTTCAAGAGTAGTTATTTATTTCTCCACCAAACCCTATACTGTGACCAGTATTTAGAATCCCCACAAAGAGGCGATTCTAAAGAGTGGTCACAATAAATGAGTTTAGTGGGAAAATGATGATTTTATTATTTATATAAACTAGTTTATCCAAGTATCAATCTAATAAAGATGTTGATTATTCTGTATATTGTACACTAAAACTTCTCTATAGCAGCCACTTAATTTTATTAATTAGTTGGTATTGGTATTTAGGACATGTGGTTGCTTAAAGCAAGGTGAAAGTAAAACAGAACGCTCCTAAAGGAACGTTCTGTTTTATTTTCTCCTTGCTTTAAGCAGCTTCCTGCCTTTAACATAAAATATTTAACGTAATGTAGTGGCCGTTATAGAGAGGTTTTACTGTATATGGCAATTATTACGTCAAATTGATATCATCACCGGATGTTATATCAATAGCAAAAGTGAAACTTAGCTAACTGAGAAATAGCTACAAATTATTGAAAAGTATATAATAAAATGCATTAGTTTGTTTTTTTAATTCAGGTGCCAACATTACCGAGGACACAATGACACTAATTGTTGTGACATCTAAAGGAAGTATACGACCGAAAATAATGTAACTGTAAGAGATCCTGTGAAGAATGAATAGATTGTGTAAAATAGCAACTTGTACTCAGTGCCACTGTGAAATCTCTGGTAACAGTAACTATATTTAGAATATGAACAATACCATTCAACGTTCATTGTTTGTTTTAAATATGTAGTTCAGGTCCATTACAATATACAAGCTAGTAATATCCATGCAGCAAAAGCCGCAGCAATTCTTTGACAGAAATTCAAAATTACCATGATATACTGTGAGACAACGTTTTAGATTTACGCTCCAAAACAATACAGATGCATTCTTTTTCATGTTCTCACTAATTCTCACTAATGCCCAAGAACTTTTTGATGTTTACATTATAGGTCATTTGCAGGTGATTTGCTCTCAAGCATAATGTACTCTAAATACATTCTGCACACTAAGCAACTAATGTCTGCAAATATTGTCGTCTGCTGTAATTTTAAAAATACGTTTTATCTTCAATATCTTTTCAAAAACAAATGTGAGAGTGACAAACAGTTTGGACCCTGATGCGGTACCAAGTTACTCGGCGTCTCATCTGGATCCAGATTATTTACAAAGGTTATTATAAACGCAAAAAACCAATAGCTGGAACAAAACTCATACCTGTTTAGAGGGACGGTTGCTTCTTTAAGAAGTAATTTCAGATCTTAGTATGTCCTTGCATAGCATTTCTTATAAAATGCAGAACAGAAAGGTTCTGTATCAGAAAATCAAATATCGCTTTCGGTAAATAATATCTTATTAAAGCATTTCTTCATTCTACAATGTTTTACGCAGCCATTTTTTCCTTACATAAAACCTCGCTTGTTATTTCTTACGTGCGTTTTCATGAGGCAGTGTGTCAACATTTAGCCTGCTGCGCAAATTATTTTTGCATAATTTTTCATCTACTACATTTTCGAAATTCAACCTGTAATCAGTGAGTCTACCAAAATGCAATCAGGGTGTCAAACAATTTGGATCCTGATGAGACGCCGATTTACTCGGCGTCTCATCTGGGTCCAAACTGTTTGCATAGGTATTCACTCTTCCGCCCGTAGCAGGCTAAAGGTTAATTGTTTCTTGATACAGTAAAATCCCTCTAATACTGAATTCTGTGATAGAGGGGATTTAAATTACGTTTAGTCAGGTGACTGCTAAATGCAGGATGAAAGTTATGTAAAGAGCTCATAGAGGAGCTTTCTGTTTGCACCCTGAATTACGTTGCCCTCTGTCTCCCAATATGTATACTCTCGTAATTTTACGTATGGTTCAGAGGGGTTCTATTGTATATTGTTTTGTTATTGCGAGATAATTAATTTACCGTTTGCCTTGAGGACTAGAGCCTCGGCTTTGGATTTAGTTTGCGCGTACTTCAGTTGATATGTATCGGGCATTTCCGTACAACTTTCCGTTCCGCCGTTTATATCCGAGTTTCCGATGACGACATAAACGGAGCTGCAGTAGATGAGGCGTTGTACATTCGATTTCTGGCATGCATAAATTACAGTCTCAGTGCCTAAAATAGAATACGTCATGAACACAAAGGCTGGACATGAATAAAATATGATACGGCTTTTTAGAGGAATAGTCCTTATGGCATCAATCAACCGTGACAAATAAACACACGGATGCAATTATTCTTAAGGTTAAAATTGGTTTCATAGTCTGGCATTCAAGACCACGAAAAACACACGATATGTTGTTCGTAAAAAGCAAATATATAGAAATATCCCTGTAAACGGGATTTTTAATTAAGAAAACATTTGGTCTTTTTAGACAGAGATGCTTAATGGGGATAACACTCATACAGAAAGTTCCTTTGAGCATTAAGCTGCCATTTGTCTGAAGGACCAGAATAAATACTAAAAACGTTCGGTTTACAAAGTGTTTACTGTTTATATTAATTCGTTAAGTCTAATTTATTTACCATAAACTGCACAAAAACACATATCTCTACAGTAGAATCTGTCTTAAGCAGCCATCAAAAGGAGGTCTAATATAATGTACAGTAGAACCCCTCTAATGCGACCACTTAATAAATAAGCATGGTTGGCTTTATAAGTAGGTGGTTGCTTAATCCAGGACAAAAGTAATGCAAAAAGCTCATTTAGGAGCCTTTCTGCATTACTTTTGTCCTGCATTAAGTTACCACCTGTCTACCGTCCAGAATTATACTTCTTATAAATGGTTGCATTAGAGGGGTTTTACCGTAGGTGGTAGTTTAATAGGAGTTTTCTGGATCACTTTTACTCTGTATTAAGCGACTATCTGCTGTTAAATAGCTAAATGACAGATTCTTCAGTATAACAATACTTGGGTCAACATTTCCTTAAGCTAGGCAATCATAATTGTCATGATTTTGTACCTCTGACGTTGACCTCTTCAAGCAGTCTGGTGTCTGGAAACATGCTAAAGTCGACGAAGCTGGCCAGGTGTATTACACAAGTAGCGCCTGCACATGCTTTCAACACTAAGTCAAGGTCGTTGATACTCCCTATGTGCTGGATTACAGGTATTCGCTCCATATAGTCTGCATGATTATACAATTATGCCAATTTCATACTGCACAAATGAAAGTGAACATATTTTTAAATTATTTTCTTACAAGACGTGCCTGCTTCCATAAAAAAAAGAACATGCTTAACCCATTCCCTCATATTGGCGTCTTTTGGTGCCTCTGTAAAAGTCACTTTCTGAAACCATTGTGATAAAAAGAGCATTTGCTCCATAGGAGCAAATGCCTTATTTACCAGAATGGTTTCAAAACTTTACAATTTTAGGTTTTTTCTTTACTGTAGTAAATGCTTCTTTTCGGTAGATTTACTCAAAGAGGGTTGTGTAAAATAGCCTATATGGAAATGCGCTAACTGACTTTAAAAACATCAAACATGAGGAGGTTTATGTACTCGTAGGTCTTAATAGAGCCTGAATGAAAGTGTGCATGTAATATTGATAAATTTACTTGTATCCGCTTGATATATTCGGCTTATCAGTTGGATCCAAGCTCTTGACAGATATTAGCAAATAGTGGGATAAAAGGGTTAGAATGAGGGTTTTTTAAGTTTTATATAATGCAACAAATTTACGCACCCAGTTTGTTGACGTACGGTTCCAAGTCCAGAATCCGTATTTCAGTCACGTGATCAGCATGTTCTTGCAGTTGTCCCACAATATGCTGCCCTAAAAACCCTGATCCTCCTGTTACCAAGACTATACAGGGTTCCGTCTCTTCGGTTGTCATTTCCTGGTTCTATGGAAACGACAATAGATGTTGCATTCATCAAATATCGCAAAATAAAATAATGTTCAGTAAATCCCTTCTAAATTGAACGTCCAATTTAGTAAACATATAGGCCTTGGAGACAGGTGGTTTTCTGCATGATTTCCAACCTGCATTTAATCACCACCTCTCTATTAGAATTTAACTTCTTCTCTGCTACAATTCTGGTTAAGAAAGGTTTTACTGTAATCATATATGCGTTTGATTGGTTCCAAGCTCCTACTTCACTCATATAAATTTGTGACCAATCATCAGTAGTTGGGAATATTCTTGAATTTTAAATCGGGAAATAGTATCTGTTCCGGTAAATTAATACCTGTATAGGACATGAATGTGTTCTGTAGGACAAAAACGTGTTCTGTATGACAATAATGTGTCCTGTTGGACAATAATGTGCACTATAGGACAGAATGTATAACATAAGACATGAATATTTCCTGTAAGTTATGAGAGTGTCCTGTAAGATATAAATGTGTCCTGTAGGACATGAATGTGTCCTGTTGGATATGACTGTGTGCTGTAGTATATAAATGTGCCACGTATTATATGAATGTGCCTCGTAGTACATGTATATGAATATGTCCCGTAATACATGTGAGTGTAGTACGCAAACAGAAAAGTCTAAAAAGTAAAGTATGAGAGAAGAAGACGTGTTGATTATCTTTCCCTTCCCCATAAAGACAATGGTGCCGCCATGACGCGGATCGTAGCGTCACTTCCATGTTATGTTCACGTGACATTTCGTTAGGAGCGTTATCTCCAACATAAAGGTGCCCTGTACTGTATGTATGTGTCCCGTAATATATGAATATGTCCAGTAATACATGAATATCTCCTGTATTATATGAATGTGTCCCGTAGTTTATCACTGTGTCCCGTATGATACAAATATGCCCTTATCATATAAATGTGTCCTGCAGTAGTCATCGTCGTGTAGTGTATGTATGTGTCCTGCAGTATATGTATGTGTCCTGTAGTATAGATGTGTGTCTTGTAGTACATGTATGTATCATATAGTATATGTATGTATCGTGTAGTATATGTATAAGACCACCTGTAAAACATAAATGTGTCCAAGATTATATGTATATGTCATGTAGTATATATGTGTGGCTTGAAGTACATGTATATGGATGTGTCATTTAGTATATGTATGTATCCTGTAGTATATGTATAAGACCTGTAAAACATAAATGTGTCCTATAGAATATGGTTGTGTTTTAGGATATGAATGTGTCCTGTAAGATATGTATGTATCATGTAGGATATGAATGTGCTTTTAGAATATGAATGTGTTTTGTAGGATATGTATATATCCTGTAGACAATAGATGTGTTTTTAGGATATGAATATATGTCCTGTAAAATATATATGTATCTTGTAGGACATTAATGCGCTTTTAGGATCTAAATTTGTCCTGTAGGATATGATTGTGCTTTATAGAATACAGTTGAACTTCGATATCTCGAACTCGGATAACTCGAACTTCGGATAACTCGATCAAAAAGTTCAGTCCTTCCAAAACTAACACTACAGAATTGCTATAAAATGTATTGCTACAGATATCTAGAAACCTAACGGCAGCTTATTACAGGTCTAAAGTAATGCTGAAAGCTCCTATAGGAGCTTTCAGCATTACTTTGGACCTGTATTAAGCTGTGGTCTTGACAAATCGATTAGATTAGAAATCGGATGACTCGAACATCTGTTATCTCGAATTAATTTGTACGGTCCCATGAAGTTCGACTTATCGAAGTTCAACTGTATACCCTTTATACCGCATGTACCCAATATATGAATATACGATGTATGTTTCGACCGATATGAATATTATTCTGAGATACAGATGTGTCATGTGGGATATGGATGAGTCCTGTACGATATAGATGTGCGTTGTTGCACGATATGTAATAGATAAAGTACGAGTCTTACTACCAAAGTATCTTCTTACAACCGTTATCAGGACAGTTTGTTCGCATGACCGAAGACGTGTCCGAGGCGTACCCGAGGACACTTGTCTGAGGTCATGCGAACAAACTGTCCTGATAACGGTTGTAAGAAGACACTTTGGTAGTAAGATGAGTACATGTATCTTACTTGTACGACAGTACGTTGTAGACTTTTAATTTAGATTAAAAATGAATATTTCACAAATGAGTGCAAAATGTTTTCCCCTTGATTCACCCAATTCAAATCCTAGGTAGATGGGTTTTAACCACAAGAATCACGTGCGTACAAAAGTGTCCACTTACAACCGTTATCAGAACATTTTTCAATAGCTTTGCTGGGGGTCTGTCGTACAAGGATATGCCTCGTATGATATGAATGTGTCCTGTAGTATACAAATGTGTCATTTCGTATATGGATGTGTCCTGTACGATATAGACGTGTCTTGTGGATGTATCCTGTATAGGATATGAACGTGTCGTTTATGTTCTACATGTGTCGTATATGACATGAATATGTTCTGTATGATATGGATGATACATGTATGATATGGATGATACATGTATGATATGGATGTGGCACGTATGATATGGATATGTCCTGTATGATATGGATGATACATGTATGACATGGATGTGTCACGTATGATATGGATGATACATGTATGATATGGATGTGTCATGTATGATATGGATGTGTCATGTATGATATGGATGTGTTACGTAAGATAAGGATGTGTCATGTATGATATAGATGTGTCCTGTATGATATGGGTGTGTCCTGCATGATAAGGATGTGTCATGTATGATATAGATGTGTCCTGTATGATATGGGTGTGTCCTGCATGATATGGATGTGTACTGTATGATATAGATGGCATGTATGATATGTCTATGTCCTGTATGATATGGATGTGTGCTGTATGATATAGGTGTCATGTGTGATATGTATGTGTCCTGTATGATATGGATGTGTGCTGTATGATATAGATGTCCTGTATGATATGTATGTGTCCTGTATGATATGGATGTGTCCTGTATGATATGGATGTCATGTGTGATATGTATTTGTCCTGTATGATATGTATGGATCCTGTATGATATGGATGTCATTTATAATATGGATGTGTCATGTATGAGATGGATCTGTGCTGTATGATATAGATGTCCTGTATGGTATTGACGTGTGCTGTATGATATTGATGTCATGCATGATATGTATGGGTCCTATATGATATGGATGTCATTTATAATATGGATGTGTCATGTATGATATGGATCCTGTATGATATAGATGTCATTTATAATATGGATGTGTCATGTATGATATGGATCCTGTATGATATAGATGTCATTTATAATATGGATATGTCATGTATGAGATGGATCTGTGCTGTATGATATAGATGTCCTGTATGATACTGATGTGTGCTGTATGATATTGATGTCATGCATGATATGTATGGGTCCTGTATGATATGGATGTCATTTATAATATGGATGTGTCGTGTATGAGATGAGTATGTACCATGTATGATATGCATGTGTTCTGTAGTATACTAATATGTCCTAATTGATATTAATGTGATCTTTATGACATACATAGGTCCTATAGTATGAGGAAACGTCCGATATGACATGGTTATATCCGGTAGGAGCCGTCTGAACAGGACGGTCTGCTCTCTTTGCTTATGGTATGATATAGATAGGATTTCACGGTGTCTTTCATGGCCAAATATTACATGTACAATCATGTACTGTGCACATGCGCTATTATGAAAAATTAAACTAATTAATATTCATGATGTATTTTTTCTTACTTGAATACTTGTGGAGTAAAGGGTTAAACATAGGCGAACTGTATCAGGTACGATGTTTCTGTTTCGATATGAATTAGGGCCGATGTCTATCTCTTTGCTGCATGGTGTGTATCGCCATGATGTGTACTGACAGAATATACCTTGAGTCTTTCCATCAAAACAAGCTGGAAAGCCGGTGCGCTATGCTAAATGCGAAATGCTAAATGCGAAATGCTTAATACCTGTGCTTTGGAAAAACCCTAAAATCTAATTAAAACCCCATATTTAATATACAAATAAAAGTTCGTCTGTCTCGTGTGATACGTGATATTTTGGTGATTTCAATCATTTGACATTAAGCAAATCGCATTTAGCAAATCGCATTTAGGCAATCGCATTTAGGCTTTCGCAGTTTGCATTTCGCATTAAGCATGGCATGAGGTTCGCAGATATTATGATATCCGTTTATGTTATTTCGACGCATGAAAAAGAACAAAATATAGTACTATGTATATATTATTAACTTATCCATTTCAACCATTCAGTGCAATGTGATTAGCAATTAGTATTTAGAAGTCTCCAAATAGCAATTGGCATTTAGCATTTGTCATTAAGCATTTCGTATTTTGAATTTCTCAGATCGCATTTAGCAAATCCCATTTAGCATAACGCACCAGCCTTCCATACGTTTGATTTCACGCTGCATAATTATCCTTATTCACATTGATAAAAGAAACGCCTTCGATATTGATCGCCACTGCTACAAATCGTCAATGTAACTATCTGTATGGCAAGCATTTAAACCCATTCCCTTATAGGCTATTTTTAGATCCTATCTCTTTTTGGTACATGTACATCTACCGAAATGAGCATTAACTAGAGGAAAGGAAAATTTAAGAAGTGTGTTGAAACCGTTTTGATAAACAGAGCATTTGCGCCTAATGTTATATTTATCATAATGGTTTCAGAAAGTGACTTTTACAGAGACGCCAAAAGGCGTCAGTACATCATTAATATTCATGTACGACGTAACTACTTATTATAACGCAAAGTAAAATCCTCGATTTTGATTGGTCAGTTAGCCATGTATAAAAGCCGTGTATCCCTCTAAATTCTGATGTATATACGGAGTCATGAGCAACAATGGAATTTCCCCTGCCGAGGGCCTCGCTCCCTTGATATAACAAAATAAAAATGGCCGACCAGCTTCACTTCGTCGATTCGATTCAAACAACCGCCCTCAAACGAAATAACAAGAGTTTGGGGCGGAAAAAAGTTATCCATTTAGAAACATTTTTGTTATAGTTGTTGTATAACAATGTAAATGAACCCTGTATATGGCGAAGGTCTTATTCTGCTTTGATGCTGCAGATGTTGTCAAATTGCTTGTGTACGTACCGATTGGCCCCCAAACCCCGCTTTTACAAAGATAATCCACACCCAATTCGATTCAGATTTTATTTATGTATATGCACAGTACACGTACCTGTAAATTGCAGTATAGCCGCTCCTTCCAACGCCCATTGTTTGAATATTATAAAACCGTCATTTTGACGTCATTCAAATGACGTCGGAATTGCGCCAAAATTCCCTCTGACCTCAGCTTAACCGCTGATCTGCTGAAAGTTTTACTAACGTCTGATTCTTTCAATCCTTTGATAAACTAATGCACTTGGAAGATCCCTTTCTATCCACAAATATAATGAACTGGTTTATTATACACGATGAACTAGGGTTGCAGAGTGATATATAAGCCCTTACCTTACAGTAAGAGGCCCCTGAGGAGAAGCAAAACGACGCCTACATTAACAACGCTAATTAACTGATACAAATATTAAACTTTGCAGTATAATAAAATCGTTATACAGATCACTGGCGGGATATCTGACTTTTTATTTCCTGCTGAGGAAAATACATGTAGCCCTCGCCTAACGGCTCGGGCAACATGATTTTTCTCAGCAGGAAACAAAAAGTCAGATACCCCGCCAATGATCTGTATAACTAATAATGTACATGTACATCATAAATATTTGCTAGATTAGTTGTTATATAAGCCCATAGACACGGTAATGTTTAGATTTTGCAGAAAATATAGAATCGTGTCTATAAAATACATGCATCATAAGCATATCCTTCAGGAGCCGTCTGATCTGGGTCTTCTCTGTTTGAAAGGCGTAGAAAGGCGTAGTGCTACCCTAACGTGTCTTACAAGTCGGTCAACTGCATATCTATGGCCTAGTGTACTATCGATTCAGAACTAGTTTGATTTTTTACTAATTCAAAATTAACCTATATGGGTAAAGCGGGTAATTGCCTGTAGTTGTACTGTATGTATACACACTCATCTTACTAAAAAACTAAAACTGTAGCAGACGACAAAGTTGACAGACGGCATTACATGATACGTATTTTCGTCTGCAAAAGGTGTCGTATGAAAACGTCGTCTGTTTCAATTTTCATTTTTAAACATGTTTCCTTCTTTGTTACTAGTACATAATCTATCTTTGATCAAAACTGTAGGAGTCTGGTCAGATCTTGATCAGGACCTGGTCTATTTGCCAATAGAACCCGTTTTAAGCGACCATGAAAATATGTCTAATTCTGGGTCTGTATGGCAGGTGGTAGCTTAATACAGGTCAAAAGTAATGCAGAAAGTTCCTGAAGGAGCTTTCTGCATTACTTTTTTCCTGTATTTAGCTACCACCTGTTTTTTAAGAATCGTGTGTCCAATTTATATAAGGTCGCTTAAGACCTGTTTAACTGTAATATAGATTATGATTCTACATTTTCAGTCATGGTTAAATGCTCCTTTAGTCATAACGCTATTGTAGAATGTCAGCTAGTTAATATCAATGATGTCAACATTGCTTACTAAATTAAATTACTAATAAGGTTATCGGTGAAATACAGAATGAACGCGTATTCGCTTGATATCCTACACTGTCTTACAAGTCGGCCACCTAAATACTCGTATTATCGATTCCGAAATAGTTTGATCTTTAGAAAAGTTCAATATTAACCTATTTAGGTAAAAAAAGGTCAGTGTCTGTAGTTGTATTGTATGTATTCATACTCATCTTATTAAAAAAATTGTAGCAGACGATGAGGTTGACAGACGACACTGGATGACATGTTTTTTCGTCTGCAATCTGTATCGCGTGCAAAAAAGTGTCGTCTGCTTCAATTTTCATTTTTGAATAGTTTTTCTCTTTTTTGTTACAAAGACAAACTGTTTATAGGGAGTGAACGCGTATAATAACTCTCTGTACGTCAACTCATTTCTTCATAGACTAGTTTAGACCCAATCTACCGAAAAGGAATATTAGCTAAAGAAAATGAAGCCTTTATAATTGTGTAGTTTTGAAAAAAAATACCATTGTGATAAATAGAGCATTTGCTCCTATTGAGCAAATGCACTATTTAATACAATGGTTTCAAAAATGTTTTTAACAGAGGCGTAGAAATGCGTCAGTAGAAGGAATGAGGTCCGTATGATATACATAAGCTGTCGTCTGCTACAAATCTACAAATATAGTTTCCAAAGTTACTTCAATTTATGTTCAGGAATACATTCAAATGTCACAGAAATTAACTATTGTAACCCTTCGCTTGCTATTCACGTCTCATCAGGGTCTGCACTATTTACAAGTTGATTGTGCAACCAGTGCACTCCACAGCAGTGATTGCACAGCGAAATACGCGTACACAGTGAAAGTGTAATGTAATTATACAACAGGGCATGGGTAAAGAAGGAGAAATGTATTATCAAATTTAGCAAGCGATGGGTAAAGCACCGAGTTAGGATATGGATCCTACCTATTTGAAAACGTAAACACACAAATTTGCCACTAGTGTGCCTTTCAAAACAGGGTCATTCTCATCGTAAACTTGGCTCGCATGTGCAAATAGCTTGGAGTTATATGAAACGCTCGCCAATTTGGCGTCTCGACAGCATACAGGCTGTTTGACACTCGGTCAACATACCTGCCCGATAGTATGATCGACGCGAACGTCAGTGAATATTTCAGCTAATCAGAGAGTGAGCAGACATTAACCCATTTGCGCCCAGTGGATTCTTCCATGCTCATATACTAGATTAATAGAATCAAGCACGGCGTTTGTTAAAGATGGGGGTTTCTATACCCGAGGTTGGTCTGTTCCAGTCGGAAACGAGCTTTAGCGAGTTTCCGATAGGAACAGACCAACCGAGGGTATAGAATCCCCCGGCTTTAACAAATCCCATGCTTGATTATTTTTCTCGCTGAAATACGCCCTAAAACCAAGAAAATTAACGAATTTTGTGAAGTACTACTTTACATTGCGTAATACGACTTCCATATCTAATAGCAGCAGACCGCAGCATAACTTTAGGCGTGACACCAAATTCTTGCAGAAAACGTGCTGTTGTAGTCCCGCTAGACCATTTTTAGTAACTCAGCTTATCTAGCACGACTGAGAAGCGAGAATAGAATATCTTTTTTTTCCTAAGGGATGTCTGGTCTAAATATTCATTTTTGTTTTGTTTTATATTGAATTTCCTATTAGCAAATAGTGTACACTCTGACCAAACGCATCATTATGCGGCGTCTGATCAGAGTCTACACTGTTTTCATATGTCCCTTATATGGGATCGTGGGAACAAATGCGTTAATTTAACAGCATAAGTGGGTAAATGCTATGTTCTTCAGAGCTGAAAGACTGCCACTCCGACTGAATACAGCAACCTGTCTTAACCCTTTCCCTGATTAATATTCATGTAAGAAATAATGACGTCATGAATATTATTAAGATCATTGTTTACAATGGCATATGAACACAGGAAACTTTGACTCAGGCAGAAGGTGTAGAATCGGATCAATATTGCACCATAAGCAAATAGAGCAGACCCTGATCAGACGACTCTTATAGAAGCCGTCTGATCTGGGTCTACTCTGTTTGCAGATGCGTTAAAATACGCTTACATAAGAGAAAGGGTTAAGCAGCCACCAAAAAGAGGTTTAATTATGGGTATGTAAGGTAGGTAGTAGTTTAATGCATGTCCTGCAGGAGCTGTCTCATCAGGGTCTGCACTATTTACAAGTTGATTGTGCAACCAGTGCACTCCACAGCAGTGATTGCACAGCGATATCCTTATACACAGTGAAGATATATATAATTATACAACAGGGCATGGGTAAAGAAGGAGAAGTGTATTTTAAAATTCAGCAAGCGATGGGTTAACAATATCATAAAAAAACAGTATTTAACCGTCCAAGCTTTTAACCGTGCTGCAGTTTCAAAAGGGTCTGCCATGTTTTAACAATAGAGCACTTTCAGTATGACATGTTTACATGTGCTAAGTAATATTAAAAACAGTGCAGACCATTTTCTGGGGGCTCCTCTAGTAACGCTCTGATCTTCGCCAATACAGTTTGCTGAATGACAAACGGTGCAGATTTTCACCCTGTATTAAGCAGCCACCTGCTTAAAAGTATCTATTTTTTCTCTCTACTAAAATTCCGGTTTAGTGGGGTTTAATGTAGGGCATATTACAGAACTGCATATTCTAATCAGTAACACAATGTAGACCCTGACCAGATAACTCACCGCGAAGGTGACTGTGATCTTCACTGTCTGCAATGCAATGGGATTGTTTAACCAAACTCATTTGTTATGGAAGCGAAACGATTGCTATCCGACAGACTCGCAATCTCTATTCCAATATTTTCCCTTTTCTTTCCCTTCTGTTCTTTTTTTCCTTTCCTTAACTCAATACATATCATTAGCATCCAATATACCTGGAGATCAATGTTTTTTGTTATGTATCAAACCTGTATCCTGATATCAAAACCCATGTCTACTCAGATCAGTTACATCTTTACTTTCATTTCCGTTCGGATGTTTGAGGAAATATTCACTTAGTGTCGAACAGTCGAATAGTGCGGTCGTTGATGAGACAAACTCTGTCATCACAATCCAGACTGTTATACTGCAAATACATTGTACAGTTAAACCCCACTAATGCGACCACTTTATGAAATAAATGTCTTTAAAAGCAGGTGGTTGCTTAATGCAGGTCGACAGTTATACAGAAAGCTCCCACATGAGCTTTCTGCATAACTTTCGTCCTGCATTAAGCTACCACCTACCTCTGCCAACCAGAGGTATACCTCTTCCAGGTGGTCACATTAGAGGGGTTTTACTGTACACAATTAAGGGTACGGACATATGTTACAAAGGATTGTTTCTTGAAACCTAATACGTAAGTAGGTAAATGTTTTATTACAGTGACATGTGTACATGTACATGAATGATATAATTTCAAGATTTGCAAGACAACCGGACAGCTCGGCCTATAAGTCACGTGCAACATTCATTCTCGGTGTTGTTATATTTTCTGATCCTTCGGGATCATTAGTTTTGATGTTATTAGTTTTGAAAATTGAATACTGCTTAAGCCGGTGCTAGGGGGCATGAGTAGTGTAGCACTTTTAATTACTACTCATGAACAGACTCAATAAAACCGAGTCTGCAATTTTCTCTTTTTGCATTTCTACTTTTGCTTTCGAGGGATCACCCATTTTCAGAATATAATCATGTTATATCCTGAAAGTGGGAGATCCTTCGAAAGCAAAAGTAGCAATGCGAAAATAGAAAATTGCAGACTCGGTTTTATTAAGTCTGTTCAAGAGTTGTTATTAAAATGCAACACTACTCACGCCTTCTACATGTAACATCGGCTTAAGCAGTATTCAATTTTCAAAACTAATACAATCAAAACTAATGATCTCTAATGGACCAGAAAATATAATAACACTGAGTTTGACTACAGTATAATCTGGATTAATCAACCATCAAAGAGGTCTAATAATTGGTCTGTAAGGCAGATGGTAGCTTAATGCAGGGTAATAGTAATGCAAAAAGCTCCTGAAGGAGTTTTTTGCTTCATACTTTTACCCTGCATTAAGCAACCGCCTGCTTTTAATACTATTGTGTTAAATAAAAGAATGGACGCTTAAGACAGGTTATTCTATGTATATATTTATGTCATAGATATGACGTCCTACCTATAAAAGCTTAATATATCAATTTCAGCGTTAATTACCATTCGTTGTGTTAAACATTTGCTTTTGTATGGTATCAGAATATGTACGCCATTTAGAGGAACGCAATAAGCCTTCAGCTTTTATCCTTCTTCGTATTAACTCTTACAACGCTCAATTGTAAATTGGACTATTCCTGAATTCAAACAGGCCAAGTTTATGGTGAATAATTAGGGGTTTTTTCTAAAGAAAAGTTTAATATGACAAACAATGCAGACCCTGATTAGAGAACTCCTCTAGGGACCATCTCATCTGGGTCTACATTGTTTACAAATGACATTAGTGACTCGTGTCCCTCACAGTAAGGGTTAACCCTTTCCTCCAATAATACGCTTTTCTACACCTCTGTACAAATCACCCATTGAAACTATATGAAGCAAATGCTCTATTTATCACAATGGTTTCAAACTACAAACTTCTAGCATTTTCCTTTTCTCTAGTTAATGCTCCTTTTCGGTAGATTTATTCAAAGTGGTTGGATATAAAATAGCCTATGAGGGAATGGGTTAAATACATGCATGTACTTTTTTAACCACAGTTGATAAGACACGTTTAACCCATTCCCTCATATAAACACGTTTCATACCGTGTAACCAGAGCGGACCCAATTATCAAAGTGGTTAGCTATAAAAATTGCCTACGAGGGAATGGGTTAAATATTTAACCACAGTTGATAAGACACGTTTAACCCCTTCATACCGTGTAACCAGAGCGGACCCAGACCAGGCCGATCCTACAGGACCCCTTATATGTTCTGTTTGCTTATGAAATTACACTAGATCTGACTCTACCGTTTCTTCCACTACCAAATCATTGTACAGTAAAACCCCTCTAATGCGACCACCAAAAGGGGCATAATTCACAGTGACAAAGGCAGGTGGTAGCTTAATGCAAGACGAAAGTTATGCAGAAAGCTCCTATATTAATGCATGACGAATGTTATGCAGAAAGCTCCTATAGGAGCTTTCTGCATAACGTACCCTCTGCATAAGTAACCACCTGCTTACGAAGAGAACCATTTTTGTTCATTGAGTGGTCGCATTAGACAAAGTTTTCTGTATGTATACATGTATATGCTTTTATAAAAATTCAGCTAATAAATATTCATGATGTTATTGTTTCTTACATGAATATTCAACGGGGATAGGATTAAGCTAAACTTAAATACTTGTAACAAAAATCACTAAATCTACAAGACTAAAAAATCAGCAACGCTCACCCGTGATCAGTTTGTTATATCCTGTGTAAAAAATTCATTGTCCACCTAGTTTCTTGTCAACCTGAGTTAATTAACGAGAAGCACATATTGGAAATAGACTGTGACACACTAGTCCACACGAGTATATACATGTATATATGCGATACGTAAAACATGCACGGTACCCCTATAGAATTACAATAAAACTGCTTTAATCAGAACACTTAAGTAAGCAAAATTATCTGACTTTAAACAAGGCAGTAACTTTAATGCATATTGAATGCTTAATACAGGCGGTAGCTTAATACAGGTTAATAAGCATACAGGAAGCTCCCCTGAGAGCTTCCTGCATGACTTTCATCCTGTATTAAACATTCACATGCCTAATAAATCTCTTCTTTACTAAAATTGGCGAGGGAAATACCCGATCGTTACCAATCGGTAAACTTCGTTAATTCTACGACGAATAAAAAAACATTTCTATGTTGCAAAGGCGAGTCTCGTTGTGGCGATTTAACTTACCGCCGAGAAAATAATAATATCCGCTCACAGTTGGACCAGTTGCAATTTTGAACACCCGGTTCGGGCAAGCATCTGGCAGCTTAATGCATGTCTAAAGTAATGTTGAAAGCTCCTACAGGAGCTTTCAGCATTACTTAAGACCTGCATTAAGCTGTCTTTGAAAAACTAATGACCGAGTGCCAAAGACCTTGGATACTGGTTGGATGCGGGGTTATAAAGTTGTCTCATATTGATTCAACTACAGTTCAACTTCGGTATCTCGAATTTCAAGGGACCATAGAATTAGTTGGAGGTAACAGTGTTCGAGTTATCCGATTTCTGATCTGGACAATTTCCTAAAGTTCAAAGATTAATGCAGGTCTAAAGTAATGCTGAAAGCTAATTTAGGAGCTTTCAGCATTACTTTAGACTTGCATTAAGCTGTCACATACAGTTCTAGATATGCGTAGTAATACATTGTAGAGAAATTCTCTATTGTAAGTTTTGGAAGGACCGAACGTTTACTTCGAGTTATCCCGAACTTCGAGTTATCCGAGTTCGAGATATCGAAGTTCAACTGTACTTGCAAATCAGACTCAAGTAGGGGATAGCTGAAGACCAGCCGTTTGCTTTGATTGCATTACACACTGTGTAGACCCACTCTGATCAGAGTCTGCATTGTTTGCCAACACTCACTGGTGATCAAATTGTTTATAACCTGTATTTAAAAAATCAATGATCACCTAGTTTCCTGTTCACCTCGGTGAAGCACACATTGCAAATAGACCGTGACATACGTCAATTCAATGTACATGGGCATACATCCGATACGTAAAGCCTGCACACATGTGGAGTTACAATAAAACTGCGTTAACAGGAATACTCAAATAAGAATCACCATGTGGCTTTAAACCAAGCAGTAGCTTAATGCTGATTGAATGCTTAATGCAGGCGGTAGCTTAATACATATTGAATGGTTAATACAGGTGATAGCTTAATATACCGGTTGAAAGTCGTGCAGAAAGCTCCTCTTGGAGCTTTCTGTGTGACTTTCATCCTGTATTCAACAGTACTCTGCCTAAAAAATCTGAATTGTTCTTTAATAAACTTGGCGAGTTAATACCCGATCTTTACCAGTCGATAAACTTCGCTAATTATATGACTTTGAACTATAGTTTCTTTTCCATTTCAAACCACGACACACTTGCAACGTCATTTCCAAACGGTGTAGACCCAGATCAGAGGGCTCCTACATGTAGATAAACCCTCTGATCAGGGTTTGACATTGGTGGGCTATTCCACGTTGGGAATTCAGGAATAACAGGTTTATTTACCATAACACATTTATACATCGAGCTTATACAATGGGCAAATGCAATCCGTGTAGACCCTATGTCAGGACCTTTTATTAGGATCGTCATTTCTTTTAGAATGTTCCCTTTTGTATGAACAAAAAGTAGTTCTCCGCTTAGATCCTGATCAAACATCGAGTTTATTATGTATCATCTGGATCCTAACTGTTTGCTTAAATGATCATAGATTCGAAAATAACGGGCAAAGATTTCAACTTTGCACCAACACACTAACAGCGAATGAATAATTGGTCGATTATATTGTGAAATACCGTATTTTACCGATTAAACATGCGACACGTGTACACTGTGCAAACTGTAGACCCAGATCAGTGGGCACCAAGAGGAGGCCTCTGACCAGGGCACTAGTTTAAGCCTTTCATACTGAGTGGGCTCTATAGCTAAACGTTGATGGGTTATTCCACTTTGAAAAGTCAGGGTTGAAAGGGTTGACCATTTACTTCCTTAATCCTGTCAACACTGAATTCAGAATGGAATAGCTCGTCGGTGTTTTAACCCTTGCTATTCACGTCAATATACCTACCTGTAAATAGTGAAGACCCAGATGAGACAGCTCCTGCAGGAGCTGTCTCATCTGGGTCTGCACTATTTACAAGTTGATTGTGCAACCAGTGCACTTCACAGCAGTGATTTCACAGCGAAATACTTAAACATAGTGGATATATGTAATTATACAACAGGACATGGGTAAATAAGGAGAAATGTATTTTATAATTCAGCAAGCGAAGGGTTAACTCTTTTCGAGTTCAGTATTCATGTCAAATTTCAACACCTACTGAATATTCATGGACAAAATAGACATAATGAAATATAGAAGCTGTAACATTGCAGCCATTTTAGAATGTAAAGAAACAGATCTATCAAATTCCATAAGCAAACAGAGCAGACCCTGATCAGACGGTGGGTCTACTCTGTTTGCAAATTCGTGGAAACACGTTTATATGAGGGAAAGGGTTAACTATAGAGTCCACACGGTTTGAAAGACTTAAACTTGCTTGAGTATTTTGAATGACAAACAGTGTAGACCCAGATCAGAGGGCTCCTAGAGGAGCCCTCTGATCTGGGTCTACACTGTTTGCACTTGACCATGCATGCGTGTCGTGGATTGAAAGGGATAATGCCTATGACTGCATTTTATAATGGTACATAAACCTGGGAACTGTTGATCATTATATTAACCTTAGAATCAGTTCAATATTGTTCCATAAGCCGGCGGAGCAGAAACTGATTGGTTGGGCCTTACAGGGGCTGTCTTCTAAGGGTATATTCTGAGTGCATAGACGTGAAAGGGCGTTTCTATTAGGTTCAATACAGTTCCAAAGGTCAACAGAACAGGCATTGATTTGGCGGCTCCTACAGGAGTTGTCTTATAAGGGTCTATTCTGAGTACATAGACGTGAAAGGGCATTTCTAATAGCTAAATGGTTAACCATGTAGAACAAGATTGAATATAATTCATGACACACGTATCAAGAGCACATACCACTTTATTAACCCATTTGTTCCCATCATCCCATACATGGGGCACTGGCAAACAGTGTAGACTCTGATCAGATGCCGCATAATGCGGCGTCTGATCAGAGTCTACACTGTTTGCTGATAGGAAGTTTATTATAAAACAACACGAAATTGAAAATCTAGGCCAGTCACCCTTTAGATAAAAAGATGGGCTAATCTAATATATACACATGGAAGAATCCAATGGGTGCAAATGGGTTAAAATACATGTCCCTTAACTCAATAAAGCATCTTTTAACGCATTAATTGCAAACAAAGTAGACCCACACCATACGGCTCCTGTTTGAGTTGTCTGATCAGATTCTACTCTGTTTGCTTATGGAATTATTTAGATCTGATTCTACAGTTTCTGCCCTGACCCAAACTTGGTATGTAATTATACAAGGTATAAAGAGTTAACATGTAAAAACTATCAACGATTATGTCCCTTTGATATCAATATATTTATAAAGATACTGCACTATTCAAGTCGTACAAAAATACCCCCCAAGAACACCATCAGCATGCATCAGCATGTGGACGAAGCTTGTTAGTACGTCAGTGCTCGTTAAACAAACCAGTTAACTCTCATTGCCAAAGATGAATCTTGTGAAATATTTGCAAACAGTTTGGATCCAGATGGAACGCCACGTAAATCGGCATCTCGGTAGGATCCAGATTGATTGATGCTGTGATTATGAATTGTATCCCTTTCCTTAATATGAACGTTTTTCACGCATTTGCAAACAGAGTAGACCCAGATCAGAGGGATCCTATAAGAGCTGTCTGATCAGGATCTGCTCTGTTTGCTAATGGAATTTGAAAGATATGTTTCTTTATTGCTTTCCATATTTCACTATAACTGTTTTTCCATGAATGTTCAGTAGGCATTGAAATTTGGAATGAATATGGAACAGGGAAAGGGGTAAAACAAAATAAGAAAACTTAAAGATAAAAATAAGGCTGACTTCTAGTCATTCTACAGACGTTGGTAAAATAGTTAGCAATCAAGTTTGACAGTTTTCAGTTTGCCACCTTTAAATGGTAATAACTTTTTCATTGTGAAATGTTCTGCATTTAGCTAGGTTTTACACAGGTATCACCAAGAACTGTTCATTTATGTATGTCTTTGGTGGTGGCTTGACCTAATGAAAGGGCGTTGAGCTGATAAAACAGGGTTTCGGTGATCGAATCCCGGCTGAACGAGCTCAAAATTTCAGAGACACATTTCAGTGTCTCCCACCGCACGAGGTTGCATTCTCTCCACCCTGGGTTAAAATGGGGATCTGTGAGGGTCACTAGCCGGTGCGGGCTGCGTAATCGTGCC
The DNA here is from genome assembly GCA_963576725.1 of Azorinus chamasolen. Taxonomy (NCBI): domain Eukaryota; kingdom Metazoa; phylum Mollusca; class Bivalvia; order Cardiida; family Solecurtidae; genus Azorinus; species Azorinus chamasolen. The sequence continues at coordinate 17,543,099 of OY755240.1, read as the reverse complement.
ATATGTTTGCAGTGCTCAATATTGTAGGCGAATGACTCAATGACCAGGGGATTAAATGTACAGGCGGCTGAGCGGTCTTTCGGACTGAAAGTAGACTGTAACTAGGTACTTTACTTTTTTTCTTGTATAATTCGTTTCGTAAAATGCATTAGAATTGATCTCTATAGTGGTTCAACCACTACGTACTCCGTTGTCGTGGTCCTTCGTTTCCTTGGCATTTTAAGATGGCTTTCAAATAATACAGGTGCTAGACCGTTAACGATCGTGCATATAGTGTTTTCGGGATATGTTTAGCTCATTCCCTCATACAAATGCTTTTCGCGATTTTACAAACAGATTAGACCCAGGTCAGAAGGCTTCTGTAGAGGAGAAGGCTGTTTTGTTATGTTTGGTAATGAAATTGAAATACGTGTGGCTTCAGTTTCTACCAGTACCAAATAATTTTGTGTACTATTAAACTTCAGTCTGAGTCTGAAATCATTCTCAAGTATCTGCTCAGAATCTGACCAATCAAATGCTTGAGAATTATTTCAGACTTAAGCCAAAAGTTTTATAACCTCGGGGGCCTGACATCATTATTTCTTTCATGAGTATACGCCTTTGAAATGGTTAAAAATAAATATTAAGCAATATATGTTTTTATTTTGATAAGAGACATTAAAAGGTAGTAAAATATGCTTTGTTTAATTCGACTGGCCTCGATCAATTTCTAATGAAACAGAATTCTGTCCATGATGAATCCTGGAAATGAAAAGACATACTTGGCAAAACACAGGGTGAATCATGGTCATAGTATATAGAAACCCCCTTAATTGCAAATCCTTGAAAACACGCTTATAATTATGAAGGAAAGAATTAAACAGCCACGATTTTGTTTTATACATGTAGTTTAGTTTAAACATATTTTATTTCATAATTCCAGAAATGGGGTTGGGCAACAAGTTCTTCTAACTTAGATATAGCCCTTCCCCTACAGTGAATGGAATAATATAGTACAAAGTAAAATGACAGTCACACAAATATACGCATATAAATTCAAAGGATCAGAGTGAGAGAGAGAGTGAGTAGGTGAGGGAAATATTGAAAACTTCAAAGAAATTTAGAAAGAGAGAGATGGAGAGAGGGAGAGAGAGAGAGAATGAGAGAGAGAGAGAGAGAGGTGTTCAGTCTGCAGGGTAAACCAATGGAAAATAGGAAAATGAAGTTGAAGGGACCTTTTCACACAAATATTATCCCTTTTCTTCATTGGCTATGTTACAACCGGTAAAGTTTTACAGGGACGACAAAAGAACTCAATTAAGGGAATTGGTAAGTAGCCAGTTAATGTCAATGTATTAAAGGAACTGTAAAAATATAAATATATATTGGATTATCAGTAACTGAATCTTTTCGACCTCAGTATATAATTTTGAACTGCTTCAAATAAAACACAATTTTGCTCATAAGACAGGGCCTTATCACCGAAAAGCAGTAGATCAGTATTTAATGGATGTAGTGCCCTTGTTTCATGAAATAGTTGTATTCGTCGAGCAGTATAAAGTCTGCACTTAAAGAAATAATGAAATGCGTTCTCTGGACTATTTTGACATGAGCAATTTGGATCAAACATAAGATGGTTGTGGTATAGATCTTCATTTAGATCACTACAGTTGTTCCTAATTATGGCATGCATGATTGATAAATATCTGTTAAGACTAAAATAAAAATAACGAGGAATAGTAGAACAATCTGAAAATGCTTAACTGAGTTTTTAAAACTAGATATTGATGTGATTTGTCTTATATCAGTATCTAAATTATTCCACAATTTTACTGAGGATGGAATACATGATTTATTGAATATTGAGGTCCTGGTTTGGACAGATTCGAGATCGTTCCTGTTTCGAAGTTCATAATGTGTAATGTCTCTTATTTGTGGTGGAATTATATCTCTTATATATGATGGTACTGATTCTGTAAAAGCTTTGTACATGAAACAATATTTTTGTCTTTCCCTTCTTTTATGTAAAGACTCCCATCCGCATTCTCTATAGAGATTAGCTAGAGAAACAGATCTAGTTAGACCGGTAACTATTCGTGCAGCTTCATTCTGTATTTTTTCCAAAGACTCAGAGTCGTTTCGAGTACATCCGTCCCAAACTACAGCAGCATATTCCAATATTGGTCTAATATATGATAAAAATATTTGGTTTAAAGCGGCTCTTGAGAGGGTAAATTTTAGTTTTCTCATGATGTTTAGAGTTTTTGAAGCAGTACTCAAAATATTTTCAATGTGGACTGACCACTGGCCATTATGTTTAAGTGTTAAACCTAAATGTTTATGACAGTCTACAAAATTTATGTTAGTGTTCTCAAAAACCAGTCTTGGATTAGTAGCATCCTTTTTTAGAGAGAAAAGTATAGCTTCTGTTTTGTCAGGATTGAATTTGACAAGCCATTGCTTTGACCAAACAGAAATTTGCTGTAGGTCATGATTCAGCATCCCTTCAATATCTTGAACATTAGAAGCTGAACAAAAGAGGGAGCTGTCATCCGCATACAGTCTTGTAAGACTTAGGAGTGAATCAGTTATATCATTGATGTAAATGAGAAAAAATAGCGGACCGAGAACAGAGCCCTGAGGCACACCTGCAGAAATAGATTGTAAAGTAGATGTTCCTGACTGAAGAACAACTTTCTGTTGTCTATTCTGCAAATAATTAGCAATCCAGTCAAGAAGTTTACCATCAATGCCATTTTCATAAAGCTTAAATAAAAGGCCTTTGTGCCACACCCTGTCAAAGGCTTTAGAAATGTCACAAAAAAAACATACAAGAAAATTGGTTATTTTCAAACCCTTGACAAATATGGTGGTAGATATCAATTAATTGGTATACAGTTGAATGATTTGGTAGAAAACATGACTGGTATTTATATAAGACATTGTTATCAAGTAAGAAATTATAAATGTTTTTAAACACAAGTCTTTCAAACAGTTTACCAACACAACTGAGTAGTGAAACAGGCCTATAATTAGAAGAAGTGGATTTGTCCCCTTTTTTAAAATTTGGAGTAATATGTGCAATTTTCCAGGTGTCAGTAAAGGTTCCTTCACTAAGTGATCTATTGAATAGTATAAGTAAAGGTACTGAAACTGCAGATGCACACCCCTTTAACATTTTGTGAGTAATAAGATCAGGACCACATGCCTTGTTGACAGGTAGTAATTGATTAATTCTTCAATTTCTCGGGTGATTTACTATGAGTCTTAAAGGATACAGTAGGAAGCTGGGCATTAGTTTCGTCAATTCGTGAGATTGATGCAAAGTAATTGTTGAGGCAATTTGCCTTTTCTTCGTCAGTGGTAAAAATTTGAATATGATTATCATCCTCATTAGAAAAACATAAAGGTGGTATGCATGATGAATCAGCACTATTTACAAAGTGACGAATTATTTTCCAGAAACCTTTTTTGTCATTAGTTTCGAGATTGGTAAGATTAATTTCAAGTGAGTTATAAAACAGTTCCTTAGCATGTTTTTTAAGATTATTAACTTTGTTTCTTAGATTTCTGAATTTTAACCAGTCTTGGGGTCTGCCCGATCTTTTGGCAGTTGCCCTAAGGCGGTCTCGTTTCCTGGATACCTTTCTAATTTCGCTATCATACCAGGGCTGGTCATCAGGTCTTATACGAACTTTTTTTGACAGGTGGCTGCTTAATGCAGGATGAAAGTTATGCAGACAGCTCCTCTAGGAGCTGTCTGCATGGCTTTCATCCTGCATTAAGCTGCCATCTGTCTCCAAGACCGATCTTTATACTAAGATTAAGGTCCGTTTTAGGAGAGGGTTTCACTGTACACCAATTACCATGACACGTATGTGCAGATTCATGTAACATGGGTAATATACCGTTAATGAAACTCATAAGTTTAGAAAAAAGTATAATATTATACTAAGAGTCGGTACAATTATCGATAGTTGTACTATAGGTGAAGCTAAAACCTCCGTGATTGCTTTATAAAACAATGTACAGCAGCAAATATGATTTTATTGTCTTCATAATTTAGATTTTGCTTGCCGAACAGAAGCATTTCGGTATTTAGATGATGGTACCTTTGTGTTGCACGAAATAGGCTAAGTCTCTAGTTTCGAAAAAATCTACACTGAAAAAGGTAATGTTCGGCATTTTCTACTTAATGTGAACATTCGCATTAAGGATTTTGATTAAGATGGTTATTAACCTTTAGCCTGCTATGGGCGATTGAGTGAATACATATGCAAATAGTTTGGATCCAGATGAGACGCCGAGTAACTCGGCGTCTCATCAGGATCCAAACTGTTTGACACACTGGTTTCATTTTGGTAGACAAATTGATTAAAGCTTGAATTTTAAAAATGTATTAGGTGTAAAAATTATGTAAAACTAATTTGTTCAGCAGGCTAAATGTTAAAAAGATCACCATTCAGAGTGCTGCAGTTGTTCCTAATTCTGGCGTGAATAGCTGACAAATACCTATCTCCGAAATAGTAATAAAATGGAATATTATACTTACTAGACTTGTTTTGTAATGACTTTTTAAATGAGCTTAAGGTATTTCAATTTCTGGAATCTGGACTGGTGTTGTTCCACATTGCTATTGAAGACGGGATGCACGACCTTTTGGAGATTGACGTGCGTGAGAAAGGCGCTCCTATATCATCGCCATTTCTTAATGGATAGTGGGTTAGCTCCCTTACGTAAGGCGGTAATAAATCACTGATATATGATGGAACCATGTTATGAGAGGCCTTTTAAACGAAACAGAGTTTTTGTAACTTTCGTCGACTGACGAGTGATTCCCATCCACATTCCCGATATGGATTATCTAGAGATACCGATCTGGTTAAGCCAGTTACGATACGGGCTGCTTCGTTTTGTAATTTTTCTAAAGTATCTGCACAGGTTTCGGAACAAACATCCCAAACAACAGAAGCATACTCTAGAATTGGCCGTACGTAAGAAAGGTAACTTTGATTAAGGGTCCTTCTGTTCAAGATCGGTCTTCAAGACAGAGAGCAGATTAACCCATTCCCTCATACTGACGACTTTTGACGACTCTGTAAAAGTCACTTTGTGAAACCATTGTGATAAATAGAGCATTTGCTCCTGTTATCACAATGGTTTCAAACTACAAAATTCTATAATTTTCATTTTCTCTAATTAATGCTCCTTTTCGCTGTATTTATTTAAAGAGGTAGGATCTAAAAATAGCCTATGAGGTAATGGGTTAATGCAGGGCTAGTCATACAGAAAGCGGGGGTTTTCTGCACGCCTTTAACCCTGTAATAAGAAGCCGCCTGCTAATACAGTTCTCAATTCTTTACTACACGTTCAGAATACCGAGATATTTACTGTATAATTTATTGTATTATTTCTCGTCCAATATAAAGGAAACAATAGTGGTGGAGTATTTGTACTGTGTGATAGTGCAATAGAAGCCGGATTGGATGCTGCCAAATAAGACTTGTTTTTAATTCAACCCATTTGCGCCCAGTGGATTCTTCCATGTTTATATATTGGATTAGTCCATTTTTTGTTTAATGGGTGCATGCCTGAATTTTCAATTTCGTTTTGTTTTATATTGATATTCCTATCAACAAACAGTGTAGACTCTGATCAGATGCCCCTTTATGCGGCGTCTGATCAGAGTCTACACTGTTTGCCTACGTCCCATATATGGGATCGTGGGAGCAAATGGGATACAGTAAAACCCCTCTAAATCGGACGCTTAGTAAAGAAGATTGTACATCCTTTTAGGCAAGTACCGGCTGAATGCAGGGTGAAAGTCATGCAGAAATCTACTTTGGGAGTTTTCAGTATGACATTCCCCCTGCATTAAGCTACCAACCGTCTTAACGACCAGCACGGACACTTGACTGAAGCTCTGGTTTAGGGTGGGTTAACTGTATCAGTCCAGAAATTCAATACAGTAAAACCCCTCTAAACCGGAATTCTAGTTGAGAAAAAATTAGATACTTTTAGGCAAGTGGCTGCTTAATGCAGGGCGAAAGTCATGCAGGAGCTTTCTGCATGACTTACACCCTGCTTTAAGCCGCCACCTGTCTCCTAGACCGATATATAATCTAAATTGAACGGCCGGTTTAAAGAGGTTTTGCTGTAATATATCCATATTGTATGCAAAAGGGTCAAATACTGTGAGAAGTTCCTGCAAAACACATACGCTAGAGAAAGAAAACCTTTTACATTGCTGTGTATAGTAAACGTGCAGACCCTGATCAGAGGGCTCCTCTATTATCTGATCTGGGTATAAACTGTTTGTTAATGTCTCATGGACGGACTCACGGGGTATTAAGGGTTAAAGAAAGTCCATTCATCTCCTTCATTTCATGTATTCATCCATATTCAAATTTAGACATACCGTTTACAATAGAATCTGTCTTAAGCGCCCATTCATTTATTGAATGTAGGAGTCTTGAATAGCAGGTGGTTGCTTAATGCAGGACAAACGTAATGCAGAAAGCTCCTATAGGAGCTTTCTGCATTCATTATGTTTTACCTGCCTTACAGACCCATAATCATACCTCAGTTTGATGGCAGCTTAACACATTATCTCCTAGTGACGCATTTTTGTGCATCTAGAGACGTCACTTTATGAAACCATTGTAATAAATAGAGCATTTGCTCCTATAGGAGCAAATGCTCTATTTATCACAATGGTTTCAATCTACAGAATTCTAAACGTTTCCTTTCCTCTAGTTAATGCTCCTTTTGGGTGGACACATTCAAAGAGGTTGGGTCTAAAATAGCCTAGGACAGAATGAGTTCAGTCAGGTTCTAATGTGTAACAAAGAGATTGATCAAAATTGAGTTTAACCCATTTGCTCCTAGCGGATTCTTCCATGCTTATATATTGGATTACTGTATTTTTTATCTAAGGGATGTCGGGTCTAAATTTTCGTTTTTGTTTTGTTTTATATTGAATTTCCTATCAGTATGCGGCGGCTGATCAGAGTCTACACTGTTTGCCTACGTGTGGGAGCAAATGGGTTAATGTTTACAAACATAACAATATACAGGGCTATACATTTAGAGATCAGGCACTTATTTTACATAAAACAAAACAAAAAACAACAACAAAAAACAACAACAAATAAACTTAAAACACCAAAGCCTTTTCAACCATGGCAACGACCAGTCGATCAATGGGAAACCCTCGGACGTCATCCGACACGTAGGGCATTTTCATTCCTTTCATGAAATCGAACCCAGAAACCACGCATTAACAATAGTAATAGCAAGAACATATATGCAGAAACATATTCTGTCCATTCCGGCCGCGACTTTGACCCACGTGATTTCCTCCTGTTCCTCCTCTTTTGCCTCTTTCTCTTGTGACGTCACTCCTTCCGCCGATAGGTCGCGCTTGTGGAAGTTTTCTTTTTCTGTGCTTATGTCTATCACCTTAGTCGTCTTGGATGGTTTGCTCCTCTTTTTCACACTGCATTCCAGATAGACTATTGGATATGCCTTTTTGTACACAGTCTGCGATATAGAAAATAATATAACTATACAGTTAATCTTCGATAACTCGAACTTCAAGGGACCATACATATTAGTTCGAGATAACAAAAGTTCGAGTCATCCGATTTCTAATCTGAACAATTATTTCAAGGCCACAGCTTAATACAGGTCTAAAGTAATGCCGAAATCTCCTGTATGGGCTTTCAGCATTACTTTAGACCTGTATTAAACTGTCACGTGTAAGATCGAGCTATCCGAGTTCGAGATATCGAAGTTCAACTAAAGGATGACTACAGTAATATCTGTCTACAACGATCACGTAAAATGAGTCTGCTTGGTCTTTAAGACGGGTGGTAGCTTAACCCATTCCCTGATGAATATTCATGGAGGAAATAATGACGTCATGAATATTAATAACATTATTTTTTGTAATAACATATGAAAACATGACATTTTGGCTCAGGCATAAGCTGTATAATCAGATCTTCTTCTTCTTCTTCCAAATAAGAGCCGGGATCCTTCCGGAACGTATAGAGGCTCTGTGTGACTATGTACATGGTGAGTCGGATCAAAAGAGGCTTTGCCTTAAAATCAGTCTAAAAGCTGGTAAAACTATATACAATACGGACATCAACTACGGGTAGGTGGATGTCAGGCGCTGGCGGAATTCGCTAAGGGACTCCGCAGCGGTGACCGATGTAGGCAACCGGTTCCAGCAGACAATAGTACGTGGAAAGAACGAATTTGCGTAGAGCTGGTTTGTTGTGCGCTCTTGGAAGAATCGATTTCTTGTCCTGGAGTCGCCTCTAAGGTACGATTCTCTATTGATATCGACCAGTGTGTGCTGGATCCGGTAGAGCATCATAAGTCTTGCCTCCTGTCTTCGTTGTATCTATTTTACACCATAAGCAAATAGAGCAGACCCTGATCAGAGGAGCCGTCTGGTCCGGGTCTACTCTGTTTGCAGATGTGTCAAAATGCGCTTACATAAGGGAAAGGGATAATCCATTCCCTCATATTGATGCCTCTGTAAAAGTTACTTTTTTAAACTATTGTTATAGATAGAGCATACATCAAAATGTATAGTTTCCCTTTCTTCTAGTAAATGCTGCTTTTCGGTAGATTTATTTGAAATGTTTGGATCTAAAAATAGCCTATCAGGAAATTGGTTGATTCAGGACAATAGTTATGCGGAATGCTCCTGCACGATCAGTCTGCATTACTTTCGTCCTGCATTAAGCAATCACCTGCTCTTATATACAGATTCTCGCTCGTAATTATTTAGTGGTCGCTTGAGGGAGTTTCTACGGTATGCATGTCAACATGCATACATATTTTCTGATATTCTGTAAAAACTAGCTTAAATGTGGAACCGTCATCAACTGATACAGAGGTATGAGTATATGTTGAATTAGACAGGTTCCATTTGTTCGTTAACCCATTCCCTTTCATTGATGCCTTTTGACGTCTCTGTAAAAGTCACTTTTAAAATTTCTGTGATAGATAGAGCATTTGCTTAGATGCAAATACTCCATTTATCACAATGGTTTCAAAATTACACAAATCTAAAACATTTCCTTGTTTCTAGTAGGAGCTCTTTTTCAGTAGATTTATTCAAAGAGATCGGGTCTACAAATGGCATGGGTGTGGGAATGGGTAAACAGAAATGATGCAGTAAACCCCCTCTAAACCGGACGTTAAATTTAGTATAAATATCGGTCTTGGAGACAGGTGGCAGCTTAATGCCGGGTGAAAGACTTTCACCCTGCATTAAGCAGCCATCTGCCTAAAAGTATTTTAAAAACTTGAATTCCTGGTAAGATGAACTTTACTGTAAAGCATTTTTAATACTGTTGTAAACTAATAACATTTCAGAAAATAGACTTATTGATATTCGGTATAAGACTCTCCTGGACATATGTAGTACATTGTAGACACAAACTAAGTATGTAATGGTTAACAGTGTAAATACAGACAATTTATCACATAATCTACCATGCGGGAGTGCCGTAACAGAGTGTCGTATTTCGCAGAATTGCACTAGTGCATTTTTATGCAAATTAGCAAGTTAGCCAATCGTAACGCTCATTTAAAAAGCGTTAGACAATCATAGCACTCCATGCGCGTCGTCCGTTTCATTACTATGTTGTTTGTAAAGCAATGGCAGAAACAGCCGCCAGATAATCTGAATTATTTTCTATGGCATTTTAAAGATTATGTGATAATAACAATCTTACATTCGTGTTCATTATACATTGTTTTATGAAACTCGTTTACTGTAATGAATATGACACTCGCTAAAGCTCGTGTCATATTATTATAGTAAACTCGTTTCATAAAAACAATGTGTAATGAACACTCATGTAAGATCATCTATATATAAAGTACAGTCTAATCGCGATACTACGAATCTGGACCGGATCGGGCCGATGTTTCGTAGTTTCGCATTTTCGTATTAGTGCATCTTTAGGATACGAAATAATTTCCACAAACCTAGCCTAAAAAGCATTTCGTAATCTCAGTCTCTCGTCCGCTGTTTGAAATATTCATCAAATTAATCCGCTGTTTTCATGAGTATGCTGAATTGCAAACAGTTTGTATTCTGTTGAAGCGCCACCTACATATTTTCTGAGATGTTCCTCAGGGTTCATGCAAAGTGTTTGAAAGGCAAACTTCATTTGTGATTAATTCATTGAGAAGTTGCAGTAAACTATATACAGTCAGTAAAACCTCTCTAAACCGGAATTCTAGATGATAAGAATTTGGATACTTTTAGGCAGGTGGCTGCTTAATGCAGTGTGAAAGTCATGCAGAAAGCTCCTAGAGGAGCTTTCTGCATGACTTTCATCCTGCATTAAGCTGCCACCTGTCCCCAAGACCGATATTTATACTAAATTAAAACGTCCGGTTTAGAGAGGTTTTACTGACTTGTACCGAGACCGTTGCTACATGTAGTAACACAAAGTACATGGTGCAGTATCATGTTGTGCTCTAACGTGCAGTTGCAGGGAATTTTGGGGGCAAAAATTGTCCCTTTGAACAGACAGACTATCAAACTAGTTAATTAACCATTTTGAATGCTTAAATTTCAAAGTGAAACAGTCCATCAATGTTTAATGGTAAAGTCAATTCTATATGGAATACTTCTAATTTGGTAGATGGTTATGAATGACAGTCAGTGCAGACCCTGGGAAGAGGGCTCCCCTGGGAGCCCTGTGATCTAGGTTTACACGGTTTGCAATTATTATTAAACTCGTTTCTCGCATTCAAAGAGTTAAACGATAGTTGGTACACCAACACAAGTTGTACGTGGTAAATGCCAGGTGCGGATCCAGGATTTCAGATTAGAGGGGCGTAGACATTTTTATGGAAGCAGGGCGTAAATTTTTATGTTTGATGACATAAATAAATACGGTAAAATCTCTCTATAACGGCCACTAAATTACATCAAGTAGTGTGTGTTAAAGACAGGTGGCTGCTTAAAGTAAGGAGAAAGTAAAACAGAACGCTCCTATAGGAGCGTTCTGTTTTACTTTCACCTTGCTTTAAGCAGTCACATGCCCTTAATACCAACTAATTAACACAACTTAGTGGCCGTTATAGAGAGGTTTTACATGTACTGTAGTGTGTTTGTAATACATGTTGAAAAAGAGCGTAATTGGGTGAGAGAAATAAAAAAAAACTCAGATTAAATCAATGTTTTATTGATTTTAGTGGATCTAGATCTAAAATACTACTAAAAAAGTTTGTTTGGGCAATTGTACGGGGGGGGCCTACAATATATTTGATCAAAGAAGGACTGATAAAAAGAATGGAATCTTACCTTTACCCATTTGTAAACTGGGCCTTCGAGAAAGTACAGCTTCACGTGCAGCACAATGTTACACGTGACCACAAAGCACAGGACCAGGACAATGAGAAGATAACGAGCTGAATTTGAAAATAACATGGATGGATAGGATGTATAGTAAAGCCTTGCTAAAGCAGTAGAATCTGTCATAAGCGGTCATTTATTTATTGAACATAGGATTCTTAAAAGCAAGTGGTTGCTTAATGCAGGGCACAAATAATACAGATAGCCCCAATAGGAGCTTTCTGTATTACTTTTGACCTGCATTAAGCTACCACTTGCCTTACAGACCATCATGCGGTTCCTTCTGGCTAGTGATTTTATATTTATTATATATCTATTGTAAATCTTTCATTGTCTGGATAGATAACCATGCGGTTCGTTCCGATTATTGATTTCATCCATATTCAGCGCTTTTGAAAGCACATATCTTGTGTGAAAAGAGCGCTATATAAATGTGGTATAATAATAATAGTTAGACCTCCTATTGATGGCCGCTTAAGACAGTTTCTACTGTTTAATTTTCGATTGTTTAACACGTGTGGTAGCTTAACTCTTTCCCACATGAATATTGGTGTGGGAAAATAATAAACATGTCTGAATATATATGTCTGCCCAGTCTGTGATGTGCTGAACGTTCACTGATTTTTGTTTCGATCAAACAGTTGTAATATTATTGACAGAGTGTCAAACAGATTGGGTCCTGGTGAGAGGCTGATTTATTAGGCATGTTATCTGTGCCCAAACTGTTTGCAAATGGCATTCCAGAACGCGCTTGACATAAGAAGAGTTAAATATCGATCAACACACGTGTCGTTTTTAATTCTTTACTTCATGAATATGCAAGTAAGAAATAAATGAAACAACCATGAATATTAATTAGATGCATTTAAATAATGGCATGTGCACGTGGGAAATTTAATTTTTGTCATGACAGAAACGATATAATCAAATATATTATTCAATGAGCAAATATAGTAAACCCTGATCAGACAGTAGTTGTATGATCTGGGTCTACTCTGATTGCAAAATGGGTTAAAATGTGTATCTATGAAGCAAAGAATTAAATACAGCTTGATTGATATCTCGAACTTCAATGGACCATACAAATTGCTTCGAGATAACAGAGATTTGAGTCATGCGATTTCTAATCTGAACAATTTCTCAAGTTCACAGCTTAATACATGTCCTTTAAGCATTACTTTCGACCTGCATCAAGCTGTCACGCGAGTTTCTAGATGTACGTAGTGATACAACTCCGTATTGTAAATTGGAAGGACCGAGCGTTTACGAGTTATTCAGGAGTTTGAGTTATCCGAGTTCGAGATATCTAAGTTCAACTGTTATTCATAATATACATTTGGAAACATTCCTATACACTTAAAATAAAATCAGTGTAGGTTGTTTGTGATTTTAATGTAATAGCATATTCATTATCACTGTAACAAGCAGTGTGTATCTGAATGAGACGCCAAGTATCACTGCATTTCTAGTGTGTCAAATTGTCGCACTTTCTCCATTGCCATTGAAATACACAATGTCCATAATGAACGCATGTTCATGACTTTGCAAACAGAGGAGACACAGATAAGACGGTTCCTGAAGGAGTCGTCTTGCCAGTGTCTACTATGTATGCGTATGACATACTAGAGATCGGATTTTACAGTTTATGCCATTTTAACCATTTACTCCATGAATATTCATGTGAGAAATAATAACATAATGAATATTAATTAGATTATATTTTTTATAAAGGCACATGAACATAAGATGGTTTGCCAAGGCAGAATCTGTAAAATCATCTATTTTATATCATAAGCAAACAGAGCAGAACCTGATCAGATGACTCATATAAGAGTCATCTGATCTGAGTCTACTCTGTTTGCAAATGCATAAAAAGACGTATTTATGGAGTAAATGGTTGAAATATGCTATTGTCACAATTATTTTCGACCTCTGCGTGTAAGAACGTACACCGACGTATGACAGCGTACTCGAAACATATACAACGCATGCCTAACCTGTCCCTACCATATATCTGCGTATGCAAGCCTATGAAAAAAATTCTCATACGATTACATATGTTCGTGCCATACGCTCTAGTGTAACACCTCCTTTATATTTGAATCTGGTGCAAATTGAAAAGTTGGCCACTTCCGATCCAATCAAGCTTTTGAGAAACTATTTACTATATGTTTGTGTCTCCCTGAAAAATAATCTTACTGTATTGCAAACAAGTGTCGTCCAAGACAAGCCGCCGCCAATGTTTACTGTAGTTATTTGTAAAATGTAAATGAAAAACTTGATTTATAGCTCCTCATATACGTGATGTCCGATCGTGGTCTACAATGTTTGCAATACCATAATGGCATTTTTCTCAGACATTGTGGCACGTTGCAGTACAAGCAGTACAGTAACCCCTTGCTAATCCGAAGTTTTTAGTAAAGAAAACTTAAACACGTTTAGCTGCTTAATCCATTCCCTCATATTGACGAAGTTTGACGCCTCTGTAATATTGACTTTTTTAAACCATTGTGATAAATACAGCATTTGCTCCAAAGGAGCAAATGCTCTATTTATCACAATCGTTTCAAAACTACACAGTTCTTAATTTTTGAAACAATTGTGATAAATATAGCACTTGCTCCATATGAGCAAATGCTCTATTTATCGCAATCGTTTCAAAACTACACAGTTCTGATTTTTTTTCATTTTCTCTAGTAAATGCTCCTTTTCGGTAGATTTATTCAGTGAGGTTGGCTCTAAAATAGCCTTTGAGGTTAAGGGTTAATGCAGGGTGAACGTCTTGTAGAAATCTGCTCTCTGCACGACTTTCACTCTTCAGTATGTTGCAACATGTCTTGAATACCGATTATGATATAGTTACTATAGAGTGATCGGTTTAGCTAAATGTCACTGTATGTAGATAAGTCGACAAAGCTTAACCCATTTGCTCCAAGTGGATTATTCCATGTTTATATATTGGATTAGTCCATTTTTTAAACTAAGGGGTGCATGGCCTAATTTTTCAATTTCGTTTTGTTTTATATTAAAATTCCTATCAGCAAACAGTGTAGACTCTGATCAGACGCCGCATTATGCGGTGTCTGATCAGAGTCTACACTGTTTGCCTACGTCCCATATATGGGATCTTGGGAGCAAATGGGTTAAAGTTCACATGGGATATGTTCGCAGATGAGTTCGAGTTCTTACCTATGTGAGGGATTTGCCTGGATGTTGTGGGCATAAGTTCGGCTATGATGGACAGTTGGACAACATATGCTAGCAAGATGGTCAAGGTAAAACCAATGCGCTCCCCACTCTCTGTCGGAAGTAAGAACACCCACACGAGACATATGGACAGCAAAATCGTCGGGAATATCAAATTCATGACATAGAAAGGTCGCCGGCGAGTAAAATTTAGTGTGAGTTTTAGGACGGTATGGTCCGATTCTGGACAGCATAGGGTTACCATCCCGCACATTGCAGTGGTTCCCTCCAATTCCCACTCCGCATTCGCAATATAAATATCGGTTTGGACCTGAATCAAATACGATAAAACCTCTCTGCATCGATAATTCAAAAAAAATACATGTACAGTTGATCTTCGGTATCTCGAACTTCAAGCGACTATACAAATTAGTTCGAGATATCAGAATTTTGAATTATCCGCTTTCTAATCTGAACAAATGTTTCGACTTCACAGCTTAATCCAGGTCTAAAGTAATGCTGAAAGATCCTGTAGGGGCTTTCAGCATTACTTTAGACCTATATTAAGCTGTCACATGTGTTTCTAGATATCTATAGCGATACATTTTGGAGCAATTCTGTATTGTAAATTATGGAAGGGCTGAACTTTTCGTTCGTGTTATCCGAAGTTCGAGTTATCCGAGATCGATATATCGAAGTTCATCTGTTTAATGCTGAGTCTATTAAATAGACGGGTAATTGAATACAGGACCAATGGAATGTCAACATCTCGTGCTTTATTAACCCATTTTCTCCTACTGGCGCTTTTGACGCCTCTGTAAAACTCATTTATTTAAACCATTGTGATAAATAGAGCATTTGCTCCTATGGAGCAAATGCTCTATTTATCACAATGGTTTCAAATCTTCACTGTTCCAAAACATTTGCCTTTTCTCTTGTAAGTGCTCATTTCGGTAGATTTATTCAAAGAGGAATGATCTAAAAATAGTCTAGACTAGGAGGGAATGAGTTACCTCAGTACTTCATGAATGTTTACACACAAACTATGACTTTATGAATATTCATTAGCTACGTCTAAGGAAAATGAGATTTTTGTCATTTCAGACCTCTAGTAGAATCACTTCTTAATTATAGCATATGCAAACAGAGCAGAATTGATCAACCAGTTTCTATCAGGTAAAGGGTTAATAGAATTTATTTCTCAAAAGCAGAAATCAGATCGAGCACATATATTTTTTCACAAAGATTTTGTCAAGCTTGAGAGAAAATGTCATGTGACTCTCCAGTGCAGTGACACTTGTTACCCTTCTATAACGCTGGCCAATTTTAACCCTTACAACGCTGGATTTTTAAATGGACTATTCCAAAATTTAAACAGGTCAAGCCTATGGTGGATATTTAGGGATTTTTTCTAAAGAAAAGTGTAACATGACCTCTCATCTGGGTGTACACTGTTTGCAAAATACATTAGTGACTCATGTAGCCTACCGCACTGTAAGGGTTAGGAGTTTTCCTGTTATCATCTACAAACGTGGTCTGCTTCAAATATTTGTCTCAAAGAGCATAATATACAGTAAAACCTCTCTATAACGGCCACTAAATTACATAAAATAGTTTGTGCTAAAGGCAGGTGGCTGCTTAAAGTAAGGTGAAAGTAAGCGTTCTGTTTTACTTTCACCTTGCTTTAAGCAACCATCTGCCCTAAATACCAACTAATTAACACAATTTAGTGGCCGTTATAGAAAGGTTTTACTGAATAACAGTACCAATCAGTTTGAATCCAGATACATTGTAAATTTGTAAGACGCCTAGTTACTCTGTGTTTCATGTAAATCCAGACAGCTTTCGAGTGTTAGGAATTCAGCTAGTGTGGATTTGAAATAAAAGTTCATCACTCTTCTCCAGCTTTGTATTCATGTTGTATTACTGCACTACGATCATGTACTCGGTGTCTCATCTGGACCTAAACTATTCGAGTTACTCGGTCTCTCATCTGGAACTAAACTATTCGAGTTACTCGGTGTCTCATCTGGACCCAAACTATTCGAGTTACTCGGTGTCTCATTTGGAACCAAACTATTCGAGTTACTCGGTGTCTCATCTGGATCCAAACTATTTGCAAAGGTCATGAAAAATCATCATTGAGATATACAGTAGAACCCATCTAATGCGACCACTTAATGAATAAACACATCTGTCTTTATAAGCAGGTGGTTGCTTAATGCAGGACAAAAGTAATGCAGAAAGCTATAGGAGCTTTCTGCATTACTTTTGTCCTGCATTAAGCTACCACCTGCATCTAACACCCAGAATTATACCTCTTTTAGGTGGTCGCATTAGCGGGGTTTTATTGTACCAACAAGCTAAACCAACTCAGTCTCCCCTATATTTACTCACGGTTGTGTACTTGGTATAAATCATGACCTGTTCCACAGAATAACCCCAAAATTTGATCTCAACTTCGCAAGACTGGGAGTCGAACGGAAAACTGAAACAAACAACGAAATCGAAATATACAGAACGTGTATACGATAACCATTTATACTGTTTATGGTGTACATGCAATAAAATATTACATTTATCACTATAGCTGACAGAAAATAACCACATTTTGATTATGAGAGTATAACAGTTCTAGAATGTATTGGTTTTATAATTTATACTGCATACTGTGTCAGCTTTTATATTTAAAAACATCCCATTTCTATAGAAACGTATGCATCCTGTATTGTAAAGGTGTGTTTTCTATTGAAGCAGGTGTATTTTCTGTTGAAACAGGTGTCTTTTCTATTAAGACTATTTAACCCTCTCCCTCATATAAACGCCGTTTCGTGCATTTGCAAACAAATAGACCAAGAACAGACGGATCCTATAGGAGCCGTCTGATCACGGTCGGCTCTGTTTGCTAATAGAATTTGAAAGATTTGTTTCTTTACATTCTACAATGGCTACAATATTTCAGCTTCTGTATTTCAATACAGCTATTTTGTCCATGAATATTCAATAGATATTGAAATGTGTAATAAATACAAAACAGAGAAAGGATTAAATATAGATCTCATTTTTTTATTAAACAAACGCATTTTTTATTGATACACTGTTGTTTGTATTGACTGGCGATTCTTTACAAATGTATCGGCCAATTAACCTAAACAAACTTAAACATTAGTTGCTTTAGTGGTATTTGTAAATGATAACCAACGCTTAGCACGCTATTTGAACAGTTTCATCTCGAGTCTTTGACATTTGTATTACTTGAAAAAGTGATATCGACAGTAAAATGGCATTGCGTCTATTCTAAAAAATTCAGCATTAATTTTCTACATGACTAAATTTTGTTAGATGTTATTGAATGGTAACACTTAGACCCTGGTCAGAGTGCTCCTCTATGAGATCTCTGATCTGAGTCAACGCTGTTTGCAAATGCAGATACAATCACGCTGGTCATACACAGGAAATTAAATAATCCAATGACTTTTGTTATTGACTCAATCGATATTTCCAACAAAGCCTAATGTTAAGAAGACGAAAATACTCTTGACATGTTGACACATAATGAATTGTTATTCGTCGACATTAGACGACAACGATATACTAAGTGTAAAATATATGTTTCTTACACGAGTTTTAGGTAAGAGGAGTATTTAGGAAAAGGCGCCGTCTGATCTGGGACTGCACTATTTGTCGTGGTGCATTTATGCGACATTGGTGTTGAAAGGGTTAAACCTTTCCCCGTTCTGTATTTAGGCCAAATCTCAATACCTGCTGAATACAGTAAAACCCCGCTAATACGACCACCTAAAAGAGGTATAATTCTGGGTGCTATATGCAGGTGGTAGCTTAATGTAGGACAAACGTAATGCAGAAAGCTCCTAGAGGAGCTTTCTGCATTACTTTTGTCCTGCATCAAGCAACCACCTGCTTATAAAGACAGCCATGTTTATTCATTAAGTGGTCGCATTAGCGGGGTTTTACTGTATTCATTAACAAAATAGTTATAAAGAATTATGGAAGGTGGAACATTGTAGCCATTTTATAAAGTAAAGAAACAGATCTATCAAATTATATTAGCAAACAGAGTAGACCCTGATCAGACGGCTCCTCTAGGAGCCGTCTGATCTGGGTCTACTCTGTTTGCAAATGCGGGAAAACACGTTTATATGAGGGAAAGGGTTAAACAAGAGATCTGGATAAATCAATAAGATGTGAGTTTTTGACAGATCAGCGCGACGCTTTCCTACAGGTCTGATAGTTTAGATAGATCATTAACACTTTCGGCGCCAAATTTCTATTTGTCGTCTGCAATCCAGTTTTGATAAATCATTCGGTAAAATAAGGAAATTAGTTAAATAACGCAAATTTCAAATGAATAAAGCAAATATATAGAAATAGATTTTGAGGCAAAAAGTGGACTGCACTATTTGTCGTGGTGCAATTTTGCGACATTGGCGGTGAAAGGGTTAAGAAATGCGCATGGATCAGTAACATATTTGGATAGATCAGTGCGAAGCTTATCTACAGCTCCGATAAATAAGACATTTACAGAGATCAATAGCATCTATTAAACCTTAGCCTGCTATGAAAATGAGATCTACTTAAGCATCCAACTGTGCCGTCGTCACTTACTTCTGATTCGTTGAAGCCTTTGAGATACATTTTTGTACTACTGTATTGATAGAATGTCAAACAGTTTGGATCCTGATGAGTCACAGAGTTACTCGGCGTCTCATCTGGATCCAAGCTGTTTACACGTGTCAGTTAGGTCGCGCTTAGCAGGCTACGTGTTCGTAGACCAGTGCGGCGTTTTTCGCAAACTCTGTTTACTTTGTAATGTCCATGGCACAGGAGGTTGTACTGTGTAGAAGTTGATTCCATTTCATCAGACCATCGCTGTACACACTCAGTCTTGTGAGATCGTTCGTAAATCCTAACATAGCAAACCCATCCGCCCTACAACACAAGGACATAATTCTAAATAGCTATGATGCCATTAGTTTTGGTATTCATGAGGCAAAGGCTATAGAGTACACGGCACATTGGTATATGACGTTAATAAAACAAATTGACTGGAGATCATCGAGGATCATGATCAGTTGATCACTGAGGATCCCTTTCAGGAATTGCTTGTTGTTGTTTTTTAACCCTTAACAGTGCTGAGTATTCAAATGGGCTATTCCAAAATTCAGACAGGTCGAGCTTATGGTGAATATTTAGGGATTTTTTCAAAAGAAAAGCGAAACATGACAAACAGTGCAGACCCTGATGAGAGGGCTCCTCTAGGAGCAC
Organism: Azorinus chamasolen; assembly: GCA_963576725.1. Taxonomy (NCBI): domain Eukaryota; kingdom Metazoa; phylum Mollusca; class Bivalvia; order Cardiida; family Solecurtidae; genus Azorinus; species Azorinus chamasolen. The sequence goes on along the minus strand of OY755240.1, from coordinate 17,523,253 downwards.
TCTAGTCTGGACCTACACTCTTTGCAAAAGACATTAGGGACTCGTGTCCTGCATTGTAAGAGATAATGCATTGTAAGAGATAAGGAATTGTTTTTTAAACTCCTGTAATAATTGCTAAATCTATATGATATATATGTGTTTAAATTTGGAATCTATTATATGCAAAAGTGTAAACTATGCAAGAGGACCATGGATAATGAACTGTGCAGACCCTGATCAGAGAGTTCCGCTAGGAACCCTCTGATTAGGATATACACTGTTCGAAAAAATCGGTGAACTTATTTCCCACATATAAAGATTAATTATATTGTACACAGAATATACGTAATTACTAATATGCATAGCATGGAGGATGTTAATGGCATGACAATTTACAGAGGCCCACCTAAGACGTAAATCAAAACATTTTCAACAATAACTCCTACATTTCTTCACCGAGTCCTATGGTGTGACCACTCTTTAGAATCGTCTCGAAGAGACGATTCTAAAGAATGGTCGCAACATAGGTTTGGTGGAGAAATGACGATTTTAGTATTTGAGTTCGCTCGTCTTTATCTGTTGCTCTGTAAGAAAGAATGTCAAAGATGCAAGAAATGTTGTTTATCCCGTCACTACAGCCGCTAGTGACGTAATAAAGGGGTAGCATAATAAACCTAAGTTTATATGTACAGTAGAGGTTTATTTGTACAGTAGGTGTAGGAATTTCTTCTTACAACAGGAACTATTTTTATTTTTTCTTCAAAATTGTTTTACCAAAAATAACGTATTAAGTTGAAAGAAAAAACACTTAATATGGATAATTATCATTAACTATCCCAGTAAAAACCCAAACCGTCATTTAAAAAAAAAATAGAAAGGAAAGGAGAGAAAAAAAGATTCGTCAGCGGTGAGAATCGAACCGGGGCTGACTGCACGATAAGCGACCATCGTAACCACTACGCTATCAGGCCAAGCATACTGTAAGCGAAATTGAAGATGTATATAAAGTTATCATGCTACTATATTGACGATTTTTTTAATAAAAATAAATAATACAATAAAACTTCATTAAAACATTCATCACTCTCATGATAATTTAATCGATAAACTCTTACAAGGGCGGTGATAGTCATAGACCTCTAAATAGAGCCTGTTCAGTTCCATTGACGGGTGACGTTAGCCCTATCTAAAAATAGAAACCGAGACGACGGAACTCGAATTTGACCATGTAGAGCCTCCGGTAGAATAATAACCATGTCTGTTTGAATTAACATATCGACTCTCGATTCAAATGATCTTATTTTTTCAAATTCAAGCACGTTTTCCCGTCTTGTAATGTAAGTATCGAAACTATTTTCCTCTGCGGTAGCTCATTATTTACGTCTTTAGAACGGAAATGAACAGGGAGGTCCGTTGATCGAAAAACCGCATGTTCAATGCAAATTATTTCAATATACGTATGTTTTATGAGTCTATGAAAAAAGATATAACTAAATTGACTGGATAAATAGAATAAAAGGTTAGTGCCGTAGATGGGACGCCTTTATCCGACTCGGAGAGAAAACAGTTGAGGCTCGGCAAGCCTCGCCTCAACGTTTTCTCCCCTCGTCGGATAAAGGCGTCCCATCTACGGCACTAACCTATTATTCTCTATTTAACGTCGGATACATGCTAACAGATAATATAAGCTCATAACCTATTTCCGCCAACAATAGTACTAGAGTATATTAAAAATTATCTCGCTGCCAATTTTTTTCGCCTGCAAACTTCGTCGTTTGCTACAATGGTCCAATTCTATTTTTCTTCATTTTTCACAATAACAAACAGTTTGGATCCTGATGAGACGCTGAGTAATCAAAGATGCGACATTGGCAGCGAAAGAAACATGTGAAGCTTGTCTGAAAGGGGTGTTAAAATAGCATTATTCACAGTCTATATTCCTGTTTTTATAAAGGGGTGTTCCAAAAGTAATTATCTGCTTTTCACAACATATGTTCTTGATATAAAAAATAACGATTAATCTTAGAAGTTCTCTACTTATAATATTTTAATCCAAGATTTGACACCGTTTTAGTTGTCCGTTAACACTTATACTGCCCTTGTACAGTAAACCCCTCTAAACCAGAATTCTAGTAGAGAAGAATGTAGATACCTTTCGGTAGGTGGATGCTTAATGCAGGGTAAATGTCATGCAGAAAGCTCCTAGAGGAGTTTTCTGCATGACTTTCACCATGCATTAAGCTGCCGCATGTCGCCAAAACATATATTTATACTACATGTATATTTAACGCCCGGTTTATAGGGATTTTACTGCATTCAGGTATACTAGCCATGCACTGAACAACTTCTAACTCCAACACACTGCTGGAAGTGTACCAGCATCAGCTAAGAAACTTTTTAGTGTTAGAAATAAGAGCATGTCACACACGGCTGGGTTTGGTGACAATGCTTGATATTCAAGCTCAGTTATTTGTTTTGTTTAAAAAAGTGTTTCACAATGGCTGCTTCTGTCATGCAACTGGCGAATATACTCATGTTTTAAGAACTATTTTTCAAGGTTTTTCGGTACAATAATTTAGAAGTAGCCGATCATAGATTTGTCTTCTGGTTTGTTTGTGTTCCAATTATTGAATCGCTTTGAATTTCTATAAGTCTATTCACGGTTAAAAATACAAATATACAAAATATTCAGGGACGGCGGACAGAAATCTGGGTTCTAATAACTGATGTACATGTGCACGATGCCTTTATTTATAGCATGGTTTTTCGTGGGGGTCAAAACATTCCCTCCTGGTGACGCATTTTGGTACCACGGTACTGTAATAAAAGTCACATTTTGAAACCATTGTGATAAATAGGGCATTTCCGCCACAGAAGCAAATGCTCTATTTATCACGATGGTTTGAAAACTACACAATTCTAAAATTCTCCTTTTCTATAGTTAATCTTCCCTTTCGGTAGTTTTATTTTAAAAAAAGTTGGGTCTTAGATAATCTAGGAGGGTTAAGACAGGTACCAGTTTATTGTTTGGTTATACCTGTACAATATCCTCTGTGGGGGTCGACCTGCATTCAGCAGACATGGGCCTATAAACTTCTCATTTCTTCTTTACTAAAAGTTCGGATTATTCATGTTTTACTCTTTATAATTCAAAATACAAATGTAGTTGCTTACGAATTAGAGATCACGAACTCTGGCCTCCATCCCCAATCTATCTCAATCTGCGTGATCTGGTTTGTTGAATTATCCCATACTAATCGATCGTCAACCCAGTTCTGAAACGACAATTAATACAGGAACAAACCTCTAATACAATGTACGATCACCAAAAATACGTCTAAATCTTTTTCATAAACGCAGATAGCAGCTTAATGCAGGACCTATGCTCTGCATTAAGCAATCATCCGCTTTTTATCCATTCCCTCATATTGACGGCTCTTGACGCATCTGTAAAAGTCCCTTTTTGAACCCATTGTGATGAATAGAGCATTTTCTCCATAGCATATGCTCTATTTATCGCAATGGATTCTAAACTACACAATTTTAAAACGTTTCCTTTGTTCTAGTATATATACTCCTATCCAGTAGATTTATTGCAAGAAGTTGGGTCTATAAATAACCGTTATAGTATGTAATGGGCTAAAGAATACAATGTTTATTCATACAGTGGTCGCTTTAACCATTTTCCTGTTTTATATTCATATAAAAATAATGACGTCATGAATATTCATAAGATTATTTTGCTATAATGGCAAATGAACACGTACAGGACATTTTGCCTCAGACAGAAGTTTTAGAATAAGATCTATATTACACCATAAGCAAACATAGCAGACCCTGATCAGACGGGTCCTGTAGGATATGGGTCTACTCTGTTTGCAGATGCGTCAAAATGCGCTTACATAAAGGGAATGGTTAAGGAACAGAACAGAACAGATATTCTATTTAAGACTTATACATAATGTATATCGTCTAGTTTACATTTTGCATCATATTAACCCTTTCGCTGCCAATGCCGGATCTGTGATTACATATGCAAACAGTTTGGATCCAGATGAGAAGCCGAGTACCTCGCCGTTTCATCAGGATCCAAACTGTTTGTTACTGTGACAATGTTTTTTTGGACAAAAATGAAGAAAAGTAAAAATCGAAAATTGTAGCAGACGACAAATGTTGCAGACGACAAAATCTGGCAGCGAAAGGGTAAATAACACGTGAACATTTACAAGGCAACAGAAAATATACAAAATAAAAGTTTCAGTTTGGGTTTGCCACAGTATTTAACCCTTTCTCTGCCAAACTCTCTCGTCTGCTAATTTTGTCGTCTGCTACAATTTTTCATTCTCTTGATTTTCTTCATTTTTTGTTTCAAAAACATAGTAACAGTAACAAACAGTTTGGATCCTGATGAAACGCCGAGTTACTCGGCGTCTCATCTGGATCCAAACTGTTTGCATAAGTAATCACAGATCCGGCATTGGCAGCGAAATTTTTAAAGTTGAAATTCAGATAACGAGGATTAACATATTTTATCTAGAAATCAACGGGAATTTAAAATAACATTTCTTAAGGACATAGCTTCCTTAACAAAGATTGACACTTTATCAGATTGGATTTATTATGAGTATTAAGTAGTTCTAAATACTTATACATGTATAGATGGTCTAGTATAGTAATATTTACTGGTATAGTTAAGGTATATTCCTGATATATTCACCTGGATGCTCATCCTGAGGGTGATATATCATAATATCACATTTTAGGTCTATGGGAGTTTTGCATTGAAGGATATACATGTATTGAGGTATAATAAAATAGTTTTTAATTGTTATCCAGATTCTATTGAAGCACTAATGATTGAGAATATTCTTGAATGAATGTTTAGCTGACTAATATCTCTCTCACCGTGGACTTACCGCAGACATCCATCCCGTGAGCGTCATCCGCTGTTCTGTAATATCCTGAAATAGACGTACACTTGAACTTCAATATCTAGAACTCGGATAACACGAACTTCCAGATAACTCGAGGTAAAAGTTCGGTCCCTCTAAAATTTACAATACAGAACTATTCTAAAATGTATCACTACGCATATCTGAAAAAAAATATGCAGCAGCTTAATGCAGGTCGGAGGTAATGCTGAAAGCTCCTACAGGAGGGTTAGGGTTAGGCTCCTACAGGAGCTTTCAGCAGTACTCTAGACGTGCATTATGATGTGAACTCGAAAAATTGTTCAGATTAGAAATCGGATTACTCGAATCTCTGTTATCTCGAAGTAATTTGTATAGTTCGAGATATCGAAATTCAACTGTATATCATTAACTCGTTCACCGCTGAAGTTGTAGGAAAGTGACTAACAATGCCTGCTAGAATGATTTAATCTGTAATTACTACTGCAAACAGTTTGAATCCAGATGCGATGCCGAGTAACTCGGCGTCTCATCTGGTTCCAAACTGTCTCACACACACACCTAATACATTTGAGGAGAATACATTGAAGGGAAGTCCACTTTTAAATATAAAGCAGACGACATTGTTTTAAAGGCAAACAAACAAAACATTTAAGCATTACCACTGCATGTAGGCTTACTGTTTCCTTTTATCATCGTAGCAATGTTCAATTTATTTATTTAACATTTTCCTTCGTATAAACGTGTTTTCACGTATTTTCAAACAGATTAGACCCATATCAGACGGCTCCTATAGGAGCCTATAGTTTGCAAATGGAAATGGTATGCTCTGTTTGCTTATAATATAATACAGTGAAACCCCGCTAATGCGACCACTTACTAAACAGCCACTGATGTCGTCTAAAGCAGGTGGTTGCTTAATGCAGGACGAAATTTATGCAGAAAGCTCCTATAGGAGCTTTCTGCATAACTTTCGTCCTGCATTAAGCTACCACCTGCCTCAGCCACCCAGAATTGTGCCCGTTTTTGGTGGTCGCATTAGCGGGGTTTTACCGATAGATACGATTATGTCGTGGCCAAACAGCACTGTGCCCATGTGCTACATATATCATAAAAAAATAATCTAATAATTATTCATGAGGTTATTGTTTCTTACATGAATATTCATGGGGGTTAAGACAATTAATCATAGTATTAACACTATATACCGTAGAGATGCCTTCCAAACCCTTTCCTTGTTGAATATTCATGTAAGAAATAATGACGTCATGAATATTTATTGGCTGAATTTTTAAAATTGTATCTGAACGCAGGATTTTGTTTACCTGGGCAGAAACTTTAGAATCAGATCTATATTAGATCTATATTATAAGCAAACAGAGGATGCCCTAGTCAGACGGCTCCCATATTAGCCGTCTGATCTGAGTCTACTTTGTTTGCAAAGGTTTGAAAAATGCTTTTATATGAAGTAAAAGATTAACGTCTTTGGATTCACGTCTCTTACAGGGGCCATATGATCAGGATCTGATCTGTTTACTTATGGAATAATAATGATCTGATCCTATAGAGTTTCTGGCTTTCTGCAATGAAATCCTGTGTTCATGATACCATTATTAACCCTTTCGCTGCAAGATTTTGTCGTCTGTAACATTTGTCGTCTGCTACAATTTTCTCTTTTTACTTTTCTTCATTTTTATTTCAAAAAACATAGTGACAATAACAAACAGTTTGGATCCTGATGAGACGCCGAGTAACTCGGCGTCTCATCTGGATCCAAACTGTTTGCAAAGGTAATTACAAATGGGATGTTGGCAGCGAAAGGGTTAAAGTTCAGATAGTAAATACTCACACTGTACAAAATTTCTTTTATGAATTGTCAACAGGTTAAGGACTGGGCAAATACTCAGCACCTCAAATTGATAAATTGTTTTGTTATACAAACACATAAATAGACCGTTTTTATGGTCGCTTAACCCGTTACTCCATAAACACACATTTCTTTGCCTTTGCAAACAGAGTAAACCCATACCAGACTGCTCATATATGATCAGGATCTGTTCTATTTGCTTACAAGATACTATAGATATAATTCTACCGATTCTATACGGATAAAAAATCCCTTTTTTACTGTTCCGTTATAAAAATCAGTTATTGATATTCATGACGTCATCATTTCTTGCGTTTATATTCATTGAGTAAAGGGGGCGGGTTCTACTGTACTGCTAACGTGACGTCAAACTTCGATACATACGTATTCTAAATAGAAACACAATCATTGAATAGGTGATCGATATTTAAATATAGCACGATAAGTGTTACTGTTTTTGAAAACATATGAATATAAATACAAATATTTGAATTTTGAAACAAGGCCTTGTAATAAACGACTTAGTGTAAATACTAAGAATATGATTAAACATCAGACCGCTGAACAAATTATATTCACACAATACAAATGTCCAGAAGAAAAATAACACACTACAAAATACAAGCTATACTCAATTTTTGTACCAAACTGCATTCAGGATGTCAAACAGTTTGGATCCTGATGAGACGCCGAGTTACTCGGCGTCTCATCTGGATCCAAACTGTTTGCACATGATATCATAGATCTACCGGCAGCAGGTCAAAGGTTAAGTGATATTTGTGTCAACATGCTCATGCCGTTTAAGTCTTTCACCAATAACGAATCTGTGACAGTCTTTGCAAACAGTTTGAATCCAGATGAACCGCTTAGTAACTCGGTGTCAAATCAGGGGCCATTTTGTTTATTTTATTTTTTCATTATTGTTCTATTTGTTACTGTGACTGTGTTATTTGAAGAAATTTGAAGAAAAACAAACCATGTACATTGCAGCAGACGACAATTTTTTTAGGACGACAACGTATGGCAGTAAAATATTTAAACGTCTGCTAATGTCTGGTCATTTTTTGCTTGCATCCAATTCGGTCAGGTATAATTGAAATTACTGATCAAGTGTCAAACAGTTTGGATCCTGATGAGACGCCGAGTTACTCGGTGTCACATCACAATCAAAACTAATTAAGTTATTTGAGAAAATTAGAAGACAAAACTATGAAAATTACAACAGAAGACAACTTTTGCGGACGATAGTATGTGGCAGTGTAAGATTTAAATGACTCATGCTCAGCAAAAAATGATTCCTGCTAAACCGTAACCTGTTATATATTTTGCTTACATCCGATTCGGTCAAGCATTTATGAAACTACTGACCAAGTGTCAAACAGCTTGGGTCCTGATGAGACGCCGAGTTACTCGGCGTCGCTTCAGGATTCAAGCTGTTTGAAAAAGCTAGTCATGCTGCGATAAGCACGAGGAAATGTCGGCTCTTGGCACAATATGAAAACAGTGCAGTCCCAGGTCAGATGCCGCCTTTTAAAGGCGGCATCTGACCTGGGACTTCAATGTTTTCTGTGTTATTTTAGCCCAAGCATACAGATTTATAAAAAAAAGTTTTACTAATATATCTTTATTATTTAGTTCAGAATTATATTTTATATGAAATTATTATTGCAGACGACCCTTTTGAATTTGGCGCCAAAAGAGTTAACTGTGGTGACTTTACCAAGACTTGTAGAGCCCGGACGCTGTAGTACAGTGTGACATTCGTGGGGCTGTTCGGACGGACGAACCTGTTGTAACCACTACTCAGATTGGCACGAAGGGCTGTCTCGTCTGCATGTGTTTGTGACAAGGCAGCAGGTATGCACATCCATACCACTGTAAATACGAAAACATAAAAGTTATTTATTTAACAGTCAATGTTAGAAACTATGGGAGTATTGTGTAACAAAATAGGGGTTGCATACAGCTTCCATTGTGTCTTAACCCTTTCGCTGTTCTATAGTTTGTCCAAATTTCAATACCTACTGAATATTCATGGACAAAATAGTTGTAATGAAATATGGAAGGTGGAACATTGTACCCAGTTTAGAATCTAAAGAAACATGTATATCTAATTCCAATAGCAAACAGAACAGGCCCTATTTGCAAACAGTAGACCCAGATCAGACGGCTCTATTTGGAGCCGTCTTATATTGGTCTACTCTGTTTGAAAATGCGTGAAAATGCGTTTATATGAAGACAAGAGTTAACAAGCACACAACTCACAATAATTGACGGTACAGTAAAACCTCTCTACATAGACTACTAAATTACATCAAGTATTTTGTGTTAAAGCAGGTGTATGCTTAAAGCAATTTGACAGAAAAACAGAACGCTCCTATCGGAGCGTTCTGTTTTACTTTCACCTTGCTTTAAGCAGCCAATTGCTCTTAATACATCTAGTTCACACAATTTAGTGGCCGTTATAGAGAGGGTTTACTGTATACGGTATTAGTAGTCAATTGGAGACTACAGCCAAGTTATGACAGTTGCTCTTACTAATACTGATAGTAACCCTTTCCCTTATGTAACCGCAATTTCGCGCATCTGCAAACAGAGTAGACCGGAATTAGTCGGTTTCTATAGGAGCTGTCTGATCAGGATCTGCTCTATGTATTTATGGTGTAATATAGATCTGATTCTACAAATTCTGCCTGAGCCAACATGTCCTATTTTCATATACCATTATAAAAGTAATCTTAATTAATATTCATGACGTCATTTTTTTTACATGAATATACAACATGGAAAGGGGTAGCATAAAATAATCACATCAGACTAATCCAGTTCGCGATATATAATAAAACGATGAATTCTGAATACCAATACTTCGGCATACTCCGTAATATATCCCATGCACACAATGGCTGTCCGAAAATTGCCGACGTATATTTCGGCAATTTCGGACAGCCATATTGTGCATGGAATATATAGAGGATCTGTTGCGAGTTGTCTTTAAGATCACATGTTCTTAAACGAGCCTTAGAAAATGTCATTAAGCGAGCCTTGGCGAGCTTAATAACATTTTCTTGGTGAGTTTAGGAACATGTGATCTTAAAAGACAACGAGCATCAGATTATTTTTCTCACATATCAAAAAAAGTGTATTTTCGCCGTTTAAATGACATGTAAACATAGGTTTCCATGGCTTGACGTCATATATGACGTCATACGTTCTAAAGTGATCTTACACGTGTTACAGATAAGGAAATCTTAACCTGTTATTCTAACTCGGAGATAAGGGAAGGTATGTGAGAAAATACGGATTTTGACGTTCGGATATCGTATTGAACAAAGGGTAGGGATCTTCACTCTTTGATGTTTTGGAGAAGTAGAATAATATAGTTTGATTTAGATCTAATCATGAAAACAGCCGCGTCAGAGTATCGGCAATAGAGCTTTACTTCACTGTGTGAAAACACCCAATTTCTATTGTTACTGCTCATTCAACATTCAAATATTAAGACAAATAACATTTGTCATCGATATTTCAAGATCGAAATTTGAACTGGGTAATTTGTCAGATGAGGGTCATATATCAGGTGAGGGTCATATAGAATGTCAATCGCCATTTTTCGGTGTTGACAATGATATAAAGTGGTCTGCGAACCGGTTAATGAACACGTGTCAGATTATCGTTAAATATGTTCTTCGTTATACAGTAAAACCCCTCTATAAAAGCCACTAAATTGTGCTAATTAGTTGGCATTTAGGCCAAGTGGTCACTTAAAGCAAGGTGAAAGTAAAATAGAACGCTCCTATAGGAGCGTTCTGTTTTACTTTCACCTTGTTTTAAGCAGCCACCTGTCTTTAACACAAAATACTTGATGTAATTTAGTGGCCGTTATAGAGAGGTTTTACTGTATACACATAAAAAATAAATACAATAAAACCCTCTAAACCGGGCGTTAAATTTAGTATAAATATAGGTCTTGGAGACAGGTGGCAGCTTAATGCAGGGTAAAAGTCACGCAGAAAGCTCCTGTAGGAGCTTTCTGCACGACTTTCATAATGATTTAAGCAGCCATTTATACCTATAGGTATTTAAATCCTTCTCTACTAGCATTCCAGATGAGAGGCGTTTTACTGTATAAGTATATTGTGAATAATAATAATAATAATAATAATAATAATAATAATAATAATAATAATAATATTAATAATAATAATAATAATAAATAATAATAATAATAATAAATAATAATAATAATAATAATGACTGAATCGCATATCTATATCGATGAATCTTAATTACGAGGTATTTAGTATGAGTGTAACACTCTACTCCATGACTATTGACGTCATGCATATTTATTAGAAATATTCTTATAATAGCGCATGGATACAGGGATTAGAGACCATGCCAGAAACTGTAGAATGATATCTCTATTATACCATGGGCAAACAGAGCAGACACTGATCAGTGTCTGCATTGTATGGCAAGGCGTAGAAAATGGTATTTATTGATGGTGGGGTTACTCTATGTCGTTAAATCACCCTTACCTAGTTATTCAGCATGTATTTGATGAATTATAGACAAACACACATTTGCTTTCTTATATCCTGAATCTAATGATGTTCCAATAAACGGAAAATTTTAGAGGAAATCATATCAGCGGGCAAATATGCATTTTATCTAATGGTATAAGAGCACATGGTGTTTTGGACCTGAAAAAGCTGTAGAATTCGATAGGCAAACCTATGCAAACTGTCTAGTATGGGTCTACTCTGTCAGGAGCGTAGCTGAATCTAAATGTAATGTACGCATCGTGGTTATAGGGATTCGGGGGCATGCTCCCCCGATAAAAAATAGCACTGTCTAGTTTTGAAACCATTGTGATAAATAGAGCATTTGCTCCTATAGGAGCAAATGCTCTGTTTACCACAATGGTTTCAAAAGGTTACTTTTACAGAGGCGCCAAAAGGTGCCAATATGAGGGAATGGGCGAAAGCTTGAATGACAAGACAAGACGTTTATCAAAGAATACCCCCCTTAACCCTTTCGCTGCCAATGCCGGATCTGTGATTACCTATGCAAACAGTTTGGATCCAGATGAGACGCCGAGTAACTCAGCGTCTCATCAAAAACCAAACTGTTTGTTACTGTTACTTTGTTTTTTAAATAAAAATTAAGAAAATCAAAAGAATGAAAATTTGTAGCAGACGACAAAGTTAGCAGACGACAGAGTTTGGCAGCGAAAGGGTTAACCTTCAATGTTTAACCCATATTTGCCCTAATAATGTTTTCACCTTTCAGATTGATGTTACGCACGTGCGTAAGTGCGTATCGCTAGCTACGTACCTGTCTGTTCGCAGAGGCGATGCCATCTGAACAATACAGTTCATCAGAACAAATCGTGTTAGAGAGAGAGAGAGAGAGAGAGGGAGGGAGAGGGGGCGGAGAGGGAGGGGAGAGAGAGAAAAAGATATATATATATATATATATATATATATATATATATATATATATATATATATATATATATATATATATATAAAGACTAAATGTTATATGGCTTTAAAATCTTTAATTAATAACTTAAAAATGCGCGACGCGTTTCATCAGATCATCAGGCGCATTTTTAAGTTATTAATTAAAGATTTTAAAGCCATATAACATTTAGTCTTTTTTAATATATATATAGCCTTTCCGGTTGTATTCTATTGCCAGTTATATAATATATATATATATATATATATATATATATAGAGAGAGAGAGAGAGAGAGAGAGAGAGAGAGAGAGAAGAATCCTGGATTTACGTTATTTAAGAGAAATGTTACTTAATTCATCCTATCACGCTATCTTCAAACTGACTTGTAATTACGCACAACTTGGTACTCGATGAGACGACGGTTAACCCTTTCACTGAGGAATATTCATGTAGGAAATACTGTAGAAAATGAATATTAATAAGAATATCTGTTATAATGTCATATGAACACAGGACATTTTGGCTAAGTCAGAGGCTGTAGAATCGGATATATATATAGTACACCATAAGCAAACAGAGCAGATCCTGATCATACGGCTCCTATAGGAGCCGTCTGATGTGGGTCTACTCTGTTTGAAAATGCGTCAAAATGCGCTTACATAGGGGAAAGGTTTAACTCAACGTCTCACCAGGATCCAAGTCATTTCAGTCGATCTGAAGTTTCTCAAAACTTTGATCGAATCTAAAGTAGTCAAAAATTTCACCATCGATATCGCAAAAAATGCACAACGACAAACAGTGTAGCCCCAGACCAGACGTCACCTTTTGAAGGCAGCGTCCAATTAGGGACTTCATTGTTTGCCTCAGTCTCTAGTTCCACGCCTGCAGTTTATTCCCTTCATATTTGCATTTATTTATTTCAACTCCTCATGTTATAAAAATGTTTTAACGAAATTTGAGTTGCAGACGACAATTAGAAAATTGGCGCGTAAACGGGTATACAAGCGCTAAGATACATACCTCCAATGATAATCAGCGATGGATGCATTAATCCCATCCGACCAGCAGGCGTCATTTCCATAATCTGTCACTAACTAGATTATACCACTTTCAGCACTGCTTATTGTCCACTCAACCGATGTCATTGATATACAATAGAACCTGTTTTAAGCGGCCATCAACAAGAGGTCTAATTATGGGTTTGTAAGGCAGGTGGTAGCTTAATACAGGTCAAATGAAATGCAGAAAGCTCATATAGGAGCTTTCTGCATTACTTGTGTCCTG